>CM062818.1:1613843438-1614449634 GCA_031772625.1 Pinus tabuliformis | reverse complement strand
GCGCGATCGGGATTAAATTGGCGCAAAAAAAAGCGGAAAAAATCGGCAAAAGCAAAAAAAAGAAAAAAGCGTTTGGCACAAAAATATTCTTTTTTTTTTTTTTTTCAATTTTTTTAATATCTAAACCATCTACAACTTAATTATAAATACATTACACATAAAATGATAAAAAAACTAACATATAAGATGTTTAATATCATTTCTAGCGCTAAAATCACATAACATTGAATCATGTCCTGAATAGTAAGTCCTGACTCCTGAGTCCCAACTCAGCCTCAAAATATCAACAAAAATATGATAATGTATCTCATCATGTCATAATGTCATATACAATAAAATGAAAGTCTAATCCTATTGATTTCCTCTGCCCTCTTGCGAGAAAATGCCACAGCTTTCCCTTTCCCTCTAGATGTAGATGCTGGTGCCCGTGCAGGTGGAAATGGCAGTGGAGTCTGATGTGCTAGACGTTGAAGAACTAGAAGCAGGAGCTATAGGAGGTAGACCACGTCCTCTACTGGTGGCAGGGGTACCCGGGCAGGTGGTGTCACCTGGAAACATTACAATCTCCCAATCCTGAAACACTGATAAGTCTGCTGGATTTTAAATGAAATCTAAAATTCTACTTTCTCCATATGAAATCCAATGAGGCTGGAACCACTCTCAAACATCCTGAGTCATTTCATGTAATGTTAAAAATTTAAGTAAAAGGATGAAAATGAAGATTAAGGAGAATGTCACTTTTACTTTAAGAATTTAACATTACCATGAATAGCATATCCATACTAGGGCCTAGACTTGATCATTAAGCTACCCCACTCAAAATTATTTGTTTCTTTCAAAAAACATTGCATGAAAAAACCCAAAAAAAGTTATAAAACTATGCTGTCCTGACCCCCACGATTTTTTCGTTAAAAATCGCGCTTTTTTCGAAAAAATCGCGATTTTGAAAAAACGCGATTTTTTCAGTAAAATTCGGCAAAAAAAAAGTAGGCGATTTTTTCGTATAAAAACGTGATTGATCGACAAGATGAAAAAATCGCGATTTTTTCATTAAATCGCGATTTTAACAACACTGGGAGAAACTTCTGGGGCTTCTCAGCATTTCGATCACCCCTCACCGACGGCGCAGCGCCCTTCATTTAGTGTGCCAACTAGGGCTACACTACCCTCTTTTGTGCCAACGGCACAAATCGAACCAACAAGGGAGGAAGACACTCCCTAGATGGGGGATTACTTCATAGAGTGACAGGCGATGGACAAAGATTTCAAAGAAGCCCTCTCCTTCAGAGATTACTGCAAGCTCAAGCAGAGTGAGAGGAATAAGGGATATAGAGGACAAGGGACCCAAAACTATGAGCTGCAGAGAACTATAGGGAGGATGTATTTCCCTACATTTGATGGCACTGCCAAATGCGCAGCCAGGGCTTTGTTTGAATAGATGGATACATACTTTCAACTCAACCAGATGATGGAGCAGGAAGCCATTAAGAGGCAGTGCTACACTTGGAGGGGGAAGCGCATGACTGGTGGTTTCACAGCCTGACCACTTTGGGGCATGCCCAAATAGTTTCTTATGAGGACTTCACCCAAAGGGTGGTGGAGCGATTTGATCAGAGGGATCCGGAGGCATCTTTCAGGGAATTGACACAACTGCGCCAAACAGGCAACCCAAAGCAGTACTTCTCAGATTTTCTGCGTGTGTCAGTGATGGTCCCAGATTTGTCCGAGGCAAGGAGGGTATACACCTTCATTGAGGGCTTGCTTGAGCCTCTGTGTGGACTGGTGAAGTCACGCAGACCCTCCACGCTGCAGGAAGCGGTGGTGTGTGCCAGAGATTTACAAGGGGGCATCCCCAAGACCAAAGCGCCATTTCCTGCACGAACCCCTTTTCCACAGAAGGGGCATGAGACTAGACCCCCACCACCGAGGACCACACAGGGGAGGGGGCAACTAGATGAGGAGACATGGAAGGACCTCCAGAGGAGGAAGTTGTGCTTCACATGCAGAGAGCCCTGGGCACTTGGCCATAGGTGCACTGCAGGTAGAGCACATTACATTGAGGTCTTTTCTAACAGTGACCAGGAGGACGAGGTGGAGCAGGATTGTGGTGGGACAGATGGAGAGAGTCTGGTGGACAGAGGGCCACCACCACCACCTCCACAGGGAGGGCATCTCTTGCCTCATTAGGAGGAGTCCTTGCTTCTTTATGTGGGATTATTAAGTTTTCGACACTCAGGATCAGAGGTACAGTATAGGGACAGAAGGTGTCGATATTGGTGAACAGTGGGGCTACCCACAACTTCATAGATGCAATAGTTGGTCCAGAGGAGGGCCTCACCACAGCAAAGTTTGAGGGATTCTTCATCCTAGTACCAGGTGACCGTACCATCCAGTGTACCAGATACGTACCCTCCTTAACAGTAGTTATGGGAAACTACTCGATGACAGACCACTTCTTTGTGGTCAATGTGCCAGACACCAATGTGGTGATGGGTGTCCAGTGGCTATATTCCCTTGGGCGAGTCACGACAGATTGGAGGAAACCTGAGATGGAGTTCATGGGCTAGATGGCAAACTGGTGGTCTTGAGAGGCATGCAGTCTTATCCGCCTCAGATAGTTTCGGCCCATAGGATGGAGGCAGATCTTCGGCATGGGGACATTGCATGGGCAGTCAAGTTGAGGATCTCAGAGGTTGGGGGATAGGCACAACCACCACCAGCAGACATACAAGCTTTACTGGACAGATATGCAGTAGTGTTCGGAGACATTCCACCAGGGCAGCCACTAGATAGAGGGTTTGAGCACACCATTGAGCTGGAGCCAGGTATACAGGCAATCATCACTACTCCTTATAGGCACCCCAAAGCCTATAAGGACAAGATAGAGAAGGCCATTCAGGAGTTGCTTGTGTTAGGGCATATCAAGCCTAGTTCCAGTCCTTTCGCTTCTTCCGTAGTGTTGATGAAGAAGAAGGATGGGACCCTTCGCATGTGTATCGACTACCGAGCCCTTAACCGAAAGACCCTTAAGAACCGGTACCTCATTCCCTGCATTGATGAGTTGATGGATGAGCTTAGACGAGTCAAGTACTTCTCTAAGATTGATCAGTGTTCAGGGTACCACCAGATCAAAGTTCGGGATCAGGACATCCCGAAGACAACATTTCAGTGCCACTATGGGCACTTTGAGTTTCTGGTCATGCCATTTGGACTGACCAATGCTCCCGCCACATTTCAGTCTTGCATGAACCATATCTTTCGGGGACAGTTGAGGAGGTTCATGCTAGTGTTCTTCGATGACATCCTGATCTATAGCTGGACGTGGGAGGAGCACCTCCAACACTTGGAGGAGGTACTGCGCATTTTGGAGGAGCAGCAGTTTTATGCCAAGCTCTCCAAGTGTGAGTTTGGATTGACAGAGATGCTTTATCTCGAGCATATCATTGGAGCAGACGGGGTGAAGGTTCACGAGGAGAAGATTCGGGCCATCCGGGATTGGCCAGTACCCCGAGATGTGACTACGCTGAGAGGCTTCTTGGGTATTTGCACTTACTATAGGAAGTTTGTCAAAGGGTTCTCACAGCTGGCAGCACCCTTGACTGACTTGACCAAGAAAGGGGCCTTCGCATGGACTGATGGAGCACAGGCCGCCTTCAATCGCCTCAAGGAGGTGATGAGCAGTTGCCCTATTTTGGCACTCCCTGACTTTTCCTAGCCATTCACAGTGGAGTGTGATGCATCAGGGGTAGGAGTTGGAGTCGTATTGTCACAGGAGGGGCATCCCATAGCTTTCGAGAGTCAGAAGCTCCTACCGCATGAGCTGTCATATTCCATATATGACAAGGAGATGCTGGCCATTATGCATGCATTGGCCAAGTTCCGCCAGTACTTGGTGGGCAACTGATTCCGAGTGAAGACTGATCACAACAGTCTTCGACATTTCATGGGGCAACAGGGCCTCAATGACAGACAATAGAGATGGGTCAGCAAGGTGCAGGCCTACGATTTTGACATTAAGTATGTGCAGGCAAGCACAATGTGGTGGTCGATGCTCTATCCAGGAGACCAGTTGGGTTATCTCTCATAAGCATCTGCCAGGATTGGAAGGCTTTGTTATTGGTAGATTACTCCAAGGATAGGAGGGCATGCGAGGTGCTAGAGGAGACACATGCCGATGAGCGTTACAATGTGATGGATGAGGTCATCTATTACAAGGGGCGAATTTACTTGGTGCCCAACTCACATTTGAGGGGGAGGGTTCTCCAAGCAACTCACGATTCACCGTTGTCCGGACACCAAGGGTTCCAAAAGACTTACATGGCTATTCGGGAGAAATTCACATGGAAAGGCCTCAAGGAGGATGTGCTACAGCACATAAAGAGTGTGAGGCCTGCCAGCGGAACAAGGGAGAGCTAACTCACCCTACAGGGCTACTACAGCCACTTCCCATTCCAAAGGGGAAATGGGAAAGTATTTCATTAGATTTCATCATTGGGCTCCCCACGGTACAAGGGAAGGATTACATATATGTAGTGGTTGACAGGTTGACCAAATTTGCCCACTTCTTCGCCATCCCCACTAGATACATCGCTGCACAAGTTGCCGAGTTGTTCTTCCGAGAGGTTTTCAGGTTACATGGCTCCCCAACAACATTTTGAGCAACAGAGAGCAGATTTATGGGTGGCTTTTGGCAGGAGCTCTTCAAGTTGGTTGGGACAGAGCTTACTCTTAGCACCAGTTATCACCCTTAAATGGACGGCCAAACATAGAGGATCAACCAGTGGTATGGATATGATGCACTAACTTTTGCTAATGTTATTTTCGGAGACAGTCAGGCCCCAAAGGCCAAAGATTGGGTCCAAGAGAGCCAAGATATCCTCAAAGATCTCAAGGATAATTTAGCGACAACCCAAAATCAGCAAAAATTGTATGCAGATCGGCACAGGATAGAGAGGCACTTTGAGGAGGGGACTTAGTATACCTCTGATTGCAGCGTTATAGATAGTCTATGCTTAAACAGAAGGGGACCGAAAAGCTACAGCCACGCTTCTATTGGCCCTACCAGGTGACTAGGTGGGTTGGGGAGGTGGCTTATGAGCTAAAGCTGCCTCCAGGGTGTAGAATACGTAACCTATTTCATGTCTCATGCCTAAAGAAGGTGTTGGGACAACAGGTGACCGCAGCAGCTGATCTACCTCTTTGGATGATGAAGGCCATTTGGTGTTGCAACCAAAGCCCATTCTAAAGAGCAGGGAGAGGAGATTGAGGAGCAGGACCATCAGGGAGCTCTTGTACACTGGAAGAACTTGCCGGATGAGAATGCCACCTAGGAAGGTGAGCACATACTGGAGCACCCGGCTTTGAGGTTGCTTGAGAGCAAGCAACATTTGGAAGGGGAAGATTGTCATGTCCCTTCTCAAATGTATTAGTCACGGGGTGCAACTACACAATTTTGGCATCATTTTTGGCTTAGGAGGAGGACCCCACACGCAGAACTTAGGAACTATAGGCAATTCGACTTTATTTCTGGCAGCTAGTGGAATGTGGAGGTCACCCACATGAATAATTCGAACTTGACCATTGCATGAGTTGGAGGGAATCGAATTAGTTGAAGGAGGGGCCCACATGAGGCTAAGGGGGCCCAAGGTGATAAAAGAGGAAGAAGCTCTCATTTTGCAGCATCTTGAACATTTGGAAACAAACACTCTTTTGTATGCTCTGTTGCTTAGCGAGTCTACCGGCTGTGTAGCCACGAATCTCTCACATGGGAGATTCAACCTCTTCTTCAAGGGACCATTCGTGTCCGCCCTAGGGACGCTGTTCCACAGGAGTTTCAAGGAGTCGCGTACAATCACACACTTCAGCCATCAGCACAAAGAGGAAACTGCGTATTCTTGGGTAGCCAGAAAACACACAAGGGGAGTTGGAAATCAGCAAGGGGGATTCACAGCTTGCTGGGAGAGTCCAAAATAGATCAGCAAGGGGATTCACAGCTTGTTGGGAGAGCCGAGAGTTGAGGAAGCGGCATAGAAAAGGCATTTTCGCTAGAGTAGCAGCCAGCTAGACCAGCGCAGCAGTCAGTTGAAGTTTTGGATAGAGGTACTGTGCAGAGGCCTCTGGCAGCAAACTTGTGGTGCTTGGGAGAGCAGTCATCCAGGCCAAGGGTCATCCAGGGAGCAAGGAGTTAGTCAATACAGATGAACCCAATGTTCTAAGGGTGTTTTCAGAGGGTTTTGCAAGTTGTTTCCTGCAAGTCGAATTTGGCAGCAACAGCTAGGGAGAGGCTCCAAGGAGGCCGAAAATCCAAAGTCAAAACCAGAGAAATTCCCTTCTGGGTTTTTCTGGGTTTTGTCCAAGGAGTCTAACGCTGAAAGGATATAATTTTCTGGGCGGTTTTTGGGCACATTCCAGCGGGTCAAAATTTCAGCAGGACAGCGGTTTTACTAGGATAGCACAGTGCAGAGTGGTGCAGCAACTGGGCAGCCTTCAACTCAACTATTCCATCACCTGGGTTTGGTCCAGCTTGTCCTTGAGACAAGCCCAGGTGCACCATCTCATTTATATTGTACCTATGCTAGCAGATTTTATAATATATGGCTCAGCAATTCCATATTTACAATGTTTTATGGATGTATAATGTATGTTTTTAATTTTATGCTACTGCACTATTTATTTGTTTAAAATATCACTCATATTCCTACTTAGGAATATTACATATTGGGAAAACACATCCACCACATTGGGGAATCATTCCCCCTGCGTCTACCCAAGTTTCCCCAAAAGGGGATGTGGGGAAACATTTCCCCAGGCATCCCCACATCTTGGGTGTGGGAAACGTGGGGTACATGCACCTCACCCTGGAGGACATGTCCCCATGGAACATTGGAATTTTAGTTTGATTCATCCCTTGGCTTGTACAGTAATTTTGACCCACCACTATGGCCCTTATTTAATGACTTGGCCACATCACATTAATTAGTATAATAGGCCTTATTCAATGACTTGGCCACATTACATTAAAAAGACAAACTTCAAACTGATTACACACCTAACCAGAGAACATAAGCACCAAAATACATAAGATAATCAAATACCGATTCATAATTTCACCCACAAGGAAACTTCAAAACTAGCAATCACATGTAGACAAAAAATGCTACCACTTACATAATAAACTTTCTTATATAAAATAAATAGGTACACTCCATATGTTAAAATAAATTTGTATGTTACATTTTCACAAGTTGAAACCTGGACTGCTGCTCCTGACTCACTGGAATTTTTGGGAAAATCTTCATCTACAGCTAAACGTAAATCCTCATATTCAATCTCCTTGTCCTGCACAAATATAAAAGAGGGAATGAAGAGAATTTTTGAAAAGAAGGAAACCAGGAACTATGGGGCAAGTATAATAAAAATTGCTTTACAAAACCTTCTCTGCATTAGTGACGGGAGAACAAAAATGCTAAGTTACTGTATTAGAACCATGATTTGGGAAAAAATCACAACATTGAAGCATCTACACGTAAAGGGAAGAAAGCATCTACACGTAAAGGAAGAAAGCATCTACAAAGCAGAAATGTATACTTTCACATCATAAGTCATTGTTTTCTTCTAGTTCTTCCTCTATTATAAAATTTACAGATATATAAATATTTACATGATAATGAACTAATGCACATTGTGAAGAAAACAACAAAAATGGTATCTAGAAACAATAAGAAATTAAGATTTGAAATTATGATGTTCTGCATTAACTAACAAAATGACATCTGCAAATCACTAACCTACACTTTTATATTATATTATACTGATGTTAATTGCCGGACATTTCATGTCAAATTTTCTTCCTCTCTTGTGAAATTAATTGATGTCACTTATGGTATCCATGTTGAGATCCACAGGGGAAAGAGAGAGAGGGAGAAGGATAAAATGAAACCACCAACAACCCCCTAAACCATGCAATAAATGGAGAAATAACAATGCTTCTCTTGAGATACCTGCTAATAATAGTGAACACAACACTAGAAAGCAACAATAGAGCTGACCCATAGGAGCACTAGAGAGAAATTCTCAAAGACAGTTAATGCTTGAGATATAGCAGTCTCTAGCCATAAAAGACTTTATAAAGGAATGATGCCTATAGGCCAATGTTGCACCAATTTTCTGGGACGGGAGAGCATAGGAGCAGGGAGATGCACATGGTGGTCATGGGGAACCACCCCCGAATTTTGGGGAAAATCGTGGAGGACAGGGAACAGGGGGGGACAGGGAATAGGGGGGGGACAAAGGAGGTTCCCATGTTTAAAAATATATTAATAATAATAATGATAAAATCTAGACAATAACAATTTATCCCATGCAAATTCATCGTGGTGCAATGTAAATATCAGTGAAGCACCACCCGTATAAAACCCGCGAGTACCCACGGGTCTTGGCGTTTTTTATAGCGAGTCGGGTCACTCACATAGAACCCGCGCTTAAGACCTGGACTCTACGGGTATTTTATTATACTCGGCTACTTGTATAATACCCGCAGATATATTATAAAACCCGCATCCGACCCTTCTAAGACCCGTCGACCCTCAAAAGGCAAATTTCTTTTGATTATTTTATTTTTTTTATTTTTCTTTTCTTTTTTGGAAATGTGGAGGGAAAGGGAAATTGGAGGAAAGAAAATTGTTTATAAGCACCTCTCTCCCTTCCATTTGTCATTCACTTGTCATTTGAGTGTTTGGCTAATTTCTATGAGTGTTGAGTGACTCCATTGCATAGTGAAGGAGCTCTTGGAGGAGGCTTCATCAGATCAAAGTCCAAACCCAACTTCAAGTAGGCTTCATGAACCTTGTTTAAATGTTTTCCATGTAATTTTTTTTTAATTTTGTATTCAATTTAGTTTTTTTTTTTTTCAAATTAGTTTTATGTTTGCAAAATTTTATGGCCCAAAAAAATTGCAAATTAAAAAAAAAAAAAAAAATCTTTTCTTCCAAATTTTGTCACCATGCCACCAAAGGATTCTAGAAAGTCTCATGATCCAGCATGGGCACATGGTCAACGAATCATTGTCAATGTCATGTGCAATTATTGCAATCCCACAATGCATGCAGGCATAAATGGGCCAAAATACCACCTGGCTAGAATTCCTAGAAATGGTGTGGGATGTTGTCAAAATTGCCCTAATGAAGTCACTACTGAAATAGAAACTACTTTGGAAGCTATTAAAGATGAAAGTTCTAAGAGGGCAAAAAGGAAGGATGAGATTGTTGGGATAGATAGATCTTCATCTCAAAGTGAAACACAGATTCAAAGTCTAGGTATTCATAACTCATCTTCAAGTGTTGTGGCAAATAGGAGTATAACCTCATCTTTCTTCAGTCCTCGTACAACTCCAGGATCTCAACCAACCTTGGATAGTTTTAATGAAAAGAAGTGGAAGGAGGCAGATATGCCAGTGAGGAGGTTTTGGTACCATAACAATCTTTCATTCAACTATGCAAAGTCTTATTTTTATCAACCCATGGTGGATGTCATTGCAAGCTTTGGCCCTGGATACAAAGCCCCATTTTATAATGCACTTAGGGGGAAAGAGCTAGATGAGGAGCTTGAGTGTGTCAAGGAACAATTGGAGAGCATTAAAAACTCATGGAAATTTACAGGTTGTACAATTATATCTGATGGGTGAACAGATCAGAGGAGTAGAACAATAATAAATTTTACTGTAGCTTGCCCTAAAGGAGCCATGTTCCTAAAATCCATTGATGCATCTGCAAATGTAAAGGATGCACATTTGATTTTTACATTGTTGGCTGATGTGGTGGAGAAAGTTCAAGTTACAAATGTTGTCCAAGTAATCACGGGCAATGCAACAAATTATGTGGCAACTGGAAGGTTGCTTTGTGCCAAATATCCCACCATTTTTTGGACTCCATTCGCTGCCCATTGCATAGACTTGATACTAGAGGACATTGGGAAGTTGGAGTGGGTGCGAAATGTTGTGCAAGAATCAAAGCAAATTACCAAGTACATTTATAATCATACTTGGGTGTTGAACCTTATGAGGGAATTCACACAGCGTGAGCTTAGTCGCCTAGCTATCACACAATTTGCTACAAGCTTTCTTTCCCTCCAAAGCCTTTTTTATGAGTACCAAGCTTTGAGAAGAATGGTTTGTAGCCAACAATGGGTATTTTGAAAGATAGCACAAAACCAGAAGCATTGTCTGTGAAAACATCTGTCTTTGGTGATGGTTTGTGGGACAAAGTCACTGAAATTGTCAGCTTCACTGAGCCCCTTGTGAAAGTCTTGAGATTGATGGATGGAGAGAAACCTACAATGGGATATATTTACGAGGGCATGGACAGAGCCAAAGAGGTCATCAAGAATTTCTATAAGGGAAATGAATCTAAATATCTCCCTATATGGCAAATTATTGGTTCCAGGTGGGACAGGCAACCACATTCACCATTGCAAGCAGGAGCATATCTCAATCCGAGTTTATTCTATAATGAGGGGTCTAACATTCAAAGAGATCCAGAGGTGATGAGAGGTGTCATGATTCAGCTCAAGCCAACGTCTCAAGGACAAGAAAATGCCTTGTAAGTGCAAATTGTTAGAACTTAGCTTGTAATTTTGTTGGTTCTCTTTTATATGTTTGGCATTGCAAACTCATAACCATTGTTGTTATTTTTTTACAACTAATTGGTGGATAGATTATGGCACTGAGGCACCATAATTACAAGAATTTGCCATCAGAGTTTTGAGTCAACCCTGCAGTGCTTCTTCTTGTGAGCGCAATTGGTCAGTGTTCAAACACATCCACAACAAAAAGAGAAACAAGTTCAAGCATGAGAGATTGGAGAAGTTGGTTTTCATCTACTACAACCTTCAAATGCTCACAAAACAAGTGCAACCAAAGGATACAAATCCAATTTTATTGGATACTATTGATTTAGAATCTGATTGGGTTGTGGAGGAGGAGTCCCCTGATTTGAGTTGGCTTGATGAAGAGACTGAGGATCTCTCTAGTTTGCCATCTCAAATGGAGACTCCAAATACACCTGCCTCACAGTTGCTTCAGCCTTCCGATGTTAGCACTAGCTCCACGAGGGCTTATTGTAGGCATAGTCGTCCATGAGTGATGAGACTCAAGATTGTTATGAGACAATCATTTATCATTTATGACCTATGTATTTGAATTTTGAACTTGCAAACATTTTTTATTTTAATTATGGAATCATGAGTCCTTTTCTTATTCAGTATCTAAATGTTTTGCTTACAAAATTGAATATGTTATGTTGTACTTTTACAGATATGAGATGATGTTATGAATTATTGCATATATTGTGGTTTTGTAACTTATAAGGATTGGAATTGTCATTAGTTTCTTTTTTGTGCTTAAAATTTACCATATTTTAACTTTTTTGTATTTTGACAAGTCTTATACAAGTCTTATAAGGGTCCTTCCCAAGTCTTATGTGAATCGACGAGCCAATAGCGTGAGGAGTCTTATACGAGTACGAGTCATGCACCATTGGCAAATATTGAACAGTAAATAGTAAAATAATACTTCAAATTTGTAAAGGAAATAACATTTAAAAATTATTCAGATTCAGTTATGAAATACATTCATTCATAAACCATAAATGAGAGAGAAATAATAAAACACTGCTACATTGATTTAAATTCATCACTCTAGAATCTAATTAGGACCAAGAAAAATAGTAGTTACTGAAGTCCGAAATAGTAACTTGAAATTACTCAAACTCAAAAATAGTGATTATTGAACCTGTTATCGCCTAAAATGTACACCTAAATGTGGGAAAAGTTTCCAACCCCACAAGGTATAATCTTTATGGCGCAATGCTCAGAACAGGGGTTGTCACCTATTCCCTACTCACTCTGTTTAAGTTCTCTCCTAGGCAAGCTAAGGGGGGTAGTCCCTAAAAGATGGAAAACTTGTTGAAACAACAAGTCTAGGAGATCTAAGGGCAAGGCAACTATTATTAATGTAACTTGATTATCAATTAGAGCAAGTGTAAGTGTTTATGAACAATGTATATAAGATAGATTCAGTTAAGATTATGACAAACACAAGATGTATAAAATGATATACCGGTGCCTTGAAACGATGCTCAAATAAAGATACTTTCAAATAAATGAATCCTTCAAGTTACAATAACAACAATGCTGCAAGGTAAGTGTTAGTACAAAAGATAGGACAATATTGAAATATGAGCAGAAAATATAGCTTGCAAAAATGCAAAAAACTTGTTCTTCAAGAGAAAGGCTCAAATAAGATATGACAATGTCAATGGACAATAAGCAAGGAATTTAAATGACAATACACAGCAGTAATAAAATATAGCAAGTGAAATAAAATGCTCACAGTTAACAATACACCCAAATGAGAGAAAATTAGACAAGTGAATGCAGAACTAGGCTATGTGATATGCAAGATCTTGGTTAATTTTCTTTAAAATGCCTAATCAAAGGTGAATTCCTTCTCCTCAATTTGCTCCAGAACTTGTCTTAGAACAAGGTTGTAGAAAGGCGTGTTGGGGAAGGAGGCTAAGGCCTCATTAACGATACCTACCCAAGACTTCTAACGACCCAAGTGCTTCTGTTCCTACAAGGGATTGCCCACAAGAGAACTGCAAGGTCACCTATTTTAACCGTGTTTAAGGGTCAAGCTCATCAAATTGAATGGTGGAAAATGTGGCCTTAGCTTTCTATTCAACCAAGCTTATGCTTGGAGGTAGATTTTAAGAATGCAAATCTAGTTCTAAGCAAAATGAGATGTCAAATTGCAATGTTTAAATGAGATACAAGATAAATCAATACGCTTCAGTAAAGAAATGCTAATTCACAAGATTAGATTACTCAAATAACCAATGAAAGGTTTACTCAATGAAACAAAGCATTAGAGAAGAATGCCAATACAAATGCTTTTAATTTAGAAATTGCTCTTGGGTGAAATGAGTTAATGATTATATTTAGATGCCAATTCATTTATGATATATATTTAGAAGGCTTTTAGAGAAAATGTAAGCACAAGCAGTCATTTTAGATGGCATATGAGATTGCTAATGTGTTCTTGAAAATATAGTATTTTAAGATCTAGACACAAATGAGACATGGCAAGAGATCTTCAAATGTAAACCAGATTCAAATTGCAATAAGATCAAACCAATAGCAATCCAAAGAGGAATTTAGATCTGAAATGCAATGCACATGAAAGTGAATGCAATCCAAAGAGTAACTTAGATCTCAAATGCAATGCACATGAAAGCAATGAAAGGAATTAGAAATCAGATCGAAAACTATGACAGTTAGATCTAGATCTAGCTAACCAATGCAAGAAAAGGTAAGTTAGTCAGTACCACAAAAAATCCTCTTAGGAAGGAGGCAGGAATACCATGGGAAAATCCCAAGCTCCCTCAAAAGAGTCAAGATCACTTTATATTATTGATGTTACAAAAGAAGAGAGCTCTTTATACAGAGAGAAGAGCTCCTCCTTTCAAGGAGATCACAATGATGATAAAGGACAAGTGAATGGGCAAGCTTTTCTCAAGAACAAAATCAGATCCACTATGATTTTGATGCCAAACCCTTGATAATAGGCGCTTCAGATTGACAAAGGCACTCGGCCTAGGCTTAAAAATGAAATCAGAAAATAGGATTAAAATTTATTTAAAATTTATGGTGAAATTCTTCAAGGATTAAAATCTTATTTTTATGATGAAACTCCTCTTCGAATGCTCTCACACCAGGGAAGGAGGCTTGCTTTGGAGGCTTCGCCTTTGATGAAAAGAGACCTCAAAATCCCTTGCTATTTCTTCCCAAAATTAGCAATGATATCAGGTCTCCAAGATCAATCTATGTGTCCCAAAAAAATGCAATGAAAAAAGCTCTTCCCAAGATTGATCAAATAACTACAACACAGGTTAGTGTTGAAATTATGATGTTCTATGTTGTAACAATCACTTATTACAAAACTTCTTTATGTTGCAATATTAGATAAGCAATTGTAGATAGAACATAAATCAAATGCACAATAGAAGACAGCCAAGAACAAAATGAGACACAGAATTTAGGTCCAATGACCAGGGAAAACCCAACCAGATTCTTCTTCTATTAGAAATCAATTGTTCAGCAAAGATACAGAGTACAATGAGAGATCAAGAGAATGAGTAAGTTCACTGTTATGAATATAATTCATATTAAAATAATAAATAATAAATAATTAACTAATGGTTAGTCAATTAGTAATGCAGAGGCATGTATTAAAGACATGACCATTCATGAAATGGCACATGCCTAAGGCATATAAGTAGAACCTCATTCTCATGTGTAAATATCACACATCAATTCAATATACAGTTACATGTCTTACAATGGACATTTACGTCTTTGAAGTATTTTAAAGATTTTCGTTGCATATACGACTTTTGTTCGTTACATTGGTATCAAATCCACGTTGGCAGATCCTGGCCTTTGGCCATCAACTTGTCGTCGCAACTAAAGTGTTTCGCTACACAAGTTGGAGTTTCTCCATTTTCGGTCACGTTGTTGGCCACTTAAAAAAAGAGTTGTAAAAAAAAAAAGAATTGGAAAAAGAATTATAAAAAAAGAGTTAAAAAAAAATTAAATAAATAATAAGTCCTTTGGCCATTGACATTTCAATGGTTCTAGTAAAAAAAAATAGTCCAATGTAAATTTTGAAGGAGAACATTCATATATATAAAAAGGTTCTACATTATTGATAAAAAGTGCATGATAAAGTCAAAATGGAATCTTTCCAAATATCTTTAAAACCATAAATAAGAGAAGGAAGTGTTTATTTTTGGTAAGATAGGATGTGCTCTAGCCTTGAAATTTGAAGGAGAGGCTAAGGCACATGAGATCTCCAAGACCCGGAAACCGTTTTGAGAAATTCCACCCGAGGAGTTATTAAAATAATTAATATTTTTAATGGGTTCTGTTGACGGTGCTAGACCCGCCAACATGTCAGGGGATCTCTCTGATAAGAAGTCCCAACTAGACCTCAGACCATTTGGTGTAGGAGTCCCAGCAGTGGGTCGTACGATATCGCCTTGACCATAGTTTTGCACAGAGGCAAGTAAGATGTCCCTGTTGGTAGCAAGGGTGTGACATATGCAGCAAGTCAAGGAAGGTGCATGAGCGGTTCTAACACACGGAGGGTGAGGTGAGTGCGCCCCTTGGAAACCTGTGAAAGCACGAAGTTAAGAAGGGAACACACGAGCTAAGATGCATCACAAACTGGAAGGCAAGTGAGCTAGCAATCCAAAGTGATGGTTAAACCAACAGCACATTTCAGTAAGATTCATACATACATATACAGAAAATAGCTACACATGCATGCATAAACAAACAGATACATATATCATTTAGAGTAAACAAGATAGTTGAAATACAATACGACATATGCATGAAATGTGTTGACTCTGTTATTAAGAAGTGAAAGCTCCAGTCATACAATACAAACATGACCAACCACTAGTTCCGACAACGGAACGTTACAGTCACTGCCGCCTGCTCCTCCAAAGAGATATATTAGCTCTGCACAGTGGAGAAGCCAAGGCTCGTTACAATACTCTCCAAGCTTTCTCTAAGATACTCTTAAAGAAAGCTTGGTTGACCAAAAGCCTCTACAATGAGTTATGAGGGACTATATATTGCAAAGGGTGGGGTGCCCCTTAACATTCCCCTTTGTGATTGTTCATCTATCCTCATGACTCTTCATCTACTCTATGATTGTTACATCCAACTATCGACACTTGAACTTCCACTTGACAAGACATCACATACAATTTGCGCATGTACCCATGTGAGACAAAATAGGATTGAGCAAGCCATGCAAGACATCACTATGACTCAGACAACTGTGGGAAGACCAGGTCTTCGACATCCTCATGGTGGTTGACAGTGGCAAACTGATGCCATGCTTGGTAGTCCACAATGGTGTCTGTGTACTCTGTGGTGACATCTTTCTAGAATGAACTCTTGCCTCCATAGCATCCGGGTACACTGCTCGGGCTCCTCTTTCCAACTCGTTTAATAGCACGCGCATCATTGTCTTGAGTGCGGTCGGACCAGCGACATATTGATGCATGGTGTCTGCACTGATCACCAAGTCTGCATTGGTGGCTATGTGCATCAACTCGTCAAAGTACGAGTCAAGCTCCAGTCAAACTTGTGCCTTTGTCTTTGCCTCGGTGAGTGTCCCAATAGATGGGATCACATGTGCATGCACAACAACATCCATACTCCTAAATACCCGTGCATGGGAAGCCTATAGACTAGTGATGAGCTATGGGAGGTATTCATAGTTCCGGATCTGACTCTGGATGCATGCCTTCAGCTCGATCGCTCTAGGCTTCATCATCTTGGGCAAGTGTAACGGGGCTCCCTTGTATCTCATTGTCCATGTTTGCATGTAATCAACAACAGCATGCACGTTTGACAAGATACATGCTCTCCTAGCACATCGCTACTACCAACCATTGAGATGGACAACTGCCTTATGCACGGTACCAAACTTGGAATACAACACCCACATGACTGCCTCAAGGGACAATACTTCATCCAGTATTTCCTTCTTCAACTCTGCTTGGGCAAATGTTGTAACCAGTTCTCCTCCCTGCTTGGCCGTCTATAACTCCTTAGTCATTCGCTCGTTCTTAGCTATCAAGAAGCGAACACTCGAGCTAGTGGCTTCGGCATATGCTCTGGTAGCATCGGCCAATGTTGTTGGATGCTTGCGCACGTCAGACACGATCACTCGTTCCTCAAACTGCGCAGGAGATGTGTGATCATCCGGAGTAGACACTCTGCGAGATTGCACAACCCTATGCTGCGACTCGTCAAATGATATATTATGCATCTCTCCTTCTGAATTGTCTCCAAAGATCTCACTGTCTCCTTGGTCACTTGGGACTTGCTCCGCTTCCAGATCCAGTGAAGCTGGTAAGTCGACCTCCTGGTGGTAAGGCATGAGTCGATGTATTGCTCTAACTCCTGTTGCTCCAAGGCTTGGCAAACGTGAGGAAGGGTCGAGAAAAATACCCATATTTAGCATATTGCTCCTCGGAGAACATCACCCGTATGCAGACAGGCTGATCCAAATGTTGGTACACCGATGTGACAGAGCTTCTGGAGGCTTCAGGAATCCAGATTGACCATCTCCCTCCTTTTCAGTACTCTCTGAATGCTCCAAGCCACCTCCTTCCCAATCAGCAAGAGCTGAATAAAATCATTAAGGAGGATATTTACAGACGATACATTCAGACTACATGGACCAATCCTCCCAATGGGTTGTGTCCAAAAATGGCCTTCTACGCAGAGCATTGCCTGGAGATCAGGGATGGGCTCATTGTCAGACCCCAGTACATGTTCCAGCATTGGATGCATGCCCTTAGAATCCCCCTTGGGCAGATCACCACATCGATAGGGCGGATAGGATTTGCCAACTCTACCACTTACAGGAGATAGAGACAGAGACACACTTCATCTTCGGATGCCCTGCTTACTACGAGATTCGAGGTCGTTTCCACTGTCTCTTCAGGTCTTCTCAGACATTGACCAGCGTCCTCAGATATGTTGATCCGAGATGCTTGCACTTTATCTCAAAGAGGCCTTCAGATTTTGGGCCTGTTTTCTTCAACCCCCCACCAGATCGGACACCACGCAGAAGATCACAGACTTCTTTAGGGCGCTACCATCAGCGCGGGGCACCAAAATAACCATTGACCAACCCACAGACACTGAGGCCAGATCAGTGTAGTCCCGGGGGGATCGACCCACCAAACTGCAACAGCGCTCCAGGATTGGATCCACCCCGGGAGGCGCCCTAGAACCTCCAGGCGACAGCCCAGTATGCCCACAGGATAGCAGACTTTCACAAGCTTCTCTCAGTTTTCTTCTCTCGACCTCGGATGTTAGTAGAAACTGGGCAGGAGACTTTTTTTCTCCTTCTCCTTCTCTGCTTCATCGTAGTGCTTTGTTTCAAAGCCGAGAGCTTCTAGCTTCTACATTTACATGTACTTAGATTATAGATTTATTTTCCGCTCTTTAAAAAGAAATGTTAAAGGGGACCATTTGGTCCACCGGCTTGGCATGATGTAGTCATTGTAATCAACAGTCCCTTTGACCTATTATGGTCATTTGTAGGACATTAATAAAATTATCTATCTTATCAAGTGCTTGTTCAACCTCTTGAGCGAAATCTTGCTCCTACGATTGCTCACCATGTTCGCTTGGTGCTAGCTGCTTGGATGAATCGACTACATACACAAGCACAGTTTCATTTGTTTGTACACGTTGTGCCCCCTACTGTACCTGTCTTGTTGCGCTTTCTTTTCCTATTTGTGCAGCTTCTGTTCCTTCTAGAGTTGCTCCTTCAACTCATGCAACTCCTCCTTTGTTTCCTCCATTCTCCGTTTTTCTCTTTGCCTTTGCATGTTCCTCCTATCACATTGTTGCCTCTTTGCCTCTATTGCCAAAGCTACTTTCTGCACAAATGGGTCTGCTCGAAACTTGCAGCTTTTCTCTGCGTCCGCGTTGTTGACTATCTTCCTCTTCCCCTGTTGTTACTGCTCTCCTAGATGCTCCTTCACACTACTTTGCTAACCATTCCACAGCGATGCCGACTAGTTCATTAGGCCTGGAGAAGCTGTGACAATATCTCCATGGGTCCTCCTCTGCCCAATGACACGCCCCGTGGATCCACTGAAACTGTACTCTCGCACAGTGATCTTTTACAAAACAATGCGGGTCATACGGATTAAAGCTTCAGACGTCGAAAGGATATTTCTTGATCTCCTCTGCTTCGACATCCGTGTGCTTGAAATTTTGTATCTTGTATAACCCGATCCGCAATGGAAGAGCGAGCCAAGGTTCCTTCTTCTTCCAATGCAGCCTAGCTGACAGTCCTGCCGAGATGTGGTATGATACTTCTTGCATGACGAGCTTGTCCAAGGCAAACTTCGGCAAAACATGTGAAGGCTTCTCCGCATTGTACATCTGTATGAAGGTGCCAGATGGTGAGGCATACCAATCTGCTATGTCAATCAGTGCCTCCATTGTTGCCTTCGACATGCAAGGTGGATCCTGCTCAAATATCATCTTGTACACCGGGGTGACAAAATGATCTGACAGCTATGTGATGACTCCTTGTTAAAATTGGCAACTAGGGCAAAATTTCATGTGGGTCATCTTATTCATGGCTGATAATATGTTCATTAGATTCCTCTCGTCGAGAGGTGTAGGATTGATTTAAAGATCCTTCGATTCCGATAAGCATTCATGGAGAAATGAATTTATTTTGATTATGGAATTATTATCAAGCCGACCTACAACTCATGTAGGCTCAGAAGCCCAACAGTCGCATCTATTCAAACATCATCATTTGTGTATAAATACAAGAGGACTTTTCTTCATTTGCAGTCACTCATCTCATCACATCTCTCTCTCTACTGCGCAAAAAAGAGTCTCTTCTCTACTGCGCAGAAAAGGGTCTTTCCTTCACACATGTGAAGCCGAAAGCTACTGAAACTGAAGCTGCAACTGCAGAAGTGAATTTTGACCTGCATGGACTAGAAGATCTCCTCATCTGAACTGTGTTGTAGGTTCATCTGAACCTCCTCTGAAAGCTGCAACTTTTGGTGGTGGAATCAAGCCGATACGACGATCGGTTTGTGAGATATCGTCTGCCCTAGTTTTGATGATGAAGCCGCTAATGTTGATGTTGCTGATTTAGGGTTTTCTACGGCTGATATAAATCAGATTTATTGTATTGTTTCTCTCTGTTGAATTATTGAAGATAAAAGAAGATTTGATCAAAGGGTTTCCCCACACATCATGGGGTTTGTCCCTGGCTAGCCGCCACATCTTGTGTCTCTTGTCTTGGCTTGTTTTCTGTCGATTGTTTAATGTTCTATCTGCACTTTACTTTATGTACATGTGATTGCTAATCTGAAATAATAAGAAAAGAAGTAAATTGTTATAAGCATAGAACATACCATAACTTAACATGGGATCAGAGCTGAGGTGAAAACAAATCCCGACCAAGAGCAAGAGCAATCACCGAAGAGAAGATTAGCAAGGCTATCCTAAAAGAACTATGGGGTCCTCAACACTCTTTCCTGCCGAAGACAAGCTCCGTGAGAAAGCTAACTATCACGGATGGAAGATGTCTATTGATCTAACCCTAGAAGATCAAGGAGTGTTGGACCATGTAAGAGGCAGTATTGTTGAGCCTCCATCAAATACATCCGTTGCTGCCAGGTACAAATGGAAAACCAGAGAAGTCAAAACAAAGAAGATCATCTGGGACTCTATCAACAAGCACTTGGTGGCCTTCATCTCTGATTTTAACACCTCCAAGGAAATCTACGATAGACTGGTGAGTTTATTTAAAGTTAATGATGCAAATCAAGTTTTGTTTCTTAGAAATAAGCTAAGGGAAACCAAGAAGGGTAAAGATGAGAGTATGCAAGCATACTTCTTAAGAATCACCGAGATCAAGAACGATCACCTATCTATTGGGGAGACTATTGCTGATAGGGAAATGGCACTCACGACTCTTGGAGGATTACCATCCGAATGGTACGTGTTTAGGACTACTCTTCTGAACAATCATGTAATTCCTGGTTTCAAGGAATTAATGGCTAGATTGCATTCCAGAAGAAACAAGGGTAGAAGAGCAATAAATGCCCATGCCTAAAGGTCCTCCTGCTGCCTTTTCTTCTCATGCTAAGAAAAGAAATAATTCCGGGACTAAATCAAAAGGAAAGGCTGGACCTAAAGGTGGAAGAAAAGGACAATGTTACATCTGCAATAAAGCAGGTTACTATGCAAGGGAGTGCCCTGATATAAAGGACTCACACCGGGACAATGATCAAAATCCCTCTGATGGCAATCAAAGGAATGACAAATTCAATAGCAAAGGTAAGAGGAGAGCTGGGAATCAAGGAAGAGGACAACCATTCAAGAAGGCTAGAAATCCAAGATGTATTAAATGTACCTGACCTCTGAAAGAACCTGGTGTCCATTTCGGCAATGGAAGACAAAGGCTACAAGGTAACCTTCAGCAATGGCAAGGTACACATATGAAAAAATAGTGTTAAAGATGCCTTTACTCTTGGGTTTCGTGTTGATTCATTATATCAGGTCGATGGAAGTCCGCTAGGTGTCATGTCTTATGACACATCTCTTCAGTTCGAACTTTGGCATCGGAGGTTTGCCCACCTTCATTATAAAGCTCTACTCGGTGTAAGACAAATGGTGACAGGGATGCCCGAATTCCAAGTAGAAAAAGAAGGTGTATGTTCGGGATGTACCGAAGGAAAGCTCAAAAGGAGACCATTCCCCTCAAGCCTAAGCAAGACCTCCGATATATTACAATTGGTTCACTCAGGCATACCTAAGGTTGGCATTAAGAGGGAGACTACTACACCACATACTCCAGAGCAGAAAGGTGTGGCATCATACGATTGTGGAAGCTGTCTCTATGGGTATATGATGTAACAATGCCTGATGTGGAAGAACCGATGGATCCTATTTATCCACCTGAGCCTTCCTCTTCCAAGAAGAGGCCTTCATGGCTTAGGGGGATACTTGATGATGCTGAAAGACATGTTGCACCCCAAGGAACCTTTCGTGAAAGTAAGAAACCCAATAGGTATCAGGGATACCTAACTAGTATGAGCACAATCATACAAAATGAGCCTTCATCATTCTTAGATGTCGTCAAGCATCAAGTATGGAAGGATGCTATGACCATTATGGAGAATGATGTCTGGGAAGTAGTTCCCAGACCCCAGGACAAGACAATTGTTACTTCAAAATGGCTTTACAAGATAAAGCTGCAGCAGATGGAAGTACGAGAAAGTATAAGGTTCATTTTGTTGCTCGTGGTTTCTCCCAGAAGGAAGGTATAGACTATGATGTGATATTTGCACCTGTTGCCAGATATACGACCATCTGCTTGATCATAGCCCTTGTGGCTTCACAAGGATGGAACCTACATCAAATGGATTTCAAGACCGTGTTCTTGCATGGTTCGATCAAAGAAGAGGTCTACGTGGAGCAAATCGAAGGATTTGAGATTTATGATCAAAAATCTCATGTATGCAGGCTGAAGAAGGCTCTCTATGGGCTGACGCAAGCACCCCGAGCATGGTATGACAGGATCTATAGCTACTTGATGAAGTTGGGATTCACTAGGAGTGAAGTTGATCCTAACCTTTACTTTAAGGTTGAAGATGACAAGCCTCTCATACTGGTGTTGTATGTGGATGACCTCTTTCTAATAGGTGCATACCCTTTCATTCACAAATGTAAGAGGGAGTTGGCATCTGAATTTGAAATGAAGAGCCAAGGACTTGAAGTGTGGTAGAAGCCAAGGGAAATTTTCCTATCTCAAGGAAAATATGTGGTGAAGATTCTGAAAAGATTTGGTATGATGGACTGCAAGCCTATGACTACCTCGAGGATCTTAACTTTCAGAAGTTATATGGTAGTGATGTCGGACTAGTTTTGGGAAATGCCTCTTAGTTTCAAAAACTCATTCGCGTTGATGTTTTTGGTGAACCTCCGTCCGAACATATGTTTTGCAGTTAACATTGTGAGCTCATATTTGGTTGAGCCTCACTAGATTGGTGCCAAGAATCTTCCGAGATGTCTTCAGGACACAACCTCTCATGGATTGAGATACACTACCGGAAATATGAAACTGCATGATTATTCGAATGTTGATCAGGCAAGTAGTGTGGAGGATCATTGGAGCACTTTTTAGTGTTATTTCTCTTTGGATTCTACTTCGATATAATGGATGAGAAGGAAGCAGAAGTCGGTTGCCATAAGCACCACTGAGACCGGATACATATCTACGAGTATGATCTCGTATGAAGCTACCTGGTTGGGGAAGCTCTTCAATGAGTTGTTTGAACACATACCACTGTGATTCTCTGTAACAACCAAAGGTGGGATTCGATTATTAAGGAATCTCGTATTCGTCGATTGCTCCAGCAGATAGAGATCATCTAGGATATGGTAAGTCGATGAGCAAGGAGGCTCCATCGCATTAAGATGATGTACAAGTCGATACACCTTGTCAAAGCCCCAACGAAAAATCTAATCTGTGATTTTCCCAAACGACTTGGAGTCGTCAAGAAACCCTTGTACAAGGGTCCTACATGTTGCGTACATTGAGCTCTGGGAGCTCTGAGGGCTTGTGGTTCTTACTGGAGCAACATACGACCACAGGGTGACTCACCCTCCCCTGGTGGTGCGCATTGGAACAAGATGATTCGCTCTCTTGTGGAACAGGATGATTCGCTCTCCTGTGTAGCAGGATTGATGTGTTCTCTTGTGAGGCCTGGATTGATGTGTTCTCCATGGCGATTGTAGCAGGATTGATGTGTTCTCTTGTGAGGCTTGGATTGATGTGTTCTCCATGGCGATTGTCGTAGGATTGATGTGTTCCCTTGTGAGGTCTGGATTGATGTGTTCTCCATGGTGGCCTGGATTGATGTGTTCTCCATGGTGATTGTAGCGGGATTGATGTGTTCTCCTGTGAGGACGGGATTGATTAAGTTCTCCTGTCGAGACATCCTACCCATGCAGTCTGGGACTCATGGGAAGTACCTCTCATCTGATCAATGAGCAGGGAAATGAAGTTAGGGACCATAGTAATATCGATGGACGCATCGTTGTATCTACCGTACTCCCTACGCTAGGATGACTTCCATTGATCTGGGATCAATGATATTGGTCTGGGACCAGTGGTAGGAGTTGTACCATACTATGACACTAACTTCAGGTCGGTTGAGACTGGTCTGGGACCAGTGGTACATACTCTGAGACCGACTTCGTGTTAGTGCAGTACTGGTCTGGGACCAGTGAGAGTGGTACATACTATGACGCTAACTTCGAGTCGGTTGAGACTGGTCTGGGACCAATGGTACACTCTCTGAGACTGCGATACTGGTCTGGGGCCAATGGTAGGAGTGGTACTTACTATGAAGTTGACTTCGGGTCGGTTGAGACTAGTCTGGGACCAGTGGTACGCACTCTGAGACTGACTTTGAGTCAGTGGAGGATGATACTGGTCTAGGACCAGTGGAGTTGTACTCACTATGACGTTGACTTCGAGTTGGTTGAGACTGGTCTAGGACCAGTGGTACATACTTTGAGACTGACTTTGAGTCAGTATGATACATCCTCGATCATTTCTTCTTCTTCATAATTCGGACAAAAGCAGAGCAGAACAGAACAAAGCAGAGCAGAGCATAACAGAGCAGAGCTGTACAGATCAGTACAGGGCAGAACAAGACAAAGCAGAACAGGCAGAATAGAGCAGAGCAGGGCAAGGGTCAGGTTGTACAGGGCAGTGCATTTGATGGATGAATAGTAGCGACCGATAGACAGATTGCAGATGAAGTTCTCCCTAGTTGAGAGGGAGTGTTAAAATTGGCAACTAGGGCAAAACTTCATGTGGGTCATCTTATTCATCGCTGATAATATGTTCATTAGATTCCTCTCGTCGAGAGGTGTAGGATTGATATAAGGATCATTCGATTCCGATAAGTATTCATGGAGATATGAATTTATTTTGATTATGGAATTATTATCAAGCCAACCTACAACTCATGTAGGCTCAGAAGCCCAACAGTGGCATCTATTCAAACATCATCATTTGTGTATAAATACAAAAGGACTTTTCCTCATTTGCACTCACTCATCTCATCACATCTCTATCTCTCTAATTCGCAGAAAAGAGTCTCTTCTCTACTGCGCAGAAAAGGGTCTTTCCCTCACACATGTGAAGCCGGAAGCTGCTGAAACTGAAGCTGCCACTGCAGAAGTGAAGTTTGACCTACATGGACTAGAAGATCTCCTCATCTGAACTGCATTGTAGGTTCATCTGAACCTCCTCTGAAAATCGCAACTTTTGGTGGTGGAATCAAGCCGATCCGACAGTCGGTTTGTGAGATATCGTCTGCCCTAGTTTTGATGATGAAGCCGCTAATGTTGATGATGCTGATTTAGGGTTTGCTACTGCTGATATAAATCAGATTTATTTTACTATTTCTCTCTGTTGAATTATTGAAGATAAAAGAAGATTTGATCAAAGGGTTTCCCCACACATTGTGGGGTTTGTCCCTGGCTAGCCGCCACATCTTGTGTCTCTTGTCTTGGCTTGTTTTCTGTCGATCATTTAATGTTCTATCTGCACTTTACTTTATGTACATGTGATTGCTAATCTGAAATAATAAGAAAAGAAGTAAATTGTTATAAGCATAGAACATACCATAACTTAACACTCCTCTAAAGCTACATTCGGACGACATTCTACAATACGTGTTCACAGAGGTCTCCGCCGATGTCCATGCCCACTTCAAACCTGGGAACTCCTGACGGGCACAGATTGCATCCAAGATGTAAGCAGACATGTAGATTTCCACTTACTGACCTTTGGGCAGCTGCCGAGCTCTTGTTACCTATTCCTTCAGCCTATGAGCCAACATGTCGGACCAGTTGCATGCTTTGCCTTCACTGGCCAGTTGGTCCAACGCGATCACCCAACTTGCAGGAAGGTCTCCGTGCTCTCTTGTCCATACAAGTGACATGCAAAGATGACCAAGTATTGATATGCCTTCCACAGTATCTTCGTATTGTAAATCTAGTCGGGTGTCATCCTGAATTTGGCCACCTCCTTTACCCAGTTCTTCAAGATATCCCTAGAGTTGGCATTGCTGCTAGGCAGTTTCAAAGGTGTGTCCATGGTGATCACTGGCTTTGACAAATGATACATCTGCTGATAATCATGTGCCCTGAAGGTAGAAATCTCCATCCCACTGACACTGCTTAATGTTATCGTCTCGGGATCAGTGTACGAGATGATCCAATGTATCATGTTTGTGCATGGGAACGCGAGATACCTGCATGCAATTGGTACAAGTCAGACTTGTGGATGTTCACATAGACTTTGTGGTCTTCGAGGTCTTCCCCAAATGTGCCTGCAAATGTATCAATGACCTCTTGCCATTTCAGCTTGATGTCCTTGTCTACAATCAGCTTGGTGTCTTCATAGATTGGAAAACTTGTAGACGCTCGCTCAACTGTTGCTTCAGTTGCGTTTCCGTCAGTGTCCTTTGATCCTGCTCTCTTGGAGGCCATTGATCCCAAACTGCTGAGAGGCGTATGAACACCTGCTAGATCTGGAGACATGGCAACATGCATGGCAAGAAATCTATCAACTAAAACCAAAGCAAACTTGAGGAACGACATGCAACATACCTGGGGATTGACTAGCAAGGATTGCACAATTTTTCCTAGGAGGCCGGGAGACTGGCTATCGGAACTACGCAAAAGGCAATCCAGACTGCTGGGAGGCTAGCTGGCTGCTAGAAATGCACAATGCACAATCCAAATTGGCCTGTTGGGTGTTGGGATTGCACAATGCACAATTTCAGCTGGCGAGGGTTGTAGGCCCAGTGACTGCATTGCACAATTTTTTGGTCCAGCAGTCACTGCCTCTCAGAATTACACAATGCAAGACCGGAGGATAGTCACTAGGCAGAAATGTGCATTTTCTGGGAGGAAGGCAAAGCCTTCCCTCTCAGGATTGCACAATGTTGTCTTAGTGAGGCAGAGTCCGGGCCAAGGTTGCCTAGACCCGCCGACGGGCAACTGAAAGAAAATGTGGATGTGAATGCATGGTGATACTGAGTGTAAGCAGGAGTGAATGATCATGCATGCAAACAGTGAATGCAAGATTCAGAAAATGGAACAACATGCATGTGTGTGAAGCGAGTCGCCGAATCGACGACTATTCATGCAAACAGTGTTGTGCATGCGACAACAATGAGATGCTAACGAAAAATGAAACAGTGCTAGCACAAGCTAATATGCATGCAAACGACAGCAAGTGTTCACAGAAAACAAGTAGACAACACTCCAAACACACAAAAAGTGACAGAAATGCTACAAAAGACAAGTTAAGCGGACTTACCCCAAAATAGCTGAGCTTGATGTGTCGAAGACTCCTGGATGTGTTGTGGGATGTCAGAGCTCCAAGATCAATGTGAAGAAGTGAGCTTTGAAGCATCGAATAAATAAGTTTGAGGCTCATGACACGCATGCCACAAATCTAGGAAAAAGCGACACTTGAAGGAAAGATTCTAAAACGATCCTTGCATGTAACCTCTAGCTGCTAAAAATAGCTCCCTAGAATCTAGGGATGCTTTTTCCATGTTGCTTTTGCTATTTCGGGAAAAAGTAGCCCATGCATGCAAGTCAAGTTTTCTCGGTCCTGGGTGGAACTGGTCAACCTGAGGGCACATGCAACAGCTTGCTTGCTTGAGGGAGAAATTTGCACATTTCTGGGAGGGAGTTGGGTTGGCTGCCCAGAAGGATTGCGCAATTTCTAGGAGTGGCTGAGTGCTGTCCAGAATTGCGCAATTTATGCGTTGAGCAGTCCTGCTGGGCCAGATTGTGCAGTTTTCACTGGGAAGGTTGACTGACAAGATTGCGCAATTTCTGAGCCCAGTAGGCTGCCAATTAGGGTTGCGCAATTTCTGGAGGGAAGGTTGGTTCCCCTCCAGAATTGCGCAATTTCTTAAGGGAGTTGCTCAACGAGCAGCTTGACCAAGTACAGGGAAGAAACATGTGAGGGGAGTGAAACAAGCCATCATGTACAGGCTGTCATGCTGCTAGAAAACCAACGAAGCTCATGTACTTGACAGTGCAAGACATGCTGCTAAGGATGGTTGGTAGGGAGGCTCCAAAATGAAACTAAGGCAAAATTTTGGAGGGTGGTTGTAGCCACTACAACAGGGTCCTAAGTCTAAACTTGGGAAAATAAAAATATTAATGGGTATTAATAAAGATAAGCATGAGAAGCTTCTAAGAGACGAGGATCAAGTCTGTTTTAATCTTAGCCGTTGATTAGAGACTTAATCTCGGCCGTTGATTCGTCAACAGGAAAAGAATAAGAGAATACTTGAGGATCATTTGGACACACACCAGCAAATACTCAGCATCTCAAGCAATATCAATTCTCAAGAGAAGGAGATCAATTCAAAGGGAGAGTTGTAGGGTGGAGGAAGAGGAGGGCATCAGTAGCAGTCCGCCACTGAGGAGGAGGTGATGCAGGGACAGTGAGAAACAATGCAGAGAGAGACGCAGTCCAGAGGAGAGATGTAGCCCTCACGTAGGTTGACGCAGAGGTACGCAGAGCCACGTTGAACCACGCAGAGTGACGCAGAGGTGACAAAGGAGTGGGAGAAGGGTCTCCAAACTGTCAAAAGGTTTCCAAGGGAAAGTCTCAAGTGTTTTCTTTCAGTTTCTCTGTAAAATCATTCCTTGTAAAAGCGATTGTTGTTGAAGATTGATAAAACCCTCGTCTGTTGCACTAGTTTTCCTGCATTGGGTTTTCCCGGGGACAATTGTCCAAAAACAGCTGTGTTGATGTGATTGGTTCTTGTGCATGCATTTTCTCTGTGTAATTATGTGATAACTGCAAAAGAATTTATTTTAATATTTGCTTAAGGGATTTTGTAAATAACTTATTGTGGAAAATAAGTAGGTAAAATAAATTAGTTGTTGCAATAGAATTTCATATTAGAAATTTTCACATGGTATCAGAGCAGAGATCCGACAACAGGAGAGAAGAATCGGCTATGGGTCAAGAGCATGATGCAGAGGCAAGGGACGCACACAATGTAATGACCCATCATTAAAATAGAGAGCACGAGAATATTAGCATGCATACGATGCATGCATATGATAGCTACATATGCATGTATCGCATGCACTGCACTATTAACTATATTCTAAGTTACCTAAAATATTAAATATCCTAACTCACCCCTTCATATAGAAAAGTCGCATTTAACCATCAGCACATATTTCTTAATGCCTCATGATTAATGAGTGCTCACCAATGATATTAAGTTTAAAAGTATAAAGTAAAAGAAAAGGGTTATAAAGAAAATAAATGTAAGGAATTATGTAAAGCCTTAAAAATCAGGTTATATAATTATCTATTTAAGAAATTTAAAATAAAGTATATGAATGAATTATTAAAGGGATAATCTAAGTCAAAATAAAGCATAGGACAAATAATTAAGCATATGACTTAAGACTTTAATTAAACATATAAAAAGTATAATCAAAGTGAAATGGCACATGTTAAAATATCTTGAAGATAAAATCCGATTCTGCATGTTGAGAGGTGTCATTGAGAAAAGAAGCGGTGGGCTCATAGGTGGAGGGAGCAACCACCGTCAATAAAAGGGTACATAAGGAGAGGTCGAGGGCAGAGAAGGGGATCGGTGTTCCTTGCCCTGTGAGTGTAATTGCTGTGAGTAGAAAGGAAACTGATGCGGGTGCCATAGGAGGAGGAAGGTGCTGTTGGAGGAAGGAGAGGAAAATTACACATGGTTTGTGAGCCTTGCTTGTTTTGAAGTTTCTGGGCACGGGGGAACGGTATGCATCGGTTGAGAAGCATACTGGGTCGAGTATCTAGGTATACTCGATTTGGCTGGGTGGTTTTGGTTATTCGGTAATGAGAGTGCGGGAGCAGTTTTGAAGCACCCTCACCGCAACAGCAGTAGCAGGCCAGGTAAGTATTTCTTCAAATCAATAATGGCTCTTTATTTAGCAAGGTCACTACATATGGTATCGGAGCTGGTTCAACTTTCGGACCTGTTAAGTTGCAGTAAGATATAAATCGGATATCAAAAAAAAAACCATACTAAAGAACAGAACATGAGGGAGTTCACAGTCTAGCTTAATACTGTGGGAGACTCAATAACATCTGTACACACTCACAGTAGCCAGATGCATTGTGAATCTGTGACAGAGAGCTCCATAATAATTAGTTTTCTTTAGTAATACAGAGTTTTTATTTGGCAGTGAAGTTTGATACCCGATGAGGCTTTTCTCCACATAAATTCTTGTATTACTGTGTACATACTGTATTTCTGTGTTCATCATAATTCCGTTCATTCATTGAAATGTGGTAGAATCTTGAATGCAAGCATTGTTAAATCTGTCCACTGTAGTTTTTCAGATTTTGGTCTTGTTACCATATGCTTGTTAGAATCCCCAGTATATGCCGCTCTGTTTTTTTTTTTGTTTCAATTTCTCCTGTCAGTCTTGGTGAATAAATTGATGGCAGGCACTAAAGGCATGAAATGTTGAAGACATTAAGTTCACACAGGGATGAAACTTACAAACAATATGAAGTACTCCATCAGTGAAATTCTGTCTCTGCAAGTTCAGACCATAACTATAGGTGATTAAATTTATGGTACAATGAGGATCGGAGTCGCATTTAACCGTGGAAAGAAGTACAGGGTGAAGAATATCACGGCTTTAGAAGCGGCAGGGGCTTGGAGGAGATTTAAATTGCTCTGGCGTTCTAGTAGTGTACAAGAATCTAGGAATAATGATAATGCACGCGCGGCTTTAAACTATAGGCAGAAACGGGAGCATATCGACATGCTTAGTGAGTTGGATGGCTGTGAAAGACTTGTTCCTGGCATGTCTTCTGAGAGACAACGAAGAATTGGAGTTAAAGAGCTAAATTCGCAGCTTCTGCGATGCACTCTGCAAAGATTGTACAGACCGACTGGCATTTTTGGAATCCGTATCCGAGAAGTTCATTTCTCGGAAATGATCAGGTTCTAAATGTTCAAGTGCCATTTCTTTTCAAACTTGCAGTAGATGGGTTATCATCTGCTGTTGGAGCCCAAGTCAACATACGGTCTGTTGGAGCTTCCAGCACAACTGTGGTCACTACAGTGTCAAATTCAACTCTTTTAGCATTCAGGGGACTCCTATTGTCGTTCTAATTGGCGATGGTATTGCATGAGGAGGTGCTTCGGCTTGTAATAAATTACGGAATGCTGTGTTTTCAAAGGCATTTTTGCATACAAGTTTGGTGCTCCATTTGCGTGGGTTACATCTCTTGCTGTTGGCGGTTATGGTGCTTTCACCTTGTTTGTGACACAGTGGCGAACCAAATTTCGACAGCACAGCACTGTCAACGGCTATGGTTCTGTGCTCACAAGGCATAATGGCTGGAACGATGACTGTTGGTGATCTGTCCGAGATGAATGTGCAACTGTCAATGGATGGACTCAGACGCACCGACATCAGCGTTAAACATCGAACCGACTTTCAATGGATGGGCTCATGTCAATGGATGGATTTCGGACTTGTCCGATGCCAGCTAAACGATGGCGTGTTAAAATAAAGCGTGAGTCTGATAGTTAATTGACGCGTGAAGAATTACGTGCCCCATGGGCTGTTATGAGTCATTATTCGCCGACATAAAAGTTAAAAAGCATGGGAGATTTTCTATCGGTGCCCGCCGTTTAGCTTAAATAAACGGAGATTTTCTTGGTTTTGAAGAGAATCCGTTAGATATTCACGAATTTGAAGGTTCTACGGCGGAGTGCCTGGGGAGGAAAATGGGGATGCCGACCAGCGCTGCCGTATCGCCCTTCGTGCCATTCTCTGCTGGGTCTGCGTCCGTGATGCCCACATTGCCAAGCCTTAGCGACGCGGAAGAATTGATAAACTCAGTGGAGACTCTCATATTCGACTGTGACGGCGTGATATGGAAGGGCGACAGTTTAATTGCCGGCGTGCCGGAAACTTTGGACATGCTCAAGAATGGGCAGATGGTGGTTCTATGGTTGGCGCATTAAGAGGGTCAACTCAGAAAGAACCTATTGTTGTTGGGAAGCCCTCAACATTCATGACGGATTATGTTTCCAAAAAGCTTTTGCGCAGAAACGGTTTAAGGTTTCATCGAATGTGGGAAATCCTCACGGAATTGTTTCACATTTGTGGTTCGACGAGTGTTAGCTGTAGACTTATGTAAGTGGCAATAATGCATAGGTTGTGTGTGTAACATCTAGTTTGTCAGAAAGCCCAAGGCGTGCTGCACAATTTACAGAGTGTTTTTGGGCTCTAGAAATGTACCAGACTCGCACAATATTGTACTGTAGACATGAGTACTTTTGCAGTGAGAGTACAGATAATGGCTGCGAAATCTGGTTCTGGATTCAGCCATAATCATTTGATAATGTGACGAGAAGCCACTGGTTTTTTTTTATATTTTTATCAATGCTCAAGAGTGAGTAGTCTGAGAGGATAAATTGTGACTGGTGTTGGTGAAAAATGCAGTCATGGTAGTAGAATTGTGAGAAAATATATGAAGATAGAAGACTTTTCAGTATATCTGTTATAGTATTTTGGTGGGAATAGGAGTGGGATTGTGAGTCGAGAGGATTTTTTTTTTGTTTGGGTTGTGTGTTGATCAGAATGATAAAGGCCGAGGATCTGTATTGCTGGCGACAGATCGGTCATCACTCTTTGAACTCAATAAAATTGCCCTGCGGATGGAAATTCTTTGTGATAGTGAAGGGCCAAACCAGTGTCCTGTTGGGGGAGTTGGAGTTTATAACCCTGGTTACTGGGGAATGAATATTGAAGAGGGTGAATCCTATCATGTTGTTTTGTGGGTAGGGTCTACTGGGCCAGTTAATCTTTCAATTTCTTTCACACCTTCAGACGGACTCAACATTTTGGCTTCTTCGAGTACCATTGCTAGCAGTTTTGAAATTCAAGACTGGACAAAAAAGGAGTTCATTTTAAAAGCTACAGCAACAGATTATTATGCTAGGCTTTCCTTGACAAGCTCGAAGAAAGGTGTAGTTTGGTTTGATCAAGTTTCTGCCATGCCTGTCGACACATTCAAGTCTTGTGCCCACAGCGAGTTAAATTGCAGGAGGCTCTAAGACTACACAATAAGATGGTGGATAAAGTTGAAGATCCTCTGTTTGCTCCTGGGTTCATTTTATCAACTAAAGTTTGGCAAAGTGTTCTAGTGGAGTCTCACTTCAAACAGATATTGAAAAGTTTGTTTTAGCTTTTGAGGATTGATAAATTTCTTGATATTTGAAGTTGTATTTATCCTGGCATATGGCTTGAAACACTAAATTTACAAAACCATTAACAAAGTTTTCCATCGTCAAAGATTATTATTCTGTATTGCATAATGAATAGTTACAGTTGTATAAAGATAATTTCTGCTATTAAAGATCTTTTCTACCATTCGGAGATTTAATGTGCTTACTCGTAGTTGTGTGTGAAAAGATAATGTCCTCTTCCTATAAATTCTAGACTTGCTTCACATCAGTTTGAAAGTGTCATCGGTATATTTAAGGCAGCAAATATTCTGACTATTTGACTTCCATGAAACATTGAGGAATAGAGATATTTTATACACTGGATTTCAAACACTGAAAGATAATTTTGTTATCAATATGATTATATTTGTAAGTGTCATCTCTAAGCCAGACGAATCTGAAAAGCAGTCTAACATATCATGTTGGAGGGTAGAAGAATGATGTTCTCAGGAAATACAATTTTCCCAAGACTACTAGATACTCTTCACTGCTGCCTCCAATCCATTGAATTCAATGCAGTGCTATATTAGAGAACTGTAGAATTTCATTTTTTCTACCATAACATCTTGTATGTTTTCTTTAGTCTGTTTGTGCATGCTGAAAGTTTGATCAAGAATAATTGGCAAATAATAGTTTTAAACAAGCTAATTGATCTTCATGGAGTTCAAGGGTGTATTCTCAAAGCCCAGGTATGACATGGTATAATGGTGCACCATGCATGCAACATTAGGCTCCAGATTCTCAGAAATAGTTTCCTTTTCTTATGGTGTTGTGAAGTTCCTCTCTTACTGCTACTACTGTACATTTTTGTGACTTTTGCTGTTTTTGATGCTTACTGATGGATTATACTTCCTCAAGAGCCTGTAAACATGATGTTGTAGTTTACATTTTTTTTAAAGTATAACCATAATTTATTAATATGTCTTTCTGCACACATTGTGTAATTTGGTCAAGATTATCTATGCAGAATGTCAAAAGTCTCATCTCCACTGATTTAAGGAACCATTTTTCTATTCAAAATGCTCAACGTTTTGAGACCAATGAAAAGTCTTTTGAGGACTGAAAACCAAGAGAAATTTGAATCAGGCTTCTGTTATTTTGTTATTATTGACATGCAGCTGTTGGTGTGTTTAAAATAGAACATTTCCTCTCTAAAAATAAATTTCGAAAACATCTATTAAATCACCAGGCATGTTTTATATAATAGAATACACAACAGAATATAGCAATCTTATCCCCTAAATGGTTTAGACTTTAGAGTACCATAGCAAGCTCTTTTATTTTATTGTCAAAAAGCAAATTCCTCTGAAAGCATTTTAGTTTGAAGCTTACAGACATCTTTATATAAATTATATAAGATCTGGATTGCATTGGGTAACTATTTAAGTGAGATGGTATGCTCCTCATGGTTTTGAACCATTATCTGTTGTTGTTTATAGTCTAATCTAGCCTTTCTCTGGTCTTCTAACCTTAATGTTTGGGTCTATCAGCTACTTTAGTGTGTATCTCTAAATTGATAAGGTGACTATTACTCTGTCCCTTCCGGTTCCTTGGGATAATTGTAGTTTTGATTTCTACCAGAATTCTGCAGTTACCTCTGTGAATTGCTTATACCTGGAACCCTTTTTCTTTTAAATATATGGTTATGCCACTTAGCTTTTATCTAAAAATCTGTTGAAAATTAGATTCATCTTCTATCAAGCGGAAATGTCCTTGAAAATTAGACATGTTCTTTACCTATTTTATTTTGGATCATGTTGAAAACATTTAAGGTGAATGTAACTTCATTATTTAGGGGAATATTATAATTTGATTTGAGTTTGTCAACATTTTCATTTCCCTGATATTTTTACGAGTTTCCTAAGTCCTTACAGTCCCTGGGTGATGTAAGCACCTACATGATAATTGCAACATTGTATGATATACTTAAAATTATTCAAAAGACATAGATTTAAAGCAGATGCTACTTGAAGCTGTGAATTCCTTGATGATATGATATGGACTCCTTGATGCTGTGAATTCCTTGAGGATATGGACTTCCTGATGATGATAATATGGACGAGATTAACTCCTTGAAGAGTTGAACAAAAGGAGTTGACATATTCTCTAGAGATAAGTACTTTCTTGAATATTTTGATGTTATTCTCTTGTATTGTATACTTTGCTTGGATGGATTCGTTTTTATTATTATTTATGCTCCTATAACAAACAATGGGTAATGATGTTTATATTCTTACAATCTTCTAGATATTCATTTTAATGTTTAGTCATCCTCCTTTATAATTACTAGGGGACTCACTCCTCTGTACCTGTCAACAGCGTAGATATTTCTCTTTGACTTCTCGACATAGGAGATATATTTGAGTTTGTATAAATTATTCTATGAGACCTTTCTTCAAGTTGTATGAAAACTTCTGTAGGTGTTTTCTTAATAGTTTGTACTTCAGAAAATATATACTGTGGACAAATAACATTCAAATGAGACCTCTAAAGAGTCACATATAATATCTTCCTTACTCAAAATTACCCCAAGTGACTGTATACCTGTTAATTGGTTTCTGAACTAATCAAATTCTTTTTGCATTTTAGCCCTTATTTCTTGCTCCTTATTGATGATCGCATTTTTAGCTACTAATTCATCCTTGAAATCCCTTATCTCATTATCCGTTATAGAAAGCATCTTTTTGAGATTTTCAATTTCTTGATATTAAATGCTTAGACGTGACAAAGTCTCTGCTAACTTCTCTGATGGATCCCCCTCTGTAGTCGTTGCTTCAGTAGTGATTGCTGCACATATATGCTCACTCTTCTCTTTTACTTAACTTTGGATCCTGTTTTCATATCTGTTTATTTTGGTCGATAATCAGGGATAGCAATTGTTGTTTCTCTTTCTGTACTGTCTCTGGTGTTTGAACATGTTCTAGAGCTGATATTTTGAGTTTTCTCCTGAGCACTTGAATATCTGTAACTCTTGATCTAATCAAGGCTTGTATTGAAGAGGAATCATTTGGATTTGCACCCAATTTGACTACAATCTGCTCCAAATTATCTATTCTCATCTGTTTTGTTTTTCGTGGAAATTTTCTTCTTGTTTCAGCTAGTTGGTCCTTTGGTTAACATATTTTCTAAATTTAAAGCATTAATAGCTGTATTAGCTAAGCTTTTGCGTAACATTTAGACCTGATTTAGCAAATAGATAAGTGATGAATACAACCTGAGCAAAGGTTCCATGAGCATAAATTCAACCATAGGGCCAAGGTATTGAAAGAGTACTACTATTTAAACATAGAGCAATGTTCGGTGTATTATTGTTAAAGGAAATGTTCAGTTCAAAATATGTTCCCCAAACGTGTTGCATACCATCCTTGAGCTAGGTATTTCAATCAAATTATATATAAAAGAACACAACGAGTAACAGTATTGTTAAAAAGAAGGGATCGAGATTGTCTTCGCTAATAACTATCCATATGATGCATTTTGTTACCAAGTAAGACAATAACCCAGTTAGTTGTTATTGAAGCAAACACATTCAGATCTATGAAAGTTTGGAACATAGCGATATGTGCTCGTAAGATCAAATATCAAGTGTCAGTTAGCAATTTAAAGTCATGAGTTTTATGCACAAACAATACACGAAAGAATGATTATATTGTGAATATGAAAGCTAATGACATGAATAGATTATGGCAAGGTATGTTATACTTTAGATAACATGTATGAAATATACATAAGCTATGTGTTTTTGAAAATATTAATGCACAGGTTATAAATGCATGGACAAGTGTTTATGATTGCAGATAAAATCTCATTACCGAAATGACCACGTGATGACAGAAACTTCAGAACAATTAAGGCTCAAAGAGATTCCATAAAAGGGTATTAACCCTGATTCTACTGGGAGGGGTGGAGGTGTTGCCCACCGTTTATCCTCCGAACCCTGGAGTCATGGGAGGACTGTGCAAGTCACGCTCCCCTAGACGTGTGATGATGACTGCCAGATGCCTACTAGGGATCAGGTCGGTATAGCCAACGCTGTCACCCTTGGAGTTTATGAATGGTAGGGTCAGTACAACTGACGCCATGGCATACTCCAGTAGAGGACGGATAGGATGGGAGCGGAAGAGATTAGGAAGGATAGGATGATGTAGTGATAGCCTGGGGGGCCTGATGAAGTAGAACATGATCATTAAGTTATAAACCTAAAAGTATTCAAAACACCAATTTTATAGTGTTCTCTCATTAAGTAAAAATAAAAAATAAAAATAAAAATTTAACCTCAATACTCAATCCGAGCAAGAATGTACTAATCACCATTATAAGTATTGAACTCTAACTTCGGGACGAAGTTTTCTGAAGGAGGGGTGTATGTAATGACCCATCATTAAAATAGAGAGCACGAGAATATTAGCATGCATACGATGCATGCATATGATAGCTACATATGCATGTATCGCATGCACTGCACTATTAACTATATTCTAAGTTACCTAAAATATTAAATATCCTAACTCACCCCTTCATATAGAAAAGTCGCATTTAACCATCAGCACATATTTCTTAATGCCTCATGATTAATGAGTGCTCACCAATGATATTAAGTTTAAAAGTATAAAGTAAAAGAAAAGGGTTATAAAGAAAATAAATGTAAGGAATTATGTAAAGCCTTAAAAATCAGGTTATATAATTATCTATTTAAGAAATTTAAAATAAAGTATATGAATGAATTATTAAAGGGATAATCTAAGTCAAAATAAAGCATAGGACAAATAATTAAGCATATGACTTAAGACTTTAATTAAACATATAAAAAGTATAATCAAAGTGAAATGGCACATGTTAAAATATCTTGAAGATAAAATCCGATTCTGCATGTTGAGAGGTGTCATTGAGAAAAGAAGCGGTGGGCTCATAGGTGGAGGGAGCAACCACCGTCAATAAAAGGGTACATAAGGAGAGGTCGAGGGCAGAGAAGGGGATCGGTGTTCCTTGCCCTGTGAGTGTAATTGCTGTGAGTAGAAAGGAAACTGATGCGGGTGCCATAGGAGGAGGAAGGTGCTGTTGGAGGAAGGAGAGGAAAATTACACATGGTTTGTGAGCCTTGCTTGTTTTGAAGTTTCTGGGCACGGGGGAACGGTATGCATCGGTTGAGAAGCATACTGGGTCGAGTATCTAGGTATACTCGATTTGGCTGGGTGGTTTTGGTTATTCGGTAATGAGAGTGCGGGAGCAGTTTTGAAACACCCTCACCGCAACAGCAGTAGCAGGCCAGGTAAGTATTTCTTCAAATCAATAATGGCTATTTATTTAGCAAGGTCACTACACACAAATTCACAGAAGAATGCACAAGGGACATGGATCACGATTATTCTATGTTAGCTTACAGATTTGAAGAAGAAGTCGCTTGCCTAGCAAGCTCTGCCTCCTCTGAGGTTTGGTATATAAACAGTGGAGCTTCCTGGCATATGACAGGAATTCGAGAATGTTTTTCAGATTATCAAGAAGAATGAATGAATTTTCAGATCACCATGGGAAATAAGGCAAAGCGTACCCCTGTAGGAAGAGGTACTGTAGTCTTTCAAACCGAAGCAGGAGAGCAACTTCGAACAACCAATGTGTTGCATGTGCCAAGATTGGGGATGAACTTACTCTCTGTATCTCAACTTAAAAACAAGGGCTATGACATTTTCTTCATTAAGGAGAAAGTATATGTCAAACACCCGAGTTGGAAAAGGAAGGCCCAGATTGGAATCAGAAGTAACAAATTGTATAGATTACAGTTAGAATGACCAATGGCACTGATAGGAAGCAATGGAGACAAAGGTTTGAATGAACTATGGCACAGGAAGATGGGATACTTACACCATGGGGCTCTAAGAATTCTCAGGAAAACAATATCAGGAGTTCCAAAACTAAGTACCGAACGAGATGATGTATGCAGAGGGTGCGCTCTGGGCAAGTATGCCAAAGAAATGTTTTCTAGAAGTAACAATAGAGCTAAGAGTGTTCTAGGATTGATACACTCAGACACCTGAGGACCGATGTCCAGAAAAGCTCTTAGTGGTGTCGAATACTTCGTCACCTTCATCAACGACCATTCCAGGAAGACTTGGATCTACTTTCTAAAAACCAAGGATGAGGTTTTTGGTTGACTCAAAGAATTCAAGGCTCTAGTGGGGAATCTGACAAGAAAGAAGATAAAAGTGTTGCGCTCAGACAATGGTGGAGAGTATGTTGACAAGGACTTCACCAATTTTTGCCCTAAGGAAGGCATCAGAAGAGAGTCTCCCTACAATCCGAAGCAGAATGGGTAGCAGAAAGGAAAAACGAGACTATTGTGGAAGCGGCTAGGGCAATGTTGTATGATCAGGATATGCCCAAATTCTTGTGGGCAGAAGAATGCAACACGACAGTTTATGTCCAGAACAAGACTCCACACAGAGCATTGGGCAAAATCACTCTGGAAAGGGTATTCACCGAGAAGACACCTGAAGTCAATCATTTTAGGATATTTGGGAGTTTAGCGTATTGTCGTGTACCCAATGGAAAGAGAGAGAAATTAGATCAAATTGTTGAGAAAGGATATCTTGTGGGATATAGCGAGAATGCTAAGGCATATAGAGTCTATCTTCCAAGGAGTAGGAAGGTAACAGTTCGGCGGGATGTAAAGTTCATGGAGGATAGAGCTTTCAAGAAATCCTGAGAAATGCCTTTCGAGGAGCAGTCAAAAGACGATCCGTTGGTCAAACCACTTCGACCAACAGAAACAAAGAAATTCTCCTAAAGCTAAAGCTTCAAAACAAGAGGAATCTCAAGAAAAGGAAGAGCTGATAGATGTGCCAACTACCAATTGAAGAACGAGTCGGGAACTCCAACAGATTCTACGGGATGCAGAGGACTTCATTGGTGCACCCAAGAATAATAAAAGGGAGCGAAGACAACTAGACAGATACCAGACCATAGTAGCTCAATTTGGGAAAGTTCTAGTTTTCAGGAGGTCATTCAGCATCAAGTATGGGTAGATGTTATGGTGGAGGAATACAGTTCTATAATGGTCAATGATGTCTGGGAAGTGGTACCTAGGCCTAAGGACAAGTCAGTGGTAGGTTGGAGATGGATCTACAAAGTCAAATATGTTGCAAACGACAGTCTAGAGAAATACAAAGCCAGGTTTGTGGCTAAGGGATATGCTCAAAAGGAAGGGATAGACTATGAAGAAACCTTCGCCCCAATAGCCAGGTATACTTCTATTAGAACCGTGATATCTCTTGCAGCATAGATGGGGTGGGAGATTCACCAAATGGATGCCAAGACGGCATTCTTGAACGGGGTAATAGAAGGGGAAGTATACATTGAACAACCAGAGGGTTTTGAGACACATGAGAAGAAATCTCATGTGTGCAAATTAAAGAAAGACTTGTATGGACTTAAACAGGCACCCAGAGCACGGTACAGTCAAATTGATGGCAACTTGCAAAAGATGGGGTTCATCAAAAGTGATGCAGACCCTAATCTCTACTATCTTGTCGTAGGGAATGAGCCTCTAATCCTAGTGTTATATGTGGATGATCTTTTCCTAACAGGATCATCCAGGCACATCAAAGACTGCAAGAAGAACCTAGCCACAGAATTTGACATGAAGGATTTGGAACAAATGCATTATTTCCCGGGCTTGGAAGTTTGGCAGCAGAAGGGTGAGATCTTCCTTAGTCAAGGGAGATATGCTACAGAGATCTTGAAGAGATTCAGGATGCAGAACTATAGACCTATGTCTACTCCAATGATCATCAACTGGAAAAAGATTGATGCATCAAAAGATAAAGACATTGATCCCACTTTGTACAAGCAACTTATAGGGTCCCTGATGTATCTGGTCAATACCAGGCCAGACATTTGTTATGTTGTCAACAAACTCAGTCAGTTCATGGTGGAACCCAAGAGGGCGCACCAGGAAGCAACCAAACATGTTCTCAGGTATATACAAGGAACAATCGAGGGCATCCAAATAAAAAATTAGAGAAATTATTTCTTTTAAAATCCATAAAGGTGTTCAAATTCACTAAAGAAAACGAAGTTATCATTAAACTGTTAAAATTAGCAACTAGGGCCAAATTCCACCTTGGGACAGCTCATTTAATGGAGATGATGATTGCAGTGGATTCCTCTTTTCGAGAGGTCCAAGATTGATATAAAGATCATCTCATTCGGACAAGCAAAATTATGATTTTGAATTTATGCCCACATAAGTGCAAATTGTTCAGGTCGGCTTCATCATTATGTAGGCTCAAGAAGCCCAATGGATGTGTCTCTTCACACACAACCAAGTGTATAAATAGAAGAGGCCTCACACCTCATTTAGACATCCATCACTCACACAATCTTCTCTCTTTCTTCATCAAATTGGTTCGTACAGCTTGGGCAGCTTCTCTCTCTCTCTCTCTCTCTCTCTCTCTCTCTCTCACGTGCGGCTAGGAGGACAGAATTTCTGGGCTAACTCACATAACCAAAATTGCAGAATTTCAGACAGTTTGACCAGCATTGACCGAGGTTGTTTTGAACAGTTTTGACTGCAGTTTTGAGGGAAGAATTTTGATCTTCGTTGATACAAGATGATATGATGCTTTGAGTGATAGACATAAGTGTCGTACTGAGAACATATCAGACCATCCTAAATTAATCTTTTATGGAACCTTTTGATCTCTGAAAATTTGTGATGAATAGTTATTGTAGGACTGGATTCTACAAACTTCAGTGTTCTTGGGAACATAAATTTGTTGTTTATGTTCTAAACGATAGTGGTCCGTAGATTGATTAGAAAGTTTGCTCTTGCGATTCAGGTGTTGATAAGTAGTTCTTCTAGTTCAAATTTCTCCTATCATGTTAGTGGTTGTTTCCTAATTTCCTTCAGGCATTGTTGTTGAGATGGCTACTGAATCATCATTTGAAATGTCCATCGTTTGAACTGCAACTTCTACACGTGTCTTCACTTCAGTAGGTTTATCCTCTACTTGAGTTACAATTTTGACTAGATCAATATTTGTTTCCTTATCTTCAACTTGGACTAAAACGACTAGAGGCTTCAATACTACTTCTTGAAGTTGCTCTAACTTGTCATTTAGTGATTTCGTGTCACTTTTAAGCTTCTTTATTTGCCTAAGGCTTGGTTATGATTCCTTAGACGTGAAAGTTTCGCAATTTTCTGAATCATTGACTTTGTCCTTAGCATCTTTCTATTTATCTTTTAAATTTTTTATTTTCTCTAATATTTTTTGATTAAGGGTTTTTAGGCACAATTTTTTTTTCTTTTCTGATAGATTTTGATTTAGTTCCTTATTAAAACTTTCATTTTATTGCTTTAGTCTTTGTTTCTTAACCTTAGACTTTTATATCTATGAAACTAATTTCTCATTTTGGTCCCTTAGATGCCAAATTTCTTCGTTGCTTTTTGTTGATTTTTCATGAAACCGATCTTCGAGATCTTTATATTTCTTCTCTGATGCTTCGTTATTTTGTTGAATTTTTTGTGATTTCTTCCTTTAGTCATTTTATTTGCATCTGCTCATTGTCTAAGTATTCCTATGTACTAAATATTCTTCCACACCTTGGACAACATAAATTGCACTTTTTTTTAATATATGTATATCCAATTTTGTCTAGACAACTCGGACATTTACTCCAAAATAGTGATTGTTGTGTGGGACTCATCGTAACTACTTCCTTCATTATTTTCGACTTAGGGTCCATTTTCTTGACTTGATAACCTTCCTTAGTAAAAAAAAAAAAATATATCTATATATATATATATATATATATATATATATATATATATATATAACGCTACACCCTAGCCTCTGGCCCTGCGACAAGTGATTTCGGCTAAGGTTTAAGTATGAAAATCGTGACTCCCCTACAACAAACCTATGGTTGTGGCGATCCTTTCACCTGAACCTACCTCACTCTGGCCTTCTGACAGAGGCAGCAGTACACCTACCGAGGGGGAACATAGCGGATGGCGAAACAAGTAGTCAAGGAGTAGCGGCAACAGGAAATCATGGCGGCAGCAGCAAAGGCCCTCTGGTCCTTGGGGCCTAGTAGGAAGCGCGCTTGCGTGGGCAATGTCTTCCACGGGCTGCAAAAAATTGTGATTTGTCATATCCAACAAGCAGCTGGAGACATACAGGAAGTACATGAAAGACCATGCCCTAATATGTAAATTTATTGGGGTTTGGCCAACAAAAAGGGACTTGGTCAAATGGATCCAACAAAAATGGCAGCCAAAAGGCCATATTGAGCTGATGTTGGGGGCTAAAGGCTTCTTTACAGTGATTTTCACCAATATGGAGGACAAGGATAGGGTTTTCAAAAATGGACCATACCTTTTTAACAATGGAGGTCTCTTTATGAGGCATTGGGAAGAATGCTATAACCCTGATCAAGAGAAACTCTTAGAAACTCCAGTCTCGGTAAGATTATTTTCCTTACTGGTAGACTTCTAGGATCCAAAGTGTTGAATTTCCATGACCTTGAGTCTAGGTTAGAGTCTTCAAATAACTGATACTACCAAACCAAGAATCTCAACCATAAACTACTTTGCACAACGGAAATATAAAGCAGTAAATCACATATGCACAATATACACAATTTTAAACAAAATTGTACAATAATATACAATCACCAATCTTCGTTATATTAATCAAAATTTGATAAATACAACAGTCTATGGTTACAAGATACAATGACAAACTTGGTTGCAGCACTTCTATGTCGTATCCTGTCCTGGTGGTCCGTCGCACCTGTATTGCTCACTAGTAGTGCCTTAGTCCATCAAGGCCTCTACACATCGAGACTCCAAGAGGGTTGCCTCCTGAGTCCTATCACTGTTGCAAGTCATGTCTGCTACAATAAATACGGGCTCATCAATTGCTCTCTAGGTAGGCCTAATTCCTGAGCTCCAATCTACCAATCTAGCAATCACTTTCATCCATCAAAGCGTTGCACATAAGGTTGAAATTCTTCACCCAAACACGCACCAACAACGTCCTTCTTATCTGCTGCTCTAGGGCTACTTTGGGTAGCCAACACGCTGCCCTCCAATCAGCTCTATGACACCCAATCCAATCAATGTGGAATTTGCACCGATGAAGGCTTATGGTCACTCAAACAAGCCTCCAAATTGGCTCCCATAGGTTGCTAGACAAATGATCCAAAATTGGTCCAAAAACATGGATCCAATACACCTCCAACTGCTGCTCCAAGTCTGCTTTTGTTGTTGTCACCACAGTGACTGGCTAGGGCACCAAACAGTGATGTAACAACCCTCAACCAACCATCAAAACAACCCTCAAAAGTTGTGGTCTTCCCTTGTCAATACCCTCTGCCTCCACGTTGTTATATAGGGGTCAAACCATCCCCAAAACAGTCCACGCAGTCATCTGTTTGTGGAGTTAGAGCCTGCGTCCTACCACAGGTAGCTCCCAGCTCTCCACGCAGAGGTTCCAGCCACTAAAAGACCTCCAAAACAACCCATTTATGCCTCTCCTTGTTGTGGCCTAAGCTGCCCAGCACTCCGCACCTAAATAGACCATGAATTAACCCTTAACCAACCCTTCAAACCACATGCGGTCAGCTACAGGATTGTGGCCCAATCACAAAGGTTTCCACGTTGTCTCAAACCTCCTCCACATTGTCCTATGCTCCTTTGCTACAGCTTCTAGCCCCACTGAAAATTTCAAAGGCTCCCTTGGTGTATTGTACTCACAAATGGATGCCTTTATCACCCTCATATCACCTTCTATATATACCATAAAGAAGGGCTCTAAAGCATCACATTTGAATTGATACTTCTTTTGGATTGTATTTAGTATTTACATCAAGTCGGCCTACTTGACAACCAAATTAATTTGTCAACTTCAAAAATTAATCTCTCTCTAACGACAACTCGGATTCAGACGATTTTCGTTGCATTGGAATCATCTTTCCAAGCACTATCAACCTCATCCATCACATGCCGTACATCCATCAATGTTTAGTCCCAAATCTCGATGGGTGCCAAACCCCCATACTTGGGTTCCAAGCCCACAAGCTTCCCTTGTGGCACTTTGTCCTCCAAACCTTAAACCCTAGGGCTTGGAGTACCTCCCAAGCTACACAAATCAACACTCCCTCTTAGCGAGGGAGGTACTTCCAATATTAGGAACTATCTCATCATCTTCATCACTGCTCACAACACTTGCCCAACTCTTGGCGCTCACAGTCGCAGCAATTCCTGTACAATGAACTACATCCTCAGAAGTGTCATTGTCACTATTGGAAGCATCTTGCTTCTTCTTATCTTGTAACGTCTTCCACTCTTTCCATGATTCCTTCTTGGCAGTTGTAGGAGTACCCTTTCTCACCATTCACCACATGCTCCTCTTGGGTTGTAGAGTCTCCCTCTAAATCTGCAAGCTCCCTCTCAAACTAGACTCCTTCTGAGTCTCTAGAACCTGGACCTTCTCAGAAAAGTGTACCTTCTTCTCCAGAACCTATGCCTTCTCCTCTGAAGCCTGTACCTGCTTCTCTGGAACATACACTTGCTCCACCTGCTTCTTTCCATGATCCACAGGTTTACCCATCAACCTGTAGAGACCATGCTCTCAAACTCCGAGTACAATCCCATTAGACTTAGAGCCTCTGAGCCAGAGTCTTCCCTTCCCATTTTGTAACAAGACCTCAAACCCTTTCCTCTCGATCATTGAGACGAAAATCACGCTATATCTGAATCCTGGTACAAGCAGTAAATCCTAGAGCCACATCATATGTCCTACCTCCATCCTGAATGGCACAACACCCAATCCTTGGATCTCCAACTGACTCGTGTTGCCCAACACCATGTGCAACTTCGAGTCCCATCCAGCTAGAGTCCCAAAAGCCTCCTGTGACCCTGTCATATTCTTCGTCGCACCACTGTCCATGTACCATCCATCCTCAATGATAGTACTCTGTGAGAAATGAGAAATCATAGCAAAGTCCTCCTCTTCCAATCTCCTGGAGAGATCGTCCATCTCTATTGAAGTGGCAACACCGGCGACCTTCTTTCCTTTCTTCTTTTCATCATTTCCCTTCTTCTTCTTCGGACATCTCAATGAAAAATGACCCATCTCGCCACAGTTGAAACACTTGACTTTACTCAAGTCCTTCTTTTGCTTACCCTTCATTCATGATGCAAGTGCCATGTCATCATCTGAAGCTTTCTGCTTCGGCTGAAGATCCTCGTCTCACAACTCTTCCTGAATGAAGTCATCCCACAGCCTATCCCAGTCTGGCAGCTTCTCCCTGGCAACGATCCCTTTGATGAAGGGTTTCCATTCCTCGGTGAACCCTTTCAAGGAAATCCTTACCATATCTCCATCTGAGACAGTCACACCAATGGCAGCAAGCTCATCTTTGACCTGAGACAATCTCGTCAAATACGAGGTCACACTTTCACCCTTTAACATCTTGGTGGACTTCAACTTATCCTCCAATACCAATACCCGATTATTGTTCTTATTCTGGAATAAATTATGAATAGACACCCACATCTCATGTGCGGTGTTCTTCCTGGACAAATGAGGTATTAGGGCATCCCTCACAACACCTAGGATGATTAGTGTTGTCTCGCATCCAAATCTTCCCATATTTCCAGCTCCTTAGGGTCGGTTGGCTTCTTGATCTCTTTCCCGGCAAAATCCCAGATCATGTTGACCTGCAATAACAGCTTGATCTTTTCCTTCCATGGGCTATAGTTGGACAACCCCTCCAATTTGTCCTCATATCGGATACCTACCTGCAACTTCGACATTGTAGTGAACCCTTCACTCACAATGTGACCAACTCCCTCTCACATTGTACTTCGTTGCGCACAACTCTGATTTACTTACTTCCAAAGTAGCTCAAACACGCTCTGAAACCATGTCGAATTTCCATGACCTTGGATCTAATTTAGAGTCTTAAAATCACTGATGCTACCAAACCAAGAATCTCAACCATAAACTACTTTGCACAACGGAAATATAAAGCAGTAAATCACATATGCACAATATACACAATTTTAAACAAAATTGTACAATAATGTACAATCACCAATCTTCGTTATATTAATCCAAATCTGATAAATACAATAGTCTATGGTTACAAGATACAATGACAAACTTGGTTGCAGCACTTCTATGTCATATCTTGTCCTGTTGATCCATCGCACCCGTACTGCTCACTAGTAGTGCCTTAGTCCATCAAGGCCTCTACACATCGAGACTCCAAGAGGGTTGCCTCCTATCACTGCTACAAGTCATCCGCTACAATGAATATGGGCTCATCAACTGCTCTCTAGGTAGGCCTAATTCCTGAGCTCCAATCTACCAATCTAGTAGTCACTTTCGTCCATCAAAGTGTTGCACATAAGGCTGCAATTCTTCACCCAAACACACACCAACAACGTCCTTATCTACTGCTCTAGGGCTACTTTGGGTAGCCAACACGCTGCCCTCCAATCAGGTCTATGACACCCAATCCAATCAATGCAGAATTTGCACCGATGGAGGCTTATGGTCACTCAAACAAGCCTCCAAATTGGCTCTCAGGGGCTGCTAGACAAATGATCCAAAACTTGTCCAAAAACACAGACCCAATACACCTCTAACTACTGCTCCAAGTCCTCTTTTGTTGTTGTCCCAACGGTGACTGGTTAGGGCACCAAACAGTGATGCAACAACCCTCCACCAATCATCAAAACAGCCCTCAAAAGCTGCAGTCTTCCCTTGTCAATACCCTCCTAACCAAGCTATTATATAGGGGTCAAACAATCCCCAAAACAGTCCACAAAGTCATTTGTTTGTGGAGTTAGGGCCTGTGGCCTACAATAGTTAGCTCCCAGCTCTCCACACAGAGGTTCCATCCACTAAAAGACCTCCAAAACAGCCAGTTATGCCTCTCCTTGTGGCCTACGCTGCCTAGAACTCCGCACCTGAACAATCCATGAATTAGCCCTTAACCAACCCTTCAAACCACACGCAGTCACCTACAGGACTGCGGCCCAATCACAGAAGGTTCCACGTTGTCTCAGACCTCCTCCACACTATCCTATGCTCCTTTGCTGCGACTTCTAGCTCCACCAAAAATTTTAGAGGCTCCCTTGGTGTATTGTACTCACAAATGGATGCCTTTATCACCCTCATATCACCTTCTATATATACCATAAAGAAGGGCTCCAAAACGTCACATTTGAAGTGACACTTCTTTTGGATTGTATTTACATCAAGTCGGCCTACTTGACAACCAAATTAATTTGTCAACTTCAAAAATTAATATCTCTCCAACGACAACTCGAATTCGGACAATTTTCGTTGCATTGGAATCGTCTTTCCAAGCACTATCATCCTCATCCATCACATGTTGTAAATCCATCAATGTTTTGTCCCAAATTTCGATGGGTGCCAAAACCCCATACTTGGGTTCCAAGCCCACAAGCTTCCCTTTGTTGATTTGTGGTAGCATCGGATGTGCTCTAGCCATGAAAATTGGTGGAGAGACTAAAGCACATGAGATCTCCAAGACCCAGAAATTGTTTGGGCATATTCTAACTGGTTTGGAAAATATTAAAATAATTAATACTTTTAATGGAGTTCCTAAGTCTAAACTTAGGAAAAATAAAATATTAATGGGTATTAATATAAAACTACGTTAGAAGGTTCCAAAAGTCATGGATCAAGCCAAATCTAATCTTAGCTGTTGATTAGAGATTTAGTCTCGGTCGTTGAAGGACCAACAGGAAAAGTATAAGAAGAGGCTTGAGGATCAGTTGGAGAACACACTGAGGGAGACCAGTCAGTTTGATTTCTATAGCGAAGTTAACTGAGAAATTCAAACTAGTGGTCTGGAGAGCAGCAGGAGGCAGCAAGTACGAAACAAAGAGTCGAGAACAGCACCAGCGGAACAGTGCAGAGGTTGGAGAGGCAGACGCAGAGCTTGCAAGACTACACAGTCACTGGAGGGCCTGCACGAGTGACGCAGAGAGGCCTAGTGCTGACGCAGAGAGGCAGGGGCTGACACAGAGGGTCTAGGAGCTACGCAGAGGCCAGCTAGGCTAACGCTGAGACTGGGGGAAGTGTTGAAAAGTTCTCTCTGTTGGGTAAGCCAGTTTGGCACCCAATTGTACTGAAGAATTGTTGAATAATAAAATCCTCCCTTGCTGCACCAGTTTTCCCACATTGGGTTTTTCCAGGTGACTAATTGTCCAAAATCTATGTGTCGATGTGTTAATTCTTGCACATGTGTTTGTTTCTGTATTATGATGTGATATCTGCAGCAGAATTTATTTTAATGTTTATTGAAGGATATTCATAAATAACTTGTCGAGAAATAAGTAGGTAAAATAAATCAGTTGTTGCAGTGATAGAATTTTCACACCCTTTTGGCACTTTGTCCTCCAAACCCTGAACCCTAGGGCTTAGAGTAACTCCCAAGATACACAAATCAACACAGAGACCTAGGAAGGGATTGGAAACTTTGTCAAGGTCGCAGAGTCCACGCGGTGGGGAAGGTACACCTCTTATGCCCGGATCTGCGTCTACATGAATATAATGGAGCCTCTACCTGAATTCATTGAGCTTGAATACCATGATGAGGTTTGACAGCAACCCTTGGACTACAAGCATATACCCTTTAGATGTCGTAGATGCCACGAGTATGGGCACTTGTTTTGTGAATGCCCTCTGAACCAGTTTGAACCTCAAGAAGCGTCCAGCGCAAATAGCCAGGGAAAAACAAAGGAAGACACGAAGGGTTTCCAGGAAGTTCAAAGGAAGAAACAAAAACAAAGGAATCAGCAAACTACCAACCAGCCCCCAAGTGGTAAAGGCCTGAGAAATAACAATCGATATGACATCCTGCAGGAGGAGGAGGAAGGGGTGGAAGTCCTAAATGCAAATACGAGCCTAGAAAACCAACCAACCCCACAGAAGGGTGGGAACACTATAAAGACAAAAGCGAAAGAGGAACCCCAAGACAAAGAAGCCACCATGCAAATAGTTTATCAGGCCAACATGGAGATCGACAGCCAGAAGGAGGATCTCAACACAGAAGAACAAGTAATGAGAAGATTATTGAATGAATGGCGACATCTAGATGAGCGATTCATCCCAGAGGACCAAAAACAACTCTACAAAGATACCTTTCAACAATACAAAGCCAAGCAGGGAACGACAGCTACAGACCAACCGGAGCATTTGGGATCCCAAGCAAGCCAAGCTCTGGAACAAGGATCTCAAGGGAAAGGAGGGAAAAAGTGAGGAAGGAAAAATCTAAATGAATCCATACAAATGGTAGGAGAAATGTTGGTAAACTCTAGAAGGGTGGTGTTGCTGTCGACAGTCTTCCACCAACTTAAAAATCCCGGAAATGATAATTACATCTTGGAATGTAAGAGGCCTCAACAGCAGGGGCAAACAAAGGTATTTGAAGGACAGGGTCAAAAGGGACAAGTCGAGTAATATGGTTATCCAAGAAACCAAGATTGTAGAAACAAAGTTAAAGGAAATTCTGAAGAGTTACAAACCCCATTATGAAGTAGTGGCTCAGGATGCTAGAGGTAGTGTTGGAGGCCTGGCTATCCTATGGAACCTTGCTGAAATAATATTCGAGGACTAGGTCAGCCTCCCAAGAATACTCACAAGAAAATTTCGCCATATTGGATCCAAAGATTAGGTCCTCTTAACAGGTGTTTATGGGCCTCACATTCCAGAAGAAAAAGGGGTTTTCCTCCAGAACCTGAAAAAACTACGACAAGTGTATCTAGATAATTTATGGATAGTAGGGGGTGACTTCAACATGATATCATCACTGGAAGACAAGAAGGGAGGAATCCGTCAAACAGAGGCAGACATGGAAGCATTCGGGGATCTCATTGCGGATCTGTGCCTTGTGGACCTGTCGGCGAATAATGGAGTCTACACCTAGAACAATAGAAGGGGAGGAGCCCACCAAATCGCATCACGTTTGGACCGGTTCTTGACCTCGGAGTAAGTAATCAACAGGGATATCTTCTTTGAGGCCTCGATCCTCCCTTGCATGGGATCTTATCACTAGCCAATCTGCCTAGAGATCCATTTAAAAATAGGTCCTATGAATTACCCCTTCAGATCTGAAGTCTTCTGGCTAAGGAACCCCAACTTCATGAAGAAAATAGAAGGATTGTGGAACAACAGTGAAGAGCAAGAAAGGAACCACATGCATACCTTTCAGCTGAAGTTAAAGGAGCTCAAACAAAAGATCAAGAAATGGAACCAAGAAGAGTTCGGCCACATCATGAAAGACTAGCACCAGCTAACCAATAAAATGCAAGAACTCCAACAGCAGATCATCCAGTAGGGCAGATCTGACAATCTTGTGGAAGAAGAGGGGCGACTAATCAATCAGTTAGAAGAACGAAGAAAGCAGGAAGAGATATTAGGGAAGCAGAAATCAAGGGTCAAATGGCTGCGTGAAGGAGAACGAAACACTCGGTTCTGTCATAAAGCCATGATTCAGCATCATCAACATAATCGGATCTACTCTTTAGAGGACGAAGCAGGGAATCGAGTGGTCCAGCATGAGGTAATGGAGGACTTGGTTGTGAATAATTTCAAATCTCTCCTTTCCGAACCATCCCACGACCGATCAGAGGCAATCCAAAGGATTACGCGAAACATTCCTCATCTTATCTCAAGGGACCAGAACCTCGCCCTCATGAGAGTAGTATCGTTGGAAGATGTTGAGGAGGTGGTCAAAGAAATGGCGAGAAATAAGGCCCCAGGACCAGACAGCTTTACAGCGGAATTTTTCCAGGCCGCATGGAGCTTTATAGGGTATGATATCCTGGAGGTGGTTAAAAAATCATGTTGCAACCAAAACGTATGTCCAAGCCTAAATGCCACTTTCATTGCCTTAATTTCTAAATCTTTTGAATCTGAAGATCCCCAGGATTTTAGACCCATTGCACTCTGCAATGTCATCTACAAGATCATACCCACGGTTATAGTCAAATGCCTCAAGCCTCTGCTTCCTAACCTTATATCCCTGGAACAAACTGGTTTTGTGGAAGGGCGACATATCCTAGACAGATTTTTCACCTCTCAGGAGATTATGCACTCCCTAAAGCATCACAAACTCCCTAGCATGATGATAAAACTGGACCTCTCTAAAGCCTATGACAGATTATATTGGGATTATCTCAATAGTATTCTCAAGTCCTTCGGGTTTGATCAGAGATGGATTAATTGGATCTCTGCTATGGTGTCCTCCCTTGTGTACTCCATTCTCCTTAATGGCTCCCCCACCCATACCTTTAACCCTTCGCGTGGCCTCTGCCAAGGCAATCCCATCTCTCTGTTCCTCTTCATCATTGTTGTGGAAGGATTGGGTCCTTATCTAAAGACAGAAGCTCGAACCTCTCATCTCAGGGGCCTGAGATTGTGGGGCAATGATCTCCCTATCACTCACCAGCAATTTGTGGATGATATCATGCTTTTCTGTCATGAATGACTACGAGAAAGAGGTCCTCCTATCCTTTCTAGATGCTTCAGGGACTATGATAAATAATGACAAATCATGCATCTTCTTTTTCAATACCTTGAGGTCCATACATTCATATCTTGCTCGGGTTCTTGGTTTTGGCATTGTCTCTCTCCCCTCCAAATACCTTGGAATTCCCCTGTCTGTGAATTCCCTAAAAACCTCTTGTTGGCAATCTCTGCTCCAAAAAATCAGTGGGAAACTCAGTAGTTGGCCTTCAGATTCCTAAATCTGGCCAGCCAAATGGTCCTCCTCAAAGTCGTTCTCCAACCTATTCCGATCTACCATCTCTCAGGGATGGAAGCCCCAAAAACCTCCTGCGCAAAGATGGTGCAAACTTTTAAAAAATTCTTATGGGGAAGAGCCCAGCAAGTAAAGAAGTGGGCTTTGGTATCATGGCCCAACCTAACTAAGACCAAGATGGAAGGAGGTCTAGGTCTCTGGGACCCCTATACTCTAAATCAAGTAATGGGAGCCAAACTATGGTGGTGTTGGATAGGAGGCGGCCATGACCTTTGGAAACAAATCTGGACACGTAAATACAACATGCCAACTCAAACAAAAGATATCCTCAAATATCGTGACACACCTAAAGGCTCAGCTATTTGGAACATGGCAGTCCAAAACAGAGATCTCATACAACAACATGTCTTCTGGGAGATCAAAAATGGGAAAACATCCTTGTTCTAGCAAGACACATGGCAGCAGCGAGATAAACTTCTTGGGATACAGGACCTCAGCGACCTCTTTCTGTATACAAATGGCAAGAACTTTCATATAGTAGATCAGTATTGGAAAGAAGAATCGTCTAGTGAAGGATGGAGGGAATGGAAGGAATGCACAAATTGGCCCCAAGCCCTTGAGTCAGAACAATGGAGCCAGCTGGAGAGAGAACTAGAATCCAGGAAGCTTTCTATCCTAAATGGACCAGACATCCTAAGATGGGGATATACTACAAAAGGAACTTTTACTATTAAGGAGGCCTATGATCTAAGGACAGGTCATGAACAGGGGCATCACAATCTCATTTGGAAAAAGATTTGGAAAGGAGGTTGGTGGCCGAAGGTGGCCTACTTCTTATGGCTAGTTTGTAGGGGTCGAATTCTTACCTGGGCCAACTTCAACGAAGGGGTATCTATGGACCTTCATATTGCATCCTCTGTAAACAACAAAATGAAGATCTAGAACACATGCTAAACTCCTGCCCCTTTGCTGAGCAAAAATGGCGACAGGTGGAGGATCTCTTTGGAAGAATGGATCAAGATAACCAAAGCATTAGAGAAACCATCCTCTTATGGCGAACATGCCTCTTCTCTAGCCCAATCCTCAACAGAGCTTGGGGGCTCGCCTTGGGGTTAACTCTATGGGCCATATGGAAAGAACAGAACCACAGAATCTTTAAGGACCACCCCCTTCCCCAGGGAGTTGTTTGGGAAGGGATCTCCAGAAAATATGGGAAACAATCTTGGCAGAGAAATGGCACCCTGACGAGTGGCAAGTGGCTCCTTGTGAGACTAGAATTCTTCATTGTCTAAACCTATTGCCAGCGATGATTGCCCCAACCTCATGGAAGCTCATCACGAGGGGAGTGGACTCACTCAATTACTTCACTGCCCCACAGAGGGATTCATCAAGTTGAGTTTTGACGGAGCATCAAAGGGTAACCCAAGTTCCGCAGGGTTGGGAGGCCTCTTCCGAGGCTCTAGGACAAATACCCGCCTAATCTACACCGACCAGTGTGGATATGCGAGTAACAATGACGCCAAATTTGTTGGTGTTCGACAAGGCCTTCACAAAGCTATCAAATTGGGATACAGGAATATTGTAGTGGAAGAAGAATCCAGGTTAGTAATCAACACGGTTAAAAAACTGAGCCAGGGAGCTAAATGGGACAAGCTTAGCCATAGCTAGAGAACTACAAGATTAGTCCAAGAGATAGGGGATCTTCTACATAATTATGACTATATTATCACCAACCATGTAAGGAGAGAGGGCAATAGAGTTGCAGACTTCTTTGCAAATTGGGGTTGTGCTCACCAAAATGACCCCTTGAAGATATCTTGGCCGCCTCAACCCACGGATGGGAGGCTCGAGCCCTTGCAAGTGATCCTAGAGCAAGATAGGAGACACAGCTCTCAGTGCCTCCAAACCCTTGACCAGACCCCCGAACAGGGTGCATGGCGAAGGGAAACCCCATCAGGCCATAGTTAATGCAAAGTACGTCGAGGTGCACACCCACCACCCCCCACACACTCAAGGTGATGGGTGTGGTGGCTCCCTAAATGCAGAAGATTATTACCGCAGTGGAAGGTGGCAGAGTTAGTATGTTAAGGTTTGAGTTTGGTGGCAACTGCTCTGCGAGGTTTGTAGGTTGTTTCAACGCCCAAGAGATTGTAGCGTGGACGAGGGACTCCGTGAACAGAGAAGAGCAGCAGCTCCAGAAGAGGCGATGAACTCTTCAGCTACAGGAAAGGTTAACCTGATATGTAAATTGTTTCTTCTTCCCCTTCTCCATGCATCTGAGTGTCTCGTTTTGGGATCGGGTTTTTCATGGGGTTACCAGATGGTTTATCATGCGTTAAGTGGCCAACAGACTTGGTTTCCCGCTGGGCAAGTTGAGGCCACCTAACCAGTTTAATGTGGTCGTAACTTGCTTATATATTAATGAAAATGGAACGATCTACCAAGCTTTTATATATATATATTCTCAACAACTTTTTTTCTTAAACTCTCTTCTTTTTTTTATAATTTTTTTCAACATCTTTTTTCTTTTTTTTTAACTTTATTTTGTATTTTTTTATAAACTTTTTTTCTATATATATTTATAATCTTTTTTTTTTCTTTTCGAAAAGTTACGACCCTAGTGAAACATGGCTATTCACCTCTTTGAGGTATAATATAAAATATGTGTCCACTTGTGTGCCTTTGACTCAGTTAATTTTCTCCATGTAAAAAGTAAAACTTACCATTCACATAAAGAAATTTTGTCTTGCTTTTGTTCTTCTTTTACCCTGAAAATACCATGGGAAATTACCATGGGCTGCTATAACCACGATCTTGTAAACCACTTAATGAAGAATCAAGATAATCTTATCTAATTTTCCTTCTCTTACGTATAGTTTTAAAGATATTTGGAAAGATTCCCTTTTGACTTTATCATGCACCTTTTATCAGTAATGTAGAACATTTTTATATATATGAATGTTCTTCAAAATTTACATCGGGCTATTTTTTTTTTACTAGAATCATTGAAATGTCAATGGCCAAAGGCCTTATTATTATTATTATTTTTTAATTGAATATTTTTTTATTTTTTTAACTCTTTTCTTTTATAATCTTTTTTCCAATTCCTTTTTTTTAACTTTTTTTTTAAGTGGCCAAAGGCCTGACCAAAAATGGAGAAACTCTCGTGTAGCGAAATGCTTTAGTTGCGACAAGAAGTTGATGGCCAAAGGTCGGGATTTGCCAACGTAGCTCTGATACCAATGTAACGACCAAAAGTCTTATACGCAGCGGAAATCTTTAAAATACTTCAAAGACGTAAATGTCCATTGTAAGACGTGTAACTGTATATTGAATTGAGGTGAGATATGAGACTATTACAAATGAGAATGAGGGTCTGCTTATATACCGTAGACAGGTGCCCTTTCATGAACGGTCATGTCTCTAAGACATGCCTCTTCATTACTAACTTACTAACCATTGGTTAATTAATTATTATTTATTATTATATTTATATTTATATTTATTATTTTTATATGAATTATATTCATAGCATTCACCCAAATCTAAAAAAGTTATAGCATGAAGATCATTAATAGTAGCAACAGATGCACACACTGAATCAACCTTCCCTTCAACTGAATCAACACTGAAAAACTGAAGCACTGAATCAACTTTGGTTCACCAAGTTCTGCTCTTACTCTCCAAGCCTCTCTCTCACAATCTTCTTCAACTCTCTCAAGTTCGAATTCTTCTTTCACAATGCACAATTAGTGAGGGGAGAAAGAATGAGGCACATATATATAGGAGGAGCAACGAATCCGTGCCATAAAGGAGGAATAACTCGCATGCCAAGAGGGAGATTAACATATACCCATTTTGGAAATGTAACTCGCGCCATTAAGAATGTATGCATGCCTTTGTAACTTATGTCATTAAGAAGGAGAGTGTAACATATGCATTAAAGAGTGCGTAAAAGGAATCTTTCATGACATGCTTTAATGAGAGCATAAGAAAGTGTAAGAGGAATCTTTTATGACGAACTTTTAATGAGTGTAAGAGACAGTAAGAGCATTAATGAGAGTGTAGGGGAATATGTCATGCCAATAATGAGTGTAAGATAACATTATTGAGAGCCATGATTGAGTGACTTGAATTTCTTGTTAATAATATTATAGTATTATCATAAGAATAATAATAATAATATTAATGATTAAGTCGAAATTAAACTATTAAGATTCTGATTAATTGATGATCAGAAGGGATTTTCCATCAACAATCAACAATACTTGATTACCAATTGATGCAAGGTTATTTGCTATTTTTGGAAAGTCATACTTGAGACTTTCTATTTTTAGAAATTCTATTTTTTAGACTTTCTATTTTTAGAAATTCTATTTTTTAGACTCTCTATTTTAAAAAATTCTACATTTTGACTTTATATTTTTAGAAATTCATCCCTAAAATAATGACTTTAGAGGGGTTTAAACACAATTTCCACCCTCAAAGTCTGTCTAAATAGAAAGTTCAAACAATGAGGTCTAATTATGATTACTCATACCACCTATCACTTCTATAGACAACACATTTTACATCTTTTACATCAAATTTGACATGGAAATCCCACTAGAAGGGGAAATTTGACAATTATAAAATGACCTCTAAACATAACCAAATTCGTCGAGAGTCAAGACATGATCTAGCATGATAATTTACATTGACTCTATACACCAAGACTCACCTAAAGGCTAAAACATTACCATCGAGTCCCAACTCTAACTTTGGGGTACACTTTGGAGAAAAATTCTGCTAATTATTTAATGTTTAGATAAAAACACAAATAATTAGTTGAGGTATTTTAACTCCCTAGAGTGGAACTCTTCGCTGAAAAATCTTAAGCTTACCTAGGTGTGTTACATGGCTTTATAAACATACTAGAATAAATTTTACATACGGCCCACAGGGCTGCAGAATTTACATTTACAATCTTGACAAAAATGCTGAATAATAATGATGATCTCTGGATGTCTGACTGCTCGAACATGATGTAATGCTTTGAAAAAATGTGCCCTGCTATAGGGTAGTTGACACAAAGTGGTCAACAGAACCTACATATCAAGCTTTAACTAATTAAAGATCAAATATAGTGGTTGGGAACCATACTGAAGAAGCAACCAATTGTTGTTTGCATATAACAACAATTATTTAAATTGTGAGCCAAAAAACAATTTTGACCATTTTCTATAGTGCCGAAAACTTTTTGAAAGGCAATTTTAATAAAATTGCATACCCCATTGCAATAATTAATTTGACTTCATGCCTGACATCTGATTGTGACTGAGGTCAACGGATGAATATAGGCTGGCTCACTGACGGTGTGGGCTGCAGAAGTCACTACAAGCTGTTATGGAAAGATGAGAAGCAGCAAAGTCACAGCAGTGTTGGGGCAATGTTGGCAAGTTGTGACACCGAAGTATTTATGGTCTGTGAGAGACAACTATTATAGAAAGATTGTGGAGGTAGGATGCGCGTTTCCTGAAATGATAAAATAGCTATTTTGTGAATTTCACCATGCTGATCTGTCTCTCTATGTTGCAATTTTCAGAGTCTCTGGATTACCATGGGCATTGTTAACACATCATTTTCTGAAATCTACCAGGATCTGCACATTATAGATTGCAGATAAACAATCTGTTGATTGTGTTTCAGATTTGCAACCTTCAGGCCTCAATCTATAAACATAATACTTGTGTTTCAGATGATATTGTTCTCTGATGAGCAAACCTAAGCAACAAAAGAAAACTGTGTGTAGAATAAACCCAAACTTCAATAGAGTTCCAACAGTTAATACAGAAACTTCTAATAATATGCATGCAATTTTCAGCACTTCTAGGCTGGGTATCAATGCCTTTTTCACAGAATCTTATTAATGCAACAGCAAAGGGTTTTATACAGTGTTGTGAAATCGCGCTTTTTTTAATTGCGCTTTTTACACAAAAAAATCGGCTATTTTTTTGCCGATTTTTTCCGGGAAAAAAAAAAAAAAAAAAAAAAAAAAAAAAAAAAAAAAAAACCGCGCTTTTTTCGAAAAAAGCACGATTTTTTCCGAAAAAAACTCGGGGTTGCCGGGACAGCACGATTTTATAATTTTTTTTTTGGTTTTTCATTTGGTCATTTGGGTTTTTTCATGCAATTTTTTTTCAAAGAAACAAATAATTTTTTAGTGGGGCAGCTTAATGATCAAGTCTAGGCCCTAGTATGGATATGCTATTCATGGTAATGTTAAATTCTTAAAGTAAAAGAATGAAAATGAAGATTCATTTTCATTCTTTTACTTAAATTTTTAACATTACCATGAAATGACTCAGGATGTTTGAGAGTGGTTCCAGCCTCATTGGATTTCATATGGAGAAAGTAGAATTTTAGATTTCATTTAAAATCCAGCAGACTTAATAGTTTTTCAGGATTTCAGGATTGGGAGATTGTAATGTTTCCAGGTGACACCACCTGCTCGGGCTACCCCTGCCACCAGTAGAGGACGTGGTCTACCTCCTATAGCTCCTACTTCTAGTTCTTCAGCTTCTAGAGCACATCAGACTCCACTGCCATCTTCACCAGCACAGGCACCAGCATCTACATTTAGAGGGAAAGGGAAAGCTGTGGCATTTTCTCGCAAGAGGGGCAGAGGAAATCAATAGGATTAGACCTCATTTTATTGTATATGACATTATGACATGATGAGATACATTATCATTTTTTTGTTGATATTTTGAGGCTGAGTTGGGACTCAGGAGTCAGGACTTACCATTCAGGACATGATTCAATGTTATGTGTGATTTTAGCGCTAGAAATGATATTAAACATCTTATATATTAGTTTTTCTATTATATTTATGTGTCAATGTATTTATTTTATGTTGTAGATGGTTTAGATATTAAAAAAATTGAAAAAAAATGAATATTTTTGTACCAAACGATTTTTTCCCGCTTTTTTCCCGATTTTTCCGATTTTTTCCGATTCGTTCCCCGCGCCGATTTAATCCCGCTCGCGTTTTTCACAACATTGGTTTTATAACATATCTCACTACAGTGGCATAATATAATATCTTCTTATGCTTCATGAAACCAAATGTATACAACACACATATTGGCATTTCAATATGTTTTCCTTGTTGCCAAAGAACTCATCTTTCGCGTTGGACGCTGAAAATTACAGTAAGGTTTTTTCCACCTGCATCTCATAAAAATACAAAATAATTGTCTTTCCAACAGAAGTGTAATTCCAAAACATAATAAAGACTTACTTGCCATGTGAACTTTCCTTCAAACTTTTGAGAGTATTATGCTGTTCTTAATATTTGGAGTTTCAGTGAATTATTTTTACAGAGCTGTGCATATTTAAATAATACATATATATATATAAACAGATCAAGCCGAAACATGTACTCATGCCCTGGAGGCAGGTCCAACTCCAAGCCTCTGAAAATGTGTGAACAGTAGGGAGAGATCTGCAATCAAGCAATCATAAGCAGCTGCCCAAAAGAAATTGATGTACACACTGCTCATTGTTTTATAGTAGCTGAGTTATGCCATATTGACCTTAATATGCATCATAATATAAGAACTAACTTTCTATGAGCAAACAAATTTCACCAAATTTAATGTTTTTTTAGCTGTTCATAAACATTTGTGTTTATACATTCAACAAGCCTCTCACATAAGAAAACCACGGAGCCACAGAGTGTCACCATTTCGTTGGATGCAAAGTGTTTAATGAAACATTTTATCCAAAACACAAAAACAATTGCACCATAATCATGATCACAGGTCACATAGCGCAGCCCAAGCCATGACACACCAAAGAACATCACCAAATCTCTGATACCATCCAAGAAGAGGCGACATAACCATTAATGTCTATATCATTACACAACACAAAAATCAGCACATAATAAAGATAAACCCATAAGTTATAACACATCCAAGTTTACTTGCATAGAAATTGAAATGAGGCATAGCCTCGACTATATGTACGTCTTAGGTCACATTGATGTGGACAATAACACCCACCAAATGTGGTCACGTGTCAATGACACAGGACAAATGAATGTAACCAATCAGGGTCCAGGACCACAAGGGTTCCCATTAATGGGTAATGACACAAGTCAACACTAGCTAACATATCCCAAACAACCCCTAAACAGCATATAGTTCATAGTGTTTTTATGTCCTGTGGATAATAATTTCGCTTATGCAAGTTCACAGAAATGAGCATAATTTTTACAGAAGCACACTAGCATAGCACATCATTACAAGGACTATCTTGCCTTCCCCTTGCACATAGTTGAGGATGGACAATATCTAATATCTGATACAGATCTCTTGACTTTAGTGTAATATAAGATTCATGTTTCAAGAAAAAAAGACATGGGATCCTGCATAGCCATAATAACAGATATTGGTGAATTGCATTCATTAATTTACATATCTTGAAAAATGGAAACAAAATATGTGTAAGCACACACACAAGATATAGACCAAGGAGGAGAAGGATTTCAAAGAGTCGAAATTTACAGTGGAAAATGAACAAGAATTATTGCCTTTGGAACTTGCAAAAATAATTTTTGCCGCAGATTTTGCCACTCCCTCCATAACACTCTACAAGAATAAACAATACAATGTGACTTTTGTGAGTTAAAAACAGTATAATTGACAAGACACCACTGTCCAACCAAAAGAACTAAATCAAGCAAAATACTGGTGACCCACAACAATCCTCTTTACCTTCATTATTCCTACATCTTTCCAAGGACCTCTATCAGAAAATAAACAACCGCCTATTCCATCACATGTGCAGGTTCCACCCAAAAAGTCTGGCAACTGGCTGCAAAACATAAGCCCAAATTCCTTTTAACACATTTAACTGATCAAGTGTAACAGAGAACCTCTGACAAGCTTGATGGATATTAACGAATGGAAATTACCTTGCATCTATAATTTGCAAAAGCTTGGACTGATAGTTTCTGTCTAAAACCTGACATCACATCCCATCTAGTCATGAGAAGACATTCAGAACTGCACATTAAAGAATGAAAATCACCAAGCTCAAAGAATGGGAAATTGGTTAGAAATGCACTAAAAGGCCATAGTTGCGCACATGAATTTTTGCTGTGGTCCTTGGATCTAAAAATCTTTTCACTGTGTTCCATAATATCTTGAACCCAGAGCCAGCATTGACAATGAATAGGTAATTCAATGTCTGTTACAAAAAGAATCATATTAAAACGAAAAATAGTCTGAAAGAAAAATACTCACAAACTTCTTGACAAGCATTCAGGAAATAAAACAGCCATGAGAAGATTGCTGTCTTACTAATCTTTAAGGTATAGAGGGCATATTGAGGAATTTATCCAAAAATCGCTAGAAACAATTGTCGATGACCCAAAAGCAAAACCATTGGATAATGTCTTTCTCTGAATGCATTTTTTTTGTTAATTTGACAATTGAAATTTATTGAAACTTAAGTTGCATGTAACTCGCAAATGAGTACAGTTTCCAGAATGGGGATGGCATGGAAACATGGTCCCCAAAAATCTTAGGAAATGCAGAACAGCATTTACACAAATATACTATTTTTAACTTTTAACTTTATATACTAAATTTTTAAATAGAAAATTATGAAGAAAAATAAAATGATAAGTACAGTCAACAAATGAACAAGAAACTCATATATTTTATGCCATATAGCATTAGATTATGCAATATCCACAACTAGCCTCATAGATTAGGTGATACATGAAAAAATATAAAATTAACTATACAAATTTCACTTAGCTCTCAAAATATGAAGACAATAAACTTGGGGTTATAAACAGTAGTCATTGTTCACAACTTAGGCAAAAAAATCTACTGAAAAGACTTCTAGAAAAACAAATTCTAGTCTAGACTACCCAACCTTATTATGAACATTGTTAAAGTTTGAGAATGGTTTCTGCCAATAAAAGCAGCTTGTTCTCCTTATATGTATGTCACGATGATAAGTTATGGAGGTCATAGTACTTGTAACTGAAATGAACAAAGTTCATTTCCTGAATATGACATGAACAACTCGGTCCATAAACCATATATCCAAAGTAAATTGGATAACATAAAAGAATCCATATGGATTAAAATATTATATTGAATGCATAAATGAGAGATGATAGATTTGTTTACAATGACCTCTGTGACACTATATACACATTGACTAGTCATGACAGTTGAATGTATATACATTGCTTTCCCCCTTATAAATGCTTTATCCTCAAAGCATATTATGGAAAAGACTCCATTTCGTATTATAGCTCATAATGCCTTCTCATGATCTTCTGTTCCTATAGCTGTGATAGTTGATGATAAGGGACGATATGAACTACCGAGCATTTAGAAAAATTGTCTTATAGTGAAAGGGTCAGACCACCCAAGCCGAATTTTCTGCAAAACTATGCGGCGACAACTTCGATGATTTGGAAAATGATAGGATTCCACACTTGAGCTTCTCTTCAATAAATAGGTTCTTCACTTTGTTTTTCATATTTTTTTCATCTTAGGTTAAATCATTGATGATCTTTATAATTATGATGATGATAAAGAATCCTTCTATCGTGTGTTATTTTTTGACTCTTCGTATTCTAATATTTTTGGAGTACTATTGGTTGATATGGTTTCAATATAAGCATCTTTTTGTTTTTCGATGTTGATCGGATTTGTATCGATTCCTTTGTCTAAGGTCTGGGTTTTACATCTAATGACTTCTGTATTTCAACAGGGTCGATCATTTTTTCTTTATCAACCACTGATTTCTAGCTCATAAATTCTTCTAGATTTTCCTATTGTGACCTATTTTCACTTTTCAACTTCTTAATTTTTGTGATCAACTATTGACAATGATTTTTAACACGAGAAATTTTTTCATCTCTGTTTGTGAGAACCATGTCCAAGTCCTTTTGCATCTTTTGTATTGACTTTTGAATATCCTGAAGAATTACCTTTAAGATATCCTAAAGGTCTTCACTGTAACATTCTGCAATATATCTTATTCTTCTTATAGAAGAACGACAGAAACTTCTTCATGTTTAGGAGGAAGGTCCTGTTAACTTCATCTTGTGTATATTAATGAACTTTTCAGCTGTCCACAGCTCGTGTAAATTGCAGATTTGATTTCCACCCAGGTATGTTGTTCATAAATTGTAATTCACAGATATATAGCTCATTTTAAAAAGCAAAGGGTAATATGATAAGTGATCTGACAGTATACTGCTGTTATAACTGCTGCAAAAGTTAGTTTTAACTTTTCAGATCTGGTTTATGCATGTCAATATTGCCCTAAAGGACTGAATCTTGTCAAGCCACATTTGTATCTTTTCTACTTTGATTGCCTAGAAGATTGGGTGGTTCAAGGATTGAAATACTGTTCAATTTCCACTTTTGTTTTGTTGCATATTTCATAACAACCCTGAGACTTAAAATTCACAGGGTTAAAATACAAGAAACCACTAATTAAGCAATCAAATTTCTGAATTCCAAATTCTGAGAAATTTTCATACTTTTAGGGTGTTTCTAAACGCTGCCATCCCACTTGAAATACTCTGGGCTTGTCATGAAACCATAACACAAACCTAATAATGAACACTCAAAAAGTGGCTTCCCAAACAATGCAATGTGTCCTCTATCATCTATGTCCTCATGAATCATTTAATTTAAAAATAAAAATACTTTAATCAATCCATTACATGTTTCCTTTATCATATTAAAATAACCAAATGTCTATCACCTTTAGTAAATGATGGGAGCAACTAACCAACTATGCTATGAGCCCGCATACTTATATGTCTAGATGGTCCTTACAAAAGATTCATCAAACTCAATGAACGGTAACATGAGCCTCACCTTAGTGATTGGGGTCTTCAATTATATATGGTTGCTGATATCAATTTATTAGGGATTATAGCCAAAACCTTCCTCGAGGGTAATACTTGTAGAGGTGACCACAGTGACGAACAGGTTGATAGATTGGTGTGAATCCAAATTTCCTGTAAGAACTTCCTTATAACCTACATTTTGGGAGAGCGAGAGGTGCCCGAAATCTGTTTGGAATACTATCACTTCTCTTGAAACATCCTGATGAATACTTGGAAATAGGTCATGATTCATGAAGAGAGCACTTCAAAAATCACTCTATCACCAGTCCTTTCTATGCAACTCACACTCATCTCTAAAATCAGTCTATTGTAAGCTCTACCTTTACCACATGAACAAGATTTCCTTGAAAGCTTCCTTGAAGAATTAATTATTTGAAAATGAGAAAGCACGACTCAGGATGCAACAAGCAGAAATTACACAAGATGTAGCATATCTCTAAAGTAGCTTCGGACCTCAACTTGCAAGAACTTTAAATCATCTTTTTGAGTTAACATTACCTCCGGATAGTTTTCACCATCTACCTTCTGTATTTCTATTATTAGATCTCTAGAAGCCTTGCACAAGTTCTTCAGACCCTGCAGAAAAAACCTCATCTAGAATAAGTATCATTTTCCCGAAAATCAATTTAGGGAAACCATCAGCAAAAGAAGAAATTAATAATGAAGCAGAAATAAAATAAATACGTTAGCTAAATTCAAATCACCTCCTATTAGTATCAAATATTTCATTAAACGCATTGTCCAAAGAAAATAAAGATTTTAAAACCGGCTTCAGATGGGAGGTGAAATTAATCATTATAATATAGCTTAATGTGATTTTAATATTTCTGTCTACCAGTCACCAAAGATAGGGAAGGGGACTACAAAATGTACACTGGTTACAATGCACATTGACAGTGCTTAAAGGAACTCCAAATAAAGTAGAAACAGACAGAGACAAGGGATGAATTAAAGCAAGCTCTACATTAAGCACAAGAAAATGCGAATTGAACGAGTGATGATCAATGTTATCAGAACTGGACCAGTCATCGAACTGGTCAACCCCAAAATCGGGAATTGGATTGGAATGGGATAAAAAAAATGATTGATCAAAACATACATAAATATTCAAATTTTGAAAAAAGAAACATATATATTCATGTGCATCAATATGAATCCAAACCATTATACACAAATATGCAAAGCTTTTCATATATATAGAAAGTAACGGTGCATATAACCATTGTTGTGAAAATCAGCATCAGGATAAAATCGACAAGGGTCTGGAAAACCAAAAATCATAAAATAGAGAAAATATCAGTAAAAATTGGCAAACATCAACAAATTAAGATACCAACAAAATATCGGTAAAAATCAGTAAACATCGGCTAGGCCAAAAATCACAATTCTGCAATTTTTTTGTGATAAAATTAGGATGTTTGCAACACTACATATAACCAAAATACCAACAAGTGCAATCCATCTCTAAACCCAAAATACATCAATGAAGAGGCTCTACATGGCCTCTATAGTCCAAAAGAAAATCATGGTACAACAAATACTACATATCATCAAAATCATTGCCTATATTGGGATTCTCATCATTGATATCACCTATAAGCATTAAATAAGATAGAAAAAGGTTAACATGTCCAAATCAAGATTTTGTTTGCGTGATGGGAACGTTTTTACTAGAGTCATGACAGAGGAGTTCAACAATCAATGCCACCAATATTGAGGTGCAAAGAGGGCTTGGTTCTCTTGATTAAATGCTAGTTCCATACCCTCATACATGCAAAATCCAATGAAAACGTTGCAATCCCCCAATCCTTAAATCCTGAAAACTGTTGAATCTGATGGATTTTGAGTGGAATATAAAATTCTACTTTTTCCATTAAATCTAATGAGATTAGAACCACACTCCAACATATTGAAACAATAATTTGTAATATTAAAAGTTTAAGTAAAAGTTCATCCTTTTAATTTAAAAATTTAACATTACCATTAATTACATGGCATTAGTAGGGCCCTAAGGTTGAATACTAGGCTGCTCCGCTCATAAATTATTGTTTCTCTTTTAAAAAGTGTGTTCTGAGGGTCCTTGGTCGCATTGTACAAAACTGGTTTGTTCCATACAAAATCAGTTTGTTCGATGGAAAAGGTTGGTTCAGCACTACACTAACAAGTTCCATAAAAAAATCAAGCAGTTCAGTCCAGCCTTTTCTGGTTTAGGACAACCGATAGAATCGATTTTGCCTTAAAAATAGTCAGTCCCAGTCTGATTATGATAACACTGGTAAGGATTTGAAGGATTGCATCAATAACAAAGCCCTAGAACAGTAGCAACCAGCAAATATGAACTAAGTATAGTATCACCCACCAACTCACACATACCATCAACGCCCAAGAAAAGTGGTGATAATATTCATGTTGGTAAATCTGGAAGCTATGCTGTCTGATTCATCTTGTATTGGAAACTTGACCATAACACCTCTTGCAACACAAACCTTCTAAAGGATGAAATTGTAAAGTGTCGCCCCATCATATGATATGAGGAGATGGAGATAACATATGAGAAACTAGTAAGAAAGCCACTGCTCTAGTGATATGTTGTTCTACTTCAGATCCAATGTGAGTGCTCTTGCGCAGACATTCAAAGTTCAAATTCATAATATCCTTCAGCCTTTTGCTACACGATGGCCTCACAAAGGAGTTGCCAAAGCGACTCCAGCTGATCCATTGATGGTATATCAAATCACTTCACACACAGCTCAGATGGCTCATGCACATGCAGATAGTACATTATGCTTTCATATATATGGTCAAGGAACTTACTTTGTTGTTTCAACTTAATTGCTTTATAATGGTTTCATGTATGGGTTTCATGCTTAGACATGTTGATATGGTTTCTTATACGGTTATGATAGTGGTAGATATTAGGAGTGATCTAACAACACATTATAAGCTTACAATTTTATTATTTGTCTCTTTGTACAATGAGGAACATAACTTTCCTTTGATAAATGTCATCATCTCTTGAGTCAAGTTGTACTACTAGAGACCTAGGTAGGTGTAGCGTGTCCCTATCCTAAACCATGCTTTAACACATTCCATCTCAATTATTATATTTTTCCACTCATGATTGTCTTGTCATAAGCTATGCATCAAGGTCTATCTTTATTAGTCCCACGAGAAAAGCCCATTTGAAGAGCTATAAGCTCAAGCTTAAAGTAGCAAAATAAAAAGCCAAATAATAAGGCTTGAGTTATGCCACCTACCTATGAGGCCAACTCCCCAAGTCCCTATGAAAATTCTATTACTGCAGCAACTGATTTATTTTACCTACTTATTTTCCAATAAGTTATTTACGAAATCCCTTCAGTAAATATTAAAATAAATTCTACTACAGATATCACACTATTATACAAAAACAAATACATGCACAAGAATCAAACACATCAACATAGTTATTTTGGACAATTGTCTCCGGAAAAACCCAATGCGAGAAAACCGGTGCAGCAGAGGAGAATTTTATTAATCAGCTTTTCTTGAATACAACTAGGGTGCCAAACTGGCTCACCCAACAAAGATGAACCCTCTGGCGCTTCTCCTAGGCTCAACGTTAGTCCAACTAGCCTCTGCGCAACTCCCAGACCCTCTGCGTCAGCACTTTGCATCGCTACATCAACACTTGGCCTCTCTGCGTCACCCATGCAGGCTCTCCAGTCACTGCGCAATCCAGCTACCTTTGCGTATTTCTGAGTGGCTCTATATCTGCCTCTGTAATCTCTGCACTGGTCCTCCAGCCCTGTCCCTACCTCTCCGTTACGTACTTGTTGCCTCTTGTTGCAATCCATTCTTCTAGTTTGAATTTCTCAACAAGCCCCGCTCCAGAAATCGAACTGACTGGTCTCCCTCAGTATATCTCCAACTAGCCCTCAAGTCTTCTCTTATACTTTTCCCATTGATGAATCAACGGTCGAGATTAAGTTTCTAATCAACTTCTAAGATTAAAATAGACTTGATCCTTACCTTTTAGAAGCTTCTCATCCTTATCTTTATTAATACCCATTAATATTTTTATTTTCCTAAGTTGAGACTTAGGAACTCATTAAAAATATTAATTATTTTAATAACTCTTCATCTATATGAAATTTTCCAAAACGATTTATGGGTCTTGGAGATCTCATGTGCTTTAGCCCCTCCACCAATTTTCATGGCTAGAGCACATTCGATGCTAACCCAAATCAACAGTCCCATGCTTAACAAAGCATATATAAACAAAAGGGACTAAGAAAAAGAAAAGAAAAGGGGTTGTAAGAAATAGTGTCGAGGAAATGGTAACTCGATGCTAAAGAATGCTTCCCCATCTTTAAAGGAACTCATGTGGATGAACACCTTTAAAGAGCGTATGTGTCGCTATATAAATCAACTCATTAAGTTACCCAACATGGTCATATCATCTATCATCACACACACCCCTAACTTAGTGATCTGGGTGTTGATTTGGGATAGCATCGGATGTGCTCTAAGCCTCAAATTTTGCAAGGAGGCTTGGGCACAGGTATTCCAAAGAACCCAGAAAGTGTGTTGGGAAATTCCACCCAGAAGTGATTTTATTAAAATAATTAATATTTTTAATGGGGTTCCTAAGTCTAAACTTAGGAAAATTAAAATATTAATGGGTGTTAATCTAATCAAGGGTTAAACTTCTAGAAAAATCCATGGATCGAGTCAAATCAATCTAAGTCTTTGATTATGTTTTAATCTAGGTCGTTGGTTGTCCAACAAGAAGATATAAGACACAGAGAGATAGAGTGAAATCGATTTTCTGAAGTGAGAAGTTCTCAGGAGGAAAAATCAATTGAAGGAATCCATTGAAGTTGAGGGGCAGGGATAGCAGCTTCCGAAGAGAGAGTTTCTCAGCAAGAGATACATTAGCAAAGAGAGGTAGTAAGTGATCCAGAGGCGTTGACGCAAGGCCAAAAGGGCCACGTAGAAGTGACGCAGAGGTAGAGAGAGAAAGTCGAAATCCGGGGTCAGTTTCAGCAACCGGAATCCGGGGTGTGAGACCAAGAAGTTGAGAGCAGTGACTCTAGGCTTTTGATCGAATTCCCAACTAGGTGACGTTGTGCTTAAAAGGGTTGATGTTGGGATAGCATAGAGGCAGCGCAGTGCCTGCCAGGGGCATCTCATCCAGTAGTCGGAACAGCCGGGAATTTCCTCAGTGATTGTGTGAGGTAAACTCACAAAGCTTCTGCCAGTATTTCTCTTTGTAACGGAATAACCCTGTGAGGTATTCAATGATGTATTTTGCTTTTGCTACTGCATAATAATAAAACCCTCAGAGCTGTTGCACCATTTTCTCACATTGGGTTTTTCTGGGGAATATTTGTCCAAAAATAACTGTGTCCTATGTGTTGTATTTTTCTTTCTTGCTCAGTATTTTGTATCCGCATATATGTCAATTAAGTGAAGACTGCAGATGTATTTGCTTTGAAATTTATTGTAGAAGACAATAAATAACTTGCATGATTTAATCAAGTAGGAGAAGTAACATCAGTTTGTTGTAGTAGGGATTCCGGCTTAGGAATTTTCACATGGTATCAGAGCTAGTGCAAGTGAGACAAGAAGAGCAGAACCAAAAAAACCAGTGCTGAGCAGAAGGGGAAATTGAAAAGTTGCAGGAGGCAGCAAGTCGACACCCCAGAGGGTTTGCGCAGTTCTAGCCGGAGGATCGAAAATTTGAGGCAGTTTCTCTCTCCAAGTGAGTTGATGGAGAGAAAGAGCTTCCAATTCAAATTTTGTCATAGCAAAGGGAGCAGCGCTTAGCCTCAGCATGAGGAGCAGTTGGTGGACACAGATTTTTTAGTAGGCGGCTTTGTCAAGCTGAAAAGACGTTAAAAGAAAGAAGCAGCGGAGCATAGTGAGGGAATACTTCCTTAGTGATTTCCTGTCGAGGAAATCAGCAATTCTCAATTGCTGAGCAGCAGAGGAGCAGCAGCTTACCAGCTCCATCAGGGAGTGCATAAGTCAGCCCAGGAGCTATGCAGTAGGGAGAAAGAGGGAGCAATTCGACAATTTTCAAAGGAAATGGCAACTAATGGCTTGAGGGATCAGGATAGGTTGGACAAGGCTTCCAACTATGTCATCTAGAAGGCTAGGATGGCCTTCCTTCTAGATGAGCATGCCCTTAAGATATATGTTGATAATGTGGTGGTTGAACCTGCGGATGCAGATCCGTTGAAAAAGTACAAAGCTGAGATGGCTAAGGTGAAGAGGATGATCCTGGATGGAGTCAAGGATCATGTGGTATGCCACATTGCTAGCAAAGGGACTGCTAAGGAGATGTGGGATACCTTGGCCACATTGTATCAAGGATCTTTCGAGCAGCGGAAGATGTACTTAAAGCAGAAGCTGAGATCTGCTCAGATGAAGAAGGGGGAGCGAGTGGATCCGTTCATTACAAAACAGAAGGAGACCCGTGATGCGCTGTCAGCTGCGGAACATACTCCTCAAGACTCGGAGTTAGTGATACTAACTCTAATTCCATCTCAGATGATTGGCAGATCTTTGTCCAAAGTATCCTGGGCAAAGCAGCATTGCCAAATTGGGACAAGATGTGGGCAGCTTTGAAACAAGAAGAGTTGAGGAGAGACCTGCTCAAGGTAGAACTTGACGGGAGCAACAGCAGCAATGGGTCGAAGCCCAAAGTGGAGGAAGAGGATAACGCAACCCTTACATCCAAGGGGTAGCAGGGGAAATAGAGACGAAAGAAGGATGTCTCCAAGGTGAACTGCTTCAGATGTGGCTAGATGGGCCACTATGCATTGCAGTGTCCATTGAAGAAAAAGGACAAGGATGAGAAGCATGATCCAAAGGTTGCAGCCACAAAGATTGATGAGGAGGAGTTTGCCATGACAGTCGAGATACCTCCAGGAGGGAGGTGGGTTGATATAGAGCTGTAGTCGGGAGGACTGCAGATGGGCAAGATCCTTGAGGAGCCCACCTCTTGGATCATCACCTTGCTACGGGAGCCCGTGATCAGGAGTAGCGGGATGGTGGAGTTTCAATTGGTGCCATGGAGTGTTGATTCAACAGATGCAGTGGCTAGGAGAGCCAGAGACTGAGCAGCGCAGAGCAGAGAGGCAGCATTGTGAGGAGGCACAGTGCAGAGCTTCAGTAGCGCAGTGGCTTCAAAGGCAGAATGGGACTAGCAACAATCAGGATATCAACACCAAGGAGTATCCACTGGATACTTATCCAGTTTTAGGTGTTTTCAATTGCTTCCCTCAGCAATTGAGTTGGAGTATGGATGCAGTGTTAGCAGTGGCAGTGCTAGCAACATAGCAGATGCAGCATTTGAGAGGGAGTTGCAGTACAAATGTAGCATTGACAGTGGCAATGTCAAAGGCAGCAATACAGTAGCAGCAACAACAAAGTAGTTGGTGGATAGCAGGTCAGACATCAGCAATGCAAAGACGATGCTTCAGAGTCAGAGCAGTGTGCAGAGGCAGTGTATTGCTAGAGCACATTCCTCGCTAAGAGGGAGTGTTGATTTGGGGTAGCATCGGATGTGCTCTAAGCCTCAAATTTTGCAGGGAAGCTTGGGCACAGGTATTCCAAAGAACCTACAAAGTACTTTGGGAAATTCCACCCAAAAGTGATTTTATTAAAATAATTAATATTTTTAATGGGGTTCCTAAGTCTAAACTTAGGAAAATTAAAATATTAATGGGTATTAATCTAATCAGGGGTGAAACTTCTAGAAAAATCCACGGATCAAGTCAAATCGATCTAAGCCTTTGATTATGTTTTAATCTAGGTCGTTGGTTGTCCAACAAGAAGATATAAGAAGGGGCTTGAAGGTCATTTGGAAAATACACAGAGAGATAAAGAGAAATTGATTTTTTGAAGTGAGAAGTTCTCAGGAGAGATATTCTCAGCCAGAGATACATCAGTAGAGAGAGGCAGTAAGTGATCCAGAGGCCTTGATGTAGGGTCAGAAGGGCCATGCAGAAGTGACACAAAGGCAGGGAAAGAAAGTCAAAAAATCAAAGCAGAGGGTCAATTTCAACAGCGGGAAGCCATGGCGTGAGACCAGGAGGCTGAGAGCGATGACTCTGGGCTTTTGATCGAATTCCCAGCTAGGTGATGGAGTGCCTGAAAGGGTTGACGCTGGTACAGCCAGGACATTCCTCAGTGATTGTGTGAGGTAAACTCGCAAAGCTTCTGCGAGTATATCTCTCTGTAACTGAATAACCCTGTGAGGTATTCAGTGATGTATTCAGATTTTGCCACTGCATAATAATAAAACCCTCAGAGTTGCTACATCAGTTTTCCTGCATCGGATTTTTCCAGGGACTATTTGTCCAAAAATAACTTTGTCCTATGTATTGTATTTTTCTTTCTTGCTCAGTATTTTGTTTCCACATATATGTAAATTAAGTGAAGGTTTTAGATGTATTTGCTTCGAAATTTACCATAGAAGACAATAAATAACTTGAATGATTTAATCAAGTAGGAGAAGTAACATCAGTTTGTTGTCGTAGGGATTCTGGCTTAGGAATTTTCACACTAGGAAATACCTCTTGGCCTTTGGAGTTGTCACATATAATAGAGGTTAAAATTGTCCCACCATGATAAACCTTAGACAAAGTGTAAAATGAATGTTATGACCTTGCTATAAGAACCACTTGTTCTATGTTATTTAATGACTTGTATTGGAGGCTTAACTCATCACGAGCAAGCACCCTACACTAGAATCTTCCATCAAGAGTTGCATCTATGCATTTGGGGTGTGACACTTGTCTTAAGATTTTGTATTTGCATTCGAATTTGCGACACTATCTAGGAATCCATAACTGTTAAAATTGGCAACTATGGCCAAACTCCATGTGGGTCATCTTATATATGGCAGTTGATATTTTTCTTGGATCCCTCTCATTGAGAGGTGTAGGACAGACCTAAAGATCATCTGATTCTGATAAGTATTCATGGAGTTATGAATTTATTTGTGTTATAAGACAATTCGTCAAGGTCAGCCAGCAACCAAATAAACCCCTCATGTGCTCAACGTTTTAGTATAAAAGGAGATGACTTGCGAGTCATTTTACACACAACTTCTCTCTTGATTTCTCTCCACTTGTCTTGGGTTTTAGTGTGAGAGAAATCTAGGAGGAAGTAGCCCTAACGTAGTCCTAAGGAGGATGATCTAGCTCTCAATGCAGTTACGGAGGAGAGATCTAAACGATGCCCTATGGAAAAGCCCTAACGCTGCCCTTTGGGGAAGCCCTAATGTTGTGCTATGGAGAAGAGTTAACGCTACCCTATGGAGAAGCCCTAACATAACCTATGAAGAGGTATACGCAGTCAAGAAGGACAGCAATGTAAGCCCTCAACATAGATTAGAAAAGGGTCTCTACCCTAGATGGATGCCCTAGAACCTTAACACAGTCTATGGAAGAATGAAAGCTCTAACCGCAGTAAGGGATAGGCTTGTTGTAGCAAGCCGCAGTCCCTTATACACCTACAAGTCTACGTTAAGGCTAATAAGGAGGGCATAAGGGCTAGTTGTGACTGCTGGGGTATAACAAGCCAACGTGTGGTTTAGGAATGTTGGGGAAGGGTGATCATAGCCTTGGGACAGAAGTTGTGAAGGTTGTCCAAACAGCTATTAGAATACCCTTACCAGTCCAAAAATGTGGCAATCAAAGAATCCCCTAACAGTGAATTAATGTAAGTGCAGCAGCATGATATAATAAGGTGTGACAACATTGTAATAAAGGTGCAACATGTAAGGGATAGCAAGCATGCAAGGTACAGCAAGCAAACAATGGGACAGCAGCAAGACATGGTGCTGCAATAACAATTGGGACAGCAGCAAGACATGGTGCTGCAATAGCAATTGGGGCAGCAGTATGGTAAGCAAGGTGCAGCAAGACATGGTGCTGCAATAGCAATTGGGGCAGCAGTATGGTAAGCAAGGTGCAGCAAGCACATGGTGGCAAAACAAGGTGCAACAATGGCACATAATGGTACATAATGTAGTACAGTGATGGGTACTATCATGATTGATGAAGCATGATAAGATGCAGCACTGTGATGATGGGTGCAGCATGGTGCAGCACGGTGAGGTGCAGCTTGATGACGAGATGCAGCACGATGATAGGTGAAGGAGTCACCTTGGAGAATCAGTTGAAGCAACATATCTTCAACTAATCTCATGTATCATCTTCTTAGAGATGATCTATGCTCTTATCTAGATAAGTCAAAGTGTTGACTTCTGTCGTAAATGTACTATCTCTCTCTCTCTGTTGAACTATTGAAGAACATATAAGAAGAATTGATCAAGGGTTTCCCCACATTGGGGTTTGTCCCTGGCCAGCGCCACATCTTGTGCCCTCTTGTCTTGGCTTGTCTTCTGCAATTTATGTTTATGTTCAACCTGTAGTTTACTTTAATGCTGATGTGATTGCTAATCTAGAAAAGATATTGAGTTCACTGTGAAAATTGAAATAAATTGCTCTAAGCATAGAACATACCTAAAATTAACATGGTATTAGAGTTGAGGTGAAGACAAAGCCCAAGCAGGAGTGAAAGAGCAATCACCGAAGACAGTTGGGAAAGAACAAAAGGATCAGTGGATTCCTCATCCCTCTTCAAATTCACCAAGGGTGAAATCGAAGCAAAGAACATTATCAGAATGGCGCAGCAGAAGCTTCTGATGGCCTACCTAAATATCACTTCAATGGGAAGTTCGGATCTAAGGGTGAAAGGAAAGGCAGATGCCTTGGTTGCAATAAGTTTGGCCATTATGCGAAGGAGTGTCTGAATGGCAGGGACACATCACTTGATGATGATAACAATCATTCCAAGGACATCTTCAATGATCAGAGGAATGACAGGTAATGCAGGTAATGGCCGAATCTTCAAAGAAAGCAAGGAACCCCAGGTATGAAGAATCAAATGTTGTTTCTGATAAGATAAAGAAGCGTTATCTTGTATTGGCCCTCTCCTTCAGATTCTTTGGGAATCTGGCTTATTGATTGTAGTGCTCCAAAGCACTTCAACGGATAGAAGGGTGCTCTCTCTAATTTGGTAGAGATGGAAACAATCGTGGGATTATACTTGGAGCTAATGCCACCTATCTCGGAAAGGGTGTAAGAAATGTTACCCCTCAATTGAACAAGGGTAACCCGATTCATTTACAAAATCTCTTTTATGTACCTGATCGCAAGAAGAACCTGGTGTCCATTTCGGCAATGGAAGTCAAAGGCTACAGGGTGGCATTCATCGATGGAAAGGTACATGTTTGAAAATGAAATTTTCAAAGATGCTTTTTCTCATGGGTTCAAGGTTGGCAATTTGTATCAAGTTGCAAGATGGTCCATTGGGGATCATGTCAATTGACATATCTCATCTATAGCACCGGAGGTCTACTTATTATGGGACCCTACCCGATGTGAGTCAAATGGTGACAGGGATGCCTGAATTCAAGAAGAGCATGAAGGTACATGTCCGAGATGTACCAAATGAAAATCTTACAAGGGGACCATTCCCCTTATGTAGCAGGTCCACAGGTTTGGAACAACCCGAGGAGTTTGAGATTCATGATTGGGAATCTCATGTATACGGGTGGAAGGAAGCCCTCTATGGCTTGAAGCAAAACACCCTGGGCATAGTATGAGAGGATTGATAGATGTCTGATGAAGCTGAGATTCAGTAGGAGTGAAACCGATTCAAACCATTGCTCAAAGGTTGTGGATGATAGACCTCTCATACCGGCACCTTCTAAGGACAACCTATTTCTGAATGGTGCAAACCCTCTCATTTGCAAAAGTAAGAGGGAGTTGGATTCCAGATGTGGAACGGTAAACTACAAGTCGTGACTACCTCGAGGATCTTAACTTTCAAGAAGTTATATGGTAGTGATGTCGAACTAGATTTGGGAAATGCCTCTGAGTTTCATAAACTCATTTGCATTGATGTTCTTAGTGAACTTCCGCCCGGACATATGTTTTGCAGTTAGCATGATGAGCTCATATATGGTTGAGCCTCACTGGATTGGTGCCAAGAATCTTCTGAGATATCTTCGGGGCACAATCTCTTATGAATTGACATACACTGCCAGAAATGTGAAGCTGCATGATTATTCAAATGCTGACTAGGGAGGCAGTGTGGAGGATCGCAAGAGCACTTTTGATTGTTGGTTCTCTTTGGATTCTGCTTCGATATCATGGATGAGCAAGAAGCAGAAGTCGGTTTTCCTTAAGCACTGTCGGGACCGAATACATAGCTGCGAGTATGATCTCGTATGAAGCTGCCTAGTTGTGGAAGCTCTTCAGTGAGTTATTTGTACACACGATGGATACCACCATGATCTTCTATGTCAACCGGGGGGGGATTTAATTATTGAGGAATCCCGTATTCTATAATTGCTCCAGCAGATAGACATCAGATACTACCTTATCAGGGATATGGTACGTCGATAAGCGAGGATGCTCCATCGCATTGAGACTGATGTACAGGTCGCAGACATTCTATCAAAGCCCCGAGGAAAGGTCAAATTTGTGAATTTCCCAAATGACTTGGAGTCGTTGAGAGACCCTCTTATGAGGCACCTGCATGTTGCATGCATTGAAGCTCTAGGAGCTCCAGGCAGCTTGGGTTACTTACTGGAGCAACACGCGACCATAGGGCAACTCACCCTCCCCTAATCGTGCGTTGTGTACAAGGTGAATGGCTCAGCCTTCCCTGTGATACCTTGAGGCGACTTAGGGACAAGATGATTGGTTCTCCTATCAAGGCATCCTACCCATGAAGTCTGAGACTCATGGGAAGTACCTCTCATCTAATCAATGAGCAGGGAAATGGGGTTAGGGACCATAGTATTACTATCGATGGACGCATCGTTGTTTCTACCGTACTCCCTATGCTAGGATGACCTCCATTGATCTAGGATCAATGAAACTAATCCGGGATCAGTATGAGTGGTTTGAGACACTCTCTTGTGATATTGATCTGGGATCAATAAAACTGACTTCGGGTCAGTAGAGAATGGTATGAGACATTCTCGATCAATTCTTCTTCTTCATGGTTCAGCAGAGCAGTGCAGGGCATTGATGGCAAAGATAGTACAGTCGGACATATGGATCAGCGGATGGAGTTCTCCCTAGTTGAGAGGGAGTGTTAAAATTGGAAACTAGGGCCAAACTCCATGTGGATCATCTTATTTATGGCAGCTAATATTTTTCTTGGATCCCTCTCATCAAGAGGTGTAGGATTGATCTAAAGATCATCTGATTCCGATAAGTATTCATGGAGTTATGAATTTATTTGTGTTATAAGACAATTCGTCAAGGTCGGCCAGTAACCAAATAAACCCCTCATGTGCTCAATGTTTTAGTATAAAAGGAGATGACTTGAGAGTCATTTTACACACAACTTCTCTCTTGATTTCTCTCCAATTGTCTTAGGTTTTAGTGTGAGAGAAATCTAGGAGGAAGTAGCCCTAACGCAGTCCTAAGGAGGATGATCTAGCTCTCAACGCAGTTATGGAGAGATCTAAACGTTGCCCTATGGAGAATCCCTAACGCTGCCCTATGGAGAAGAGCTAACGCTGCCCTATGGAGAAGCCCTAACGCTGCCCTTTGGAGAAGCCCTAATGTTGCACTATGGAGAAGAGCAAACACTGCCCTATGGAGAAGCCCTAACGCTGCCCTTTGGGAAGCCCTAATGTTGCACTATGGAGAAGAGCAAACGTTGCCCTATGGAGAAGCCCTAACATAACCTATGAAGAGGTATACACAGTCAAGAAGGGCAGCAATGTAAGCCCTCAACACAGATTAGAAAAGGGTCTCTACCCTAGATGGATGCCCTAGAACCTTAACGCAGTCTATGGAAGAATGAAAGCTCTAACCGCAGCAAGGGATAGGCTTGTTGTAGCAAGCCGTAGTCCCTTATACACCTACAGGTCTACGTTAAGGCTAATAAGAAAGGCGTAAGGGACAGTTGTGACTATTGGGGTATAACAAGCCAATGAGTGGTTTAGGAATGTTGGGGAAGGGTGATCATAGCCTTGGGACAGAAGTTGTGAAGGTTGTCCAAACAGTTGTTAGAATACCCTTACCAGTCCAGCAATGTGGCAATCAAAGAATCCCCTAACAGTGAACTGATGTAAGTGCAGCAGCATGATATAATAAGGTGTGACAACATTGTAATAAAGGTGTAGCATGTAAGGGACAGCAAGCATGCAAGGTACAAGCAAACATTGGGACAGCAGCAAGACATGGTGCTACAATAACAATTGGGACAGCAGCAAGACATGGTGTTCCAATAGCAATTGGGACAGCAGCAAGACATGGTGGGAAAACAAGGTGCAGTAATGGCACATGATGGTGCATGATGGAGTACAGTGATGAGTACTTTGATGAAGCATGATAAGATGCAGCATTGTGATGATGGGTGCAACATGGTGTGGCACGGTGAGGTGCAGCATGATGATGAGATGCAGCACGATGATAGGTGAAGGAGTCACCTTGGAGAATCAGTTGAAGCAGCATGTCTTCAACTGATCTCATGTATCATCTGCTTACAGATGATCTATGCTCTTATCTAGATAAGTCAAAATGTTGACTTTTGTTGTAAATGTACTCTCTCTCTCTACTGAACTATTGAAGAACATATAAGAAGAATTGATCAAGGGTTTCCCCACATTATGGTTTGTCCCTGTCTAACACCACATCTTGTGTCCTCTTGTCTTGGCTTGTCTTTTGCAATTTATGTTAATGTTCAACCTGCAGTTTACTTTAATGTTGATGTGATTGCTAATCTGGAAAAGATATTGAGCTAAATGTGAAAATTGAAATAAATTGGCCTAAGCATAGAACATACCTAAAATTGAAAATAACACTACATTGTTGTCCATGACTCTGCCTTGAGATCTGTGACAATACCTTAGGTTCAACGTATCTGCATTGGGATAAGTGTACATTCATTTGGATGTGTCACTGCATTGGGATTCATTACAATGCATTAGACAATGTGATAGGGACTTCACATAATCAAAAGAACCTCCTAGGGAATTCTTGGGAGGATGCACCTCATTCTTGAAGACATTCTTCCACATGAGTGAGTTTGTCATATCAATTACTCCATCATGGATCACGCATACCATCAGTTGGTTAGAGTTTTTTAAAAGCTGCTACACTACTCAAGATCATTTCTTGGCATGCATGTGTGGTATTTGAGGTGGTTACAAGCGGGTGGAGTATTTCTAGGAGAGCATCCTCTCTCCTTCGACATATTTCACATCTTCTAAAGATTTCTTCAGGGTGCACCTATCTTGAGCCATCATTCACTCTTGCATAGAACTCTTACATCAGATTTGATCGGTTAATTTATATGTCTATTTGTTAGTTTTATTAGTCGCTCTGACGGGTCTAAGAAGCTAAGGAACACAAGAGGATAATTATCTCCAAGACCCAAGAAACGTTTCCAAGGAAAATGCCTTAATTAGATTAATTAACCAATTATTAAATAGTTTCCTAAATCTAACTTAGGAAAACTGGTTAATTAAATCAGATTAACTAAAGTAAATTGATTTTGTTCTAGAGACTTCCAGAAAAGTCACTTGATGGGGTCAAGATGATCTTAGCCATTGATTGTGATTAGATCATGGCCATTGATTCATAAACGAGAGAATATAAGAGCAAATCGATGGGTCAGATGGAGACACCACAAGGAATTCGAATCACCCAGTTGCTAAGATAGGAAGGGCACAGTTTGAATGAGGGAGACACCGGCAGAAGGGTTTCAACAAAGAGGATTAGCGAGAAAATTTCCGAAGAAGAAGGAGATCGATTTCATTAGCAGAAGAAGAGGCTGAGTTTAGTAGTGCGAATTGCTAGTTAGCCAGTGCAAGTGACATGGAAGCTCGTTTCAGTTGCCAATTGCCGAAGCTATCACCCAGAGGCAATGCGAATTGGTCAGACGAGTTGTTGGAGGAAGATTTTCTTTCAGAATAATTTTCCTAGAGGCAATGCAAATTTCTAGAGCAACTAGTGCAAGTTGCAAAGCCAATGTGAATTGCTAGGAGAAGTATGAATTGCACAGAGAAGTCGAATACATCTGCAGGGGGAGACTTTGTGGTTTCAAGATCGTTTTTGTGAAGAGAAAAATATTTGTCGAAGCTTTTCCAATGAGAGGCAAGCAGATTGTAATTCTCAATTTTTTGTTGAAGAATAATAAAACCCTCATTTGTAGAATTGGTTTCCCCACACTAGGATTTTTCTAGGGCCAATTTGTCCAAAATTACTAATGTTAATTATTTTGTGTGTGCATCATTTCTCAGTTCCTGCTATTATTTGTGAAAATTACAGTAGTAATTTAATCGTTATGTGTCGTAATTAATTTTTGAAAAAAAATCATATCTAGTAGATAGAAGATTAAATTCCAGATGTTGCACTTAAGGAAATTTCAAATGGTATCAAAGCAAATCTAAATCTCAAGGCAAAGGTCGAAGGGAAGACAATGGTTCCAACAATTGCAGCTGCTGCAATGCTCAACCGAAGCGCCTCGACACCAACCCTGCAAGTCGTGCCATTGCTGGCCATTTCTCCTCTCGCGACCCACGTCACTATCGGATCCAGAACGTGGACCGTCTCTCCTCCCTGCTGGCTCTGGTCCCTGGCTTCCTCGCCCTTGCTGGAGGTCAAGTCCAGGTCTGGATTGGGTGCCGCTTCCAACCTGTTTGCCTCTGAGGATGACTTCGCCTCCGCTGTCGCAGCGCAGGATGGTGACGCCATTAAGGGCAGAAGTTGTCGAGGGATTGTCTTCAAGGCCAAGAAGAGGGACAGGGTATTGAAGGAACCCAATCTTAAGGATAAGAAGGGTTCTACCCAGGCTGATTTGAAGGCCCCCCACGATGAAAATCAGTACATTACAAAGGATCCATGCATCAGAGCCATTGTCACCATCATCAAGTACCTGATCGACAAAGGTACCAAGGTAATCCTTATAAGTTACCTTATGGAGCAGGCAAATATCCAGGGGATGCTGGATCTGGTCAACTTTTGGGGGATTCGAAATCATACCCTAGATCTGGTGCACACTGCAACTACTTGAGCTCCGATATGGTTAAGCCCCCCTCAATCAGGAATCTATGCAGCAGAATGTTACACGAAATGGTCAGATCTATATGAAGATTCTCAAATCCGAGGGTTCCCACAGCTCGATGACAGGAAGGAACTAGCGGGGGTGCACGGCAGAGCAAGAATGGGGGCAAACTTGACAGGTAGTAACCCAGATCCGGAGATGCAAGAACCAGACAGAGCCCTGATACGCCTTGACCCATCAAACTTGGATACCTGGGCAACAAATCGAGCCCTTTCTCAGACGGATCCACACCTTACTGAGGAGGATCTCATACAAATTTTCATCAAAACGCTGGAAGGTAGGCATTTTTGCTGGAGGATTGGAAGGGGAGCAGGACCCAGGATCTAAGGTATAAAATATAAAACCACCTTTGTATACCAGCTAATAGGCAAAATCTGATCTATGCGGGTCACAATTTAAAAGATAATTACACCCTACAGGATTATAATATAACCACAGACTCGACAATCATTATCAATATCCGTCTGCAAGATGGATGCTCTGGAACTAGTTCTAAGAGCACAGGTTCCTTCAAGGATGTAGTCAAAGGCAAGGAAAAAGTGCAAACCAAACCAGCAACAATCCCTGAGGTGAAGGACTTGTACTCAAATCTCTACTCCAAATCAATTATATGTAGATTTAATGGATTCTAGCCCAAATCCAGTGTTCCACGGGGACTTTCCCCCACCCCTAGGGGTCTAGTTTCCTCGCTCCCCCGCGCTCCGAGGACTTGGGGACGAGTAGGGGACGTTTCCCCACGCTCCCAAAATGGAGGAAACTCAGGGGGCGTGCCAGGGAAACGTTTCCCTTCCCTGAGGGGGCGTTTCCGAAAAGGGGGACATAGGGGGACATGGGGGGACGAGAGGGGACGAGGGGGGGCGAGAGGGGACGTGGGGGGACGAGGGGGGACGTGGCACACCTTTAATGCATTAAAAACCATTTTAATTAACTAAACGCTGAACTTAATCTTTAATTAAGAGTTAATTAACGTTTAGGGTTTTGGAAAATCGTTGTTTCATGTTATAAAAACGACACCCTGAACCATGAACAACACACTTACAGCCTTTGCAAGTTCGCTAAGCGCTCCACTCACAGCGTTGGATTTCACTGTTCGGATTTTAATAAACAGTGCCTGTATCATTATTGATTGTATTAGGAATTGTATACAAAAGGTAAATTACCTAAAAAAAGTCAGTGAATTAATACAATTTGTTGAAAGTGCAAGCTAGGAAAACCAAGACCTTGATCGTTTCAATATGGGCTCTCCCCGTTCATGGTGATAGTAGGTTTAGGAAAAGAGCCTACTGTCACATGTTCTGAAAAGTGGATCTGACTATTTTGTTTCCAGGAACCAATTAACCACAAGTATGGGTGAAAAATCCGACTTGTAAAAACTTAAAAGACTGCCTCCTTGACTACCATGCGTTGTGTTGATGAGACCTGACTGAAATATAATATTGTTGATATAATAAGATCTGATTAAAATACAGAATGTTAATATTCCACCAGCCACCCAACTACTTTCCTATATGATTTCTCAAAATTCTGCCCTGACATCTAATTTTGATCCCATGAGAACTTAAAGGGTTCAAAATATACATTCGCTCAAAGAAAAAAACCAGCAGGATCTGTAAAATGGAAACTAACTAAGCAGTCTAACAACATGAAAAGAAGAAAGTAACTTCCACTTACGTGTCTATCATTTTTTGCATGAGATTGCCGATGGAAAAATCTATGGCACAAGGTTATGGCTGTCGCAATGGTTACCTAGGAACTAAATAAACAATAGACAGTCAGCCTATTACTATATTAGGCCTATGGTCTTTACCTATGGAAAAAGCATCCAGGTTCTGTTTAGTCCAAGTTCCAAAAATGATTTCTTTTAGACTTTTTCTCTAGGTTAGCAGTATCTAAAACAGAATTGTGAAGGTATATCAGACCTATGGGCTAGTCCTATGGAAGCATTGCCAAATAGGCTATTCATATATTAATATTATCAGTTGAAAATCTACGGCCTGCCTAACTAATATGTCAAGAACTTAGAAGTCCAATTTCTCAAAATCATTATACATAATCCACTATAGTTCTGAGTTCTCTCTATGTTTAAGTTTTCTTCTAAGAAGGACAGTTCGCTCTTTGTTTAAGTTTTCTTCTAAGAAGGATTGTGTAAATTTTCAAATTCATTGCTTTCTTGCTCCAGGAATTCATATCAATGATCATGCTTTGCAGCTTTTCAATTCAAACCAAATTGTCATAGTGGACTCAATTAATAAATTATATTTTATATTTATAAATTTTTAAGACCCTGACGCTCCCCCACGTTTCCTAAAAAATGGTAGGGAGCTTTTGCATAGGCCGCTCCCGCGCCCCATCGCTCCCTCGCCCCCTCGTCCCGGAACCTTGGTGGAACATTGCCCAAATCTGATGTTTTACACCAATGGATATATGATACATGGTCACGAAATTGCGAAATATACTTATGCCCCAGGGGGTTTTTAATAGTCAAATTCAAAATAAAACAAGAAAGGGAATACATCCTCAACAAGGGACCATGCTTCTGGGGCAACGCAGGGCTCTTCATGACTCCTTGGTTTCCAGACTTCGATGCCATCACAATGGTGGTATCAAAGATGCCAGTTTGGGTTAGGTTGCATAACCTCCCATTACACTTCTGGGATCATAATGTTTTAATTTCCATAGGGAACACTCTGGGGAAGTTCATTAAGACTGATGGGAACAGACTTACACGGGGAATATTTACTTTCGCCAAAATATGTGTTGAAGTAGACCTTAGCCAAGGATTACCAGAAAGCGTAACTCTAAATTTCAACAATACACAATGGACACAACCTTTAGATTACGAAAATACAACGTTCCGATGTCGTGGATGTCTACAAACAGGCCACCTTCATAGTGCCTGCCCACAAGCAAAACAAATCCCCAAATGGAACAAGAAGCAACAGAGAAAGCCAAAAGGATGGAAATATACAGCCCCCTTGGATGAAGAAGCAGACACAGCAGAGGCAACAAAATATAAAGCAGAAATGGATGATCAAAAAGTCCAGAATAGCACACTAAAGGAAGAGGAAGCTCCCAGTAACCCTCTGCAGCAACAAGAAACTCAACCAACAAGAATGGAAATATCTGGCAACAAGCGAACTCATGGATCAGAAGGATCTGATTCTGACAAAGACTCTCCCATAAATACAAACGAAAACCAGCTATCCATTGTAACAGCCACCCCCAACACTGGAGGTTGGCGGAAGGTGGAGAAAAAGAAAGGGAGAAAAGAGTAGTATTTTATTTTTTTTATTCTTTTGGTTTCTGTGAAAACAGAAAAAGACCATATGCATATGCTTTTAGCATCTACAAAATGTAATTTTGTCTTATGAATAAAATTACAACTTTTCCATCGGAAAATAAAAAAATAAATAAATAAATAAATAAAAAAAATAAAAAAAAAAAATCTAAATTTCAGAGGGTTTGCAGGAGTAAACAAGCACAGGGCACAGTAAGAGAAAGCCAAGGTTTATAACCCATTTTGTTTTTCTTTAGATTTTGGTTTTGCTATATTTCCAAATTTTCAAATATGGTCGCAACAAGTTTGAGAGATCAGGGCAGATTGGATGGAACCTCCAACTTTGGCATTTGGAAAGCCACAATGTATTTTCTATTGGACAAGTTTGGACTGAAGGAGTATGCGACTAATGTGATAATAACACTGACAGATCCACAACAATTGGAAACTTACAGAAAGGAGAATGCCAAACCCAAGAGGATTATCCTTGATGGAGTCAAGGACCATATAGTCCCTCATATCGCAAATAAAGACACAATGAAGGAGATGTGGGATGCAATGCACTCTACCAGAATCCTATAGAAAATAGGAATTTGATTCTCCGAGAAAAGTTGAGGACCATTAAGATGCAGAAGGGTGAAGATGTGATTTCCTACCACACCAGAGTTCGACTTACCAGGGATGAATTCGCTGCAGTAGGAGATAAGCCAAGTGATGTCGAGCTAGTGCGAGTAGCCCTGAATGGGTTCTCTAGGTAGTGGGATGTCTTTGTCCAAGGTATCAATGTACGAGACCAGTTGTCGAGTTGGGATCGCATAAGGAGTGATTTCACTCAAGAGCTTAAACTCAATTTGGTCAGCGGCAATAGTAGCAACAGCAACAAAAACTCAAAATTTGACAAGGAACAGGAAAACGTAGCCCTAGCAGGAAAAGGGAAGGCGAAGAAGGGTTCCAACAAGGGATCAAGCGCAAAAGGAGAAAAGAAGAAGAAAGACTTGAGTAAGGTCAAGTGTTTTGTTTGTTGAAAGATGTAAGTAGGTTCGATCCTCATAATAACTCATGTACTCTTGATTTTGTATATTTGATGTAAAAAGCAAAAAGAAGAAAAAGAAAGAGAAAAAGAAAAATTATTTTCAAGCATGGGTTTCATGCTCAAAAGAATTTTTATTATTATTATTTATTAGATAAGCATGTTCTTCATGCTTCTAGGTTTTGTTGAGTCAAAGAGTCAAAGTCCTATTTGGACCTCTTGAAAGGAAAAAGGAAAAAGAATTTTTATTATGTAATTTTGGGTCAAAAACCCCTCTAGATGCCAAGTTGGCCTACATGACAAGTCGACCCTGCCCCAATGGACATGTCTGTTTGCACCCCTCTGGACAGTATAAATAGAAGATGATATGAGCTCATTTGGACACACTTGGATGTGTTTTTGGTCTGAAATTTGGCAAAAGTGGAGGGACGAAGTCAAAGATAGAATAAGAGCATCTTCTTGAAATGGAGTGTATGGAAATTATGCCTTGATATTTCTCTTGTTGCTAGTCTCTTGATGATGATTTTGTTGAGCAGAATAGAAGATTTGACTTGGCATCTAGAGGTGGTTTTTTGTGGTCATGGGTCTTGGATATCTCATTTTGATCTGATTCTAGAAGAAGAGATTTTGATTGGGTTTTCCCCTAAGAGAGGGGTTTTGCCCTCGCTGAGAGCCTATATCTTGTGTCCACTGATTTTTCTGTGATCTTCATGATGTTTTTGGTAATTGTTTGATGATGGAACAAATAATAATAAAATAAGTAAAAATTCAGTCACACGCAATTATCATTTTAAAAAAATCATCTAATTCTACCACCTCTCAATTTCTCAACATGGTATCAAAGCTAAGGTTTGAAAAGGGGGCCTGAAGATCACGTATATTGGCATGTCTCTAAGGTAGTTCGTTGATCATCTGCAAGTAATATGTATTCTTGGCACAATTATAATGTAAATTATCCTTGACACTTCAGTTATAACGGTGATAGGTATTATCCCCCCAAGTATGGCAGCTACAAGGTTCGGACTCGCATATAATGGCTAGTTATTCTTGTGGTGGAACACATAATACAACGTTTGACTACAATTTGAATTACTTTCTCTAAGATGTGATGTGAAGCTATATCAATGGTATTTGACTCGACAAGATTATAGTGTATTCTACAATTTTTATATCACTTGTAGCTTGTACCCTTATCCTATAGCTCAACAGTGATTTGTTAATTTTATGGTTCACATTACATGCTGTGATTTGTTGTTTTTTATGGATCGACCATACTCTGGGGCTCACACCCTTCTATAATCCTATATAACTCATCTATGTTGGTCATTTCTATGGCTTGGTAATGGCTATAATGCTCAAACAGACATCTCGCATCTGTGATAGTTTGAATTTGAAATAGTAAAAGGCTCGGATCTCTAGCTCGTTGTTGATGGACTGCATCTATTGTGAGTCGCATTCTCTGTTTAAATTAAAAATAGTTCGTACCTATGTAACTCACTATGTATATATCTGCGTAGAGTAACATCGTTCTATATAGCACTGTGGATGGCTCATTTTCCAATGACGTTATCATATTCATTGACTCGCATCGATCTATGATATGGCTTAGTAATGTCGGGACAGTGGCATTATTTACATACATTAGCGTGGATATATATAATAATAGCTCGAAGATGGCTAGCATATACTATGCAATGACTGACAAAGATCTTAAGTCTTGACAATGGTACCATTGCATTATAAAGTGGCTCACTCTTTTTCCAAGCCCTGCTATATAACAGAGGCATCATAATTATTATAATTGAAGCATCGCATCACTGTACAATGGTTTCATACACTAAGACATTATCTTATTTTCCAACAGTGTCATTGCTTCACTCAGTAGCATTGTTCCTTATGTTCAATGGCTCACCCTGTCTCAGCATATACAACGTTTGCATCGTCTATGTGGATTGCAATATATTTACGATGGCTCGCTTAACATTATACAGTGGTTGGCTCGTTTATACAGTCGCTTGATCAATTCGCATAACATATATCATTATATGTTATGAACAATTTGTATGCGTGACTCCAAAACTATTACAATGGCTAGGATCAACAATGGTTCGATGTTTCCCTATAAATTGTTTTCAAAGGCTCGCATAAGTCTTTCATGTGGCTCAAAATTTGCATTACACTAACATATTCCATACAGCAGCTTGATCTTTATACCATGACTCACAATTGATATTTAGAGGCTCACATCTACTCTCACACTTTGTGGAAAGGTTATCATAAAGTTCGGTGGCATCTCATATATCTCAGTAACAATGACCTTGTCTGGAATCATCCTCTATAGTATGCTTGCAGTGGCATAGCCATACTTTGGGATGGCATCAAAATATTATATAGTGGCGTATTCTATAGTGAGACTCTATAAACAATGACTCTAGAACCCTTATACGCTTATGGTTATCTCTGGAGCCCACATAGTGACTCTATAAATTGATTTATAAGTGGAATATGAGAGCAGTTTAAACTTTATATATATATGACAAAGACATAACATGATCTTCTAGTATAAGGTTTGGCAATGACCATTGATGATGGTAGCAACCAGATGTGAAAGTAACAAGAGAGTGATGATGACAATAATAATTCTATGAATCCCATGAAGAATTGAGGACTTTGTAGCTTGAAGGACAAAAACATGGAGCAACTTTGTTGAAAAATGTTTGGCCCTCGACAATTAAAGAAGGATCGAATCCTTGCGAAGAAAAAGGTATGGTAAGAGCTATGTATAGTTTATTTTATATACATTTTATGTTGTAAGTCAAGATCATGATTAGGGTTTTTTGGCATATTTTGCATGATAAAAATCTAGGTTGTGTAGATCCAACATTAATTGAAAGATTTTGGAATCTAAACCCTAGATGGGACTTGAATTAGAAATCCCTAGAAATATGAAAACCCTAATCCTTTGAAGCCCTAGCTCTTGATCTCTAAAGTTCTTGCAGATTTAAAGTTTTGAAAGATAATTTAGGGTTTGAGGAAAGACCCTAGCAACAGTTGAAGTAAAAATGAAACCTAGGGTTTGCAAGTGAAAACCCTAGGAGTAGATGTTTTCGCTAAAATTTAAAAAAAAAAAAAAAAATTAATAAGGGTCAATCTAGGGTTTGCAACCAAAACCCTAGATGCACACTTTTTAGAAATCATAAGAATCCTAGATTAACATATTTGACCTCTTGCTCTTGTACTTGTATATTTTGCTTTGGTTGTTTTTGTTGGTAAAAATTGCAGGTACGTAATGAAGGCTTTCAAAATTGTGAAAGCATGAAGAGAAAGATGAGAAAGATAGAAAAACAAGACAAAGAAAAAGTCATGCTTGATGATAACGATGAGCATGATGGAAAGAGAGAGTTTCAGAAACCCTAATGATATTGAAGTTTACATCTAGTAGGCATATTGATGATTGAAAGCCGAAGCTGCACATGGTTGCAATATGAAAATAAAGCGAAGGAATGATGACTTTAGAGGAAGCTTTGAATCTTGAAAGGGTTGTGGACTTTGAGGAAACAGTTTAACTCCCAAATCTTAAGGTATGTCTTTTAGTTTTAAGAGGATGTTCCATGATGTTCAAGAAGGTCAAAGTTCTCCAATGACATGATGATACGAAAAAAGGAGCCCATGTAACTACTACTACTATGATCTCCACTGGAAGAACAAAGTAGTTGATGTTGAACAAATCTCCCTAGTTGAGAGAGAGCTTGGATATATTCCCTTTGTGTATATCTTCCTTGGTTAAGATGGAATAATGATGGATAGAATTCATGTGTCATGCACTAGGACAAGACTAACAATCGTACTTCTAGTGAAGGTCGCGAGCAAAAAATTGGGTAAAGCATCTGAGATTGGTACTCCTTAAGGATAGATGTTCAGAAAAGTTTGACCTTGGTGATGGTTGTTAAACACAATAATGGCAGTGCCGATTATGAAGGATAAGCATTGAATTGCCTCTATTATTCACAATGATACATATATATAGTACATTGGAGTGACCGTTGGAGTCCATATTCCAAGGTCTCTTGGACTTCAGTAGTTCTACACATTCCACACCAACCCATAGAGGATTAGTTGTCCAACATTCCCCCCCTTAATCCGAAGGGGTATGTATGAGTCCAAGAAGAGAGTTGTAATACAAAATGTGCAAAAATGCATCGGAACACTAAGCTGAATGTGCTCTCTAAAATGTTGTTATAAGGAGGTGGTTTAAGGATGACCACCAACAATTGAATGTTTAGTGCAGTTCCCGGAACCAGTGTTGCAGGAACCATCCCCCCCCCAAGGATCCAAAGGCAGATCCGTGTCCTATACAGATACGCCACCGATCTTTCGACGGAACCACAGATCGGAAAATCGGATCCGCAATTCCTCCTTTTTTTGGCGATTCCTGCAAAATTGAATCCGTGGGGTCCCGATCCGCGGTTCTTACTGCCCAATCTGCAAATCCGAAAAGGATCAGGCACGGATCTATGAAGGTTCGAGCATGTATCCACCGCGGATCGCGAGCAAATATGAGAGAAGGTAAACGGTTCTGCATGGCTTTTTTTGTTTTTTTTTTTTTTTTAATTTTGAACTATTCTACGAGGAACTACACTTTCTGAACTACTCCCTAGACACTTCCTAGATGCTCCCAAGACGCTTCGCTTCCTAGAGTTTTGGAAAATGTCGCTTTCGCATCCCCGCTTCGTCCCTGCTTTGTGCAACATTGCCCAGAGCTCTTCCAATTCTAGCATGAAGCTGATGTCTTCTGCTAGAGGAAGTGCTCCTAATGTTTTGAAGAGGGAAACCTTCAACCTTGAAAGGGAGGTCTCACCCCAAATAAAAAGAGAGAACCTCATCCTTAAAAGGGAGGTCTCAACCTGTGATGGTTTAAGGATGACCACTAACTCTGGAATGGTTAATGCAATTCCCAGAACTCTTCCAACACTAGCAAGAAGCTCAAGTCTTCTGCTACACAAAGTGTCCCCAATTCTTTGAAGAGATGTCTCAACCCCGCATAGATGGTTTAAGGTTGATCATCAACCGAAGGCATGCTCAGGGGCATCTTTGTCTCTGGCTACAACTCTAAATCTGGTATGGTAGGTTGTGGCTCAGGCTCGCTTGATGTGGCTTTGAAACTTGTAGATGACCATCACTTCCCCCCTATCAGATACAAGGTGAGATGATGGAGAAAACTCAACTGCAAGACCTTTTAATATTCTAGAAGAAATTCTAACATATGACTGAAATATCTTCTTGGTTGTTGAAGCCCATTGCCAAGAAGCAATCCATCCAAGATGAATCTTTGTTCTTGCAGGAGGCTTGTTTTTGAAGCATCTGTGTGAAGAATGAGTGGTTTTATGACAGTGCTTACATGGATGAAGATCAAAACAGTGATCTTTCATATGGCCAACTCAGTCACAGTGTTGGCATTTAACAAAACTCAACTGCAAGACCTTTTAATATTCTAGAAGGGTAGCCTTGACGCTGAGCCAGAAAGGCCAACGTAGATGAGAAAGTTGCCTTTCACACAAAAAGCCGAAACTATCGGGAACTATCGGGGAAAGTTGACGCAGTGGGAAAAAGAACTGACGCAGAGCCTATAGGGCTGACGCAGGGCCTATGCAGGGCCAGCACAGAAGTAGCCGTGGCTAGCCAATTTCGCTGCCATATCAGCGGGAATTTGCCAGGTGAAGTGAGGTAAAATTCACTCAGGTTTTCTGCCATTGTATTTATCTGTCACTGGTTTGCCAGGAGGGCAACAAGCATTTGTATTCAGAACTACTGCTTAATAATAGAAAACCCTCAAAGTTGCTACACTGGTTTTCCCACATTGAGTTTTTCCAGGGACATTTAGTCCAAAAATAGGTGTCCTTTGTGTGGTTGTCTCATTTATTTTTTAGTACTTGATCTGTATATTGGTGTAGGTTGCAATGTATTTGCATTAATATTTTCTAAATAATTCTGAAAATAACTTGTTAAAATGAAGAACACAAGTAGGTAATGCAAATCAATTTACTGCAATAGGATTCCGATTTGTTAAATTCATAAATTTTCACATGGTATAAGAGGGATTGCAGATAAAGGAGAACTGAAGAGATCAGTGAAAGGATAGAGGAAAATCTGTGCGTGAAGACAGTTGTCCTGAGAGATAGCACAGTTTCAGGCCAAGAGAGCAAAGGAGGGGTGATGGAGTCACCAAGGGAGGCTCACGCAGAGCTTGTGTCAGACTGTTTGGGTGACATTGTTGCTGCAGAGGGCAATGCAATGGTTACTGGGCAAGCGCAGAGACTGTTGAGTCTCGTTTTTTCCAATTGTCGTGGCTAGAGGTGTAGCGCAGATTTCATCTAGAGTTGTTGGGGGGGTGTTGATTCTGTTGGTGCAGAACAATACCTAGTGGGGCAGAAGCAAAGTAGAGGGAATTAGTTCCTCAAAAAATTTCTTGCCAAGAAATCTAGATCCAGTGCTGAGCAGCAACAAAGAAAGATCAGAGGGGTGGTTCGACAGTAGTTGGCAAAAGGATTCTAGTGAAGGAAATCGAAATTTAGAGGGAGCTTGTTCCTTAGAGGATTTCTAGCGCCAAAGAAATCCAAATTCGAGTTTTGTTGGGGCAGCAGCGAAAGAGGGAGAAGAGAACCAGTTCAACATTCATTTGAGCAGAGATGGTCGTTAATAGACTGAGGGATCGGGACAGGTTGGATGGAGCATCCAACTTTGTCATCTGGAAGGCCAAGATCCTGGAAGTTTTGGATAAAAATCGCATCAAGGATTATGCCTTGAGGACAGTTGTTCCCGTTGATGTTGATCCTCTCAAGAAGTACGAGGAGGCTCAAGTGAAAGAAAAGTGCATGATCTTGGACGAGGTCGAGGATCATGTGATCCCACATATTTCTGAGAAAGACACAGCAAGGGAAATGTGGGAGGCCTTGACCACATCGTACGAGGGAACTTCCATTCAGTGGAAGATGTTGCTTGAGAGTCAGCTGAGATAGTTTCAGATGCACAAGGGAGAAGACATCAATCCCTTCGTTCTCAGGTTGCAAAGGATCCATGACAAGTTAACTTTCATACGGTCTACACTAGATATTGAATTTATGGTCAAGATTGCCCTGAATGCAGTCACTGAATACTGGGAAACCTTTGTCCACAGCATCTTGGTCAGGGCTTCTCTTCCTAGTTGGGAGGAGATGTGGGCAGCTCTTCGAAAGGAAGAGATCAGACGATTGACCAAGGCAGGAAGCAGCAGCAAAGGGATCAGAATCAAGGAGGAAGAGGAGGTTGCGGTTCTTGCATCAGCGAGACAGCAAGGGAAGCAAAAACAGAAGAAGAAGGACATATCCAAAGTCAGATGCTCCAGATGTGGAGAAATGGGTCATTTTGCCACATAGTGCCCTCAGAAAAAGGGCAAAGAAGAGAAGTCTGACTCAAAGGTTGCTCCAGTGAAAGCAGATGGAGCGGACGATGATGATTGTGCCATGAGTGCTCATGCACCTCTAGAGAAGAAGTGGGGCGATATTGAGCTGTAGCCGAGAGGACTACATAGAGGGCAGGATCCTTGAGGTGCCCAAACTCTTGGATCACATACGGCTATGGGAGCCCTTAATGGCAGTAGTAGAATGGTGGGAGTCAACTGGTGCGAGGATGATGGAGCAACAGTGGCAGAGCTAGAGTGCTCAAAGTCTGAAGCAGCGCAGTGGAGTGTTGCAGCAGTGCAGGAGGCACAGAGCAGATACAACAGCAGCGCAGTAGCATAAGAGGGTCAGCACAGATTAGCAGCAGAGGTAGCTTCAGCGTCAAGGGGCATCCAGACTGGCCAACATGTCAGCCTTTGGGTGGTTTTTCAGTTGCTTACTTCTCAACAATTGAGATGCAGTGCAGAAGTTAGCAGTGGCAATGTTATGGGCAGCATGATGTAGCATATTGAGAGAGAGTTGCAGTACAGATGTAGCAATGACAGTGGCAATGTCATGGGCAACAATACAGATTGCAACAGCGCAATAGATGAAGGGCATCAGGTCGCGCATCAGCGACGCAGAGGAACGATGTTGTGGATCAATGTGATACTAGAGCACATTCCTCGCTAAGAGGGAGTGTTGATTTTTGGGTAGCATTAGATGTGCTCTAGCTCTGAAATTTTGTGGAGGGGCTAGAACACATGAGATCTCTAAGACCCAGAATCGTTTGGAGAAATTCCACAGGGAGTGCATGTTATTTAAATAATTAATTATTTTTAATGGTGCCTAAGTTAAAACTTAGGAAACTAAAATAATCAAAGTGAATTAATATAAATATGGGTGAAAAGCTTCTAAGGGATGAGGATCAAATTTAATTTAATCTTAGTCATTGATTAGAGATTAGATCACAGTCTTTGATTGCTCAACAGGAAAAGTATAAAGGAAGGCTTGGGGTCAGCTGGAGAACACACACACAGAGATTGGGGAAATCGATTTTCTAAGGTGAGAAGTTCTCAAGAGGAAAATCGATTGGGGAGATATTGCAGCTAAGGGGCAGGGATAGTTTGGGAATACTGACAGAGAGGCGAAGAGAAGCTTGTGGAGGCAGCGCAGTAGCCAGGAGGACTGACGTTGGGCTAGTCTGGGCCCACACAACCTTGATACAGAGCCAGAAGGGCCAGTGCAGAGGAGAAATTGCCTTTCACACAGAAAGTTGGAACTGTCAGGAACTGCCAAAATAGCCGAGAAAGCTAACGCAGTGGGTAGAAGAGTTGACGCAAAGCCTGTAGGGTTGATGCAGGGTTGATGCAGGGCCAACGTAGAAGTAGCCGAGGCTAGCCAGTTTTGCTGCCAGATAAGCCGGAATCTGCCAGTGAAGTGAGGTAAAACTCACTCAGGTTTTCCGCCATTGTATTTCTCTGTCACTGATTTATCGAGAGGGCAACCAACATTTGTATTCAGAACTACTGCTTAATAATTTTAAACCCTCAGAGTTGTTGCACTAGTTTTCCCACATTGAGTTTTTCTGGGGACATTTAGTCCAAAAATAAGTGTCCTTTCAGTGGTTGTCTCATTTATTTTTCAGTACTTGATTTGTATATTGGTGTAGGCTACAATGTATTTGCATTAATATTTTCTGAAAAATTCTTAAAATAACTTGTTAAAATGAAGAACACAAGTAGGTAATGCAAATCAGTTTACTGCAATAGGATTTTTGAATTGTTAGATTCAAAAAATTTAATAATCACCTTAGATGTGAGACAGGTAGGTGGAAGATCGCTAAGGAAGTTTAGGAAGAGAACTTGCATTTTTTGCGATAAGGGTGTGGTGGAGACGAAATGGCCCTTTGTCATGGAGTGTGCAACATATAAGGATATCTGCATTCAATATGAAAACAATCTAAAGGTTGACAACATGCACCATCTATTTGACAAAGATAAGATCAATCAGATTGCTAGCCTTCTAGTCAAGACTCATAGCAAAAGATCTGATATCGAAAGGAATATGAAGATGAGTTAAGGTTGTTATTCTTTGGGTCCCTTAGGCTGTTCAGCCTCGTGGACGTCATTAAAATCATTCATTCATTCATACTTTGTAAAATTGGTTAATTAAATCAGATTAATTGAGGTAAACCGATTTTGCTCTATAGACTTCCAGAAAAGTCACTTGATAGGGTCAAGATGATCTTAGCCATCATTTGCAATTAAATCATGGTCGTTCATTCGTCAACAAGAGATTATAAGAGCAAATCCATAGGTTAGTTGGAGACATCACAAGGATTACGAATCATCTAGTTGAAGAGATAGAAAGGGCGTAGTTTGAGCGAGGGAGACATCATCATAAGGGTTTTAGCAAAGAAGATTGGGGAGAAAATTTCTAGAGAAATTTTCTCAGTGATTTCCAGTTTCCAGTGAGAGGAAGGAAATTGATTTTATCAACAGAAGAAGAGGTCAAGTTTTTAGCAGTGCAAATAGCCGGTGCAAGTTGTTATCACTCCTCTGGATCTCCAAGGCTAAGGAAGAGTCCAGCTAAGGTAACCACAGACCAATCTTTTGACTTGGTAGCTAGCCCTACCAAGCCAGAGAGGGCTCTCTCCAAAGGATCACAGCCAAGAGGGTTGGATAGATTAGGGTTTTAGGCTAGATGTAAAGTGCAGAGGGTTGTTTGATTTGATTTGGTTGGGTAGTCACAAGGATGAGTGAATTAGGTCAGAGAATGAACTAGGTCAGGGCAAAGTGAATCAAAATTGCAGACATCTGATGGGGCAAGGTAGGCAAGGTACTTTAAACTTCGTAGTATAGTGATGAGATGGTTTAGACTAGTGAGATGCTAAAAAGAGCATGAGGGTCATGAATTCTTTTTAAACTGAAGAAATGAAACAATCTATGATGATTTTCCCAAAACAAAGCATACAAAGATGAATTCTGCTTATCACACCTTGAAAATCAAACATAATTAGAGTGAAATGGATCATGAAAGGAACAAAACATTCACACATATGAAACTAAAGAAGAAACAAGATCAAAATACCATGCCACAGGAATCCCACCAAAATAGTTGCAACTTCATCCAATATATTCCATGCCAAAGTCTAAAAGCTATTACAACATCCAAGAGAGTCCAACTTGTAAAATGACTAAGAAAATACATAATATAGGCCTCAAACCAACTCATCCTAGTCTCAGGGGTCGAATCCATGAGAGGAGGAGCAGTTGCAAGAAAGACTGAACTGATAGCTAGAGTATAGGGTGGTCAAAGTGACTCATCCCTAACTTAAGCAAACTGATTCATTACAAGTCATGTAGGCCATTTAACTAATGTATTTACCCTAGATAACAGTAAAAAACATAATAATTACATCATCCTTATCAATTACATCAGTAAAACATCAATTTCCCATAGGTGAAAATCAATTTGGAGAGAAACAGTGAAAATTGGAGAAGACTGTCAAACGCGCCCTCTCTTTGTCAAACGCGCCCTTTCAGTGTCAAACGCACCCTCGAAGTTCAGGACTACTTTTGGGTGCCTTCCCGGTGTCCAAATTTGCTCCAAGATAGCTCGTTGGAAAGCCCTTCAAGTCTACTTTCCAGATATGTCTTCATTTTTCAATTTGGAGCTCATTTTCCTTGTCAAAAACCCAATCTCCCAAGACTGGTAAACACGCAGTGCCCAAGCCAGAAATGAGGCAAAAAGGTGGTTTTTGGTGGTTTTTGACCTTTTTGGCTGACCTGTTTGTCTCCAAATGCTTAGCAAATGCACAGGGTGCATGTCCTCATCACTCTGAATCCAAATATGTTGACCTTTTGCTCATTAGATTCCCCAAAAAAGAGCGCAGCACCCTAGGTGTTGCGCGTTTGACCTTTTGACTGTGCTAAAAATGCCTTAAAAAACACAGTAATTCACAAGTTACAAAATTTGCTTCAAAACTTGTCAAAATTGGTGGGATGACAGCTGATCATGTGTTTGAGGCATGGAGTGATGCCTCGGCAAGAATGTCTAGCCTCCTTTTCTCCTCTTGCTTGGTCAAGGCTTCAATCTTCTCTTTTGCAGCTTTGAGTTTTTGGAGTCAAACCCTAGGGAGGTGATGAAATGGAATGTAGGTGTAGAGAGTATGGAATGATGTGAGGAAATTGAGGAGATGGAAATGGGGATGTGTGATATGAGGGAGGTGACAGGGGGTAGTTTTGAAATGTAGGAATGGTAGTGGGATGCTAGGAAATGAGATTTAGGAATGGAATTATGTTACTAGGGTTTCGAATCTAGTAGGACACCAAGACAATGAACCACCATATAATTCAACTATGGAGGAGAGGATTGATGTGATTTCAACCTACTTGTGGTACTAGAGCATGTTGGTAACACATTTTGAATTTTGGAGAGGATGTTGTGCTTTGTGGGCAACCTTTGGAAGTTTTTGGGCAAACGCCTAGCAATATATTCAAACGCGCCCTCTCTTTACCGGCGCGCAGCGCCCTTAGGAAATGCACAGAAATTTCAAGCAAACGCACAGCACTCTGGTCAAACGCGCCCTCCAACTTGCAGGTTGATTTTGATTGCCTTCCCGGTGTCCAAATTGAGCCCAGGATAGCTCATTGGAAAGCTTGTCTTGTCTAGTTTCCAAATCTACCTTCAGTTTTCAAAATGGACTTGATTTGACCCTCCAAAAGTTGATTCTCCCAAGACTGGTCAAAAAGTGCAGAATGAGGGTGCAAAAATGAAGTGTTCTCTTGCAGGAAACTTTTGGAGGTCTTACTCAACTCCAAATTGAGCTCATGATAGCTTATTGGAAATCTATTTCTCTCTAGTTATCATTTGACTCATCAAGCAAGTCATTTGGACACTCCAGCTAGGAGAAAAATTGATTTTCCCAAGGTCACTCTAGAAGTGTAGCAACTGTATTTTTTGACATTTCTCCAAAACCATGACACCTGCGTAAAAACTGAAGGAGGTTTTTCATACTTTGCCTATGATAGACAAAAACGTCTCTCAATTTTGTAAAATTCATCTTTGTTTGGTTGGAAACATGCTTTGAAACAAAACTAGCCCTATGCGTTGCAAATGATTTGTCCCTTGGAATGACTTCTTGAAAAATGATGGAGACGTGATGTTTATGAGTTGGAATGGCCTCATACTTGCTGAAATGACCTCCCTTAGGCCTCCTCTGCTCAGATGTCTCTGATTCCATAACCAAACCTAGCTCAGTGGGAGAGGAAATTAGGGTTTAGTACATGTGGAAAATGATGATTTGGATACCCTTGGGAAAAAACAACTCCCTTTGGCATTCACTTAACTTTTTGAAGCATTACCCTTTCACTTGATTATTTCCTTTGACAAATTGATCTTTTGATGGTCTTTGAGAACTCTTTGAATTTGACTTTTCTTTAATGAAGTTGGCATATAGAGATCGAGTTGGCAGCTTAGGAACGGTACTTATTACATATCATGAACATAAAATTACATAAATAAAATAAAAATTATTACATCTCTTTTTGAAATAAAATTTACAAACTGGAATAAATTCCTTACTTGAAATCAAATTTGGAACTTCAGCAACCACGGTTACATACTTGTAAACCCTTATTTGACTGAAAAGGGGTATTATTTGCTTTACTCTCATACTTTGTTGGCTTTATGCTGTGAACTGGTGATTTATTGGGCCTTGGGAAATTTAAACCTAGGTGACCTAATGGTACCTTGAATGACTGGACTTCAGGTGGACTTGATTGACATGAAATGAGCCTTTATAGTCAATGGATGCTTAGCAACACACATGAAGGGGGGCCAGCAATACAAATTTTTGAGAGGGGAGTGTGATTTTTTATTTTGGGCTACCATCAATGAGAAAATGTTTACATGATGACTTAGGTGGAATGATAAAAATTTCAAATGGGACACTAATATGATGTAAAAGAGGGATTTTGATCACTGATGGCAGTATGCAAATACTGAATCTAACACGAGTGACAGGGAAGTTCATTTTCGTTGGCAGTTGCCAGATCTATCATCCGAAGGCAGTGCAAGTTGGTCAAACGAGTCATTGGATGTAGATTTTCTTGCAAAATCATTTTCCTAGGGGCAATGTGAATTTTTGGAGCAGCTAGCACGAGTTGCAGAGCCAATGCGAATTGCTAGGAGAGGTGTGAATTGCACAAAGAGGTCGAATAAACTGCAGAGAGAGACTTTGTGGTTTCCAAATCATTTTGTTGAAGAGGAAAATATTTGTCGGAGCTTTTCTAGTGAGAGGCAAGCAGATTGCAATTCTCAATTTTTGTTGAAGAATAATAAAACCCTCATCTGCACAAACTGGTTTTCCCCAAAGGGGAGAATATCTAAGGACAATTTCTCCAAAATTACCAGTGTTAATTATTTTGTGTTTGTACATCATTTCTCAGTTCTTGTTATTATTTGTGAAAATTGTAGTCGTGATTTAATCGTTATTTTCTGTAATTAATTTATGATGACAAGTAATCTCTATTAGATAGAAGATTAAATTCCAATTGCTGCAATTAAGGAAATTTCACACTATTAGCTAGGTCGACTTGTCTTTGAGCAAATCTTTGGGTTTCATAGATTGGATCTTGTTGACTTTTTTCATTATATAAACTCTTGGATTGCTAGTTTTATTTCTGAAGTGGATGTTTTAAACTTTAGATCTGAAACATATCACATCAAGGTTCCTAAAAACATATTTAATAAGCTTTCAAACTCTTAAGAGCAATCTGTAGTTTCTTAACTCATATATTTTACCAGTTTTACTCACATTCACCTCATATTAATGATGGTTGATATTTCTAGATTGAATATTTAATTCAAGTCTGAAAATTTACTTGGATGTTTACATTTAAAAGCAGATATAATAATCCATCATATTCTTTAAGGGTTAATTTACATTCTCATGTGCTAAACCCCATTTAAAAATCCATATAATCATATTTTGGTTCATGGTAATGCACATTGTGAATGCAAGTTGAATGAATGGATATCATCTTGATGATGTTTATTACAACCTACTCCTAGATCGATTTACATTCTCCTGTGCTCAAAGTTTCCCTCTCATGTTTGGAAAGTCAAATAACAGGCACGTGGATACTTTAATAAACACCTGATCATCACTTTAAAGGAAAGTGACTTGACAGATCTGGTTCACAAAATACAGTTGCAGCACATTAACTAGGAACCAATTTCTTGGATTCTTAGTACAATCACTTCTATAGTGACACATATTGTGACAATTGCGGCATTCGATTTTGGATAGGTATATCTTCCTTCTAGGCCCTTTAGACTTCCTGAAGGGTCCACTGTTCTTGTGAAGAGCAGAATAGGCATTTGAAACTTTCTCCTCTTCATTCTCTTTGTTGATTACTAGAGAAATTTTGACTTCTTTTTGACTGCATGCATTCCATAATGGTTCGAATGTAGGAGCTTCCTTCAAACTATTGAGACCTGATGAAAAGGCACTCCAAGATAGCTAGAATTAGAGATAAACTTGAGGCAATAGATGAGATAGTACCAAAAAAGGAGCTTGTAATCATTGCACTACAAGCTCCTTTTCTGGTACTATCTCATCTATTGCCTCAAGTTCATCTCTAATTCTAGCTATCCTTACAAAGAAGGATGCCACAGTGTCTTCCTTTGTCATCTTTAAAGAACTTAGTTCATTCTTAAGACTTGCAATTTGACCAAGAAACTTGATTGTGAATAATTTGGATAATGCCTCATACATTTCTTGAGCATAATCTATGTTGGATATATATGGGATGAGGTTATCCTCTATTCCATCCACTATTAGGCTCATGGTCAATATTTTTGTTTCTCTAAACTTTGCTCTCTGCTTCACTTGATTCATTTGTAGGTTTCTTTAGTTTTCTTTTGACTAGATTCAAGACTTCATTCTTCTCGAGGATGAGATCTATCCTCTTTTTCCATGCCCTGTAATTGGAGGCTCCTTCTGATTTTTTTTTCTCCCTTCAATGAGTTAGACATAGTTCTTGAAGATAGTAGGCTTATATGATCCCCTTTGATGACCCTTATTCAAACTTCTTAAAACTACATATTCTCCTTTCAATGGATCTTCAAGCTGCCTCTTTCTTTATTTTTCACCTTAGCTCTGATACATGTTGGCAAATCGAAAAGGAAGAAAGATTTTCTTTATGTTGATAATCACTTGTTATATTTTTATGTCTTTATTAACTTTCTTGAGTTCTTCTTTTATCTTCGTTCATCAAGAAATTACCAATAACAATAACACGAAGATCAAAGACACCAGATGTAGGCGGACAGCCAGGGAAAAACCCCTATCTAGGGGAAAACCCAGTCAACAACTCTTCCTTAATAATTTCACGAGATGATCCAAGACTCCTTGACCTAGACACAGACTTCCTCCAACCACCAAGTCAACCCTTCCCTTCTTCTGCAGATGATAACCTTCCAACAACAACTTCGACCTAGATGCAGCAACAAGACTTTGACCCAGCACAATTTCGACCTAGCAGCAAAACTTCGACCCAGCAGCAGAACTTCGACCTTCTAGCAAATAGCCCAGTAAATCCACACATGTGAGAGAGAGAGACAACCCAGAAACTTCGATTTTCCTTCTCCAACAAATCTCCTCCTCTTGGAATTTCGCACTTTTTCTGTCGCCTTCTCTTGGATATCGAACTTGTGTGAGTTGTCTTCCAAATGAATTGAACCACTTATATATATATATATATATATGCCCTTTTATGGAGGTCGAATTACCCTCATTTAGGCCGACTTGATCAAGTAAGGGCCGAGTTGGTGTGGAGATGACAAATGACTTATTTTACTCAATATTAACTCTTTTTACATGATTCAAAGGCCCAAGAAGGGTCTCAATAAATGGACAATGAGTCTAATGACTCAAGACAAAACCTAGAAGTCCTCAATGGGGACTTTGACCTAAAACATGATGACCCAAGCATGAAACCCATGCTTTAACAAGTCATCATAATAATAATAAAAATTCCTTTTTCTTTCTTTTGATAAATACATTTCATTATTACTCAAATACAATTATGAAGACCGAACCTAGTTACATTCATCAACAAGATCTACATAGCCACCCAAAAAGAGTGGACTAGATGCTAGTCTACTTCATCACTCTTGTTGTAGATGGAGTGAATTGGAACCAAGGATTGGATCAATCCTTATAGCGGATAGCTTTAGTCGGGTGAAGGTCATACCATCACATAGTTGACCCAAAGATTGGAGATGTCTTGCTAGAGGTTGTTCCTAGTTGGATCCAGAAAGTTGCAGAAGGTTTTAGGCCTAGTTGGGGGCAATACAATCTCTTCAAGTCCAAGCCCACCTCACTATCCAAAGCACATGATCAATTTGAACATGACTATGGTTCACAACTCAACAATCTTGAAGGTAATATTTGTGGCCAAAGTCAGTCGTTTCTCAACGACCAAAATATTTTAAAAATACTAAATTTTGTTTCCTGTTTTAGTTTAGATTTATTTGATAGCTTTTGCTTCAAGTTTTCATCACAAACTAACTAATTAAAACTTTGAGAATTGGACATAAAATATAGATCTAAGACAAGGTGGCAATAAACTCGTTTTGGGGCTTTGTCACTAACAGGTATATTGAGCATTACCTTGCACATTTGTGTTAAATTAAAGCTGTATCAAAAAAAATTAACAGATTTTTAGTGGTACAAGGCTCATACCAAGTAAGCATTATCAATTAAAGCTTGTAATTAATTTTCAAATTATTTTTTCAAGATAATATCTTTCATTTGGAACTAAAATTAACCATTTCCAACTATTATTAGTTGTATTTTCTTTCTAAAAAATATTTTTGGGTTTCTGCCTAGTGGGTTGACCCCATAACATCAATAATAAAATTTCCATCATGCTAGAAATACCAATTTATTGCAGGTTTAACTCGAGAAGTGATCCAAAATTATCAATCTTTAATCTCGTAGCCCGCCCCTCACCCCTACATCCTTGATCTAGAGTGTTTAGGCACCACTGGGTGGTCGTTTTAGAGGGGAAGTTCTTGTTGCTTTCTGCATTTTTCTACATCTTTTTCAGCATGCAGTCACCAGACAGCAAACAATTCAGCAAGGAACCCTTCAAACCAAGGCTATATAGTATAAACTAAGAAACACTCATTTGAGCTATGTACATGTATATATCTTCATTTTCGAGTGACTTGTATTGCTAGTTTACATTCATTTTCTACATATATTACATCTTAAACGAGTATAACAACAAACAATTAACTCCTCTACTTCACCAAATACCCCATAGAAGGCACTGATCATTCTTGATTTTGGTGATGTTATCTCAACAGAATCCTCCCATAGCCTTTTAGTTATGTTACCAGATCCACGGGGTCTTGATGCTGGATTCACGGATCCCTGCTTCAGATACAGATAACAATACAGATCCACCCAGATCCACGTAGGATCCACCACATAAACGGATCCTTCAAACCCGGAAACGGATCCCATGCTATTGAAACGGATCTTGTGTCAACTAGCTCTCACACGCTGAATCCCAAGCAAATAACATTAGAGATTTTGGCTTTTTTAAAATATTCTATTTAGATTTTTAGTTAGATCACTTATTAGTAATCTGTAGGCTGTATAGTTGTATAAGTTATTAAATACCTATAGGTTGTATAGCACATGATAATGCTACTAGGAAAGGTTTGACACATCAAAATGTTAATTTTCAATTTTTGATAATGCTAACAAGAAAGCTTTAAGACAATACATAGATAATAATATAGTGTACAAAGGATGGTTGTGTCATTAATAATTTAATTAGATTAATCCCATCCAACTCTAGGTGAAGAGTCCTCTTAGAACAATATGATACATAGACTATAACATGTTCTCAAACAATGTACAATATTCATTTACCACTGTAACTAGATGGGAATTTTTAGATTTTAAGCCAAATGTCAAGGAAGATGACAGGTTGATTAAGATGTAGAGTTGAAATATTCAATTGATGAGCATATAGAGCCATTTTTTGACATGTAGTTAGACCTACTATACATCATCATATCAATAGAGTGATCATTGATGAGACACTCAATTTTGTATTAACAATTATCCTTTTTGTATAAAGCATGGTGCATCATGATTTCAATCTTCAGATTTATGAATTAACTAATGATTTCAGTTCTAATGTTGTCATTCATGAATGGTTTTGATTTTTAACTTTGAATATGTTTTCTAAAATTTAAAAAAAAAAAATTATCAGTGTGTTTGTATATGTCGTGTTTACCCTCCGTATCTGGATCCCGTCTTTGGAAAATTCTAGTGGATTATTAGAATAATGCTATTTAGTGTTTAATTCTCATTCTTATTAGCTGTTTCTATTTTTATCTTTTTAGCAGTTTCTTAGAAGAAACTGGTTGTTTCTATTTCCTAATAGAAACTTGATGTTTCTATTTCTGTAAATATCTTTGTATTCTTATTGAGCTTCTTTTTGCTCATGTAATACTCATTCAATTCATTCATTGATTATGATATTAGAGCTCAGGTGTTTTTTTCGAAATAATTTTTCATAGTTTGAAAAATTTAGTGCTTCATTTCGAAATTGCTCTTCTATGGAGAATTTTTTTCTTCTTCAGTTTCTATTAGGGTCACTATGTGTGGTTTTGGATCTGGGCCATTCCGTGGAAACTGGTGCCTGCAATCGATCGATTGTGGTTGCGTTAAACGATTCAGCGTGCGTAAGTTGGTTTTTTCTACGAGATTTCTTGCTACATGCCTACATCGGACTCCATTTGATCACAGTTTTTCTGCTCCAGGATTCAGTTTTTATCAGAATGTGGGTTTCATTCTACACACAAGTTATTTGTTACAGTCCGGATTCGATTTGCAGTGCGCATTCGTATTACAATGGTAGTCTAACACACCCGCCGCTATCACATTGCCAGTATCACACGACGACAGCAGTTTAAAGTTGACGGACACGCTTGATCTCCACACAATTTTTGTGGAGTGCATGCGGGATTTTTTTTAGCGCGGACATTGCGTTCAAGCACGCGGACGTCGACTTCATACGTAGTGGCCATCGTTCGCTCTCGCCAGCTCTACTCGTGCTTGCATTCTTGCATCCAAGGTAACTGACCCTGTTTGGAGAAGTTTCTGAGCAACGCCCTAGTATGTAGTGTGCACCGTGGCAGCATTGGAGAGGCAGCGGATCTTTTCGGATAATCAGCAAAGGTATTTCGTGTGGCAGCGGCATTTTTTTTGCAACGGATCTTTCCAAGCGTTTTCAAGTGCTTCCAGTGTGCCTGTCACAACAATTTTTCCAAGCTTCAGCTTGTACAGAATGGTAGTCTTACCAACAGCATCAAGACCCACCATCAGAATACGCATTTCTTTTTTGGCAAATAGACGTTGAAAAAAAAAAGCTTGGTGAAAGTCTTGTGCGCTACTCAAAGGTTTCTCTCTCCGCGTGGCGAAATAAAATCTGAGCCGGGGCAGTATCACGTAAGTACATAACAGTTCCTTGTTTTTTTACAGTCAACGAGTGTAAAATCTGCATGGAAGAATCAGTTTTTTAGTCTGCGTGGAAAAATCAGTTTTTTTGGCATTCCTTCATATTTACACCATCACGATTGTAAAATCTGCGTGGAAGAATCAGTTTTTTTTGGCATTTCTTCATATTTACACCATCATCTGTCAGTTTTTGTCTGGATCAGCCGACATCTGCATTGAAATCCGTGCAGGATTTTTTTTGTCTTGGAAAACGTGCAGATGGCCTCATTAACCAATCTAATGTTAGAAGGCAGTCAACACTTTAATGGTACCAATTATAACATTTGGAAACAGAGAATGTTGACCATTTTTGAATATAGGCATCTTGACCAGCTTGTTTTGGGCCAAGAACCCCGTCCTGGTACCGCTGGTGCTGATCAGGATAAGTTTGATGATCGAAATCGAGAAGCTGTTATGCTTCTCAAACTCTCCGTAACTGATGATCAGTTACCACAAATTCCTTCTGGCAAGACAGCTGCCGACATCTGGCAACATTTGAAGGAATTGCATGAGACATCCGACAAAAGCAAAGCTTTTTTTCTCAAGAATCAGTTGTTCTCCATCATGATGGAAGAACATATGTCTTTACAGAAACACCTTAACAAGATTAAAGACATTCGAGATCAGCTCGAAGCCATTGGTCAGACAATGGAGGAAGAAGATATGGTAGTCATCACTCTGAAAAGTCTACCAAAGCCTTATGAGCACTTCATAGAAACACTCAACATTACCTCCACTAATGTTGATATGAAGTTTCCAGAGTTATGCACCAAACTCATGCAGCAGGATCGTTGGAAACAACAGTTTGGTAGTGGTGCTTCATCAGCGCCCTCAGAAAATGCTTTTACTGCCAAATATCAGTCTTCTCAGCCTTTTCAACAGAAAGGTTCTTCTCAGCCTTTTGACCCTGCTAGGAAGAAAAATGTGCAGTGTAATTACTGTCACAAGTTCGGCCACATGAAGAAAGATTGTCGACAGAGGATTGCTTCTGAACAGAAGAAACAGGGAGGGCCCCATCAGACAACGAATGTTGCAGAACATTCCGAGCAGACAGAATCTGCCTTTTACGCCTTTATGGCTAAAAGGTCTTCAGATCATGTTCCGTCTTCAGCCTGGTACATCGACTCTGGTGCATCACGCCATTTCTCTCACAGGCGTGACTGGTTTATTGACTTCTCACCCTTCAGTGATTTTGTGGTATTCGGCGGAGGTGAAGAGTACACAGTGGTTGGCAGAGGTACAGTTCAAATCCAATCTGGTGGGCGCACATTCATCTTCCTGAATGTGTACTATGTTCCTAGTATGGAAATTAATCTGTTGTATGTCAGTGAAATTATGAGGAACTCTCCTCAGCTTGATGTGGTGTTCAGTGCGCACAAGTGCTCCATTATCGACAGGGAGACTAGTCTTACGGTTGTTGTTGGCCTAGAGGATCAGGGTCTATACAAGCTTCTTAACACTGGTGATTCTTCAGAAGTGGCTCTAGCAGCTCGTGTTTCTCCCATCGGCAATCTGTGGCATCAGCGATATGGGCATCTAAACATGCAGTATCTCTCTCAGCTCTCTCGGGAGGGACTTGTGTCAGGGTTACCTGATATTCAAACTCAGCAGTTGGGAGTATGCGGCACCTGTCAAGCTGGCAAGCAACATCAGTCTTCATTCAAGGATGGAGAATCTTGGCGTGCATCTAAGGTACTCCAGTTAATTCATGCTGATATTTGTGGTCCTATGAATACATCTTCTATTACTGGTTGCAAATATTTTTTGCTTATTGTAGATGATTTTAGTAGAAAGATGTGGGTGTATTTTCTAAAATATAAATCTGATGTATTTAGTATCTTTCAAAAGTTTAAATCCTTAGTTGAAAAAGAGTCTGGCTGTAATATCATGACTCTTAGGACAGATAACGAGGGGAATTTTGTTCTTCTACTTTCTCCAACTTCTGTGATACTCATGGCATCAAACGCCAATTAACTACACTCCTCAGCAGAACAGTGTTGTCGAATGCTGCAACCATACAGTTGTTGAAATGGCTCGTTCAATGTTACAACACAGGAGTGTTCCGAACAAATTTTGGGCTGAAGCAGTATTTACTGCTGTCTATCTTCTTAACCGATCACCTACTCAGGCTGTTAAAGGGAAGACTCCCGAAGAGGTTTGGTCTAGCCGTAAGCCTAAGATCAGTCACCTCAAAGTATTTGGCTTGGTTGCATATGTTTGGATTCCAGCTACTAAGCGCTCTAAGTTGGATTCCAAAAGCCAGAAACTCATGATGACAGGGTACAGCGATCATCACAAGGCCTATAGGTTGATAGATATAGCCACTGGTCATCTTAGCTTCAGTCAAGATGTAGTATTTGATCAAGATAGAGGATTCTTTCAGTCTCCTCCTTCTGAGCAATGTTGTGAGGATCAGCCTCACAATGTTCTTCTTCCGGTAGGTCCACCTGATGGGAGGGATGATGTAGCATCAGTATTTGATGATACTCTACTTGAGCTTCCTCCGGAAAATAACCCTCCTCTTGTTGCTCCTATTGTTCCTGAGCCTTCTCCATCTCCTCCTAATATTGGTTCCTCTACTCTCCGGCCTAAATGGTGGGCTAAAACCATTGGTGATCTCCGGGATAATGAGCTCCTTGAAGGTAGAACTTCTAGACATAAGAGCAAACAGCAGTCTATAGTAAATTTTGCTCTTATGGCTAACCTGCACAGTATTTTTGAGCCTCAAACCTATTCATAGGCTAAGGGTACACCTAAGTGGGAACAGGCTATGGAAGCTGAATTCCAGAGTCTTCAGAAGAATCACACTTGGACCCTTTCTGATCTTCTTGCGGGGAAAAAGCCCATTAGCTGCAAATGGGTGTATAAAGTGAAATACAAAGCAGACAGAACCCTAGACAAGTATAAAGCTCGCCTTGTTGCATGAGGGTTCTCACAGAAGGAAGGCATTAACTATGAGGAGACCTTTGCTCCTACAGCCAAGATGAGTACCATACGGCTTGTCCTTGCCTTAGCAGCTCAGTTCAATTGGAAAGTCCATCAGATGGATGTAAAGAGTGCTTTTCTGAATGGTGACTTACAGAAAGAAGTCTACATGATGCAGCCTCCAGGATTCAAGGTTGTCGGTCAAGAACAAAAAGTCCGTAGATTAGTCAAAGCACTCTATGGTCTGAAATAAGCTCCTCGGGCTTGGTACATGAAAATTGATCAGTACCTCACAAATCATGGTTTTCAGCGGAGTTCATCTGATGCAAACCTGTATATCAAGCATACTGGTGATGATATTCTGTTTGTGGTTGTCTATGTGGATGACCTTATCATTACTGGAAGCTCAACACATTTGATTCATGGGATCAAACAGGATTTGTGCAGCACTTTTGATATGACAGATTTAGGACTTCTTCATTACTGTTTGGGGGTTGAAGTCTGGCAGACTGAGAACAACATCTTGCTCTCTCAGTCCAAGTATGCCAGAAATATTGTGGACAAATTCAGAATGCAAGATTGCAAACCTGCCACGACTCTTATGGAACCAGGGCTCAAACTTTCAGCTCAGTCATCCTCACCCCTTGTGGATGAAACTTTATTCAGGCAATTAGTGGGTAGCCTCATCTACCTTACTGCCACTAGACCTGACATCAGTTTTGCAGTGAGCTACATTTCCCGCTTTATGTCAGCACCTAAGGCTGATCATTGGATATCAGCGAAGCGTGTGCTGCGTTATGTGCGTGGCACTCTTGATTATGGACTTCTGTACACTCGAAGTTCTGATCCTATACTTAGTGGTTACACAGATTCTGACTGGGCCGGTTCGGTTGATGACCGTAAATCTACAACTGGGTATGTGTTTAATCTAGTATCCGGTACTGTCACCTGGACTAGTAAGAAGCAGCAGGCAGTGGCTCTCTCCTCAACAGAAGCAGAGTATCAGGGAGCAGTTAAGGCATCTTGTGAGGCAGTTTGGCTTCGATGTATGCTTGTGGATATGCATGTTTTCCAGACAGGCCCCACTCCCTTGTTCTATGATAATCAGGGAGTGCTCAAACTTGCCAAGAATCCAGTCTTTCATGAACGAACACAGCATGTAGAAACCCATTGTCACTACATTCGCCAGCTTGTTGAAGACGGATCCGTTCAGTTGCACTATGTTCCCACAACGGAGCAGTCCGCCGACATCTTCACTAAGCCTCTTGGTCCTGATAAGTTTGTAAAATTCAGAGGGTCTATCGGTGTTGTAAATAGATTGAGCATTAAGGATCTGTATCTGAATCCAGATCCGTATCCGTTTCCATTTCCTGGTAACTTAGCCTTTTAGGAGAGAGATAGTACTAAAGAGTGGGAACTTGGGATGAGGTGACAATGGGCCCCTGTCCGTTATGGTTCAATCTTAGCAAGTTGCAAGGACCTTGGCAACCCTACTAATTTGATCAGTAACAGTCCCCTTAAAATCATTTTTTGATAGACATGATATGTATAAGAAAAAAGTTGAACAAATCAAACCTGAGAAACACTGTCCCAAGATAATAAAAATTGGAAAAGGTACTTCAAAGGAAGAGAAAAAACAAATAGAAGATCTAATTAGAGAGTATTGAGATGTGTTTGCTTAGTCATTTGATGAGTTAAAGGCTTATAAAGGTGACAATATCCAATGCACCATCCCATCAAAGGAAGATGCTAAACCATTCAAGAAAACCTTGAGAAGGATCAACCCTAAACTCCTTCACCTTATCAAAAAGAAGTTAGTAAATATGCCTACATCCAAAATCATTGCCCCAATCCAACATTCAACTTGGCTTGCAAACCTAGTAATGCTAACAAAGAAAACTGGTGAGATTAGCTATCTGTTGACTGTGGGAATCTTAGCCACTTGTTCGTAAAAGATAATTATCTTTTACAAAATATTGAAAACTTGTTACAGAGATTGATAGGAGCAGGCATGTCATCCATTCTTGATGGATTTTCAGGATATAACCAAGATTTGGTGCAAGGAGAGACAGAACAAGACCACAAATAAAACACTTTTGGGAACTTATGATTATCTCAAAATTCTGTTTGGACTAATGAATATGGGATCATGTTTCAAAGAGCTATGGATTATGCTTTTAGGGACTTAATTGGAAAATTTATAGAAAATAACAAGATGATTTAACCACGTTTGCCATAAAAAGAAAGGATCATGTGCGCCATCTAAGGAAAAATTTTGATAATTGTCGGAAGTATTGCATATCAGTGAATCTGAGGAAATCAAATTTTTTAAATGGATGAAAGGAAATTGCTTGGGCATGTTATGTCCAAAATCAAATTTATTCAAAAGATCCCCTTACCCACAACCAAGAATGCTATGCAATCTTTCTTTGGAAAGATAAATTTAATCAAGAAGTTTGTCCCTAACTTTGCTAAAATCAAAAAGCTAATATCCAACTTTTTGAAGAAAGATAAAGAGTTCAAATGGGATGACCACAATAGGGCCACCTCCAAAACCAAAGCATGCTATAGTTGTAGCATCGATCTTAGTGAGTTACAATAATTTGTGGGAGTTTCAAGTTTTTTCTTTTTCCTCAAAAAAGAACAATAGTTGGTGTCCTACTACAAAAGAATGATCAAAATCTGGAACAACTAATAGCATTCATGAACAAAGAACTTTGGAACTCGAAATTGAAAGACATTATAATGTCAAAACAAGCTTACACCCAAGTGCAATCATTGAAGTATTTCCAACCTTATGTGGGATATTTGAAGATCATTGCATATGCACCACGTGTTTTCGAGAAAGTTATCCTAACTCAATAAGATTGCTTGGCATTCGTAGCAAACGGGTGTCTAGGATCCAAGAATATGATTTAGAGATTAAAATACATGCAAAATATAATGAAAGAGTGTTAATTTTAGGTATGTTCTATACTTAGAGCAATTTATTTCAATTTTCACAGTTAGCTCAATACCTTTTCCAAATTAGCAATCACATCAGCGTTAAAGTAAACTGCAGATAGAACATAAATATAACTCACAGAAGACAAGCCAAGACAAGAGGACACAAGATGTGGCGCTAGCCAAGGACAAACCCCAATGTAGGGAAACCCTTGATCAATTCTTTTTTTATGTTCTTCAATAGTTCAGCAGAGAAAGAGAGAGAGATAGTACATTTACAACAGAAGTCAACACTTTGACTTTTTATATCTACATGAGATCAGTTGAAGACATATTGCTTCAACTGATTCTCCAAGGTGACTCCTTCACCTATAGTGTTGCATCTTGTCTACATGCTTCACCTCACTGTGCTGCACCATGTTGCACTTCATGTAGATGCTCTTGTCACTTTGCTGCTCCACTCATTGAGCTGCTCTTATCACGGATCTGCATCTAATGTTGTACTCATTGCTGATCTGCACTCAATGCCTGCTATGCTGCATTTCATCATCAGTTGCACCTGTCACTGTGATACATCCATTCATACACTCAAGGCATACTGCAATATATCATTATCATCATGCTGCAGTACCTTGTGGCTATGCTACTTCATGCTGCAATACCTTGTGGCTATACTACTTCATGCTGCAATACTTATGATGCTCTTAATACATCATCCACTTTGCTGCATATCAGCCTTAGCTGCTTGCTATGGCTTGCAGCCTAGCAAAGCAGCTAGGCTATAGTTCCAGATTTCTTCAAGCAGACTCAAACTAAACCATCCTTCTATTGTCATGCTGTCACCTACAACAATCCGAATTTATACTGTGACTAGGTGCCATCTTTTGCTGCAGATAAGGAGACTCTTCATTCGTTGCATATAGGGTCTTTGTTGTGTAATGAGTGACTCCTCTAATCAGCGGATATGATCACACTTTAGCTGTGAATGAAGGCTCAAAGGATATGCTGATTTAGGGCATCTTAGGGCAATGTATAATGGCCTCCTTGAACAGTGAATAAGGGCTGCATAACAAGAACTTTAGGACAACGTATGAGGGACACCTTCATACTCCTCTTGACAGTTACAGGTCTCCTGTTTAATTGCGGCCAGATCTCTTTGTAAGACTTGACTGCGGCTAGGCATCATTATGACAACAGTTAGGTCCTTAGATGACTGCGGCTAGATGGTGGCTAGATCCTTCCCTTGTTGCTGCATATATACCTTCATGGATTATGTATAGAGCCTCCCTTTAACTGTGACTTAGGGCATCTTATGGCTGCATTTAGAACCTCCTTTCTCTGCGGAATTAAGTCTCTTCTAGACTGTGTATAAGTGCCTCCCCTTGCTGCCTCAGATCATCATTACTGCGATCAAGGGCACCATCCTTACTGCGGCTAGGGCATCATCTTACTTAGTCCAACGTATACTCTTAGTGTCTCTCCTTCACCAAAACCCAAAGATGTGGAGAGGAGGAGATCACATGAAGAGTGTGTGACAAATGACTTCAAGTCCTCTTCTATTTATACTAAAACATGGAGGTTGAATAGACATGACTATTGGGCTTCTAAGCCTACATAAGTTGTTGGCCGACTTGACAATTTGTCCATAATCAAAATAAATTCATATCTTCATAAATACTTATCGGATTCGGATGATCTTTAGATCAATCCTACACCTCTCGATGAGAGGGATCCAAGAAAAATATCAGTTGCCATTAATAAGAAGACCCACATGGAGTTTGGCCCTGGTTGCCAATTTTAAAAAAAGTGCATTAAGCATCAACATGGTATCTATTATTTTGGACAACTTAGAAAAGCATGAATGGTAGATGGACATCATTTATTACATGAAAAAATTAACATGTCCAAACCACCTTATAGATGAGAAGAGAAGGGCCTCGAGTTTAAAAGTGCCCAAGTATTGCATTGTTAAAGGTGGCCTTGGTTGGAGGAATCCCAATGGTCTTGTTCTAAGGTGTGTTAATGATGGAAAGGCCAAGATATTAATGGAAGAGTTGCACAAAGGATTCTATGGTGGAAATCACACTACCCAAACCACAAGGCATAAGATATTACAAGCAAGGTATTATTGCCCTACCATATTCTCCAATGTCCACCAGTGTGTTAGATCATGCCAAAATTGACAGTAGTTTACAAGAAAATAGCATTTAACAACCTTGCCTTTACAGCCAGCTATGGTAGAGGCACATCTTCAATAATGGAGCCTTGACTTCATTAGGGAATTCAAGGAAAACTCAAGCAATAGGTTCAAGTGGGTTCTCATGGCTATTAACTATTTCACAAGATGGGATAAAATTGTTCCAACAAAGTAAGCATCAAATAGTGTATTGAAGGAGTTCTTGGAAGAAAGAATTATCACTAGATTTGGTGTCCTAGCCAAAATCACAACAAATAATGCCAACACACTTAGTTCAGATGAATTGTTTTCATCCTATTTTGAATACTGCCCTATATTATCCCATTGATCTAATTATTACCCATAGGGGAATGGTCTTGTTAAGTCAATGTTAGAAAATCAGTAAGGCAGAAAGATTTTCTTATACTTGATAATTACTTGTGATGTTCTTGACTTCTTATTAGGTTTCTTTTATGTCTTCTTTCTTTTAGTTCATCAAGCAATAGCACATAAACAATGAACACCAGATGTAAGCTCACAGCCAAGGCAAAACCCCTCTCTAGGGGAAAACCCAGTCAGTAATTCTTCCTTCAATAGTTTTCTGGAGATATTCCAAGACTCTTAACCTTAACACAAATTATCCTCCACACCAAGTCAGCTTTCTTCCTTACTTGCAGACGATCCTTCTTGACCAAGCAACAACAACAGCAGTGGCAACACTTTCTTCGAACTAGCAACTTCGACCTTGCCTTAGAGACTTTGATTTTCACTGAAAGACTTCAATCTTCACTTAGAACCTTCGATCTTGGCCCAATACAACTTCTTGAGGTGGTAGCTTCCAGTAACAGCAACTTTGACCTCTACTAGTAGCAGCATCACATGACAACAAGCTACAACATCAACAAGAGAACTTTGATATTCCAAAGTAGGGCATGAGAGAGAGAGATAGTTGCACCAAAAGTTCGATTTCCCCTTTTTCTTTCTCTTAGACCAAACTCGCACTTCGTTCTCCTCCTTCTATTTCGCACTTCTTCCGGCTTTAAGAGATATCGAACTTGCTTGAGAGAGTGTGTGCTTCAAATGGAATTTGAACTGCTCTATTTATGGTCCTTTGGTGAGGTCGAATAGCCCTCCCTGAGGCCAACTTAATCATCTAAAATCCCACTGGTGTGGAGACAACATAGTTCATATTTGACTCAATACTTAACCTTTTTACATGATTCAAAAGCCCAAGAAGGGTCTTTTAAAAGTACAATGACTCTATTGACTCAGAATAAATACTAGAAATCCTCAATGGGGACGTTGACCTAAAACATGGTGACCCAAGCCTGAAACCCATGCTTTAATAAGTCACAATAATAATAATTATTATTATTTTCTTTATTCTTTTGACAAGTACATTACAAGATGACTCAAATACATTTAATGAAAACCGAACATGTTACATTTTCCAACAGTCGAGTCATAAAAATTTGATGGCTATCATTAAAAAGATTGTGGGGGACAATAAGAGAAGTTGAGATAGTGACATCAAATATGATCTATGGGCAAATAGGATCACGAAGAAGCAATCAACAGGAAGAATCCCAATTGAGTTAGTCTATGAGATGGAAGTTACCTTAACAATCCACTTTAAGATCCCAATACACTGATTACTCACCCCTTTTTATTGCTAATAATCATGGGCCAAGTGTTACATGTGGATGTAGATTACAAGTTTGACTAAGATTTTGGAATTCTCATTTGCTTTTCCTCCAAGAGTCCATCTCCCATATTTGGAGGCAATTGTTCCACCATCATATGGTATGAGGAGATTTGATTACATATGAGAGACTAGTACCAAAACCACTTCTCTAATGATATGATGTTCTAGTTCACATCCAACACAAGCACTCCTACTCAATCATTTAGAATTCAAATTCATGACAACCTTAAATATTTTGTTATAAAATGACTTCATAGTGGACTTGCCCACTTGACTCCCTTTGACCTGTTGATGGTATAGCCGCTCACCTCACGCAAATCTCTGATGGTTCATGCACATGAAAGTAGTACTGTTAATTTTAGATAACATTGGTATGTTCTATGCTTGCAACAATTACTTCAATGTCGTTTTAGCAGCCCAATGACAATTTCCAATTTAGTTTCCAATAGCAATCACACAAACCATTAATCACATTGACAATAATTGTAGGTAGAACATAAACAATAAATGCAGAAGACAAGCCAAGACAAGAGAACACAAGTGTTTGGCGAATGCCAAGGAAAAACCCCAAGATGGGTAAAACCCTTTGATCAATTCTTCTTATTATTATATCAAATGTTCAGCAGAGAGAGAGAGTAAAATAATACAAAGTCTAAGTCAAAATTGACTTGCCAAATCACTGTCCAAAACAGCGCTGTCAATCTGTGATTTTCTTGCTTCCAAATAGCAGCAGTCAATGGCCCTAACCAGAAAGTCAACGTTGGTCAATGCAGCAGCAAATAGTTCACAATGTAGCTCAGTCAAACTTGTCCTCCTTAGCTGGTCAAAGTTAGCCCAAAATAGTCAACAAAACAGCAGTCAAACTAGGTCAACCTTAAGTCAACCCTGCGATCAACGCAAGTCAAACAGCGCAAAAAATCTCGGTATTTGTGCCAATGAATGCAACCTACCCAAATAGAAAATTTCTCACAAAAATCGCAATCAAACTAAATCAAATAGCCCTTGGTCAACGTTGGTCAAACCCTGCATCACTTCTGAAATTTGGCCTCTTGAAATTCATCCTCTTTCAGCCACACGTGCGAGAGAAGAAGAGCTACTCAGATGAGGAGAGAGAAATGATGAGTTGTGATGATGCTAAATGAGGTTGGATGACTCTCTTATTTATACAAGTTGTTGAGGGTCAAGAGACATGTCCATTAGGCTTCATGAGCCTACATGATGATGTGGCTGACCTTGACAATTTTCACATGCGGGCCTGACCTCAAAAACATATTTCTCCTTGTCCAAATTTGATGATCTTTAAGTTGATTTTGGTCCTCTCAAAAAGAGGAATTCGATGCAATAATTATCTCCATCAATTAAGCTGTCCAAAGTGGAATTTGGCCCTAGTTGCCAATTTTAACAAGTACACTATGCTTTCATACACATGGTCATGGCACTTTACTTCATTGATTCAATTGTTTCACTATGGTTCCATGTATCCATTTCCTGGCTAGACACAGTGACATGGTTCCTTAAGTGGTTATGGTTGTGGTAAATATTAGGTGTGATCTAATAACACATTATAACACATAATTTTATTATTTGTCTCGTCATACAATGGGGGACATAATTTTCCTTTTAATAAGTGTCACCATCTCTTGAGTCAAGGTGTATTACTAGAGACTTGGGGAGGCTTACCAGGTCCATATCCCAAACCATACTTAACACTTTCCATCTTCTCAATTATTCTGTTCTCCTACTAATGGTTGTCTTGTCATAAATTATGCATCAAGGAAAATCTTTCTTAACTCCCATGAGGAAGCCTCATTTTAAGAACCATAAGATTGAGAACAAAGTAGCAAAATAAAAAGCCAAATAATAAATCTTGAGTTATGTCGCCTTGCTATGAGGCCAATCTAAGTCATAGGGTTCGCCGAATTTGAACCTTTTGGTTCAAAATTTGGCGAACCCCAACAAAAAAACCAAATTCATTAGGTTCAAGCCATGAAATTCACCAACCACATCGGAGGATTCATTTCCCTCAGTAGTGGAAGGCTATGGTGACCATACTCCCAACAACAGTGTGATATGGTAACTATATGTAATATTCCTAATTAGCCATGGCTAATTGGAATATTCGATTTTGCTCAATTTTTGCCTTCTATAGTTATTTATAAATAAAAAGGTTAAGAAGGGAGACATAACTCACTTTTAGAATAAAAGTCACTCCTAGTAGCACAACATTGTGACTTAGAGGGGGAGCCAAGGGGGCCAAAGGGGGACGCAGAGATGGAGCCCACGTAGACACTTGGAGGGACTGCGCAGAAGGGAAGAAACACGTGGCAAGAGGAGAATTACGTTGGATGAGGTAAGCCTTGGGATTGAGAGAGGCAAAGGCTATAAAGAAAAGATGAGCCCCCTCATTTTGATCATTCAGTTATGAGCATTTGTGATAGTCATTTCGACTTAGAGCACGCTGTCTGTTTAGCTAGTCTGCAGCACTGTTTAGTGCATTGAGTGTCTCCGTTCGAAGATCTCACCCTTAGCGTCGGGGAACTTCGAGTGCCTGCTCAGGCAAGGTATTTCCATTGGCATTTCAGCAGTAGTTTCATCAGCATTTCAACAGCAGTTTCATTAGCGTTTTGGAGGACTGCGCAGCACTGAGAGGGGTGACGCCGTTCTTTCTAGCAGGGATTCTAGGTTGAGGGTTTGCAATAGGATTTCTGCTGAGAGATAGAGCAGGGGATCAGCCCTTGCATATTGGAGATTTTTGGCAGAGGTTTTCGGTAGATTTCTGGAGGGTTTCATTTAGTGGCAGCGCAGGGCATTGAGGGACTGCGCAGAACCCCAAGGGGGTGATTTTCAAGGGTCGGCCATTTCTGAAAAGCTTTCTGGGTTTTTCTGGGTTTCTTGAGTAGAGTACGATACCAGATTTTCAGCACTTTCTAAGGAAGGGAGCAGCCCCAAATCCTTATTTGATTTCTAGCAGCAGCAGCAACACGGCAGTCTCCAGCAGCTTGGACGCAATTCAGAGAGGGCCATTCCTTTGCTATTCTAAGTGTGTTTCTTCACTTGCCTTGTGCAAGTCGAGGTGCCATCTTTCTGATCACCTCCTGTACTCATTATATTACTCAATATAATAAAATGGCTTAGCATTTCTCTTTGCATTTCTTGAGTATCTGCTTATGGTTATATTGTTATATGTTGCACCATTGCTATTTTTATCTCTTTGAGCATTCTCGGCTATTATACCACTTGTGTGTTTTCTCCTATACTCTTAGACAGAGTCTGGAAAGGGCCAGGTAGCCTCCGGATCTCATCCTCTTTTTAGAGGCGACATATCTGGTAAATGCTCTCCCAGTCCATCTCTGATTGGAATTTGCTTGTGTTTGAGGAATATTCCTGATAAGGGATATTACAGTGGTATCAGAGCATAGATCTGGCTCAACCTGTGGAGCTAGCAATCTATGACACCAGGGGAAAAGCCCTACATTTGTTACAGTGGTAGGAGATACAGGGACACTGGGCGTAGGTTGGAGAACACTTACAGAGAGGGAGATTGTGTTCCCATGGTGGACGCAGAACAGGAGGAGCCTGTGGTGGATGCAGGACAAAAGGAGCCTATGGTGGACGCAGAGCAGGAGGATCTGATGGCAGATGATGACGGGGAGAGATTTACAGACGTGCTCCTCAAATCAGTACAGGATCTGTCGAGGCAGATTGAGGTGATGGGGCAGAGATTCACGGCAGTAGAGGCTAGACAGCGTGAGAGCCCACGGGTTTTCCAGGTTGGTGAGGGGTCAGGCGCATCCCACCATTTGCCAAAGCAGCATGATACTACGCAGCAGGTGGCCTCACATGCCCCTACACGCTCTACCATTCCCACTTTATTAGGAGCAGACACGGGGGCCGTAGCCCAGCAGGAGGCAGAGCCCGGACATATGGGCAATTATTTTGCAAAGTACCAGGCCTATGGGCAGGAGTTCAGGGAAGCCCTCTCATTCAGAGATTTTTTTCAGCTCCAACGGGATAGTAGACCCTGCGACCATCACAGAGGGTACCGGCATTACCATGATGGTGACACCCACCGTGCAGCAAGTAGATTCCACTTGCCTATGTTTGATGGTTCATCAAATAGTTCGGCAAAGTCTTGGGTGGAGAAGCTGGACATTTATTTCCAGCTTAACCAGATGTCAGAGATAGAGGCCATCAAGGTGGCAACATTGCATTTGGATGGTGAGGCCCAGGATTGGTGGTTTCATGGGATGGTTGCACTCGGGCACTCCACAGTGACGACATATGTCGAGTTTCCTAGGAGATTGATGGAGCGATTTGATCGGAGGGATCCAGAGTAGCATTTTGTTGAGCTGACGAGGCTCAAACAGACAGGGATCCCAGAGACCTACAGAGACCTACATTGCAGATTTCTTGAAGGTCTTCGTGATGGTGCCAGACCTATCCACGGCACGGAGGGTCTATATGTATGTTGAGGGGCTAGTAGAGCCACTTCAGGGTTTAGTCCAATCCACTAGACTAGCCACACTCCAGGACGCTATCAGCAGGACCCGGGACTTACAGGATGTCTTACCCAGGACCCGGACACCTTACCCCCAGAGACAGAGTTTTCAATCTTAGGGGAAGGATGTGAGGATTCCACCTCCAAAGGGGAATCCAGGACGAGTACAGCTTGACGACAATGCCAGGAGGGAGTTGAAGAAGAAGCGGTTGTGCTTCACCTGTCAAGAGCCATGGGCACCAAGTCATAGATGTGTTGCTGGCAAAGCACACTTTATTGAGGTCTTCTTCGAGAGTAGTGGAGAAGAGGATGATGAGGAGGATGTGGAGGGAGGAGATAGCCATGCCGTACAGGGACCTTTGCCACCTCCACCGCCAACAGCAGGTGGCGCATCTTTTGCACCCACCGGAGGGGCCCTTGCAACATTGTGAGGAGTTCCCAAGTATCTGATGCTACGCATACGGGGAACAGTACGTGGCCAACGAGTATCAGTTTTGGTTGACAGTGGGGCAACCCACAACTTCATCGATGCACAGATGGTTGAGTGGAGAGGTATACAAACAAAGAGCTTCGATGGGTTTTCAGTCTTGGTCCGAGGAGATCAGACCATGATGAGTGCTTGTTATGTTCCAGAGCTTTCAATGATGATGGGCACCTACACATTGACTGACCACTTTTTCGTGGTCGATATTCCGGACACCAACATGATACTGGGTGTTCAGTGGCTTATCACTCTAGGGAAGGTCACGACGGATTGGAAGACCCTAGAGATGGAGTGGGATGATGAGAAGACAAGGAGGCATGAGAAGATAGGGGACAACACACATATCTGCCTCAGACTGTTTCGGCTCATCGGATGGAGGCAGTCTTTCGGAAGGGAGACATAGAGTGGGCAGTGGAGCTGCGTGCATCACAGGCAGGGACTACAGGGCAGACGGTACATCCAGAGATACAATCCATCCTTGATCGGTATGCCATAGTGTTTGGGGAGATCCCACCAGGACAGCCACCCGATCAGGGGTTTGAGCACACCATCGAGCTTGAGCAGGGCATACAGGCAGTGATTACCACCCCCTATAGGCACCCCAAGGCTTATCGAGATGAGATTGAGCGGGCTATCCAGGAGTTGTTGGCTCTTAGGCACATTCAACCGAGCACGAGTCCTTTTGCTTCTTCCGTGGTGTTGGTGAAGAAGAAGGACGGTACATTGAGGATGTGCATTGACTACAAGGCCCTGAACAAGAAGATCCTGAAGAATAGGTACCCCATACCCAAGATCGATGAGTTGATGGACGAGTTGAGATGAGCACGGTTCTTCTTAAAGATTGATTTGAGATCTGGGTACCATCAGATTCGCATGAGGGAGCAGAACATTCCCAAGACCGCCTTCAGGTGTCACCATGGGCACTTCGAGTTCTTGGTAATGCCCTTTGGGCTAACCAACGCCCCTGCTACATTTCAGTCCTACATGAATCACATCTTCCGCAGTCACTTGAGGAAGTTTGTGTTGGTATTCTTTGATGATATTCTCATTTACAACAAGACTTGGGAGGAGCATCTCCAGCACATTGAGACAGTATTGCGTATCTTACAGGAGCAGCAGTTCTATGCCAAACTCTCCAAGTGTGGGTTTGGATTGACAGAGATGTTGTATCTGGGACACATCATAGGGGTGGACGGAGTGAGAGTCCACAAGGAGAAGATCAGGGCCATCAGAGAATGGCCGGAGCCGAGAAACGTGACAGAAATCTGGGGATTCATTGGCATTTGTACTTACTACCAGAAGTTCGTCAAGAGTTTCTCCCAGCTTGCTGCACCCCTGACAGATTTAATGAGGAAGGGGGCTTTCAGTTGGTCGGATACAGCGCAGCGAGCCTTAGACAGGCTCAAGGAGGTTATGAGCAGAAGCCCAGTGCTTGCATTGCCAGATTTCACGTAGCCATTCATTTTGGAGTGTGACGCATCGGGAGAGGGGATCGGCGCAGTATTGATGCAGGGAGGTCACCCCATAGCCTATGAGAGCTAGAAGCTCCTTCCGCATGAGAGGTTGTACCCTATATACGACAAGGAGATGTTGGCCATCATGCATGCATTGGCCAAGTTTCAACAGTATTTGGTAGGTAACAGGTTCAGGGTGAGGACTGATCACAACAGCCTCAGGTTCTTTTTAGAGCAGAAGTAGCTACAGGAGAGGCAGCAGAAGTGGATCAGTAAGATCCAAGCATATGACTTTGACATTAAGTATGTCAAGGGTAAGAACAACGTGGTAGCAGATGCCCTTTCACGTAGACCAGCCACGTTGTCTCTTATGAGCTTGGATACAGACTGGAGGGCTCAACTCCTAGTAGAGTACTCCAAGGACAGGTTTGCATGTGAGGTTCTGGATGGGCAGGTGGCAGATGACAAGTACAAGGTGGTCAATGAGATCATCTATTACAGGGACCGGATCTTCTTGACTGAGGGGTCTCAACTCAAGAAGAAGATACTACAGGCATCAAATGACTCACCATTAGCAGGCCATCAGGGTTTTACCAAAACCTACAGGGCCATTAGAGAGAGGTTCTCATGGAAGGGCCTTAAGGAGGACGTAGTCCAGCATATCCGGGAGTGCGATATTTGCCAGAGGAACAAGGGAGAGATGAGCCATCTCGCGGGATTGTTGCAGCCTCTTCCCATTCCGAAGGGGAAGTGGGAGAGTATTTCGATGGACTTCATCACAGGGTTGCCCATGGTACAGGGCAAGGATTGTATCTTTGTCGTCGTTGATCGACTGACGAAGTACGCACATTTTTTTGTCATATCCGCACACTATACAGCAGCACAGGTGGTCGAGCTATTCTTCAGAGAGATCTTCAGGCTACATGGTCTTCCTAAGACCATCGTCAATGATAGGGACAACCGTTTCATGGGCAGGTTTTGGCAGGAGCTTTTCCAGTTGGTGGGGACAGAGTTAACACCGCGTACCAGTTATCACCCACAGACGAACGGGCAGACAGAGATAGTTAACAAGTGGCTGGAGGGCTACTTGCGTAACTATGTCAATGGGCAGCGACGAGCATGGCTGAAGTGGCTGCATCTGGGGAAGTATTGCTACAACACTTCACATCACATGTCCATTGGTATGTCACCATTCTATGCCTTATATGGGTATCATCCTTTATCTTTTTCTGACGTGATGTTTGGTGATAGCAAGGCTCCTAGAGCGAAGATTTGGATCCAAGAGAGTCAGGATATCCTCCGAGCTCTCAAGGATAACATGGCTACAGCGCAGAACCAGCAGAAGCTGTATGCCGACAGGGGTCGGGTGGAAAGACAACGTGAGGTAGGGGACATGGTCTACCTATGATTACAGTCATACCGACAGTCGTCACTGAATCAAAAGGGGGTTGAGAAGCTCAAGCCTCACTTTTATGGGCCATATAGGGTGATACGCAGGATTGAACAAGTTGCATATGAGTTGGAGTTGCCCCAATGCAGCAAGATTCACAACATTTTTCATGTATCATGCCTGAAGAAGGCATTAGGGCAATAGGTGACAGTGACAGATGAGCTACCACCCATGGATGATAAGGGGCATTTGGTGTTGCATCCAGAAGCTATCATTGATACCAGGGAGAGGCAACTGTGGAGCAGGACGGTCCGGGAATTGTTGGTGAGGTGGAAGAATTTGCCGAATGAGGATGCCACTTGGGAGAGTGAGAAAATCTTGCAACATCCATCACTTCAGTTGCTTGAGGACAAGCAACATTTTGTCGGGGGAGACTGTAATATTCCTAATTAGCCATGGCTAATTGGAATATTCGATTTTGCTCAATTTTTGCCTTCTATAGTTATTTGTAAATAAAAAGGTGAGGAAGGGGGACATAACTCACTTTTAGAATAAAAGTCACTCCTAGTAGCACAACGTTGTGACTTAGAGAGGAAGCCAAGGGGGCCAAAGGGGGATGCAGAGATGGAGCCCACGCAGACACTTGGAGGGACTGCGCAGAAGGGAAGAAACATGTGGCAAGAGGGGAATTACGTTGGAGGAGGTGAGCCTTGGGATTGAGAGAGGCAAAGGCTATAAAGGAAAGATGAGCCCCCTCATTTTGATCATTCAGTTATGAGCATTTGTGATAGTCATTTCGACTTAGAGCACGCTGGCTGTTTAGCTAATCTGCAGCACTATTTAGTGCATTGAGTGTCTCCGTTCAAAGATCTCACCTTTAGCCCCGCGGGACTTCGAGTGCCTGCTCGGGAAAGGTATTTCCATTGGCATTTCAGCAGTAGTTTCATCAACATTTCAGCAGCAGTTTGATCAGCGTTTTGGAGGACTGCACAGCACTGAGAGGGGTGATGCAGTTCTTTCTGGCAAGAGTTCTAGGTTGAGGGTTTGCAATAGGATTTGTGCTGAGAGATAGACCAGGGAATTAGCCCTTGCATATTGGAGAGTTTTGGCAGAGGTTTCCAGCAGATTTTTGGAGGGTTTCATTCAGTGGCAGTGCAGGGCTTTGAGGGACTGCACAGAACCCCAAGGGGGTGATTTTCGGGGGTCGGCCATTTCAGAAAAGCTTTCTGGGCTTTTTTGGGTTCCTTGAGTAGAGTCCGATTCCAGATTTTCAACACTTTCTGAGGAGGGGAGCAGCCCCAAATCTGTATTTGATTTCTAGCAGCAGCAACAGCATGGCAATTCTCCAGCAGCTTGGACGCAGTTCAGAGAGGGCCATTCCTTTGCTATTCTAAGTGTATTTCTTCACTTGCCTTGTGCAAGTCGAGGTGCCATCTTTCTAATCACCTCCTGTACTCATTATATTACTCAGTATAATAAAATGTCTTAGCATTTCACTCTGCATTTCTTGAGTATCTGCTTATGGTTATATTGTTATATGTTGCACCATTGCTATTTTTATCTCTTTGAGCATTCTCGGCTATTATACCAATTGTGTGTTGTGTCTGGAAAGGGCCAGGTAGCCTCCGGATCTCGTCCTATTTTCAAAGGCGACATATCTGGTAAATGCCCTCCCAGTCCTTCTCTGGTTGGAGTTTGCTTGTGTTTGAGGAATATTCCTGATAAAGGATATTACACTATATCCCTAAACCTCGAAGTTGCAGACGATGTGGCAGCCATATTTCTTTACCAAATAATGAGAGGCTTGTGGCGTCTCAACCATGTTTCTTTACTAGAAAGTGGAAGGTGTGCGACAGCTCTTTTAACCTCGATGGCATTGTTATAGTTTATAGACATGCGATATAATTATGAATGTTAGAATGTATATCATTTACAAATTGTATTATTTTATAAGCAAAACATATGCATTACGTATAATATGAAGTATATTTTATATTTTACAATATTGAATAAATTACTAAATATGTTTTACTTATTATGAGATATTTTATTTTTAATTATATTATTTTATATATATAATGAATATGTTAATATATTATAAAATATGATTTATATTGTGAAAATATGTGTAAAGACAAACCTAATGGCAAATCTCATCTGAACTTCATCAGGGAATTTGAATTCTAATCAAATTTTATTGTTGACGAGCTCGAACTCGAATGCAAACCATGTGACATTGAGGCCAATGTTGTTATATTTCTAATACCCAACTGCTAATTTAATAAAAATTCTTGTGATGAAGAAACTGAAAATTGAACTCCAAACTCTTTTACTAAATATGTTGAGTATTCTAACAAATAATAGCAACAGAAGTAAGTATTTCCCAAAAAAAACGAAACGAGCTCTGGAAATTTTTAAAAAGATGGCAGAGTGTTTCGATACTGGATCCAGGGTTTCTTAAATGTTTTGTGTAACAGGTCGAGGTTCGAGCAGTGGGTCTCCATGGGGAGAAGCCCTTGGTTTAGTGCCCACATGGGGTCGCATGAGGGAGTCGAGACGCTTTTTTATTTATAGTTTAACCATGTTAAGAGCCTGGCAGTACCTTTTTCCTTCTCGGTCTTTGGCGTTTGGTTTGCGGTTGGTGCGAATATCATAACTGTCTTGGGGTCTTCATGTTTACCGTGGCCGTTTCGTTTGGTTTAATGGAGGTGCCGCTGTTATTTCTCAAGTTTTCTCCAGGGTTTTGTTTCAGAGGGGTTTGACCCGGCTTTCTTGGAACCTCCAAGGCACTAACGTCGTTTACTGCTTAAGTTTTGTTTGAGTATGGAGGAATTACTAGATTATTCCTCGAATAGCTTAAACCCTTCGAACATCTAGGTGGAAGACCGACCCATGTCAAGTGTTGGGCACAAACTAGAGGCACCTCCTTTACCGAAAGCACAGGTGGATGTTCTTGATTCAGTATTGGATGACATGGAGGTGACTTTGCAGGGGCTAGGTCTTTCTCAACCGGCTGAGGCAGTGTCTAAGGGGTTGTTACATTTGGGAGAGGGCTCGAGCTCGTCATTCCTTTCTATTCCGTAGCCGTCGGATTTTTAGACTTGGACAAACCACATTCAAAACACAGAGGAGTTATTGGGAGGTACGGGGATTTCAATTGAAGGGTCTAATGGTATGGTTCATGGCCTAAATGACTTAGCAAACATTCCCTTAAGCAGTCCAAAGGCTTACCCAGAAAGTTTCCCAAATTTGGTTGTAGTTGGGAATCCTCATCCCTCCGGATTTTTTGACGTCATTGCGAGTAGGGAGTAAGAGCCGAAAGAGATAAGGGCTTCTGACTCGGATGAGAATTTTCTAGGGGAAGGTCCTTAGCATGGTACATATCAAATTTATGGCTCAAGGGTCGGCAAGAAGTCAAAAAATTTGAAGACAAGGGAAAGGGACTGATTGCTAGTTTTTGGGGCAAGTATAGGTATGGAGCCAGCAGGGCTGACAGAGAGCACGGTGCTAGTGGGAAGGGTCCGTGGTAGGAACTACTCCCCGTGGCAGTTGAAAAAATGGATAGTGGAGATTTGGAGCAATGTATTGGAGCAACTGCCAGTTGTTTTAACCATGTCTAGGGATGGTTTGCCCTTATTTTCCCTGTGCCAGAGTGTTAAAATTGGCAACTAGAGCCAAACTCCATGTAGGTCTTCTTATTCATGGTTGCTGATATTTTTCTTGGATTCCTCTTGTCGAGGCGTGTAGGATTGATCTAAAGATCATCCGATTCCAACATGTATTCATGGAGATATTAATTTATTTGTGTTATGTGACAATTCGTCAAGGTCAGCCAGCAACCAAATTACCCCCACCTCCACGTTTTAGTATAAATAAAGGTGACCTTCAAGTCACTTTGACACACACACTTCTCCTTAGATCTCTCTCCAGTCATTTGGGTTTGGTGGCTAGAGAGATCAAAAGTGAGAAGCCCTAGACGCAGTTAATGGAGGAAATCTCAACGATGTCTTAGTGGAGGTAAAGCCATGCCCTAGCTGCAGAGAAAAGAAGGATCTAAACCGCAGTCTTAGAAGGGAACTCAAGCCCTAAACGCAGTAAAAGGGAGCTTCTATACGCAGCCCAAAACGGACCCCTATTAGCAGTCCAGACAAGGAGATCTAGACGTCATCATATCTAGCCCTAGTTGTTGTCCTATGCTACCCTAGTTGCAGTCCTAAAAGGGTGATCTAAGCCGCAAAGGGAGAGGCCTTAACCAGCAGCATGTGAAGGCCTAAACCGCAGTTCTAAAGAGCCCTAATTGTTGTTCAAAGGGTGACCCTTATACACAGTCAAGAGACTCCTATACACTGGCAGAATTAATGCCCTAGTCACTGTTTGTAAAGCTCTTATACACAGCAAGCAGAAGGAGCCTTTAGGTAAGGAAAAGGGTCTCTATTCTAAGGCCAAGGGTAGTGGAACTTTCAACGTGGAAGAGAAGAACTACCATTGTTTAGAAGCAAACCTGTGAGGATCATTGTGACTACGTAGAGGTTGTCTCATACTGTATGAGAGCTGAGCTAGTTAAGGCAAGCACTATTTTGGAACAGCGATGAGTGTAAGGTGACAGAGGCCTAATCTCTGGGTTGTTGGGTAAGTATAGGGGTTGGTGTTAGCCCTATACTCCTACGTAGAACAACAGCAAAGAAGAGGGACCTAGCTGCAGTGTTAGTAGCTTTGTTTGGGTGCACACTGGAGGGTTGGTACTGGCTGTAACTTACCATGACCCGTGATGGCAAATGAAGGATTGTCTCGTGGAAGGCAGAGCTATTGTTACGGGCAAATAGGTTGCTCTGCATTACAGCAAAGGGGACAGCTTTCCCTTGGAGGTCAACTATAATAATAGAAGGCTTCTCTGTACAATAAAAAGGACAGCCTTTCCTTGGAGATCAATAGCAGTCAAATCTGGGCAGATTTTGGGACTGTTAGGAGACTGCACTTTGGAACTTATTCAAGCTCAGTCTTGCTAAGCTAGGCCGCAGGCCATAGCCAGCACATGATGTTAGAAGGACTGCGTTGAACTAGCATGATGATGGATGTAGCATGGTTGATGGATGCAGGATGGTTGATGCAACATGAAGTTGGGTGCAGCATGCTGATGGGATCAGCTTGGAGAAGTTTGCAGGTTTGGCGGAGCATGAAGTGAGGGAAGACTGCCCATAGTTTGGGCAATTCGGTGACAGAAGGAGATGGCTGCGTGGAGCAGCGTGAGGAGATGCGTGAGGGTTGGCGGAGGAAGAAACTGTCGCGGATACGATGGAGTATGGCTACGGATAGATGATGGAGCCTCAAACCAAGTTTGCGGAGGGAAAAAGACAGCAATGAAGCTGCGGATGAGGCAGTGGGGAAAGATGGAAATTGCGGGTGCAGGGATTTGGCAGATGATGGCGTTTTGCAGGAGCTGAAAGAGCAGCAGTATATGGAGAGGCTGGAACGCAGCTTTGCCTTACAAAAAAAAAAAAATTCAAAATGTCCCTGTAATACAATTAAACCTGCAACATGACAAAACCCTGAGTAATAGCGGGGAGCTGATCAAACCCTTGGAAGTCTTCAAAAAACCCTGCAACCTATAAATGGAAAAGAAAAACACCTAGAATCTATGCAAAAAAAAATAAAACCCTAAAAACCAGCTACAAAATTGACAACTTTGTGACTCTACAACAGCCAGATTTGTCAGTAACCCTCCATAATATTTTCAAAATATCAGATTTACTATGAGATACTTCAGAAATCTCTCATGCAATTCAAAAAATAAAATAAATAAATAAACTTTAAATGTCAGACCCATAATCAAAACTGGCTAGGCTCTACAATAAAATATTTTGCGGGAGTTGGCTGGTTCAGCTGAGAACTTCCCCAAACGCCCACTGATTTTCTCAATAAGGGTTTCCTGCACAGCTCACTTCAACCATCAATAAAGAGAGAAAAAAACAGTATTAAATTCCAGATGCAATGAAGATACCTACCATTATTTCAGAAATTTTATTACCATTCAAACTCTAGTAAGTGAACAAGCTACCTGTGTTCAACAATACTCTACATCAAGCTATTACTAATGGCTGAAAATAAAATTATGCAGAAAATAAAACAGCGCATTGCACTTCAGGAGAGTAACACCAGCAAGATTTCAACCCCAAAGTCTTTATTTATTTGCACCAAAAAAAAATTACAAGAGAGCTTTCTTCAGCACAAGACTCGCAGATCGAATAATCTCAAATGACCCCTAGCACCCTATTTAAAGGAAAAATTCCCAACGGCTAGTTCGAGTGATCCATGTCAAAATGATCTCGACCATCGATGAGGATCAAGATATCTTTTAATCTCATCCGTCAAATAAAAAAATTGAAATTCTGCATTTATTTACTCAAAAATTTGACTAATTATTATTTTTCTATTTTTAAATTTTTTTTTAATTATTATTTTTTAAATTTTTAAATTTTATTATTATTTTATTATTATTATTATTATTATTTTATTTCTATTTTTTTAAATGGATCTTCGAACTTAGCCTTTGGAAAAATCACCTAGGACCTAGAACTTAGGACTTATGAGGGGATTAAAACATTTCCTAACCCTCAAGACATTTTACATCATGACTTTTACAATTTTACATCTCAAGGGGGGAAACCCATTTGACATAGACCCTCATAGACCACCCAGTCTTGCGACACAGACATAATCTAGCAGATCAACGCACTAGGATTCCCCTAAGATTCTAATGACAAAATTCATTCCGGCTTTGGGGTTAGGCTGAAGGAAAACTCTGTCGATCATGGATCGGTGAGACAAAAAACCTTCTGGAACATAGATTATCACTAGAAAATTTGGTCCACCTAGGCAATTTTACATACATGACTCAGCTCTGCTAAGATTATTTACAATTAACACATGCAGATTAGGTTTACAACATAATATGATCAAGTCGACGATCACTGTCGAATGGCACGGACACGTCAATCAAGTGCTATCCCTTTTGCGAAGAAAAAGGGGTGTACTTGCTATGGGGAGTTGACAAGTAGTGGTCAACATCTAACTCTACATGGGGACACGTTGCTGCACCGCAGGAATGTGAGAATCCAGAATCTGCATCCACACAACACACAACAGAAATAAGTAGTGTCCATCCAAAAATCATCATATAGCATTTAAGCACATGAAAGATATAAGCTCTTCATTTATTAACAAGGAAAGTAAATCTAATCCTAAAACAGAAATAAAACGCTGAAATAACAAGGAGTAGGGTTAGAAATACAATACAAAAGATGCCCTATGGCATCAGATAACATCTTTGAAGAACAGCTTGAGCATTTGGCCATTCGCAGGTAGATCAAGTGGTTCACCATCCAATCTGCTCAAGTGGAATGAGTTTGGTCCAACTATATCTCGAATGATGTACAGTCCCAGCCACAAACTGTCAAACTTCTTATGTTTTCCTGGTTTTTCATTCTTGTGATCCCAAAGAAGTACCATATCTCCCACCTGCAAAGATCTACATCGAGAGAATTTATCAAAGCTTTTCTTAATGTTAGATTGATTTTTACATATAGCATCAAAAGTTGTCCTACGAGCTTCATCTAACTCCACAATCTGATCTATTCTATTATGAACAACATCTTTATTAGTAGAAAAACGCTGAAGGAGCTGATAAGCTGGCAATTTCAGATGCACAGGTAAGGTTACATCCAAGTCATAAACTAATTCAAAGGGAGATTTACCAGTAGCTTTCTTCTTAGTGATCCTATCTGCCCATAAAGCATACTTGATTTTGCTATCCCATGATCTCTTATTATCCCCTACTATCTTCTTGATAATGGTTATGAGATTCTTGTTACTTGATTCGGCCAGACCATTACCCTAAGGATAGTAATTTGACAAATGAGATAATACAATGCCATACTTGAAACAAAAAGATGAAAACTCTGAGGAGCTAAAAGCTTTGGCATTGTCAATAGTGATCTTAGCAGGGACACCAAATCTAGTAATGATATTATTTTCAATGAAATCCATAATAACCTTTTCAGTGGCATTCTTAGCAGGAATGGCTTCAACCCATTTAGTGAAATAATCCGTAGCAGTCAAAATCCATGAGTAGCCATTGCTAGAATTTTCATGGAACTTCCTGATGAAGTCCAGACCCCAATGCTGAAAAGGTGTCTCTACAATGACAGGTTGTAGGGGCAGGGCAGCAAGCTTCTGTTTCCCAGTGAATAGTTGACAGGCTTGACAAGTTCTAACAAACTTATGCACATCAGAAAAAATTGAAGGCCAATAATAACCAACTCTCAGGATTTTATGGGCGGTAGTTCAGGCAGCATAATGACCACCACAAAATCCTAAATGAAACTCAAAGATTAATTTCTTGGACTCAATGTCATCAACACACCTAAGCACTATGCCCTCAGGATTTCTCCATCCAAAGCCATCCTTCATAAGGCAATACTTAGTGGCTTTTAGTCTAAGAGCCCTTCTCTTATGAGCAGCTAAATGGTTAGGACATGCAAGATTCATCAAGTAATAAGCGATGTCCTTGTACCACTCATGCTCTCCTAATCTTTGCAATTCCGGCAAAGATAGATCGCTAAGACAAAACAAACCAAGAGTCTCTTCGTTACTTTCAGTCAACATTTGTGCCAAACCTTGGCCTTTGACTAGCTTGGTGGGTCTGATCTCTAAATCATATTCTTGTATTTTAGTAACCCACCTAGCGCGAGTCCCTAAGCAATCAGTTTGAGTTAATATATCTTTAACAGCAGAATGTGGGACAAAAGCAATGATTTTAGAATAACCCACATAAGTTTTGAAGTGCTTAAGGGACTTGACCAGAGCATAAGCTTGCTTTTCCATGGTATTGTACTTCAATTCAGAATTTTGATGCGCTCTACTCATGAAAGCAATAGGTTGCTCGTGACCATCTTTATTCTTTTGTAACAGGACACCAACAATGGTATCTTCGGAAGCGAAAGAAAAAATCATGAAATCCTTGGAATAATCGGGACTAACTAAGACAGGAGCTCTTGCAATAGCGCATTTGATTTCTTGAAAAGCCTTTTTGCCGTCTTCTTGCCAAACAAATTTTGCATCTTTCTTTAGAAGACTTTGAATAGGCTTAGCTATTTTTGCGTAATTTGGAATAAACCTTCTAAGAAAATTTGTCTTTCCAAGGAAAGACTGAAGGGATTTAAGAAGGGATTTAAGATTATGAGGAAGAGGAATCTTTTGGATTGCTTCCATTCTTTCATGATCAATCTTGATTCCATCCTTAGAAATGATATGACCAAGCAATTTCCCTTTGGTCACTCCAAAAACAGACTTAGCTGGATTCAAAGAAATCCCGTATTCTCGACATCTATCGAAAACCTGCCTAAGATGATTTATATGACTCATACCATCTTTAGAAAATACAGTAAGATCATCTTGGTAAATCTCTATAAATTTCTCGATTAACCCCTTGAAGGCATAATCCATAGCCCTCTGAAATGTAGCCCCAACATTGGTTAATCCAAACGGCATTCTAATGTACTTGAAAGTACCCCATGGCATGGTGAATGTGGTTTTATGACGATCTTCCTTTTTAACCCACACCTGATTGTACCCAGAAAAGCCATCTAACAACGACATCATTCCAGAACCGGTTACTCTTTGCAATAAAGTCTCCATGTTTGGCAAAGGGTAATTATCTTTCTTGCATGCTAGATTAAGATTTCGAAAATCGACACAAAGCCTAATCGTACCGTTCTTTTTCCTAACAATCACCAGATTTGAACACCATGTCGAATGCCTTGTTTGAGAGATAATTCCTGCTGCAAGCATTTTCGCAAGCTCTTTCTAAACCAAAGGGGCTAACTTAGGATTAATTTGCCTAAGTTTCTGGCGAAAGGGTTTAGCATTTTCATCTTTTAAGGGGATAGTATGTTCCATGACATCTTCCCTATAGCCCTTTAATTCATCATAAGAAAAAGCTAAAACATCTCGATATTTGCGAAGTAAATTAGTTAACTTTTTTCTTTCCTCCACACTAGTACCTTTACCAATTTTAACAATCTTTGGGTTTTCAGAAGTACCAATGTTTATCTCGAGATATTTGCCTGGGTCCATTTTATTTTCCTCTCTCAACTTCGTGGCATCATGACGATCAAAATGTTGCTCTAAGGCAACCACATTCCTAGGAGTAGGATTTATGATATGCTCATGTTTTAAAGATCCATCCTCCTCAGAATCTATTCGGAAATCCTCAAACTCATCCAGACTATTAAGAAAACGAATGACTTGCTTTTCATCATTAAAGACTTGCCGATGCTTTGAGTTATCTGGAACAGATGGTCTAAATATTACTTCCATTTTGATCTTATCCTTAATTAGCTCACCAGATAACTGGAAGGTAGTAGCAGCTACGGCAAGTTCATCTGCCAAACTATTTTGCTCTCTTGAGATAGCTTAAAGGTCAAGGGCATCAAAATGTTCCATAGTATCCCACACAACATTTCGATAATTCCTTAATCTTTGATTTTTGCATGTGAATTTATTTTTAAGTTGCATGATAATTAAATCAGAATCCCCCTTAATGCTAAGCAACTTAATCTTCAAAGACTTCGCCAATTCAAGACCCAACAATACAGCCTCATATTCAGCGACATTGTTGGTTGCTTCAAATTCTAATCGATAGGCAAACTTGAAAATGTGATCAAGGGGAGATTTAAGCACTATTCCAGCACCTTTACCATGCCTAGACGATGCACCATCAAAGTACATGTACCAAACTCTATCATTGAGATCCTTAATCTTATCATCAAGAGGAATTATGAAATTAGACATGATAGCGTAATTCCCAATGTCAGATTGCTCTTTGATTATCTCGTTGTGAGGTCTCTTAGGATCTTCAACATGGAATTTTCTTTCGGGCTCTCTATTAAGTCTTACAAAACCATCACCTCTAGGAGAAGGAATCATAGCATATGACCAATTCATTTGAATACTTCCTCCTAGATCAGAGGCCCACTTTCTGGATAAAAGCATACCCCAGGCATCAGGCACATCAACAACAACTATATCCATAACAATCATGATGTCTGGGTAAACTGATAGATGAACTTGTAAATCTTTGATCAAACCATGCACTTCAATTTTCTTAGAATCCATGGCGCATATGTTATAGTAGGGTCTAGAAACTCTTAAGTTAAGCTGTTCCATGACCCTCTTAGTCATGACACAGGTCGATGCACCAAAATCCAACATGCAATTATTCAATTTATACCCATTAACTAACAAGGTGATAAAGAAAGGCTGGTGATCTTTGTTATCTGCATCTAAGATTTGCAAATATATGGGAGCGTCTCGATAGTCAACTTCCCGAGTCTTCTGTTGAGAAATATTTACTTGAGGACCTTGAATAGCTTTTAGTAACTTATCTCTTTGGGAAGGGATTTTAGCAATCTCGGAGACAAGAACTCAGATTTTCGCATTGTTGAACCAACTTCCCAAATCGACATCTAATCCAGAGTTTAAACCATGGTTAGAAGTTCAAGGGGGAATTTGATTCCCGCTCTGATCTTTATCCCTCCTCTGGTAGGTCAAACCTTTATCTCTAGCAATCTCCATGATTTGCTCGGGAGAGGGTTTTTCACCATATAACCTAGCCAAAATGTCATCTTCATTTTCAAGGTTATTTATACTAAAAGCTGATGAAGGATTCATAACATCACGACTATTTTCCTTGACCTCTATCCAATCATCCATAGACAAAGGAAACTTGCTACCTACTACATTTATTTGATCACCTGCCCCAAACATTCCGTTATCTAGGATTCTTCTAACGATGGGGCAAGTGGCTTCTTCATGAAGCGCATCACAAACTCGATAGTAAGGAGGAGCATTATCGACCAAATTAGTAAACGGATTAGGAGGTCTCTGCTCACTAGATTGACCCATCTTTTGCCAATTGTTATTTCTGTTATTATTATTTCGAGGTTGGAAATTTTGTGTTTACGTTCTTTCCATTTGGATCAACCTATTCTGCAAAGTAGCTATCTCCTTATTATGATTGATTTCCATGCTTTCGATCTTTTGGAGCAATTTCTGAACAAGCTCGCTTTCAGGTTCTTGAACTGCTTTTCCTTTAGGTTCCTTTAGTTTCGTAGCAGCCCTATCGAAACCTGGGATCTCAGACTTCCCATATGTTGCCTTGTCCTTTTCAAGCTCTATGGCTAAGGCTTGGCAATCTCTATAATAATTAAGCCTAGCACGCCTTAATTCATAAGATGGCTCAGGACTAAAGGCATCAATGTAAAAATCTCGCAAAGATTTGTCTGTAGGTTTATAGTCTTGCGGTAATTCTCTAACAATACCATTAAACCTTTTGTTAAATTCTTCAATAGTTTCATTCTCTCTTTTTTATTATGCTAATAGTTTTTACGAGGTGTCTTCCTTCTCTCTTATCTCCATACTTTTCCTTAAAGGCATCAAAGATCGATTGTAAGGAATTAAATGAATTCCGAGGCTTTTCTGCAAACCAATCATAGGCATCGCCCCCTAAAGTTAAGATGAAAAGAGTCATTCTAACATCCTCATGATCGAAATCAGCAGACCTTGCATACTTAGCCATCCATATACTAAAATCTCTCAAATTCGAATTAGCACTAATCAGATTATCTCCCTGAAAGTTAGACAACTTATCTATCCCAAGTGATGGAAGATCATTGGGATACCCTGGAATGTTAGAAAAATCGCAAAGGGCGTATATATCCATGATGTTGTGCCCAACTTGACTAGTAAAAAGCAAATGGATATCATAGAGGGCTTCTTGTCAGAGATTAACAAGAAGTGTACGAGAAGAGAGTTTGTGTAATTGTACCCTGAGATCCCTTTCAAGATCAGGAGCAGGATTGCACAGACTGCTTGGATGTCTTCTAGTATACACTCTTGTAGATAATATATGAAGTGGACTCGCCACTCGAACAGGAAGTGAAACATGGAAAAGCTCAAAAGAAAAGGACCAAGGACAGAAAAACTCTATCCCCGGCAACGGCGCCAAAAAATGTTGTCGCACAGATTGTCACGACAACGCTCAGACCGGGGGCTGTCACCCTGATCCCCGATCTCTCCGTTTAAGCCTGTCTCCCGCGGCTAAGGGGGGTAGACCCTATGGGATAATGGATGACCAACTGGGGACCAGTTGGGTTGGGAGACACGAGGGGAAACAAGCACTTAATTGATTTTATTAAGTTAATAGACCAATGCCTTATGAAATAAATGATTAAACGATTATTTATCAAATGTTGTAGAAATATGAACTCATTAACAATCGTTTACCATCAAACAACTCAAACAAAGTTTAACTTTTACCAAATGTGAGATAATCAATAAACACTCAATGGCTTAACAATATTCCAGCAATTAAAATTTCGAAAGATTAAAAGCTTTAAATAACCACGTAATTTCAAATGCTAACAAGAGATCACATTCATATAGCTAATCTTTAAATGATCATTCAAGCATGTTTAACCACATGAAAATGATAAACATTAATCCGACATCAAAATTTTAGCAGAAAAAGATATATCGCAAAAAATGACAACCCCTTGAGCCACGGTTGAATCTGGCAAAAAAATTTCCCAAATTTTTTTTTTTGGTTATTTATTTATTTTATTTTTTTTTAGATTTTCTAACTAAAAATGCAATAAAACTAAAATCAAATAAAACTAAATCAGATCTAATATCTAATCTAAAGTTTTAAAAGGAAATTTTTGATTTTTTTTATATTTTTTATATTATTATAAATGAAACAAAGAAGAATGTCTAATTCTAAAAACTAAGTCCTAAACTATGGGTTAAACAAACAAAAAAATGAAAATTGTTTATTTTTATTATTATTATTATTATTATTTTAAATCAACATTTAAACAAATCTACGATCTAAATAAAACTAAGATCTAATTAAAAAGAAAACCTTTTATGCTTTTATATTTATAAAAAATAAAAAAATAAAAAATAAAACAAAACTAAACTTTTTTAAATGTCAAAACTATATCTAAAAACTAATACTTGAAATATTAAACGCACCTCTCATAAAAAATAAAAAAAATATACGCGAATCTGAAAAACGTTCTAACTATGCTAACATTAAGCTTCACTTACTCATAATAAAAAGGAAAAATCGAAATCTTCTGCAGGCTTGCGTACAGGAAAGCAGTGACGGCGGATCGAGCTATGGATGGGAGGATGAAGGCTCCACGGATGGTTTAGCAGGCACAAGGGAAAGAGCGACAGAGTTTGGGGATGCTACGGGCAGATGTGAAACGGATTTTGCGAGAGGGCTACGTTTTTATTTGCGGGCTTTATGAGTGTGTGTGTGTGTGTGTATATATATATATATATATATATATATTTTGTTTGCAGTTGCAGGTTTGGCGGAGCGTGAAGTGAGGGAAGACTGCCCACGGTTTGGGCAATTCGATGACAGAAGGAGATCGCTGCGTGGAGCAGCGTGAGTAGATGCGTGAGGGCTCGTGGAGGAAGAAACTGCTACGGATACGATGGAGTATGGCTACGGATAGATGATGGAGCCTCAGACCAAGTTTGCGAAGGGAAAAAGACAGCAATGAAGTTGCGGATGAGGCAGTGGGGAAAGAAGGAAATTGCGGGTGCAGGGATTTGGCAGATGATGGCGTTCTGCAGGAGCTGAAAGAGCAACAGTATATGGAGAGGTTGGAACGCAACTTTGCCTAAAAAAAAAAATTCAAAATGTCCCTGTAATACAATTAAACCTGCAACATGACAAAACCCTGAGTAATCGCAGGGAGCTGATAAAACCCTCGGAAGTCTTCAGAAAACCCTGCAACCTATAAATGGAAAGGAAAAACACCTAGAATCTATGCAAAAATAAATAAAACCCTAAAAACCAGCTACAAAATTGGCAGCTTTGTGACTCTACAACAGCCAGATTTGTCATTAACCCTCCATAATATTTTCAAAATATCAGATTTACTATGAGATACTTCAGAAATCTCACATGCAATTCAAAAAAAAATAAAAAATAAAATAAACTTTAAATGTCAGACCCAGAATCGAAATTGGCTAGGCTCTACAAGAAAATGTTTTGCGGGAATTGGCTAGTTCAGCCAAGAACTTCCCCAAACGCCCATTGATTTTCTCAATAAGGGTTTCCTGCACAGCTCACTTCAACCATTAATAAAGAGGGAAAAAAAAAACAGTATTAAATTCCAGATGCAATGGAGATACCTGCCATTATTTCAGAAATTTTATTACCATTCAAACCCTAGTAAGTGAACAAGTTACCTATGTTCAACAATACTCTACATCAAGCTATTGCTAATGGCTGAAAATAAAATTATGCAAAAAATAAAACAGCTCACAGCACCTCAGGAGAGTAACACCAGCAAGATTTCAACCCCAAAGTCTTTCTTTATTTGCACCAGAAAAAGTTTACAAGAAAGCTTTCTTCAGCATAAGACTCATAGATCGAATGATCTCAAATGACCCCTAGCACCCTATTTAAAGGAAAAATTCCCAACGGCTAGTTCGAGTGATCCATGTCAAAATGATCTCGATCGTCAATGAGGATCAAAATATCTTTTAATCTCATCCGTCGAATAAAAAAATTAAAATTCTGCATTTATTTACTCAAAATTTTGACTTATTATTATTTTATTATTTTTTAAATTTTTATTTTATTTTATTTTTTTATTATTATTTTTAAAATTTTTAAATTTTATTATTATTATTATTTTTAAATGGATCCTCGAACTTAGCCTTTGGAAAAATCACCTAGGACCTAGGACTTAGGACTTATGAGGGGATTAAAACATTTCCTAACCCTCAAGACATTTTACATAATGACTTTTACAATTTTACATCTCAAGGGGGGGGAACTCATTTGACATAAACCCTCATATAGACCACCCAGTCTTGCGACACAGACATAATCTAGCAGATTAACGCACTAGGATTCCCCTAAGATTCTAATGACAAAATTCATTTCGGCTTTGGGGTTAGGCTGAAGGAAAACTTTGCCGATCATGGATCGATGAGACAAAAATCCTTCCGGAACGTAGATTATCACTAGAAAATTTGGTCCACCTAGGCAATTTTACATACATGACTCAGCGCTGCTAAGATTATTTACAATTCACACATGCAAACTGGGTTTACAACATAATATGATCAAGTCGACGATGACTGTTGAATGGCACGGACACGTCAATCAAGTGCTATCCCTTTTGCGAAGAAAAGGGGGTGTACTTGCTATGGGAAGTTGACACGTAGTGGTCAACAGGACCCCTATTCGCAGTCTAGACAAGGAGACCTAAACATCATCATATCTAGCCCTAGCTATTGTCCTATGCAATGTTGTTAAAAGCGCGAGCGGGATTAAATCGGCGCCGGGAATAAAGCGGAAAAAATCGGCAAAAGCGGGAAAAAAGCGTTTGGCACAAAGATATTCATTTTTTTTCATTTTTTTTCAATTTTTTTAATATCTAAACCATCTACAACATAAAATAAATACATTGACACATAAATATGATAAAAAAACTAATATATAAGATGTTTAATATCATTTCTAGCGCTAAAATCACACATAACATTGAATCATGTCCTGAATAGTAAGTCCTGAGTCCCAACTCAGCCTCAAAATATCAACAAAAAATATGATAATGTATCTCATCATGTCATAATGTCATATACAATAAAATGAAAGTCTAATCCTATTGATTTCCTCTGCCCCTCTTGCGAGAAAATGGCACAGCTTTCTCTTTCCCTCTAGATGTAGAAGCTGGTGCCTGTGCTGGTGGAAATGGCAGTGGAGTCTGACGTGCTCTAGAAGCTGAAGAACTAGTAGTAGCAGCTAAAGGAGGCTGAGGTAGACGGAGACCACGTCCTCTACTGGTGGTAGTGGTAGCCCGGGTAGGCGGTGTCACCTCCTCCTCCTGCTCCTCCTCCTCCACCTGCTCCTCCTCCTGCTCCTGCTCCTGCTCCTCCTCCTCCTCCTCCTCCCCCTCCTCCTCCCCCTCATCCTGCACTAACCAATCATCAGTGGGATCCATGAGAGGCCTCTCGGTCTCAACCCTCCATTCAGCAGTGGTGTCAATCCCATCCAATGAGATGGCATCCATATCAGGTGTCCTCTCTAGTTGCCTCACCCACAATCGAAGATTGTAGTAGACATAGACCATGTCATTAAGTCTATGGGACTCCAACCTGTACAAAGTTCATGAAATAATAATTAATAATTAATATTATAAAAAAAATATTGTTTAATGAATTCAAAAATTTATTTGGAAATTTGCAATATTTTAAATGTTTAAGTGTTAACCTATTGCGCTTCTTGTTGTGTATTTTTTCAAATACACTCCAATTGCGCTCACATCCTGAGGAGCTGCATGTTTGGCTAAGGATGCGTACGGCAAGCTTTTGCAAAAGGGGTACTCTGCCACCATACATCTTCCACCATGCGTCTACAACAAAATTACAAATAAAATTTTAAATAAACATAAGAAAAAAATGGAATTTGAAGAGACAATGAAATTTGAAACAAAGTTACAAAGTACAAACTAAAAAATACCTGGCATTTTAATCGTCCTATCAGTGACAGCCATCTCAAAGCCAAATGTGCCACCTGACATCTTATATGTCTCAATTTGTTTATAGATCTCTATACGTTGTTCTGGAGATCTCACCATCTTCTGGACACAGGTTAATAATCCGTCCACGACCTCAGCATCAAAATCAAACCCACATGCATAAGAAAATGCAGGGTTCAGGAAAAGCCCAGCAGCATGAATGGGACGATGGAGTGTGTTGTTCCATCGCTCATCAATCACTTCCCATAGAAGGAGTTGTTTCTGAAACCCATCATCTCCCTTATCATCATAGTAGGACCGAATGGCTTCTTTGGCCCTGTCCATGGCTTCATACAAATAGCCCATTGCGGGCTTCTCACCATCAACCAACCGAAGAACCTTTACCAAAGGTTCAGTAACGGCGCACACCTCCTGCACTCCCGCCCAGAAGTCTTCCTGGTATGAAACTAGTCTGCATACCGCCTCTCCTTCTGGTTTGCGGCTCATTGACGAAGCACGCCACTCCTCTGAAAGAAACATTCTCTTCAAATCCCACATAGAATTCAAAAGGGATTGAAGAGATATGAAACTCGTCGCAAACCGTGTAATGGCGGGGCGCACCAACTCTTTGTTGTTGGTGAATCTTCTCATCAAGCTAAGCACAGATGTATGATTATATATAAATTTTGTGATGCTTTTTGATGAGTCAACAATATCTTTGACAAAGGGAATTTTCCCTATGTCCTCTAACATCAAATCAATACAATGGGCAGCACAAGGTGTCCAAAATAAAGTAGGATGCCTGTCCATAAGCATTCTACCAGCAGCAACATAATTTGCAGCATTGTCCGTTATGACTTGGACAACATTTTCTGCACCCACCTCCAAAATAAACACATCCAGCAAATCACATAAAGTTCTTGCATCTTTGATTTGATGAGTTGCATCAATAGATTTGATAAACATAGTCCCCTTGGGACAACTAACCAAGAAGTTTATAAGGGTTCTCCCCTTTTGGTCAGTCCAACCATCTGACATAACAGTGCATCCTGTTTGTGCCCATGATGCCCTAAAATCCTCCAATCTTTGGGTGCAGTCACGCTTTTCCTCTTGAAGAATCCGGCCTCTGAAATCATGATAAGAAGGGATTTTGTACCCCGGGCCAACACTGGCAATAGCATCAACAGCAGGTTGGAAAAATGGATTATTCCTTACAATGCTGAAAGGAATATCACTCCAAAGGAGAAATTTTGCCATCAACCTATCAGCTTGTTCTTTTTCAGTTCTTTTTAGCATTGAACCGATAGTTGGTTGTGAACCAGGTGTGGTTCGAGGAACAAAAAATGATGATGTAGCTACCGGATTGACTGACGCTGCAGTAGAACCAGTGCCACTTGGTCCACTTCCTTCAGCTGACTTTCTTAGTTGCCTTTTGAGTTCTTCTTTGGCCTCTCTAGTGTGCTCTAATTCTCCCAATGCTCTCATGGCTCTTTGGATAAGTTCAGGATTTGTATTTATACAGGGCCCCACATCATGTCCAGGGATTTGTGCAAGGTGGTACTTCAACCTGTACACCCCCCGCGTATCTCCTTTCCACACAACTTGCAATTCAAGTTTTGTCTATCATTCGGAGCTTTAGGTTCACCATATTCCCAGAAAGGATCCAATTTCCTTGGCATGTTTGTTTTTGAATTTTGAATTTGCAAACCTATGGAAAAATAAGGATTAGGAAATAGGAATTTAGGATTACAAATTACAATTTAGCATTTACAAAATTACAAGTTAATTATTTCCAAAATCCCAATTTCCAAACCCAAGTTACCCAACCAAATGCCAATGGCAAATGCCAAAAAACAATGAAAATTCAAAAAACATAAACAATGTTTAAAAAAAATAAAAAATTGGTTCCCATAGTCATAACAAGTTACCCATCCCAAATCAATGAAAAATTACAAAAAATTCTTTAAAAACAATGAAAACAAAAGGAAAATGGTGCCCATATGAAGTTTCCCAACCAAAAACAATGAAAAACAAAGTTTTTAAAGAAGGAAAACAAAAAAAAAATTAATCTACATACCGTTTTTATGGACAAATTGGTGATCTTGTCTTGGATTTCTCCTAAAAACACTTGGATTCGCTCCCAAAGTCGACCCAAACCCTTCAGCTCTTCTCCTCCTCCTCCGCGCGGCGACAGTCAGAAATGACCAAAAAAAAATCGATTTTCTTTATTAAAAGCCCGCTGCCCGCGCCCTCGGCGCTTTTTTCCATTTAAAGCGCGCTTTTTTCGGAAAAAAGCGCTATAAAAAAAACCGGCGCTTTTTTGGGATAAAACGCGCGTTTTATGCGGCATGGTCAAAAAAGCGCGCGTTTTTTAAAAAAGCACGAGTTTAACAACACTGGTCCTATGCTACCCTAGCTACAGTCCTAAAAGGGTGATCTAAGCAGCAGAGGGAGAGGCCTTAATCAACAACATCTGAAAGCCTAAACCACAGTTCTAAAGAGCCCTAATTGTTGTTCAAAGGGTGACCCTTATACACAGTCAAGAGACTCCTATACGCTGGTAGAATTAATGCCCTAGTCACTGTTTGTAAAGCTCTTATACACAGCAAGCAAAAGGGGCCTTTAGGTAAGGAAAAGGGTCTCTATTCTAAGGCCAAGGTAGTGGAACTTTCAACATGGAAGAGAAGAACTACCATTGTTTAGAAGCAGACCTGTGAGGATCATTGTGACTACGTGGAGGTTGTCTCTTACTATATGAGAGCCGAGCTAGTTAAGGCAAGCACTGTTTTGGGACAGCGGAAGGATTGCAAGGTGACAGAGCCCTAATCTCTGGGTTGTTGGGTAAGTATAGGGGCTGGTGTTAGCCCTATGCTCCTACGTAGAACAGCAGCAAAGAAGAGGGACCTAGCCGTAGTGTTAGTAGCTTGTTTGGGTGCATACTTGAGAGCTGGTACTCGCTGTAACTTACCATGACTGGTGATGACAAGTGAAGGATGGTCTCGTGGAAGGCAGAGCTATTGTTAAGGGCAAATAAGCTGCTTTGCATTACAGAAAAGGGGGCAGCTTTCCCTTGGAGGTCAACTATATTAATAGAAGACTGCTCTGTACAATAACGAGGACAGCCTTTCCTTGGAGATCAATTGCAGTCAAATCTGGGCAGATTTTGGGACTGTTAGGAGACTGCACATTGGAACTTATTCAGGCTCAGTCTTGCTGAGCTAGGCCGCAGGCCATAGCCAGCACATGATGTTTGAAGGACTGCGTTGAACTAGCATGATGTTGGATGCAGCACAATGATGGATGCAAGATGGTTGATGCAACATGGTTGGATGCAACAGCATGATGGATCCAGGATGGTTGATGCAGCAGCATGATGGATGCAGCATGGTTGATGCAACATGAAGTTGGGTGCAGCATGGTGATGGGATCAGCTTGGAGAAGTTTGTCCTCTCCTAAGTTCAGAACTGCAGTCCATGTCTTTAGATCTACAACCTCATTATGTTATCTTCATGGTGAAGATCTCTGCTCGTATTTTGTCAAGTCAAAGTGTTGACTTCTGATGTATATGTACTACCTCTCTCTCCTCTGAACTATTGAAGAATATAAGAAGAATTGATCAAGGGTTTCCTCACATTGGGGTTTGTCCCTGGCTCTCGCCACATCTTGTGTCCTCTTGTCTTGGCTTGTCTTTTGCGATTTATGTTTATGTTCTATATGCATTTTACTATCATGCTAAATGTGATTGCTAATCTGGAATTGATATTGAGCTAAATGGAAAAATTGAAGTAAATTGCTCTAAGCATGGAACATACCTAAAATTAACACAGAGTCGATGGATTGGGTGTTGACGCGGTATTGGCATATGGAAATGACTCTCGTTCTGCTAAAGCGTTGGTCGCCTCTTTTTGATCCGGAAAAGGAAAATTTGGGGTTTGGGCCAATTTGGGTTCGCCTCCTTGGGCTTCCACTTCAATTCTGAGCGGAGGACATCTTCAAATGCATTGGGGACAACTTGGGGGTTTACCTGGACCATGACAAATCGTATCAGGACTCTGGCTGCCTGGTAATGGCCAAAATTCTTGTGCATTTGGATACCCGTGAAGGATTAGTGGAGAGCTACTGTTTTCAAATGGGGGAGATTATAAGATGGCAGGAGTTGGACTACGAAGGGATCCCCTTCAGATGCAGGCGTTGTCATGAGGTTGGCCACCAGTACAAATCTTGCCCATTGATAATTGGTAGGAGGCCAAGTCCCCCAAAATCCATTGCCTCGGCGGGCACCCCAACTGTGGAGATGGTGGCATTCTCGCAAGCTACCCTTCTGGTTGAGGTTGTTTAGGACCAGGGTGTTGCTAGAGAGGCACGGCCCAGGACAGACACCTGGACCTCTACTACTCCGGTCACCAGAGCTTGTTCCAGAGATTCGGCCATGTTTTCGGGTACTTCTTCTCCCCCTCATTTGTTTTCAAGCGAATGTCAGTTTTTTGTTGCTTCTTCTTCTGTGTGTTTGTCAGGTCTGGTTTCTGAGGTTGGCAAGCTGAGTCCCCTAATCTGTCCTATGGCATCTGCTCCTTCGCCCTCCCTATAGCCTATGAACATGATGTTCACTCGCTGGATTCCAGGGATAGCTCGACCTCTAACGCTTCTCACCAGTATAACCTGCGTTCTCTACCCCCCTCCTTGCACTCTCCCTTTGGCTTGGATGAGTACAATCATCCATCCTTATCCTAAAGCCCCCCACGGGCAGACAATCTCGCCTGTCTAAAGCTATTAAGAGGGCTAGTTTTGAAGTTACTTCCAGTATTCAGACTCCCATCGACCAGGTCCTTAGAGCAAAGGGGAACCCTGCAAAGGTTGTTCCATGAAGTGCCTATCTTTTAATTGCAGGGGTCTGGCCAGTCTAGACAAAAAATTGGCACTTCAGAGATTGTGCATGTCGGAGAGATTGGATGTTCTTTTTCTACAAGAAACCCTAGGTGATGGGTTCCTTATCAATCAAGTTCTCAAGAAGTTTCTTCCAGATTGGGACTTCTTTTTTCTGGATGTGAGAGGGAGATCGGGTGGTTGTGAAATGGGTTTTAACAAGAGAACGATTCATGTGGGAAATGCTTGGGGTTGCAAAGGTTTTTTGGGGGTGGATATCTACTCTTCTGTCATTGCTATCCCTTTGCAGGTCATAAATATCTATGGGCCCTACCATAACAGGGAGGTTTATTGGGAAAATCTGGTCCAAGCCGATTTTATGCAAGCGAAGAACCTCATTATTGGAGATCTTAATTTCTCTCTTGGGCTAGCAGAATCTTGGGGTTATAGAGCCCAGACAAACTGTTTAACATGTTTTTTTGAAGGTCTATTAGATGATCACAACCTTATTAACATTGAAATGGCACGAATCATGCCAACATGGAGGAATCACAGGACGAGGGTGGATGCATTGGCTAGAAGGCTATATCGCTTCCTAACCAGAGCTCCCCTGCTCGCCCGTTAGACCGCATTCGACAATGGGTGGGTTCGGGGGGTTACTCTGATCATTCCCCGATTTTCTTGGAGATTGAGGATTCTAATGTCAAACCATGCTTGCCCTTCAAATTCAATGCGACATGGCTGGAGGAGGTCGACTTCCATGATATTGTTAGGGAAAACTGGAATCACTATAGCCTGGACTTTGATCCCTCGCCGGCTGTGGTTATAGCAAATAACCTAGCCTGTTTAAAGTCGAAAACAATCAGCTGGGCTAAGATAAAACAGAAAAAGGATGGGGAGGAGTTAAAAAGGATTGAAGGGGTTCTCAAACAGTTGGAAGATTCGGGGTTGTCCAGTTATGCATCCTTGGAAGCAAAGGACCAATTAATTCAATTGGAAAGAGAGAAGATCAGGCTGCTGCGACAGAAAGAGGAGACTTGGCGTTTGAAAAGTAGAGCGACTTGGTTAAAGGCAAGAGACGAGAACACAAAATTTTTCCAGCAATCTGCTAGAGGAAGAAAATCTATTAATACCATATGGGAGTTGAGGGATCATACGGGCAGGGAGGCCAGCTCTTTCAATCAGCTAGCCGACATGGGTATGCGACACTTCTCAAACATTTTCAAGGCGCCGAGGGGGATCTCCATTGTTGAGAAGCTCCGTATAGCAGAGGTCATTCCTAGATTTGTTAAAGAGGAGGAAGTGGAGGCTTTAAACATGCTGGTTTCAAGGGGGGAATTGGAAGCAGCTCTGAAATGTTTCAACAAGGATAAGAGCCCGGGGCCGGATGGTTGGCCCATGGAATTCTACATTTTCTTTTTTGACCTCATAGGGCAAGATCTTCTATTGGCCATCGAGGAGTGCAAAATTTCTGGCAGGATGTTTGAAGGTTTCAACTCAACTTTCCTGGCCCTCATCCCGAAGGTTAGCAAGCCCCAATCCTTTGATGATTTTCAACCCATATCCCTCTATAATTGTATTTACAAGATCATATCAAAAATTATAGCTCTTCATATTAAGCCTATCCTATCCAAGATGATTTCAAAGGAATAGTTTGCCTTCCTCCGTCACCGTCAGATCCATGAAGCCATTGGTACAGCTCAAGAAGGCCTTCACTCGATCAAATCTCTTTCCAAAAAGGCTATTATCCTCAAGATTGACCTGTCCAAAGCGTATGACCACGCGAGTTGGTCCTACATTCAGCTTATTCTTACTCATATTGGTTTCCCTCATCCTTTTATCAACTGGATAATGTGTTGTTTCACCTCAGCTTCTTTTAGTGTTCTCATAAACGAGGCTGCTTCTGGTTTCTTTCATGCAAAGTGTGGGCTGAGACAAGGCTGCCCTCTTTCCCATTTGCTTTTCTTTTAATCATGGAAGGCTTAAGTAGGTTGTTAAAAAATGCTCGCTCATCTGGAGAACTAGGAGGGGTCTCGATTTCAGACAGGATTTCCCTTTCGCATCTTTTGTTTGTTGATGATGTTCTTATTTTCTTAAATGGCTCATACTGTGATTCCTCTTGTTTCAAGATCATCCTATCATTGTTTTGTAAAGCAACAAGTATGGAGCCGAACTATGACAAATCCACCATTATATTCAATTCATGTTTGCAAAATGAGCAAATATTTGCTTCTCAACATTTTGCTTTCGTCAGGCATGAGCTGGATTTTGGCCTCAAATATTTAAGTTTCAGGCTGAAGCCAAATGGACACCGTATTGTAGATTGTTCATGGCTTTTAGCAAAAATTGAAAGCCGCATTAACATATGGCAGCAAAGATGGCTCTCAAGAGCGGGTAGGCTCACTTTGATTAAATCTATGTTGGAGGCTATCCCGATACATTGGATGTCCCTTGCCTGGATCCCAAAAGGAATCCTTAGCAAGATTCAGCAAATTTGTTGTTGCTTCCTTTGGCGGGTAAAAATAAGGGGCGTACCTTTGCTTGGGTCAGCTGGGATAAGATTGCAAAACCTAAGAAATGGGGTGGGTGGGGGCTTAAAGAACCCCAAGTATTTGCAAAACCTCTAGGGGCTAAGTTGGGGTGGAAAATTATCTTGTCAGACAGTCTCTGGAAGGAGGTGATTTATAATAAGTACATCTACCCACTATCTGTTATAGATTGGATTAGAAGCCCCTGTCAAAATATTCTGGTGCTTTGATCATATGGAAAGCCATCGCTCATTCCTTTAGCATTATCAAGGATGGTTTGGCCTGGAGGATTGGAGATGGGCAGCAGGTTCGAATTGGCACAGATGCCTGGGGTGGTAGTGGAAATGCGCATATTCTCACAAGGGAAATGCATTTGGGCTTGTCGGTGGTTGGTTTCACTCAGGTAGTTCACATTTTGATCGTGGGGCGCCCAGGTTGGCCGAGGTAGCAATGGATGGATTTTGGGAACTTGGGTTTAGAGTAAAGATGGCGCAGAGTCTACTTTCGCTTTGTGGGGACCTTGGAGGAAGCCAACATCATAATTTCTGATAAAGCGGACGAGCTCATATGGGCAAAGGCCCCAACAGGAAAGTACACTCCAAAAGAGGTATTCACAACAATCATGGAGGCTTGGGCTTTGGGAGAGGGATGTTGGTGGTGGCGTCATTTATGGAAATTAAAAGCCCCACACAAGTCTCGGCTCTTCATGTGGTGCATCCTCTCAAATAAAGTCCCTACAAAAGAAAATCTAAGCAAGTGTATGGTGCAGGGTCCCTCCAGATGTTGTCTTTGTAAAGCGGAAGCAGAGGATATGGACCACCTTTTTCTTCATTACCCGGTTTCGGTCAATGTTTGGTCTTTCATTACAACAGCCCTCAACTTAGATAAACATTGGGAAGGCCAAAACATTAGTGATACCTGACAATGGTGGTGGACGGTTGTTGCCTCCCAGAAAGTCAAAAATCTGTCGTTGATCATTTGCTGGGGTATATGGCTGTTTAGGAACCACCTAATATTTCTTGGGACATCGATTCACTGGGTTGTCACTTGTAACCACATGTTGGCTATTTACAACTTGATTCCTGAGGATCCGGTTCGACACAATAGTAGGGTCATCAGTCCTAAAGTTATAGACAAAAGTTTTCCATGGGCTTATCTCGATGGCCTGACGCGAGCAGATGGATGTGGGGGTGCGGGGGGGCAGTTCTTCATGTTAATGATTTTGTTTGTTACAAAATTAAAGTGGGGTTAGGGAGAGGCACAAACAATTTTGCGGAGTTAAACAGCCTAAGACACCTCCTCCTTTTCGCTCTGGAACAAAATTGCCACAGGATTCAGATTTTTGGGGACTCTCAGCTTATCATAAATTGGATAAATGGGTTTATCTCTGTCACTTGCACACACTCAGGGACTTACTGGAGGATGCTTTATCTTTAAAATCACAGTTTGATTTTATTGTCTACTCTCATATATACAAGGAAAGGAATGAAGTCGTTGATTTTCTATCCAAATAGGTTGCGCAGTTGAACAGAGGTCATTGGTTGATTCAGGAGTTCAAATATGGGGCTTTCTTCCAGTTATTTCATCACCCTTTCATTGAAGAGGAGGAAAACCTCTCGGAATGATCTTGAGGATCATTCTTTTTTGCTTTTTGTTGTTTTTAGTTTATGATCTGGATTGGTTTTGGGCTATATGGTTTTAACAGTTAAAGTTTTTTTTTGTATAATCAGGCTAATATGTAAATAGTTTTATGAACATGGATTGCTCTGTTCGGTAGTGAAAGCATCTCATACATGTTGGATTTCAACATGAAATTTTCTTAATTTATTTAATGAAAATTACACTTTTTTCCTGGGAAAAAAATAATTGCAACAGAACATAAATTCACGAGGACAAAAGCACACAATAAAACAATACACCAAAAATTACCCAGAAAACCCCAAGTAGGGAAAACCTGCCAACTTGTGTGTTTTATTATTTTGCTCATCGAAATGTCAGAAATTGATTACAAATACTAGGAAAAATTCCCTTTCAATTCGTTAATCTTCAACACATCGATTTGCGCTCTCTTAACCAACTCGACCACTCTTCACGCGCAGTTGTTACAAGTTAATGCGCAGTTGTTGTTGAGAAATGTAACTAGTTTTGGTCTTCATAATTGTTGTACTCATTTCAATATGTATCCTATGTAACAAACAAATAAAAAGAAGAAAGAAAAATTATTATTATTAAAGCATAGGTTTCATGCTCATTATTGATAGTATTCTAGGTAAAAGCATGTTCTTCGTGCTTCTAGGGTTTGTTAGGTCTTAAGATTTATTGTCTTAAGTCAATGGAGTCAACATAATGTTTATAAGACCCTTTTGGGCAATTTGTAATTGTAAAAAGAATCATTTTTTAGTCTAGAAAGTCCAGGAATCTCCAAGAGTACAAGTCGACCCTAGGATCCTCAAGTTGGCCTAAAGGAAGGAATTCGACCCCTTGAGAAGGCTATAAAAGGAATCATTTCAGCCTCATTTGGACACACTCACAAGTTCAATCCATCACAAAAAGAGTTCGATCTGTAGCCGAGAAGCTAGGAAAAGGAGAGCAAAGTTATAGAAGAAGTTGGGAGGCTAAAATATCTTGTCTTTGTGCTTTATCTCTCTCACACGTGCAAAGAAGCTAGTGTTTATGCAACTAGAAAAAGGCCAAAGTTGCAGGTCTAAATTGTTGAGGAGCGAAGTTGTTGCTGAGAGAGCGAAATCCTTCTCTTGACCTAGTTGACCTTAGGGAGAGTTGTTTTGCTCCAGGAAGGTCTCAAAAGGAAGATAGATTAGGATTTTTACAACAATTGTTAGGACGAAGTAGCTGGGCCGAAGTAGCTAAGCCGAAGTTGCAGGTCAAGTAGCAGTAGCTCGCAGGTCGAAGTTGCACGAAAGAAGCAATCTGGTACAGAATCAAGGAAGTACTTGAGGAAGGGTTGACTTGGTACTAGGAGAAGGACTTGGTCTAAGGATTGGGTCTTTGTATCTCATTTGAAGAAGGTTCTAAGAAGAGAAGAGTTTCTGAGTTTTCCCCTTGGAGGGGTTTTTCCTTGGCTAAGAGCTTGTATTTGTGACCTCTTTTGCTATTCCAGTCTCTTGATATTTTTTTATGAACAGATCTAACTAAAGAACATAAAGAAGATAACTAAGATACATGAGCAAGTATCAAGTTTAAGAAAATAGCCCCAAGGGTTAGCTCAACTGGTCAAATAAGTGCCTCGCCGTTCGGGAGGTCACGGGGTCAATTCTCCCCAAAGCCCTTGGGGTTAGGCCTAGATATAGGTCGCGGGGCTTGATACCCTTGATCAAGCTCAGATATTTCCGTGGATGTAGCGGCTACCCAGTGACCACGGGTGTCCACGAACCACACAGAGACATACAAAAAAAAAATCAAGGTTAAGAAAATAAGATATAATAAGTTGCCACTTTACATTTTCTAACATGGTATCAGAGCTAAGGTGAGCAAGGAAGGCAACTAGAAGGACACAGGAAAGAATAGTTGATGAAGGGATAGGAAGCTCTCAAGGCCTAAAAGAAGAAGATTGCCACTTGAAGGGATGTGGTTAAAAGCTCGTTGGTAGAAGACCCTTCTAATTTAGGGTTTCTACATTCAGGAGGATCAAGAACTACATCCATCTCGCAAGGAGGGTATTGATCTCGCAAAAAGGAAGTCTATTTACAAGGCATCAATCTTGGAAGTTGTTGGTGGAGGAATCCTAAGGAACATCTTTCAAGGGCAATCTCCAAAGATCTTGAAGACATCAAGAAGGTTGGAGATATTATTCAAGTATCAAATTATCTCATAATGGTTAAATCTTCAAGTCATGTAAGTTCTTTCTGTAAGGAGAGCAACAAGCTCATAGGGGCAGTAAACTATCTAGCATGGAAGAAGAGGATTGACTTGATACTCACAGAGCAAGATGTAATGGGATATGTTACCGGAGAAATTACTGAACCAACAAAGGAAAGGACACAAGAACTAGCGAAGTACAAGAAAGGGGAAGTAAGGGCACAAAGGATCATAGTGGAATCAATCAAGGATTCTCTTGTTCCATTTGTGGCAAACCTAAAGACTTCCAAGGCCATGTATGACAAGCTAGTGAATTTGTACTCTGTAAGTACAACAGGTCAAAAGATGTCATTGTGGAACAAGCTATATAGAATGAAGAAATCGAAGGATGAGGATATGGCATCCTTCCTCATGAGAGTCTCTCAGCTAAGAGACCATTTGCAAGGACTTGGGGAACCCATCATTGATTCTAAGGTAACTGTATGTGTTCTGAATGCATTGCCACCAGAATGGAGCAACTTTGCAACAAGTGTCTACTCCAAGAAAGATTCAACTCCCTTTGATGAGTTGTGGGCACAATGCATTCTAGAAGAGTCAAGGATCAAGGTCAAGGATGACATTGGATTTGATGAGAAAACTCAAGCCTTTCTAGCCCGAGTCAAGAAGATGAAGAAAGGGAAGTTTGGCAAGTCCAAGAAGAAAGATATGTCCAAGGTACAATGTTTTGGATGCAACAAATTAGGACACTTTAAGAGCCATTGTCCAAACAAACAGAACAATAAAAGAAAAGAACAAAGTGAAGCTCATGTAGCCGAAGCAGGTCCTCTGACTTCTAGGTTCTCTATGAATGTTTTTCTTTTAATTGATATGTTATGCATAAGCATCTTTGGATAGAAGCATGTGATATTAGCATTTATATGATTATGTTGCTTGGTAGAAATCATCCAGGGTAGAATGTTAGACCATTTTGCATATTGTTCATCCAGATATTATCCAACACTATGTTAGAGGTTGTCATCTTGCTTAAGGGGATCATTGTGATCCGGGAAGGACCATTATATTAGGAAGTCCTTGCGAAAAGCATTATGACAGGAATAGTATGTATTCTATGTAATGTAGAAACATGTTGGTAAAGGGATGAAAGGTTGCAATGGGTTAGGATGAAAACTTTTTGTATGCATAGCTAGATGATTGGATGAAACCATAGGAATGTATATTTAATTTTGGGTAAAGATTCATATATACAAGAATCTAGTGAAAGAAAGTTATGCTTAAGTATTTATGATGTTGGAAAAGAATAGGATTTGACTAACTATAAAGAGATTAGGACTTTCCCTAGAATATGTATATGACAAGTTTAACGTCTGGTATAATCACTGAAAAACAAAAAACAAAAAAAATATTAAAAAAATTTGCAACTTTGTAATGTTCCAAACTAGGAAAAATAGTGCTATGCAAAGCGAACAATAAAAACAACACCATAAAATTAAATCAGACCATCAGACCACAAAATTGGCAACCAAACTGTGTTGTCTACTCATTTTATTAAATGGGAAGAGGTGTACAACAAGGTGTTGGAATGTGTGCACCTGGGCTTGCTCTAGGCAAGCTAGCAAAAGCCCAAAATGAACAATGGAACACCCTCCTCAAATCTGCTGGTAATCCGGCCCAAGAGTTGCGTTGTTACTGCCTAGAAAGGTGTTGCTGCCTGAAATGATCTGTTGTTAGAGCCTTCCCTGTTGCTCAGAAAATTCTGGGAAATTAATCCCAACCTCTACACAAGAAACCCAGAATAACCCACAAAGGAATTGGCCAAATGTTGACCTCGGAATTTTGGCCCAAATTCCCCCTAGCTCCTCTAGCTGCTGGCTGAGTTGGGACCCCTGTTTGACCCCTCAAATCTGCCCAGAAAATTCTATAAAATTAGGAGTGTACTCCTTGCCAAAAACCCAAAAAAACTAGAAAGGGTTTCCCTTGGTTCCAACCTTCAAAAATTGACCCTTCACAGCTTGGCCCTCCTCCAAATACGAATTTTGTTGTTGTGACTGATCTTGTCAATCTATGCACTCCCAACTCCAGCAATCCTCCTCAAATGGCCCTCCAAATGATCTCCCAACTCCCCAGCTCCAAATCCCTGGGATAATGTTGCCCCAACAAATCTCACTCCAATGGTTGCGCAGTCCCTGTGTTGTTGTTACTCTCCCTATTTTGCGCTACTGTTACTCTCCCTACTCTACGCTACTTCTATTCTCCCTGCTGCTGGATCTCAGCCTCCTTGCTACTATTTTCCTATTGCTGTAACTCGGCCCTCCTGCTGGTCCTTTCCCTGCGGTTGTAACTTGACCTCCTTGCTATTACTTCCCCTGCTTCTGGAACTCGACTACAATTGTTGTAACTTGTCTCCCTACTGTTGGTACTCGACTATAGCTTGATATAACTTGTCTCCCTGCTACTGCTACTACGAACTGAGATGAAGAACTCCCTCCTAGGGCTGGCACTCAAAGTCCGTCGAAGCAAGGGTTGAGATCTCCACTCTAAGACACTCGTGTGCTAAACAGCAGAGTAACTCGGCTAAGCAACTCGAGCAACGAAGATTGAGTTCAATATGTCAAAATATAAGACGCTGAAATGAGGAGAGTTGTCTTCCTTATATAGATTTCGTGGAGCACTTTTCCCTCCATTTTCCCTCCATCGTGGGTCCCTCACTCAACCATCGATTTTCCCTCCATGCAAATCGAACTAGGGAATGTGCATTCTCCTAGTGTGGGTGGCCCCCACATATAACTTAACCACATCGAAATAACTTCTACTAAGGCTAGCCTCCTAATAAAATCGAATGGGCCCCAGCACCTCCAAAATTGGCCCCAAAATGTAGAAATTAATCCTATTCCAAAATAATTTAGGAAGGGACATTACAAACTTGGTAATCAAGTTTGATCCTTGGGCAATCTGATGCAAGAAGGAAATTTCAAGTGGACATGGTTGATGAGGATGTGGATGGTACAAGAAGGTCACCATGGTAAGGTAAGTCTATTTCATTTTGATTTGATTATCTGGTTAACATATTATTTTGCTACCTGGTATAATGGTGCAGGAATACATGATGACAATTAAGGCAAAGTCAACTGTGTGGATGAAGAGTATTGAGGGAAGCTCATTATTTGGCACCTGGAAACTATGAAGTCAAGTTGTGTTCATCTTGGAAGGTAGTAGTGCAAGAAGATAACCTAAAGGTCAAGGAAGATCAATTTCATAAGGAAGCCACGATTAGATTGAAGATCGTAAAGGCTCAATGCAATGCCTTCATGATTGAAGAAGAAAGTGATGAGCAAGAGAGATGACCTAGATCTTGTCACAAGAACAAAGAGTGGAGATGGTTCCATGATACCTCGAAAAGAAGCAGGCTCGATGCAAAGAAAAGAGGGAACCATGTAGCTATGGAGAACTAGTAGTTGATACTCTAATGAAGACAAGCTAGAAGGCTTGTGATGTTGGCTTCCATTATTGGAAGGAAGGAATCTCCTCTGGTTTGAGAGGGAGCAAAAGGAGTCTCTGTGAATAAGGAGCAAGGTTTTATTCTCAAGATTAAGGGAGAATAGGGATGTACTCTCTGGTTGAGAGGGAGTGATGATGAACATCACATGTGCATTCTCCTCTTCAAGTGATGAAGAGAGAATGACGAAGGATTGGATAAGCATTTGTGGTTTCCTTGAGGATATAACATCCATGAAAAGGAAAGGACTAACACTCTTTGAGGATGGGACATGAATCCAAGAGAAGAGTGGTCGAAGAGGACCAATATTCTTTGAGGACTCAGGTATGGAGATCCAAGATAAGAATAGTCCTAAAATGACATACCTTGTGGACATTCGGATGGGGCATGTACCTTAGGGAGGTAGTGCGGCATCACACATAAAGCCTCCCAACATAATGCTCTTGAATATAAGACGAGCTTGTCCAATTAGGCCTCAGGGACAGTGTTGATTATAATAATGATGCTTACAATATGGCTTATCACTCTGACTCTTCTTGAGAACTCTTCAATTTGAGATATGATGTTGTACTGGTTGTACAATTATGAATACCTCCCTAGTTAAAAGGGAATGTTGAGAAATGTAACTAGTTTTGGTCTTCATAATTTTTGTACTCATTTCAATATGTATCCTATGTAACAAACAAGAAAAGAAGAAAGAAAAATTATTATTATTAAAGCATGGGTTTCATGCTCATTATTGATGGTCTTCTAGGTAAAAGCATGTTCTTCGTGCTTCTAGGGTTTGTTAGGTCTTAGGATTTATTGTCTTGAATCAATGGAGTCAACATCATGTTTATAAGACCCTTTCAGGCAATTTTTAATTGTAAAAAGAATTATTTTGAGTCTAGAAAGTTCGGGAATCTCCAAGAGTACAAGTCGGCCATGGGATCCTCAAGTCAACCTAAAGGAAGGAATTCGGCCCCTTGAGAAGGCTATAAAAGGAAGCAATTCAAACTCATTTGGACACACTCACTCACAAGTTCGATCCACCAAGAAAAGAGTTCAATCTATCACTGGGAAGCGGGGAAAAGGAGAGCGAAGCTCAAGAAGACGCTGGGAGGCCGAAATATCTCGTCTTTGGGCTCTATCTCTCTCATACGTGCGAAGAAGCTAGGGTTTATGCAGCCAAAAAAAGGCTGAAGTTGTAGGTCTGAATTGTTGCGGAGCGAAGTTGTTGCTGGGGAGCATAATTGCGAAACAAGTTGTTGGATAGAGCAAAATCCTTCTCTTGACCTAGTTTACCTTAGGGAGAGTTGTTTTGCTCCAAGAAGGTCTCAAAAGGAAGATAGATTAGGGTTTCTACATCGATTGTTGGGACAAAGTAGTTGGGCCGAAGTTGCAGGTCGAGTAGCAGAGGCTCGCAAGTCAAAGTTGCAAGAAAGAAGCAGTTTGGTACAGAATCAAGGAATGACTTGAGGAAGGGCCAACTCGGTCCAAGGATTGGGTCTTTGTATCTCATTTGAAGTGAATTCCAAGAAGAGAAGAGTTTTCAGGTTTTCCCCTTGGAGAAGTTTTGCCCTGACTAAGAGCCCTATATTTGTGTCCTCTTTTCTTGTTGCAGTTTCTTGACATTGTTTGATGAGCAAATCTAACTAAGATTCACAACCAAGTATCAAGGTTAAGAAAATAAGATATAATAAGCTGCCACTTTACAATTTCTAACAATTGTTATAGGCTGAATCAGCCCCTCTGCACGAACTAACTCAACCCTGAAAAAGAAATATGCTAGCTGAGGAAATCGTTGAGGCTATTCGGCCTCTCTTCCTGCCCTGATGTGTTTATCTGGAAACCCTTCTTAACTAAGCTGAAACACACAGGTCTCTAGTGCATAATCATATTCAATGTTTACACCCCTTCTCTCCTTATAAAGTCGACTTGACCTTCCATCTTCCACAAACAGCTGAGATTAAAGCTCAACGGATGGCTTAGAACGATTCTATTTTTGACTATAGGAAAATTAGAATTTTCTTAAGTCAAAATTAAGAAAAAGTAAACTGCACCTTAGCTTCACTTGTGGTATCCTCTTCCAAATTTAGTGCACTTCTAAATTTAGCAGAACCCTTCCATCCCTAACGCCAATTAACAAATGCTCTAAGTCCCATGCTTAACAATGCATATCTAAAGAAAAGGTATTAGGTAAGAAAAACACAAGAAAAGAGGTAGTAAGAAACAGTGACAAGGAAATGGTAACTCAATGCTAACAATGCTTCCTCATATTTGAAGGCACTCATGTGGATGAACATCATTAAAAGCCTTTTGTGTAGCTATGTAAGCCAATTCATCAAGTTACCGACCTTTTTCATATCATCTATCATAGCACATACTCGAAACTTAGTGATCTAAGAAATAACTCTTGGTTTTAGGAGTTGTCACATGTAATAGAGATTAAAGTTGTCCCACCATGGTAAACTTACACAAATTGTATAATTAAACCAGGGTTATGATGTTGCTAGAAGTAATTACTTTGTCTGAGCTACTTAATGACTTGTATATTGAGGTTTAACTCATCACTATGAGTGGGCACATGCATTATGATCCATGTATTTGCACAGGTCCCCTTTTGCAGGATTGGGAATGGAGTTTTTGACATCCCTTGACCCAATATGATCGCCTTAAGCTCTACTCCATTCTACATTAGCAGCAGGAGTTAGGGGCCATTCTCAATACCGTGTGGATTTCTTTGGATGTGGAAATCCTTTGGATTTGGTAGTTACATGGTGTCCTGTTGAATCGAGTTTACCATAAGCTCCAACTATTTGCTTGCTTGGCTACCTACCATGGTCTCCCCTCCAAAGCCTGGCTAGAATAGTCTTTAAGTTTATAGTGACTTTTGTCCTTTTTGCTTGAAGTCAGAATCAATGAAGCACATCTTCTGGGAATTCTCCTTTGCGAGATCATGTTGGCCTCACAGGTTCGATCTCAGCTGGCAAACACCCTTCAGGGACATTTGCACTGGCAGGCAGTTTTTTTTGGTGATTCTAGATCGGTGATCCAGGATTCCTTGGCTGGTATTTGGCACTATTTAAAAGTTTTTGCTTTGTGCATCCTTTGGAAACTCTGTTGAAAATTTGTTTCCAATAATGAGGTTAGTTCTAAGACAACGTTTTGTCAACTATGGCAAGATGAGGTATGTATGCAACTCCTAGCAGAGGGGTATTTCTCATTAGAGATGTCAAATTGTTAGATGTGACTACCTATTCTGATTTCATAGCTGTTTTAGTCACCCTATAGAAGAGGATATCATGTCCATTTTACATACCTTTATGTCTCTTTCATTTGTTTCTCACTATGTAATGATTTTTTTGTATATATCAGAAGTATCTTTTACAAAAAAAAATGCAGTTTCTACTAAGATATGCTCAAACAAAAAATGAAATAGCAAGATAAGAGAAATTTTGCAAGAAAAATTACCAAATTAAATAAGAAATAATCATCTTGCAGAAAATTGTACTGACTATACATATGAGTATCACACTGTTGAAGCCCAAGAGCTATGCTCAATTGGTTGTTGTCAATGTTACTGGGCATTTGGCTTGCTTTGTGATAGCGAGTGCCCAGTTCGAATTCCCCTAAGTAGGGTGCTCTAGTTTATACCAATAGGTTTGCTAAGGATGCCATCTGTGAATGTAAGAGAGCATCCCTTGGATTTCACTGTGAAGGTTTTTCGGAAAACCAAATGATCACACTGTTGGGTATGTTCAATAGCTGTAAATGAGATCTATCAACAGGCCTATATTATGAGAAAAGAACCTGCATGTTGCAACCCCATGAAGGCCATTGAAATGACTTCATTATAGGACCCCAAGCTGATTAACTAAATGAAAAAAGTATATCAAATTCTCGTTTTTCGGCCATAGTAAGCTAACTTAGAAACGTCATACCATTGACCCAAACCATCCCTAAACAAGTGACTTCTCTTTCATATTGGTTCATCTATGGGCACAATTATAACAATCTTCTAATGGAAAAAAGAATTATCTCTGGCCTCCATCCATTAACTATTAATGAACATTAAAAGTTCAACCTCATAGAATTTACTGTCATGTAAAATTTATTTCTAAAATTTAATGAAAAAATGAGATTCAACATGATCACTTAAGCAGGAAATCCAAGGAGACATACCACGCCATTTACATCCAAGATTACAGTCGACGAGTCTATATGCCTTCTTGCCGATATTGAACAAGCAGGAAATCTCAGGTTCATATTTTTCTCCAACTCTTGCACATGATACTTCAAATATCTTTCCAGAGTTGTGATCTGCATTAATTTGTTAATATCTACCATTCCAACCCTTTCAATATAAACTGGTCTCCCATACTTGTCAACACCATGATAGCCATGTGGATAGCACTTCTTAACTTCATCATATTCATTAAAACTAAAATCCTGTAAAATAAAACGATTCTGATAAGTTATTCCTAAATCTATTCAATCAAATATAGTTGGAGATAGCATTTCTAAAATTATATCAAAGCAAAAGGATTAGCAGCTATGTGAGTTTGATTAATATAGCATAATTCATATGTCTTTGTTAACAACGGCACTGAACTTTAAATCATGGCACTGGCCTGGATATCTTACAAGAATGTCTTACATGTGTATATCTTACATCTATGTGAATTTGTTTTCTGAAAATGGAACTTGAATTACTTAAAATAAACACCGAAGTTACAACAAATAGACATAAGGCATGCAACAGATAGACAAAAGATTACGAGAAGATCCTATTTTATGACATCTAAGACGATCAAAATATGTATTGGAAAAGAGCCTACACATGAATTTCAGCTTTGAGATGAAATGCCAAATCATTTTTGAATGCTCTTAAGTTGCCCAACGCTAGGTGGGATATGTTTTCTTTAAAAGTTGTGCAATGGCTCTTACAAAGGAAAAGCAATAGCAGACAATTGCATCATATGCATAATTCTTCCCTACTCATCCAAATATCGCATAGGAAAGAACCCCTCCAATCTAGGGGCTGTCAACAAGTAACTGCATCCTACTTCAAACCATGCCTACAATGTCCTGGCTATTGGACACCACCATAAAACTCGCCCCATTGTTCTCCTTTTTGGTAGCAAAACAGAGAGCAACCCAAATGTTAGAGGTAATTTGAGAAAAAAACAAGTTAACATTGAAGACTTTAGCCATCTTCTATTTCACACTATAAGGGCCAATAGAAATTCTCTAAAATTCAAATGGACTGCATGTTGAGTATTCTGGAGGGAAAAGTTAGAAACAGATTTTTTCACATATTTTCAAATTATATCCCTTTAGATTAACTAAAGTATAAAGTGTCAGTACTCGTTGAATTCTGATTTAAAATTGTTCTCTGCAGAAACTTCTGCAAATGGAAGTAGGGATCAGTAATTAACCATAGTATCGCACTGAACAGCCAAATGTCAATCCAGATAATATTGTGATTTCTGATATTTCTATAACAAAGGGAAGAGATAGAACACAGATAAGATGTATTCACATTAAGTGCGCACTTCTTAAAAACATTAGGAATATTAGCTTTAATTACCTTCTCCAACATAAAATGTGTAGCTGGTAGGTAAATTATCAACCAAAAAAAAATGAATTTCCACTCCAGAATTTATCATTTGGTCTTTATTTTAAAATTTATATTTGCAATGCTGGCCCAACATGTCAAGAAAGAGGAAACAACAGAGATCAGTAAGCATTCATTCAAATAGAACTTTGAACAAATTTAGATATCAAATATCATAGCCATGTATATTTGGCATCCTATAATAAATATGTCTGCATTATAGTGGTCCGAAGGCTTAATACTACCCAATCATTCATATTAAAAATATCATTCCACTAACTTCTATTTAGACCATTGTCAGGCATGGAATTTAATTCTTATTCCACCAAGCCTTAAAATTATGTTTTTGATGGTGTGATTCAATAATGTCTATTACGGTGGATATCTGTAAAATTCATATATCATGTGGCATAGGCCCACCTTTTCAATTGTATCGACACCGTAGTCCTTGCGCCACTGCAACATCTTTTCCCACATTTCTTTTGCTTTAACAATATCAAATTTCCTTGCATGTAAAAACCTGCACAGACAGCATTTTCCTTTACACATAACAGTTCAAAGTATACACAAACAAGCATATGAATGTCATATCTTGGAAATCATTCATGTAAATGGGTACGCTGGCAATCATGTGTATATTACATTAAGTTAGAAAGCAATATAGCAATAACTAGAAGTGGATATTTTTAATAAGCTTTCACAAAGGAAATCCTAGTTTCAGTTTCACACATTTGCACGTCATGATTTAAACTGACAAAATGTAGTTGGCAAAAACACATTGAAAAGAGGAAAAACTTGTACATTTATGCTATTTATTGCAGATGCCATCTAAGTTTGTGAGATGCTAGAATATCATGTAAAACAGAAATTAATTCATCCACAAGAACCTAGTATTGTATTTCACTTTCAAGATAAAGGAGGGTTTTGTAATGAATGATAATTTGTCTGTGGAATATCCAACATAAGTACAATGAGTTAAAATGCACATACGATTATAATTATATAATTGAACACTGAAAGTATGTTATATGATATACTTATTAACAATCACTGGTCACGAAGGTAAAGGGTTGTGTCCCTTAGGTTAGGTCTCTTAGTTATTATTATTATTATTTGTTAAAAAGTGTAACTAGGTTCAGTCTTCATAATGACGTGTAATTATGATTTTATGTAATTGATGTAAAGAAGAAAAAAATAAAATTATTTTTGTAATGCTTGAATCATGGGTTTCATGATCAAGGAATTTTATTTTTAGTTAAGGCTTCCATTGTGAGCCTTTAGGATTAGTCATCATGTCATAAAAGTCAATTCAATCAATGTCATGTATGAAAGACCCTTATTGGGCATGTTACATATGTATATGAGTCATTAAAAGACCCTCCAAGACCAAGCTCAAGCACCTCCTTCAAGTCGGCCTAAAGATATCTCTAGAAAGGCATGTCAGCTTTGTCACTAAGAGAAGTCAGCTTATTTGACGGGAGATCACTATATATAGGGCAGCTTAGCCTCCAATTGAAGATAGAATTTTGGTCAAGCATAAAAGACAAGAAAGAAGTGCGAGGTTCACAAGGAAAGAAGCCTATACCCAAGCGAAGGAAGGAATACCATCACCGAGGTTATTTCAGATCTCTTTTGGGGCTTGTTGACCACTAGAGTGGCACCTGATGATTATATAAAGACTCCATGCCCAAGGATGATCCAGGGGACACTTATACCATCAGATATTATCAATCAACTGAGTTTTTTAACTCTACTTCTATTTTCTCATCATCTTTCTTGTACCCAGATTCCACACCCTACGGGGAATTGTAATAAGCGATACTAGTAATGAGTTTTGAGTATATAGCAGGCCTAGGATCTTGGGACTTGATCAGAAAACGAGTACACCTTGGAGGTTTTTTATCTGGCTAATTATCCCTTTTTCCAGAGGCAGATAATTTTCTGGGTTTTTTCACTCACTTTTTACCCCAAAGTCAGGGTGACAGTTTGAAGGTTGAGCCCCTAACACATCTTAGTGTCTAGAGTCGATGTATATTACCATACTAGATCACACAAAAAAATTCGTAGAATTTGGTTAGGTCCTGTTGACATGGCGAATTTTCGCTATACCAACAAGGGGAACTAACCCGATCACAGACCCCAATTAGGCCTGCTTTCATTTGGGATGGCTAATTCCAACGGGTTTTAAGGGACCCCGTAACTGTTAAATGCGTTGAAAGATTGCTTCTGGGAAGAAGACTTTAATTAAATCAACAAAATGAAACAACCAACCTCTATGTATTGAATCCTATCTAAACTTCTTCTAACTACTCTAGTCTATGTCTTAACTATCCTAATCTATCCTGCAGGAGCATGACAAAGAGAAGTTAAACATCATATATGAATTCCAAGTCTAAATGAATCAATTACTGGTTCACATAAGAACAAGGTTGCATCAAATCCTAATCGCAATCCAATTACTTATATAGGAATATACATTCCTTTCCATACAAATAACACTTGCAACTGATGTTTAACAAAGTTTGGAATCAGCGACCTTTCATGAATTATCAATGCTATTGAATTACATTCAAATAACCAGGAATAACCATGAGCTGTTAGTCATCAACATGCACAAATCAAATCACATTTGTCTTTATACCAGCAATAACACACTGATTCTAAACATATGAGAGAAAAGGAAAATAAATCTGAAAGAACAGGCTCCTTCTTGAACCAAACAGTCCTCTTTATTCACAATAAATCAAAGTTGTTTTCTCCCAACAAAAAGCCCTTCCCTCCTACCTGGAAGTAATATTTATGCCTTAGGCCATGACCCTTCGTCTTCCCCTATTCTTTTCAATATACCAATCCGAATATACAGATGTAGAGCCATCGTTGTCACTGCTGACACGTAGAAGGCGTTTCCTGCCACTGGAGCGCTTCATTTCCTGGGGAAATGAATAGGTGTTGAGTAGAAGATGATGACTGTGTGTCATCTCTTCATGATGAGATCTGGGGCAGTTTCGCTTTCGGAATACACAGGCAACACCTAGAAACCGACTGAAAATGCCAAAGGCCGGCTCTTTCAACAGAACACACCAGCATATATGAGTTTTCCGGATCCGCTTATGCATCCTTTACTCATTGCCTGCAGAGATAATAGACACTAGTCATGCTTATGAAAATACGACATAAATGCTTTAAAAACATAAGTCTTGCCTTCATTGAACATTTATTACATCAAATGTGAAAGAATCCTCCCCTGATTTTTAATTTATGCATTGATTAAGTCCTGCGAGTGTGAATCCGATTTATATTGAAAATAATGGCATAACACATAACCGGATGGTATTTCGGAAGGGGTGCATGTGGTAACCAGTATTATGAGGAAGGCCCCGGATTCCACTCTTCAAACGACACATAGTAGCTAGGAAGAAAGAGGATACCGCTTTTCGGGCGAGTATTCCTCGAGATGTTTGTTCACCCGAAATTTGCGTGGACTGTTGGATCCACGAGAGGTAGATCAACAGTGGAGGATTGGGGAGGCAGACTTGAAATGCATATGAGCCGTATTTAATGATCTATTCGGATCCACAACATAAGATTTCCCTTTAAAAAACCCCGACTTCAATGTTTTTTGAAAAACACAAGAATATACGAGAAAACCCGTAACGGCCGGACTTCAAATTTTATATACCCGAGCCTAAAATTATTGGCGGGTGCGGTCATCACCCCTTCGCTAACTGCATAACCCTTGGGCTCCGCCGATTGCGATAAGCGATCGGGGAAGGCGGACCCGAAATATATATATATACACTGCATGTAATAGCCCTGGTAAGTCTGCAATGTATGATTTTCTTTGAAAAGCCCCGACCTTAACACTTTTCGTGAAACACAAGATTATACGGGAAAACCCACGTCTGGCCGTAAGGCCGGACTTGAAATAATATATGCCAGAATTCACGATCATCGATGGGTCCGGGTGATAGCAGTGTGCCTTATATATAGGCCCCAGACCCTCCCGATAGCGATAAGCGATTTAGCTCCGGACCCGAAACATATATAACGTGGTTACTAAAACCATCGGGTTCGATAGATGGTGGCGTGTTATATATATATATAAGCCCTAGACCTCCCGATAGTGATAAGCGATTTAGCTCCGGACCCGATATATATATGTAATATGGTTGATAATGCCATCGAGTCCGGAAGACAGTGGAGCGCCTTATATAAAAGCCCGGGACCTCGCCGATAGCGATATGCGATGGGGCTCCGAACCCGAAATATATGCATTTCGGTTAATAAAACCATCGGGTCCGGAAGCCATGTATGTGTTGTGTTTTAATGTTGATTGCGGTAGGAGAAAAGGGGTGATTTATGTATATTGATGAAGGATTTTCATTATAAAGAGTTCTAATGGGAATGAGGTACGATAGAAGGTTTTTTGAGGGTTAGGAAGGGTTACGATGGAGGAAATGAATGGAGGGTTCAACCATTAGGAATTGAATATTTGACTCGGTAACAAGTTAGAGTCTCTAGGCTAAAACAGATCATTCGGAGAGGTGAAAGTTCAACTTTTAGGGGACCCATTCAAAATTGCTGCAAAGGCAAGTTTTGATAGGGTGGTGGTTGTGGCCACAACAAATGGTGAACCACTGGGCGAACCAGTTATCTCTGTTTCCAAATAAACCATGGATCAATAGAATATCAAGGTGTTGAGATAAACTTGAAATGCAAACTGTATAGATGAACAGGCATGGGTTCCACTTCAACATTGATTGCTTCAGGTGGGATAGAGACAAATAGCTTCTACTTACTGATAGGGTTTTGACAGGCATTCTCCAATGGTAGTGTTATGGGATTTATTGACCTTCCTTTAACTGTTTCCCACTTTCAAAGATCCTTTTGGGGCCATCACTGGTCTGTCAATGCCTATTTAGGTGTGTACCTCAGCGCTTTGTTGCTCATCAAATTTGATGTAGATACGTTTATCTGCACTCTATATAAGAATTTCAGTGCTATATCTTCACATGATTGAATGGGGCGCAGTCATGGATCTTGCCATATTTTTAAACCGCTTAAGCAAGGTTGGGCTTGCTGTGTCAACCCGTACTCTCAGCCTAGCAACAGTCCCTACTATAACCGGCTTCCCAAATAACCTGTCCTTCCAGATTGGCACAAGGACTTGAATTTCATTTTCTTTTAAATAAGTCCTTCCAGTTTTAGGCACAAGGGCTAGAGCACAATTGGATTTGCCATAGGGTATATGACAGTGAGCGTAGCCCATGAAAGGAGGTTTACTTGTAGATAACAAGTATTGGACAATTTAGTGTGGTGGATGGGACCAATGGAGAATCACTGTAAACCTTACAGGGAAGTATAGGCTAGGTCTGAGTGGGATTTATTTAAAATGCAACGTTCCTCCATGCCAGTCCAACTGTAGTTACACATTTTTTGTTTTATAAAGATGCCCCCACATGCTCCAGATATCCAAGTTATCAACAGATCTCACCTAGTTCCCAATAGATGTCAATGAGTGGCTTCGGTTTGAATTCCACCGCTGATTTACAAGCTCTTATGGGCTCATTGAAAATTTGTTTGATTTGCAAGGTAATGATGGATTTAGAATCAGCAGACTCACTAGCAGGTTAAAGAGGAAAGTAAAGGTTGATGGTGGTGAATGAGTGCAATCTGAAAAGGTAAAAGCGAGACTGGAGGACTGAAATCAACTGGGTGAAAAGGATTGTAATTCAAAACAGAAGGAAAATGAATTTTGCAGAAAAACAAGAAAGGAAAGGGTGGAAATGTGACTAAACTAACAGCAAAATAAAATAAATCCTAACCTACTCAGGAGGTAACCACCATGTGGTGGCTACTGGAAGTATCTTTTGAGATGTTGGCCATTAACAGGGAGTTTTCCAGTGTCTCCCTGTAAAGTTTTCAACCTGTAAGTTCCCTGACCAATTTTTTCCACAACTTGGAATGGGCCCAGCCATAAGTGTTGGAATTTCGTGTGTTTACCTTTTGGCTCACTCAGCTTGTCCCATTTCAGGACTAGCTCCCCTACTTGGAAATCTTTATCTCCTGCCAGATGATGATCAAACCATCTTTTCACAATCATTTGGTGATTTCTGAATTTATTTCTGGCTTTATCTCTCAATTCCTCCAACCTCATCAGTTGGTTGATCCTCTCTTGAAGCAAGGCTGAAGGGGTTCCTCTTGAAGCTTGGGAGAGCTGTAGAGAGGGGAGGGTAACGTTGGGAGGTAGGATGGCTTCCTGTCCATAGACAAGGAAGTATGGGGAGTTTCCTAAGGCCACTTTTGGGCTGACCCTATCGGCCCAAAGGGCATTTGTTAGAGCATTGTGCCAGTTCCTCTGGTTGTCAGCAACGGACTTACGGATTATGCGTATGAGGTTCTTATTTGAGGACTCTGCAACTCCATTTCCCTGGGGGTAATAGTTTGATGCATACCATATGTGAATTGATTTATCAATAGCAAATTCCGTCAGTTTCAGTGATGAAAAGTACAAAGCATTATCAAATATGAGAGAGTCGGGGATGCCACACCTGTTGATAATGAATTTCTCAATAAATGATATTACCTCGTCTTCATTTACCTTCCGAAGCGGGATGGCTTCGGTCCATCTCGTGAAGTAGTCAATTGCTGTGAGTATATACTTATGCCGCTGCAAAGAGTTTGGGGTGATCTCGCCTATGACATCTAGGCCCCATTGCTAGAATGGGCGATAAATCATAACGGGCCTAAGGGGAACAGCAGGCTTTCTTTCTCGTCCTGCGGCGGTTTGACACAACTTGCATTTGTGAGCATAGGCATGCGAGTCTTTGAACATTGTGGGCCAATAACATCCGGCTCTTAATATTTTGTGAGCAGTGGTCTCTCCGACATAGTGACCACCTGCTGGGTCGTCATGCATTTCTTTCAAGACATGGTCGACATCATCCTTTTCCAAACACCTTAGCCAGATTCCATCATAATTTTTTCCGTATAATATGTTATTGGCCAAATGATATTGATTAGATTTCAATCTGATTGCTCTCCTTTGTGATGCATCCATGTGTTTAGGACATGATCCCTGTATTAGATAGAAGCGTATGTTGTAGTACCACGACTTAGGATCCAAAAAGGCTTCCGACGTTTCTCGCTCATACATCAGTGCTTCGTTAATCCATAGGGGCTCCTCCCTGAATTCCATTTGTGCATATTGCATGCTCTGCGTTTCTGGTTCTTCGGACACCCCTTCTTTATCCACCAAGGCTTCTGTTGCTAGCCTGCAAAGTCCCTGCCCTCGAACTATCTATGCCGGCTTAATCTCGAGGTCGAACTCTTGAAGGGCGGTTATCCAATTCCCTCTCTGTTCACCCATTTCCTTCTACACGAAGAGGGCTCTTACAGCAGGATGGGGAACGATTACTTTGGTCCTGGCCTTTAGTAAATAAGGGCGAAAATGTTTTACGGCCTTGAAAACCGCAAAGCCCTATTTCTCCACGTTTGGGTAGTTGAGTTCTACCCCTTGGAGATTAGAGCTCATATAAGAAATAGGGACTTCGTTGCCTTCGTTATTTTTTTGAGTGAGTATTGCGGCATATGAAACATTAGAAGCAAAAGTGTACAAGAAGAATTCCTTGTCGAAATCAGGGCTGACCAATGCAGGAGCTTTAGCGATGGCTTCCTTGATTCGTTGAAACGCTTTCTTGGCTTCATCGCTCCACTTATACATAACGTATTTTTTCATCATTAGCTGCATGGGGCGCACTATTTTGGCGAAACCTGAGACAAATTTCCTAACGAAATTGATCTTCCCGAAGAAAGATTGCATTGCTCTTTTATTTGCAGGGGGTTGTATTCTAACGATAGTCTCTATTCTTTCAAGATCAATAACAATCCCTTCTTTAGAGAGGATATAACCCAGTAGTTTCCCCTCTGTGACTGCGAAAATGCTCTTCTTAGGATTCAACGATATCCTGTATCTTCGGCATCTTTCAAAGATTTGTTTCAGGTGACAAATATGATCCCTTCTATGATATGAATACACTGTAATGTCATCCATATATACTACTACTGATCTGTTAAGCAACCCTCAGAAAGCTATATCCATAGCTCTCTGGAATGTGGCGCCCGCATTAATAAGTCCAAAAGGCATTTTGCGATATGCGTAAGTGCCCCATTTAGTGTTGAAGGTTGTCTTAAGTTGATCCCCATTAGATACTAACACTTGATTGTATCCTGAAAATCCGTCTAATAGGGGCAACATTTAGAACCCAGATACGCACTGAAGAATGTGCTCCATAGAAGGGACAAGATAGTTATCCTTTTGCGATGCTTTTTTCAGGTTTCTGAAATCAATACACAACCTGATGTCTCCATTTTTCTTTCTTACTGGCACGAGATTGGCTACCCAGCGTGTGTGTCTGACAGGAAAGATGATTTTAGCATCCAGCATTTTGTTTAATTCTTTCTTCACCAATGGTTCTAGGCTTGGATGCATCTTACGAAGCTTTTGTTGGTAGGGCCTAGCCTCCTTTTCCAAAGGAATTACATGCTACATAACGCTGGTATCAAAGGTTTTTAGGTCTCCATATGTCCATGCAAAGACGTCCTTGTATTCTTTAAATAGCTTGACAAATGCAGCCTTTTCTTGTGGAGAGCACCCCAAGCCCAAATTGACATTTTTTGGGTCTTCTTTGGTTCCCAGGTTGACCGATTCATACTTCATGGATGAGCTATGCGTTTTGTAGTTAGTCGGCTTCTTGAATTTATCATGCAAGTCATACAAGTGCTCCATCTTAACAACTGACTTGGGAATCACATTGGGCTGATCCTTTTCCTCATCTTCCCTCTCGTTCATAAGCCTATCATGTTCTTTTTCATCAATGATTGCATCCTTGAATGTCTTCTTGTAGTGCAAGAACTCAAGGATTTTCTCGTCATCTTCGAACACCTGTCAATTTGAGATGTTATCAGGCACGGATGGTCTGAAAATCAATTCAACATAACATTTATTCTTCTTCAATCTAAAATCAAGGAAAATTTTAGCAACCATAATAGCCATAAGATTAGCATCTTGGTTTTGCGCTTGAGGTATGTATGTGATATTAAAAGAATCAAAACTGTCAATTAAGCTCCATACCTCATGCTGATACCTTACCAGGTGTGGCAAATTGCAGTGTATCCTCTTCCTTACCTGGTCCACAATTATCTGAGTCACCAAAAACTTTAAGATTTTTCACCTTCATATCAATGGCTTTCTTTAGGCCCTACAACAAGCCTTCATATTTTGTCGTGTTGTTGGTGCACATGAACTCCAACTGGTTGGCCATCAGAGTTGGTTCCCTTATGGATCAACGAGAACGCTCCCAGCACTTGCACCTTCAAGGCAGTTAGAGCCATCAAAATAGAATGTCCAAAATATAGAGTCTAGTGTTACATCAATTGAATTGCTTCCTACGAAACTAATTCTATCAAATACTATATTACAAGGTGGTTCATCGATTGGATTGCAGGGGAGAGCTTCCAATTGTGTGTTTATTGCAGTTCCTTCACTTGTTTTTGCATGGAATTCTCCAAAACAGGTCTTCATAGCATAAACATTGAAACTATAGTTCCCAAGAATAGAGTTGGTAAACATTACAGGTTCATTGGGACCATTTAGTTCCATCACTACATACTTCATGTATCTTTCACGATCAACTCTCAGCATATCACCCTTCCCCTTCTGAGGCAACAAGAGATGGGACCAATCAGTTGAGAAATATCCATTCAGTTTTGCTGACCAATCCCTACTAAGCAGCATTCCATAAGCCTTGGGTATATCAACTACCACTATATCAATGACTTGAGTGTATTGTGGTTTAGCAGTCATCCGAATCAATACATCTTTCAATTCCCCAATTACTTTCACATTTGTCCTGTCTAATTGCATGATTCGAGTTCTAGTTTTCTCAGGTATCGCATGAAGTCTTTTAGCAACAACGTAAGGCATCACAGTGGATGAGGCACCTGAGTCTACCAAGCAATTGTGTATGTTCATGTTGAAGATTTCAAAAGTGATTATGAAAGGGGGAGTCATGGATTTTGATTTCCTCCCTATCATGGCTGCACTGACATCTTGGGGCTTTGATTCATTTTTGATAGGGTGGCTTCCATGGCTGCTGGCTTTTGGGCAGTGCTGGGAGTACCAATGTTTTTAAAACCGGAACCGGTGACCGGACCGGTCCACCTAATGAACCGGTTTACCGACCGGAACCGGTCTAACCGGCACTGGTTTGGTCTAAACGAACCGGTTTTAAAAAAATACGTTAAATAATCAATTTTTAATGAAACAAAACTATTTTTAAGATGTAAAACCATGATTCCAAGCCAATAGAGACAAAATATGCAAAGTTTGCTCATTTATATACCATGTAAGGTGAATACATCAAAATGGCACCGAGTGCAATACATATCATCAACAAAATAGAAAAATACATAACAAATGAGGCTCTAAATGGCCTATAAAGTCCAAAAACATTGCTGCAAGCTATGAGGCCATTGGCCTACTACAAGTCTACAGTATACACATGATCAATCATCAAGTTCATTACCAGTACTAGTAGTAGACACAAGATCATCATCAGGAGCTACATAGACATCATCTGGTTCAGAGTCTGAGGATGCCTCAGCCTGATCTGCAACCTCAGTATCAATGCCACCAATGACAATAGAAGTGGACCTAATGGAAGCACGAGTTTGTCGACCTGCATGACTAGTGCCTTCCATTGGTTCCTTGCCTTTCCTTGATGCCGCTATTGATCCTGGTTCTGATGCCACCACATAATCTGCTTCATCCCCCGCCAAAGCCATGTCGATATCAAAATCAGCCTCAAACACAGGTTCTTCAGTCTCCTCCACCCATTCTGATGTTGGATCAATATCGTCCAACACAATGGGATCTAGATCAGGAGTTTTTCTTATCATTTGGAGCTCTAATTGCATTTATTGTTTACCCCCAAACCATGAAATCCTGAAAACCATTAAGTCTGCTGAATTTTGAGTGAAATCTAAAATTCTAGTTTCTCCATATGAAATCCAATGAGGTCGAAACCACTCTCAAACATCCTGAGTCATTTCATGGTAATGTTAAAAATTTAAGTAAAAGGATGAAAATGAAAATTAAAGGAAATGTCACTTTTACTTTAAGAATTTAACATTACCATTAATTGCCAACATTGTTAGGGTTGAAACACCCTTAGTCCCCCCCCAAAACCCCTCAAACACAGTCAAAAACATGTTTTTTTAACTTTATGGTGGTTGTGCCTAAAACCGGCCGGTTTAGGACAAAACCGGCCGATTTTGTCCTAAACCGGCCGGTTTTCACCGGTTAGGGCCAAAAATCGGGCAAATGAAGGGTCTGACCGGGTTTTTAGGCCGGTTTGAACCAGCCAGCTAGCTAACCGGCTGGTTTGACCGGTTACCGGTTTTTCTGAGCGGTTTTTAAAACTATGGGGAGTACTAACAGGTCTGGAGACCGACTTCTGGGTTTGGTTGCTCAGAATGGTGGGATTTTTGTAGTTTCGCTCATTCATAGCTTTCAAGAGTAGATCTCTTTGCTGCCTTAATTTTAGCAAATCGAATTATGTTATATTAGCCCTAGATTTCTTAAGATCATCCACAATATTGTAATCAATGTTATAAACAGGATAGGGCAAAGTAAACATACCGGTTTTTCCATTCTTAAGCGGGACTTTACCATTGTGAGTCGCCTTCGTTGCATTTGGAGACGCATTTTCTTTCTCTGGATGGTTTGCAGCTAGGGTATTCTTGGACTGACTACTAGGTCTACCCTTCTCAACAGGAACTTTGGGAGCAGATGCCTTCACAGGGCGAACATTTTTCTTGGTCTAATCTACAGGCTTCATCACACCGCAAGTGGTCGCTTGCTTCGTGTGTGGATTTCATTAGTGTGGATTTCAGCCATATTGTCTCCTTGGTCATCATCGTTCTCATTTGTATTGAATCCCACAATACGTTGATTTGAGATTCTTCTTCCAAGGGCTCTTCTACTTGGTATTCTTCCTCATCTTCTTGTTCTGGCTCTAGCTCCACTATAGGTTCTTCTTGGTTAAGGAGCGATCCGATAAGAGCCAGCTCTTCTGTATTTAAATTCCCTTCATTGGGTGGAGCAGGCAGTGCAAGTGGACCATGACCACCTTCTGTCTTCTTATGATAGAAAGGTTTGAAAGGCTTTCTGTTGTTATACTCTCCTCCACTCCCGCTTGTACTCTCTCCAGAATTCCTTTTCATATTGATGACTGTGTTTGTTAGTTTCTTAATGATCCGATGCAAACCTTCCACATCTGTGGTGTCCCTTTCTTTGCCCTCGGCCACTTTGTTATCACTCCCATTATTCTTCTTGGATGACTGAGAGGCTTTCTTTCCTTCGGTTGGATGATGACATGCTGTGAGGCTAATCATCTCATTGTCGACTTTTACCGATTCATCGATAGCACGTTGTAAGGTTTCTGCATTACTCCTCTTGACCCACATCGCAGTAGGGATAGGAAGAGCAGTGATGTAGAATTCCATCAGCACCTCCTCAGTAGGTCTAGCGTTATCTGGGGTTCTGTTAAACAGGGTGTTGAACCGGATGTAAAATCCTTGACCTTTTCTTTGGTTTCCATTTTCAAACAGGATAATTCTAGAACTAAGGCCGCAGGGGTTTTGTCATTGCCATACTTGTCTAAAAAGGCCTATTAAAAGGCAGCCCACGAGGTGATTGATCCTGTTATCAAGCTAAAGTACCATGTGGAAACTGCACCAATCAGGGTAAAAGGGAATAGGTGACATACTATATCTTCATCAGCTACCCCAAGCATGCGCACAACTAGGAAGAAAGAATGAATATGGTTATCAGTGGTGTCTCCCTTCTCAGGGTCGAATTTAGGCAGTACTCTTTCTACATTCTTGGGTAAGGGATGTTGCTGCCCAAGTACCTTTACGGTGTCCTGAGCGAGCCAGGGAGGAAGTGCTCCCGAAGGAGGTGGGAGTTGCTTCCCACTGGGTTGAGGAATATTAGCCATATCACAGATAGGGATGTTCTGGTTGAAGGTTTCTTCAAGGACTTCTTTATTAAGACTTCCCAAATCAGGCCAGGGATTACCTTAAGAGAGTGGATCTTCAGGAATTCTTCCCAAGGAGTGTCAATACTTTGCAAGGATTCAAGCACAATATCTTCAAGAGACGGGGTTGCAGATGTCTCTCGGTTTATGGAACAGATCCTTGGCTTTCTTTTAGTTGTCGGAGGTAAAGAATGAAAGATGGGAAGCTAAGAGAGGGAACAAGTGTAAGCCTGAGTAAGTATTCTAACTGTTTGTTCCTGAGTGACAGGATACTCCCACAATGTCTCTTCTTCGAAATGAGGCTTTCTGGAGCAGAAGGAAGGGTCTTTTCGACCTTCACGATCAATGTATTAATCTTTTCGAGTCCATGCGCGACATTTATAGATGAAATCATAAAAAGCTGTGGACGGTGGTTCAGGCCCTCCTTCTAGCGCCAATTTCTTGACATGGGGAATTTTCGCTATACCAACAAGGGGAACTAACCCGATCACAGACCCCAATTAGCCCTGCTTTTGTTTGGGATGGCTAGTTCCAACGGGTTTTAACAGACCCCGTAAACTGTTAAATGCGTTGAAAGATTGCTTCTGGGAAGAAGACTTCAATTAAATCAACAAAAAAAACAGCTAACCTCTATGTATTGAATCCTATCTATACTTCTTCTAACTACTCTAGTCTATGTCTTAACTATCCTAATCTATCCTGCAGGAGCATGACAAAGAGAAGTTAAATATCATATATGAATTCCAAGTCTAAATGAATCAATTACTGGTTCACATAAGAACAAGGTTGCATCAAATCCTAATTGCAATCCAATTACTTATACAGGAATATACATTCCTTTCCATACAAATAACACTTGCAACTAATGTTTAACAAACTCTGGAATCAGCGTCCTTTCATGAATTATCAATGCTATTGAATTACATTCAAATAACCAAGAATAACCATGAACTGTTAGTCATCAATATGCACAAAGCAAATCACATTTGTCTTTATACCAGCAATAACACACTCATTCTAAACATATGAGAGAAAAGGGAAATAAATCTGAAAGAACAGGCTCCTTCTTGAACCAAACAGTCATCTTTATTCACAATAAATCAAAGTTGTTTTCTCCCAACAAAAAGCCCTTATCTCCTATCTAGAAGTAATATTTATGCCTCAAGCCATGACCCTTCGTCTTCCCCTGTTTTTTTCAATATACCGATCCGAATATACAGATGTAAAGCCATCGGTGTCACTGCTGACACGTAGAAGGCGTTCCCTGTCACTGGAGTGCTTCATTCTTGGGGAAATGAATAGGTGTTGATTAGAAGATGATGATTGTGCGTCATCTCTTCATGATGAGATCTGGGGCAGTTTCACTTTCGGAATACACAGGCAACACCTGGAAACCGACTAAGAATGCCAAAGGCCGGCTCTTTCAACAGAACACACCCGCATATATGAGTTCTCCAGATCCGCTTATGCATCCTTTACTCATTGCCTGCAGAGATAATAGACACCAGTCATGCTTATGAAAATATGACAAATGCTTTAAAAACATAAGTCTTGCCTTCATTGAACGTTTATTACATCAAATGTGAAAGAATCGGCCCCTGATTTTTAATTTATGCATTGATTAAGTCCCACAAGTGTGAATCCTATTTATATTGAAAATCATGGCATAACACATAACCGAATGGTATTTCGGAAGGGGTGCAAGTGGTAACCGGTATTGCGAGGAAGGCCCTCGATTCCACTCTTCAAACGACACATAGCAGCTAGGAGGAAAGAGGATACCGCATTTCGAGCGGGTATTCCTCGAGCTATTTGTTCACCCGAAATCTGCGTGGACTGTTGGATCCACGAGAGGTAGATCAACGGTGGAGGACTGGGTAGGCGGACCTGAAATGCATATGAGCGCGATTATTGATCCCTTTGGATCCACAATATAAGCTTTCCCTTTGAAAAACCCCAACTTCAATGTTTGTCGAAAAACACAAGAATATACGGGAACCGAACTTCAAATTTTATATACCCGAGCCTATAATTATAGGCGGGTCCGATCATCACCCCTTCGCTAACTGCATAACCCCTAGGCTCCACCAATTGCGATAAGCGATCAGGGAAGGCGAACCCGAAATATATATATATATACTGCACTTAATAGCCCTGGCGGGTCCGCAATGTATGATTTTCTTTGAAAAGCCCCGACCTTAGCACTTTTCGTGAAACACAAGATTATACGGGAAAACTCGGTCAGACTTGAAATAATATATGCCCAAATTCACGATCATCGGCGGGTCCGGGTGATAGCGGTGTGCCTTATATATAGGCCTCGGACGCTCCCTATAACGATAAGTGATTTAGCTCCAGACTCGAAACATATATATCGTGGTTAATAAAACCATCGGGTCCAGTAGATGGTGGCGCACTATATATATATGTAATATGGTTGATAATGCTGTCAGGTCTGTAAGACAGTGGAGCGCCTTATATAAAAGCCCGAGACCCCGCCGATAGTGATATGCGATGGGGCTCCGGACCTGAAATATATGCATTTCGGTTAATAAAACCGTCGGGTCCGGAAGCCATGTATGTGTTGAGTTTAATGTTGATTGCGGTAGGCAAAAAGGGGTGATTTATGCATATTGATGAAGGATTTTCATTATAAAGAGTTATAATGGGAATGAGGTGCAATAGAAGGTTTTTGGATGGTTAGGAAGGGTTACAATGGAGGAAATGAATGGAGGGTTCAATAAAGACTTTGGGGTTTCATTCATGAGGTGTTCTTCGTTTGAGAGTGTGATGAATTGTTGATCATTGGTATAATTCCTTTTACTCATGCTTTGATCTAATTTGTTTTCATATGCTCTTTTAGATTTGTTAATGTAGAGCTATCTTGCATTGACATTTGATTTAGAAGTATGCTCTAGGTATAGAATGCTCTAGTTGGTTTTAAATAAATCTCTAAAGTTTCTTATCATTGTTTATTGTTAAATCTATATGGAACTAATTCTTGATTGAAGTTTTGTAGAGAGAACATTTTGTTGGGATCATAGAATCAAGCGTGAGGGGAAGTCTTTAGAGAGATCAACCCACTCTTGATACATTTGGAAAAGAGCTCTCATTTGTTCTTTGAGCCTTCATAGTCTTATCTTACAAAGTGGTTTTGCAGGGGTTTGGCACATAGCTTGTACACAAGCCGAGCACTTCTAAATTTAAATCTCTTTTAAAAAATGTTGTACTTCATTTCTTTCATTTGTTATATAAGAACTTGAAAATGGCTAAGCAAAGACGAGAGTTTACTCTCACTCTTTAGCTTAGCCTTTTGTAAATTATAATTGTACATATACATTTTATCTTGTTGATTTTTTCACTAATACTTAACTTATTTTGCAGTCATTGTTTAGATTGTTTGCTAACTCTTGTGTGGCAGATTTTGAAGAGCAACCTCTTGCAACATCTAACAAGTGTTTGCAGGACCTTTGGCAAATGTTGGGGGTTTGATTTCCAAGGATGTCGTGAGCCCTTTTGAGGCTTATTTTGGCCAAGTCGAGTTCACTAAAGGGTTGCCCATTTTCCTCTCTAAGCCGTGGGCATTTGGAGGAAACTCACACCTTGTTTTCCTTACATAAATTTTGTGAGATCTAGTCACTACTTTCTCAAGAAAGGAGGTCTAATGTCCAAGTTTCAAGCAATTATTGTAAGGACTCTCCTTGACGTTTAGTTGAAGACTTTGAAGGGCCCTCTTCTCATTGTAATATTAATAAAAGATCTAATTTGTTTGTGGGAGCTTGGGATTTCTCCCATGGTATCCTATCTCCCCATTTAGAGGGAGACTTTTCTTGGATGGATTGACATTTGCATCGCTTAAGCTTTCACACTTCATTCACTTGCATGCTTTAATTGAAAATTAACACAACTTCACTATCACATTTCATTTTTAAGTTAAAGTTTGTTGCAATTTCATTTGAGCTTTGCATTCTCTATCTTATTGTTGCTTGGAGCCACAAGCTTACACTTTGGGCAATTCATCCTTCACATGCAACCATTTTATATTCTTAACAAACTTTGATTTGTTTCCAGTTACCTTGGTAAATTGTTTCATGAGCACTTGAATACATGCTTCATTTTTATGCTATTTTGTTATCTTGAATATTGGAGCAATTTATTGTCATTGTCTATTTGAAACAAATTTTACTTTCAAGCAAATTATTTGTATCATTTTAATTCATTGATGAGACACATGCAACACTTGTAAGCTAATTTTATTCCTCCAATTGAAGTTATAATTGTAATTTATGTTGAATACTATTTCATTTTCAAGCGTTGCAAATCAATTTTTTTGAAGCATTTGCATGTAGAATCACTTTAATTTGGAGAATTAACACAACTTGCACTTCATCTAGGCATTTTAGTATAGGAAGGCCCCTAGATTCATTAAAATTGCACCTCAACATAAGTTGGTTGAAGTAGACATTTTAGGGATCCTCTACTCCTCTATTGACTCCTCACTGTGAAATCCATATCTTTGGGTGAGGGTAATGTTTGAAGATTGAAGAGTTAAATTGTAATCATGTTGTAGAGATAATTAATAAAATTAACCAAAAGCACTTTCCATTACATTTACTTTACTTGTCTCTTTATGGTTTGAGTTTTCATATGCAAAGTTTATTCCAAAAACAAGTATTGTAATCTTTTCAAACAAGTGCTTTCTTTTCATGCTTCAAATCTAATTTCATATTGATGTCTTGGTTTAGCACTTCATTTCTTTTACATTTCCAAGTTAATTACTAATTTTTGGGTTTTGGCAAGATATGTTTCACATGTTTTGATTTATAAAGAGTATTATCTCGAAAACATTTTGTATCTTACATATCTTGTGCTAACAATTTTTGTTTACATTTTAGTGTTACTTTACTTTCTCTTTTGAGAGCATTGCATTTTACTTTGAGAAAATATATCTTTAAATTGTTGAGCAAATTCCTTTATGGTACTGGTTTTATGGTTTTTGTCATATCAATGGTTGGCATTGTTATTTCAAGTTGCTCACTTCATATTTGTTCATAAATCCTTAAAAGTAATTCATTTTCAATATAACACTCTCCTAGAAACTCACATCTTTTAACTTAACTTTTCATTAGGGACCACCCCCCTTAGCTAACCTAGGAGATAGCTCAAACAAAGAGACTTGGGATTAGTGTGACAACCCCTTCTCTGAGTTCCCTGCCACCAACCACACCTTGTGGGGTTGAAGGCTTTTCTCACTGACTTGTAGGTAGGTGTAGGCGACAGGGTCAACACGGCTAACACCTCCACATGTGCGAGAATCTAGTACTGTCTGCTGCAAAGAAGGGTCGAGGCTAGTAAAGGTCACTCTAGAAGCTGAATCAAGAGAGAAGACATTGCATTCATCAAGCCAATGTGTAGAAGGAAGTCCTTCCATCCAATCGAAGTGGTAACAAGGTGCAAAAAGTGGTCAACATCCATCACACATACTGCAACTAGGGTTCTCAAGAGGCTGAGGGTTGCAAGTCCGATCCAAGAGCCGAGATCTAAAGGATAGCCGAGAAGGAGGGAGAAGCAAGCAGTTTGACCATCATTGACTCAAGGAAGAAGAGGTTAAACTAAGAGGTCTTGAGACTTTGTCTTGGAGAGGAAAATAGGTCAAGGGTCTTGGTCTTAGTATTCGTCAATTGAAGTCTCTATAGAAGAAGAATTCGCTTGGGTTTTCCTCTCAAGTTGGAGAGGTTTTGGCCCTAGTTGATCGCACACATTCTGTGTCTCTTATCTCTTTATTGTTTTCGCTTTGGTAGTTGTTTGATGAAGAAGATCACTATAATAATCTAAGTTTCTAACTAAATAGAAGATCCTAATATAAAGAAGTAAAAAGCATTCACAAGCAGTTATCATAAAAGAAATAACCTAATTGCTATGCCCTAGATTTCTCATCACGGTATCAGAGCTAAGGTGACAAATCAAGTAAAGGGCATCTCATCAAGAGACATAATCACTCAAGGATCAAATCTCGAAGGATATCAAAGTGAAGTCAATATCTACAAAGAAGTGTCAAAACCCTAGATCGAAGTGGAAGTCTACACCAGAAGAAGTCTTGGGATCCTCAAAAGACCACAAAGACACTGCTCAAGTTGAAGAACTTACAAATCAAAGTTTCTTGAAGACTATTCATCCTAGAGAAGCAAGATCAAGGACATTGTCATTATCTTCAAAAATTCTAAGGCGATCTCCCTCTCGTAGAAGAAAGGTCCTTACCATTGAAGAAAATCATCCCAGAAGCATCAAGACATCATCAAGAAGTCATCATTGATCATCATCAAGGACATCACCATCAAAGGATCTAAAGTGATCTCCTTCTTTGTGGAGTCAAGGATCACTCTTGAAGAGATCTATCTTCATCAAGGAGAAGTTCTCTATCATCTATATTATCATCAAATTCAAGGAGGCAGCAAGTGAAAGAAGCATCTTCACAAGTATAGCTATGTTTGAATTTGTCAAAATGTATTTTTGCAAGGAAAGCAACAAATTGGTTGGGGCTTCAAACTATCTTGAATGGAAGAAGAGGATAGATCTGAATCTCATTGAAAATGAAGTTATGGATCATGTCAAAGGATCTATCACTGAACCATCGAAAGAAGATGCTCAAGCACTTGCAAAGTTTATGAAAGGGGAAGTGAGGGCTCAAAGGATCCTCATAGAATCCATCAAGGATCCCCTCATTCCATATGTATCTAAACTCGACACCTCAAAAGAAATATATGACAATTGGAAGAGTTGTTTTCTGTAAGCACTGCAGGAGAAGTTATCTCTCTAAGGCAAGAACTCTACAAGCTAAAGGATATCAAAAGAAAAATGAATAGCCTCATACTTTATGAGGATATCTGAAATAAGGGATCAACTTCAAGATCTGGGTGAAATAATGTCTAACAAGGAGATGATGTTACGAATATAAATTGCCTAAAATAAAATGAATATAAATAATGTAAATAATAAATAATCAAATTTTGATTATGTTAAATAGTCAATAAGTTAAGTAAAAAGGCATGCTAAAAGACATGTCAAGTCAGGAAAGGACACCTGCTTAGGTATATATATGTTGGTCCTCGTTGTTACATTCATCACTTGTTCATTTTTATATTATAGATTATTATTACAAAATACCTCTTGTGTATTTTTAACATTTAAGTCAACAAGCCTACAGGTTTTGTTGCTTCAGTGGTATTGGAGCCATGCCGCACAATATAATCATGCGAGTCTTTGAACGTTGTTCTGTTGCAATTTCTAAGCCTAACTGTTAGAAACCCTTCATGTACTTTTCTTATTTATTTCTACTACTTATTTTGATTAATTAACAAGTTATTTACCATGTAAAGACTGAAAATAAATACAAATACATGTTCAACACCTTATAGATCATCAATTGAAGGAAACAAAACAACCACACAAGTGACACCGTTGTTTTTGGACCAATGTCCCAGGAAAAACCCAATGCAGGAAAACCGGTGCAGCTATCTGAAGGTTTTAATTATTAAGCAGTTTCAGAATATAATCTGGGTGCCAAAACTGACTCACCCAACAGAGAATAATCTTGGCAGTAGTACCTCACAGTCAGAGACAAATCTTCCGGCTAAAACCCCAGATACAGAATCCCACAACTCTCAGCTCCAATCTACCTAACGAAAACTCCTAGCGTCTGCCTCTAAGGACTGCATCAGCCCTTCCTAGCCCAGCGTCATCCCAATAACCCCTGCGTCAACTTCTAGAGACACTGCATCAACCTCTAGAGCTCCTGCATCACCCATGCTAGCTCTCTTTGGCACTGCGCAACCCCTGGCTGTCTCTGCGTGAGCCCTAGCTAGCTTTGTGTGGCCTCTAGCTAGCTCTGCGTCCCTCTCTCCCGGCTTCTGCGCTGATTCCCACAGTACCCTCTTTGACTCTTTGCTTCTTTATTCACTACCTCTCAATTGCAACTTTGATCACTCTTTCGACTTCCTCAGCAAACCCTGCCCCAGAAAATCGAAATTTTGATCAACTCGGTGTGTTCTCCAAGTGACCCTCAAGCCTCCTCTTATACTTTTCTTGTTGACAATTCAACATCCGAGATTAAGTCCCTAATCAACGGCTAAGATTAACTCTGGCTTGATCCATGACTTTTGAACCCTTCTAACACTGTTTTATATTAATTCACATTAATATTTTATTTTCCCTAAGTTTAGACTTAGGGACTCCATTAAAAATATTAATTATTTTAATATCTCCCAAACTGTTTAGAATCTGCCCAAACCATTTCTGGGCATTGGAGATCTCATGTACTTTAGCCTCTTCACCAATTTTTGTGGCTAGAGCACATCCGATGCTACCCAAATCAACACACTTTAGATTAATACCCATTAATTATTTTAATTTCCTAGGTTTAGACTTAGCGACCTGTTGACCACTAGTGTGGCACCTAATGATTATATGAAGACGCCATGCCCAAGGATGATCTAGAGGACACTTGTAGCATCAGATATCATCAATCAATGGACTTATTTAACTCTACTTCTATCTTCTCATCATCTTTCTTGTACCAAAATTCCACACCCTACAGGGAATTGTAATAAGTGATACTAATAATGATGAGTTTTGAGTATGTAACAGGCCTAGGATGTTGGGACTCGATCAGCAAACAAGTACACCTAGGAGTGTTTTTTTTTATTTGGTTAATTATCCCTTCTTTTTCAAAGGCAGATAATTTTCTGAGTTTTTTCACTCTCTTTTTACCCCAAAGCAAGGGTGACGGTTTGAAGGTTGAGCCCGTAACAAATCTTAGTGTCTAGAATCAATATATATTACCATACTAGATCACACAAAAAATTTCGTGGAATTTGGTTAAATCTAGGTAGTCATTTTTAATTTTTTAGATTTCTAGCAGGTCAAAAATTGCGAATAAAATTGTATTTATATGTAATAAGTGTAGTCTAGAGAAGTTGTATGGGGTATGAGTAATGAAATTTACACCTCTCACCCTCAACTTTCTACTATGACACACTTTGAGGTGTTAGAAATGTGTTTTTAACCCTCAAAACCCACTTGTCCTAAGTTTAGTGGGAAATCTAGCAGTTAATTGAGCCAGGAATTGAAATAATGGAGAAAAATAAATATCCACACATGTTAAATGTTGTGGAAATGAGGTGGAAAATTATGGGGGAGTTAAAGTGAAGTCCCAAGGTGATGTGGACTCTTAAATCAAGGAAAGGACATGTGCTCAAATAAAATCGAATTTCTGGCACTAAAGGAGAACGCTACTTTTGGAAATTCGAATTTGTGAAGCTAATGCACATTTGGAAGGATTTGCGAGAATATTTGGTGGACCTTTTTGTGGGAAATTGTGCCCACATGGGTTACCACCCATATACACTTATCATTCTATCATAAAATTTGAATTTGGCACATAAAGGAAGAAGAAAATGATGTCCACTTGCTAGAATTCTATTTTTACACTTGGCATTGGAGCTCCATTCAACAAATTCAAATTTCTCTTTGGGATTGTCACCTCATGCCCCTTGTTTTATCATTTTTACATTGGGATTGGCTCCAATGCCATTTGTCATTGTCATTCTTCATTGGGATTTGCTCCCAACTCTCTATATAATAGAGCCATGGACTCTCATATTGTATCATGTAAACGAGTTATTGTGCTTGAGAAGACTCTGCAGGATTGTATTCACTACTTGCAATACAATACAAGAGTCTTTGGGGTAAAGCATGATGGTGTTCTTATGCTTCTATTTATTTCCTCGTGTCATTATTTCTTTCATGCTTGTTTCAAGTTATGTTAGTATGCAGCTATCTCATATTAGCATAAGAATTAATGATTTGGTTTAGGAAAAGAAATCTTCTAGTGGATAATAGATGTATCTCTAGGAATTATTTCCACTACACTTATTTAATTTCATGTTGATTTAATAATTTGTGGTGAAGTTTTGTAGATGAATCATTATTTGGTCAAGTTTTTCAATCATGACAGGAAATTCTCGGAGTAATCAACCCATTACTGAAAAATATTCAAGGAGAACCCGCATGTTTTGAAATACAAAGTCTCATCTATATCTTATTTGTGTCTTGCAGGGATTCTTTCAAGTTTCTTAAAGCTTTTATTTCTTGCATCAAAATATCAAACTTGGAAAAAAAAAATATGTATTGTATTCCATTTATCAATATCTGGCTATTTCAAAGAGCTAAGTCATGGCTAGTCAAAGAGGAGAGCTTGTTCATACTCTTTGGCCTAGCTTCTTATAGATTATTTTTGTAACATACTTTGTTGTCATCTTGGTCTAACATCTGAGTTATTTTCGTATCCTTTTGGGCAAGATAATTTCCATGCTTTGATTTGTAGACTTATTCATCTTGAAAGCATTTATAATATCTTGTGCTAACAATTTAGTGTTTCACTTTTCAGGGTTATTTTGGCTTGCCATTTGAAATCATTTCACTTCATTTTAAGCAAGATACAATTTCATTTCTTAAAGAGCAAATACTTGGAAGACACTGGTTGTTTTTGTATTTCATGTTCATCTTATGATGGTTATTGCTCATATCAACTTTTGCCTATAAATCTTAAACAGATAATCTATTTAATTCTAACAATTCTCCTAGAAACTCGCATCCTTTTTTAAATTAACTTTTCATTAGGGACCACCCCCCTTAGCTAACCTAGGAGATAACTCAAACGGAGAGAGTCAAGATTACTGTGACAATCCGTTCTCTAAGTTCCCTGCCAACAACCACACCCTGTGGGGTTGAAGACTTTTCTCACTGAATTGTAGGTAGGTATAGGCGACAGGGTCAAGATCTTTGGCGTCGTTGCCGAGGACAAGTCTTCTTGTACCTGGGAAATACGACTAACTTTTGATTTTTGCATGTTGGATTTTAGAGTTAGATTCTTGTTCAAGTGGCGACTCCACTTATTTCATTTTCTACAAGGATTTCTACTTGAAGCTTGCTTCTTGTAGATTTCTTGTTAATCTTGGCAAGAGCCTCTCTCTGGTATCCATTTGCTCTTTACAGGGTCAAGTGAGCATGACATCATGAATGATTTGTTTGCACCTTGTGATTTTACGAACATTTCAAGCTATCCAAATTTCATTCCAGATGAAGCCATTGAGGCTATTGAAGAGTTGCCTAGTTTTCTAGGTGACAATGCCATTAGCACTAAAACTCACCTTAGGAATTTCCACCTTTGTGTAAGCAAATGGTGCCATGAGATTAACCATGAGGATGTTAAAATGAGGCTTTTCATCTTTTCGTTAGATGGAAATGCAATGGATTGGTTCATAGAATTACCTGCTAAGAGTTTTGATTCTCTAGAATCAACCATTGACGCCTTTGAAGAAAAATATGGAGATGAAGAATGATCAAAGCGAAAGCAAATAAGAATGATAAGCATCTCATCAAGGGGTTGACTCAAATGATTATGGATATGCAACTCGGCCAAGTTCAACTCATTAAGGCCATGGAGGTAAATCATGCACAAGCAATAAAGGCCATGGAGGTAAATCATGCACAAGCAATAAAGGCCATGGAAGTCAATCATTCTAATCAAATGACCTCTATTCAAAACAGGTTGCTCGCCATGGAAGAAAAACAAGTGCAATTAATCAACACCGTGGAAATGAATCAGGTCAAGGAAATAAGTGTTATGAAGGCTAATCAGGTCACTTTTCAGAATAGGTTGGATAAAATGGAAAGATTACGGTACAAAGATGCCAACTTAGGTTAAATGACGAATGGGAAAAGAACAAAGAAACAAATCATAAATATCCCGATCCACTGAAGCAATCTTCATCTCATTATGAGGAGGTCATTTACTCCATTGAAAAATGGTTAATTGATGGAGATTTGGATAGCAAGGAAACTGAGGGGAATCAAGTTTATACTTATGAGATTGATCCATCACCCATGTCAGAGCAGAAACAAAATGGACAAAGGCTGGTCAAAAATATCTTGGATACTTCGAATTTTCCATCTGAGCATCTTCAAGATCGGGTAGAAAGGTCTACTTTGATCACCTTAACATCAACATCACAATCTATTAAGAAAAAAAGAAAAAAGCGAAAAGGATTTGGTAAATATGATGGTCATGTACAACACAATGTTGGGATTGATCAAAGTCCTCAAATATTCAGAATTGGACAGGGCACATCAGAAAAACCACCCATGGATCTGCTCGAAGTAAGCAGGTTCTCAGCATGAACTTCATTGAGGACATCTGATGCTATGGGACATCTTTTTGTATCATATTTCTAACCTTATCCCTTGTCATTTTTGTTTAATTAGTTTTATTTCAAGAATAAATTGTCATTTATGCTTTTAGAATAAATTTCCATTGCTTCATTTATGTACTTGATGATATTTTGAATGGATACTGTTGATATATGTCTTTTGTCGATGGATGCAGATTCCAGGTTCTTGTACACTATCCCGTTGTATCTAACATGCATCCCCGTATGGAGCCAAATGTTGACCACTGGAGTGGCACTTGATGATTATATGAAGACTCCATGGCCAAGGATGATCTAGAGGACACTTGTACCATCAGATATCATCGGTCAACGAAGTTTTTTAACTCTGCTTATATCTTCTCATAATCTTTCTTACCCTACGGGGAATTGTAATAAGTGATATTAGTAATGATGAGTTTTGAGTCTGTAACAAGCCTAGGATGTTGGCACTTGATCAGCAAACGAATACACTTTGGAGTGTTTTTTTTTATCTGTTTAATTATCCCTTCTTTTTCAGAGGCGGATAATTTTCAGGGTTTTTTCACTCACTTTTTACCCCAAAGCCGGGGTGATAGTTGAAGGTTGAGCCCCTAATACATTTTAGTGTCTAGAGTCGATGTATATTACCATACTAGATCACACAAAAAAACCGTGGAATTTGGTTAAGTCTAGGTAGTCAATTTTTTATTTTTTAGATTTCCCGCAGGTCAAAAATTGCAAAATTGTAATAAGTGTAGTCTAGAGAAGTTGTATGGGTATGAGTAATGAAATTTACACCTCTCACTCTCAACTTTCTACTATGATACACTTTGAGGTGTTAGAAATGTGTTTTTAACCCTCAAAACCCACTTTTCCTAAGTTTACTGGGAAATCTGGCAATTAATGAAGCCAGAAATTAAAATAATGGAGAAAATAATATCCACACATGCTAAATGTTGTGGAAATGAAGTGGAAAATTATGGGGGAGTTAAAATGAAGTCCCAAGGTGATGTGGACTCATAAAATCAAGGAAATGGCATGTGCTCAAATAAAATCGAATTTCTGGCATAAAAGATGAAAGTTGCTTACTTGGAAATTCGAATTTGTGAAGTTAATGCACATTTGGGAGGATTTTGGAGAATATTTGGTGGAAATTTTTGTGGGAAATTGTCTCCACAAGGGTTACCACCCATATACACTTGTCATTCTATCATAAAAGTCAAATTTGTCACATAAGGGAAGAAGAAAATGATATCCACTTGCCAGAATTTGATTTTTACACTTGGCATTGGAGCTCCATTCAACAAATTCGAATTTCTCTTTGGCATTGTCACATCCTGCCACTTGTTTTATCACTTCTACATTGGGATTGGCTCCAATGCCATTTATCGTTGTCATTTCTCATTGGGATTTGCTCCCAACTCTCTGTATAATATAGCCCTGGGCTCTCATATTGTATCATGTAATACAAGCTATTGTGCTTGAGGAGACTCTGCGGGATTGTATTCACTACTTGCAATATAATAGAATAGTCTTTGGGGTAAAGCATGATGGTGTTCTTCTCCTTGCATGTGTGGTAAATTCTTGACTTGTTATGCTTATATTTATTTCCTCATGTCATCATTTCTTTCATGCTTGTTTCAAGTTATGTTAGTATGCAGCTATCTCATATTAGCATAAGAATTAATTATTTGTTTTAGGAAAAGAATCTTCTAGTGGATAATAGATGTATCTCTAGGAATTCTTTCCACTTTCATGTCGATTTAATGATTTGTGGTGAAGTTTTGTAGATGAACCATTATTTGGTCAAGATTTTCAGTCGTGAGGGGAAATTCTCGGAGGAATCAACCCATTCCTGAAAAATATTCAAGAACCCACATGTTTCGAATTCCAAAGTCTCATCTATATCTTATTTGTGTCTTGCAGGAATTCTTTCAAGTTTCTTAAAGCTTTTATTTCTTGCATCAAAATATCAAACTTGGAAAAAATATTTTTTACGTATTGTACTTCATTTATCAATATCTGGCTATTTCAAAGAGTTAAGTCATGGCTAGTCAAAGAGGAGAGTTTGCTCATACTCTTTGGCCTAGCCTCTTGTAGATTATTTTTGTAACATACTTTGTTGTCATCTTGGTCTAACATTTGAGTTATTTTCGTATCCTTTTGAGCAAGATAATTTCCATGCTTTGATTTGTAGACTTATTCATCTTGAAAGCATTTATAATATCTTGTGCTAACAATTTAGTGTTTCACTTTTCAAGGTTATTTTGGCTTTCCATTTGAAATCATTTCACTTCATTTTAAGCAAAATACAATTTCATTTCTTAAAGAGAAAATACTTGGAAGACATTGGTTGTTTATGTATTTCATGCTTATCTTATGATGGTTATTGCTCATATCAATTTTTTGCTTATAAATCTTAAAGAGATAATCTATTTAATTCTAACAATTCTCCTAGAAACTCGCATCCTTTTTAAATTAACTTTTCATTAGGGACCACCCCCCTTAGCTAACCTAGGAGATAACTCAAACGGAGAGAGACGAGATTAGTGTGACAGCCCCTTCTCTGAATTCCCTGCCACCAACCACACCTTGTGGGGTTGAAGGCTTTTCTCACTGACTTGTACACAAGTGTAGGCGGCAAGGTCAACATCTTTGGTGTCACTGCCGGGGATAAGTCTTATTGTACCTGGGAAATACGACTAACTTCTGGTTTTTTCATGTTGGATTTTAGAGTTAGAGTCTGTTCAAGTGGCGACTCCACTTATTTCATTTTCTGCAAGGATTTCTACTTGAAACTTGCTCCTTGTAGATTTCTTGTTAATCTTGGACAAGAGCCTCTCTCTGGTATATATTTGCTCTTTACAGGGTCAAGTGAGCATGACATCATGAATGATTTGTTTGCACCTTGTGATTTTACTAACATTTCAAGCTATCTGAATTTCATTCCAAATGAAACCATTGAGGCTATTGAAGAGTTGCCTAGTTTTCTAGGTGACAATGCCATTAGCACTAAAACTCACCTTAGGAATTTCCACCTTTGTGTGAACAAATGGTGCCATGATATTAACCGTGAGGATGTTAAAATGAGACTTTTCATCTTTTCATTAGATGGAAATGTAATGGATTGGTTCATAGAATTACCTGCTAACAGTTTTGATTCTCTAGAATCAATCATTGGTGCCTTTGAAGAAAAATATGGAGATGAAAGAATGATCAAAGCGAAAGCAAATAAGAATGATAAGCATCTCATCAAGGGGTTGACCCAAATGATTAAGGATATGCAACTCAACCAAGTTCAACTCATTAAGACCATGGAGGTAAATCATGCACAAGCAATAAAGGCCATGGAAGTCAATCATTCTAATCAGATGACCTCTATTCAAAACAAGTTGCTTTCCATGGAAGAAAAACAAGTGCAATTAATCAACACCATGAAAATGAATCATGTCAAGGAAATAAGTGTTATGAAGGCTAATCAAATCACTTTTCAAAATAGGTTGGATGAAATGGAAAGATTACAGGTACAAAAATTTCAGCTTAGGTTAAATGACGAATGGGAAAAGAACAAAGAAACAAATCATACATCTCCCGATCCACTAAAGCAATCTTCATCTCATTATGAGGAGGTCATTTACTCCATTGAAAAATGGTTAATTGATGGAGATTTGGATAAAAAGGAAACTGAGGGGAGTCAAGTTTATATTTATGAGATTGATCCATCACCCATGTCAGAGCATAAACAAAATGGACAAAGGCAAGTCAAAAAGTCTTGGATACTTCGACTTTTCCATCTGAGCATCTTCAAGATCGGGCAAAAATGTCTACTTTGATCACCTTAACATCGACATCAAAATCTATTAAGAAAAAAAGAAAAAAGTAGAAAGGATTTGGTAAATCTGATGGTCATGTACAACACAGTGTTGGGATTGATCAAAGTCCTCAAATATTCAAAATTGGACAGGGCAAATCAGAAAAACCACCCATGGATCTGCCCGAAAGTAAGCAGGTTCTCGACATGAACTTCATTGAGGACATCCGATGCTATGGGACATCTTTTTGTATCATATTTCTAAAATTATCCCTTGTCATTTTTGTTTAATTAGTTTTATTTCAAGAATAAATTGTCATTTATGCTTTTAGAATAAATTTCCATTGCTTCATTTATGTACTTGATGATATTTTTGAATGGATACTCCTGATATATGTCTTTTGTCAATGGATGCAGATTCCAGGTTCTTTCACACTATCACGTTGTATCTAGCGTGCATCCCAATATGGAGCCAAATGTTGACCACTAGAATGGCCCCTGATGATTATATGACTCCATGCCCAAGGATGATCCAAACGACACTTGTACCATCAGATATCATCAGTAAACAAAGTTTTTTAACTTTACTTCTATCTTCTCATCATCTTTCTTATACCTAGATTCCACACCCTACGGGGAATTGTAATAAGTGATACTAGTAATGATGAGTTTTGAGTTTGTAACAGGCCTAGGATGTTGGGACTCAATCAACAAATGAGTACACCTTGGAGTGTTTTTTTATTTGGTTAATTATCCCTTCTTTTTCAAAGGCGGATAATTTTATGGGTTTTTTCACTCACTTTTTACCCCAAAGTTGGGGTGACGGTTTGAAGGTTGAGCCCCCAACACATCTTAGTGTCTAAAGTCGATGTTTATTACCATACTCGATCACACAAAAAAAATCGTGGAATTTGGTTAGGTCTAGGTAGTCATTTTTTAATTTTATAGATTTTCAACAGGTCAAAAATTGCAAATAAAATTGTATTTAAATTGTAATAAGTGTAGTCTAGAGAAGTTGTATGGGGTATGAGTAATGAAATTTACACCTCTCACCATCCACTTTCTACTATGACACACTTTGAGGTGTTAGAAATGTGTTTTTAACCCTCAAAACCCACATTTCCTAAGTTTGGTGGGAAATATAGCAATTAATTAAGCCCGAAATTAAAATAATGGAGAAAAATAAATATCCACACATGCTAAATGTTGTGGAAATGAGGTGGAAAATTATGGGGGAGTTAGAATAAAGTCCTAGGGTGATGTGGACTCCTAAAATCAAGGAAACGACATGTGCTCAAATAAAATCGAATTTTTGGCATTAAAGGAGAACGATGCTTACTTGGAAATTCGAATTTGTGAAGTTAATGCACATTTGGGAGGATTTGAGAGAATATTTGGTGGATATTTTTGTGGGAAATTGTCCCCACATGGGTTACCACACATATACACTTGTCATTCTATCATAAAATTTGAATTTAGCACATAAGGGAAGAAGAAAATGATGTCCACTTGCCAGAATTCGATTTTTACACTCAACATTGGAGCTCCATTCAACAAATTCGAATTTCTCTTTGGGATCGTCACCTCATGCCATTTGTTTTATCACTTTTACATTGGAATCGGCTCCAATGCCATTTGTCATTATCATTCTTCATTGGGATTTGCTCCCAACTCTATAAAATAGAGCCATGGGCTCTCATATTGTATCATGTAATACGAGATATTGTGCTTGAGGAGACTCTGCGGGATTTTATTCACTACTTGCAATATAATACAACAATCTTTGGGGTAAAGCATGATGGTGTTTTTCTCCTTGCATATATGGTAAATTCTTGACTTCTTGTTATGCTTCTATTTATTTCCTCATGTCCTTATTTCTTTCATGCTTGTTTCAAGTTATGTTGGTATGCAGCTATCTCATATTAGCATAAGAATTAATTATTTGTGTTAGAAAAAGAAATCTTCTAGTGGATAATAGATGTATCTCTAGGAATTTTGTCCACTGCACTTATTTAGTTTCATGTCGATTTAATAATTTGTGGTGAAATTTTGCAGATGAATCATTATTTGGTCAAGATTTTCAATCGTGAGGGGAAATTCTCAGAGGAATCAACCCATTCTTGAAAAATATTCAAGGAAAACCAGTATGTTTTGAATTCCAAAGTCTCATCTATATCTTATTTGTGTCTTGCAGGGATTCTTTCAAGTTTCTTAAAGCTTTTATTTCTTGCATCAAAATATCAAACTTGAAAAAAATTATTTTTACATATTGTATTTCATTTATCAATATCGGGCTATTTCAAAGAGCTAAGTCATGTCTAGTCAAAGAGGAGAGCTTGTTCATACTCTTTGGCCTAGCCTCTTGTAGATTATTTTTGTAACATATTTTGTTGTCATATTGGTCTAACATTTGAGTTATTTTCGTATCCGTTTGAGCAAAATAGTTTCCATGCTTTGATTTGTAGACTTATTCATCTTGAAAGCATTTATAATATCTTGTGCTAACAATTTAGTGTTTCACTTTTCAGGGTTATTTTGGCTTTCCATTTGAAAACATTTCACTTCATTTTAAGCAAAATACAATTTCATTTTTTAAAGAGCAAATACTTGCAAGGCACTGGTTGTTTATGTACTTCATTCTTATCTTATGATGGTTATTGCTCATATCAATTTTTTGCTTATAAATCTTAAAGAGAATCTATTTAACTCTAACAATTCTTCTAGAAATTCACATCTTTTTTAAATTAACTTTTCATTAGGGACCACCGCCCTTAGCTAACCTAGGAGATAGCTCAAACGGAAAGAGTCAGGATTAGTGTGACAGCTTGTTCTCTGAGTTCCCTGCCACCAACCACACCTTGTGGGGCTGAAGGCTTTTCTCACTGACTTGTAGGTAGGTGTAGGCAACAGGGTCAACAAAACCCATTAAAAATAATTAATTATTTTAATAAATTGTCTCCAGGTGGAATTTCCCAAAACAATTTCTGGGTTTTGGAGAATGCATGTGTTTAAGCCTCCTTGCAATTTTTGAGACAACATATCCGATGCTACCAGAAATCAACACTCCCTCTTAGCGAGGAATTTGCTCTAGTAATGCAACCTACTGAAGCATCACTTTGACTCTAAAACATCTCCTTTTGAGCTACTGATGTCTAACATCTACCCACCAACTACCACGCAAATGTTGCATTTGTACTATTTTTGACACTACCACTACCAACACTGCATCCATACTGCAACTCCCTCTCAAATTTTGCATTCGTGTTGTTGCTGGCACTGCCACTGCCAACACTACATCTGCACTGCAATCTTCTACAACTATTGTTGTTACTGCATCTGCAACAGAAAAGCATCCCAAATTACTGAACAAGAATTCAATATGATGTATCTCGTTGCTAGAGTCTGACTGCTACTAGTCTCTTCGATGATCCTCTGAAGCCTCTTCGCTGTTGTTGAACTCTGCTCTGTGGCAACTGCACTACTGCCAACTCTGCTCTGCATTGCTCAGTCTCTGGCACTTCTAGGCTCTAGCCACTGCAACTATCACTCTGGCACTCTTCTGCACCAACTAACACTGGTCCATCTTGCTACTTTTGATCTGGGCTCATGTAGCAAGGAATTGATCCGAGAGGTGGGCTCCTCAAGGATCCTACCCAACATTGATCAAATCTTCTTATTATTATTCAATAGTTCAGCGAAGAGAGAGTACAAATATCAAATTAACTTGCCCAAAAAAGTCCTGTCAAAATTAGCAGTCAACTGCAGCCCTAACCAAAAAGTCAACATTGGTCAAAGCAACACCAAAATGTCCTCCAAGCAGCTCAGTCAATAGTGAGTTAATTCAGCCTTCCAAGAGAGTCAAAGTCAGCCCAAAATAGTTCGGTCAACCCAATAAAAGGAGAGAAAACACTATTGTAATTTCTGTAGTCAAATCCAAAGTCAACGCTGAAGTCAACCCTTGTCAAACTACCCCAAACTCCTCGATATTTGTGCCAATAAATGCGGCCTCCAAAAACGAATTTATGCCCAAGAAAACACAGTCAATGTTGGTCAAAAGAGCCCTGGTCAATGCTGATCCGTTTTACTGAAATTCAGCCAACAGACAATCCCAGAAATTCGTCCTCCTATCACACATGCGAAGTTAGGAAGAGGCTACCTCCAAGCTGTACAAAACAATCAAGAGAGGAGAGAGAGAGATATGTGATGAGATGAGTGATATCCCAAATGAGGAGAGAGGTCACTCCTACTTATACACTTCGTCGAGGGTGAAGAGACACATCTATTGGGGGCTTCATGAGCCTACATTTCACTGAGGCCAACCTTGACAATTTATGCATGAGAGAGAATAAATTCAAAATTCCATTTCTGCTTGTTAGAATGAGATGATATTTATATCAAAATTGGACCTCTCGAAAAGAGGAATCCAATATAATAATCATCTCCATCATATGAGTTGTCTTAAGGTGGAATTTGACCCTAGTTGCCAATTTTAACAATAATTTGCCACTACCTTCACTCTTTGGAAAAAATTTACATGGCATGCAACCCTCTCATCAAGTTGAACAAATTGAGACCAAGTTGACTATTTGACTTCTAAGACCACTTTGCATGGGGAAATGTTAACTACTTAGGAACTGTGAAAAGGTGTCTATGTGAGGTTGTCATGCATGAGAATTGTAGGAGGGATATTGCACCAAAGCCAAGGCCACCTACAGACTTTACGGACACATAACCATTTGGTAAGAAATAGGTGCACCTTAACACGGGCTAGACTAGCCCATACACCGATGATCATCCCTACAAATACAAGCTCCTCTAAAACAATCAATCCTCAAGTAAGCCTATCTAAGGCCCTCCAATCCTACACATGACAAAAGGAACTAGAGATAAACTTCAAGGCACTGACCACGGTCTGAACAAACAAGTCTGGGACACCTAATACAGGGCCTCACATGATTGTTACAAGGCTTTTGACTTGTGACCTTGGGTTTACAATTGTGGTAAAAAATGCTTAAAAAATCTGTATGTGCCCTGCTGACATGAAGGGTAACGGGGCTCAAGTTGAATCCCAATTGCCAAACATCGTGCAGGCACATTTGCACTGGCGATTAGTTTTGTTCAATGATTCAACAATGGTGACCTGGGATTCTTAGCTAGTTTCTGCCACTATTTGAAATTTTTTGCTTTGTATATACTATATCCTTTCAAAAGTCCATTGCAAGTTTTTGTTTTTTATAATGAAATTAGTTATTAGACAACTTATGTCAAATATGAAAAGCCGGGGTATGTATGCAGCTCCTAGCAAAAAGGGCATTGCTGATTAGAGATGCCAAATTATTAGATCCAACTTCTTATTCTGATTTTATAGCTATTTTAGTCACCCTATGGAAGATGATATGATGTAAATTAAAAATTCCCTTCTATTTTTTTCGTTTGATTCTAGATGTTGATGTATATAGTTTTACATATATATACAAAACGTCTTTTTGCAATATATATATATATATATGAATAATAATTTAGTAATAAATTAATGTAATACTAGTATATTAAAATTATGGTATTAACCATCAATACATTTATATTATATGTATATTAAATATAGGTTTAATCTCCTAATCATCATTTTTTTCTCTGAATCTTCTAAAACTTGAGAAAATAAATATCTAGTATGTACGTACCATTCCCACATACCCTGAAATTTTCAATGTGCCGTTTCCAAAGCCTTACCATTTAGGATACCCAACCCTATTTTCCCGTTCCAATAGAAGTAGATCAGAAACGATAAACTTGAAATCACAAATGTAAAATTCAAAACATTTAATCACAAATATGTGGAGTCCTTTACACATGTTGATAGCATCATAGTTCATGAGATGTCCAAAAGTGGCAAGCATCACCAAGTAAGAGCATCACCAAAATAGAAACATAGAAAGTTGGCACTCTTTGGATTCTTGAATGTTATAACCCTTTTTAAGAACAATAACAGCATGCCAAACTTGACAACTCCGTGACGGAACATTGTAAAAGATCGCGAATTTTTCATAAACTATAGACTAGAAATCACAATCTTCAACCTAGACAAACAAATATTATAGTAATTGGCATGAAATGATCTAGCAAAGAAATCAATTTAATGATGTAAGAGCATATTTTTTCCAGATAAACCTCACCGTAAGAGATTATGGTAATCATCATACTTCTCTGGAAGTAGATTCTCTTCCAAAAGGAACTTCCGAAATAACTGAACAATCTCATCTTCTTTTGGATCACGTATATCTTCAATAATAAGTCCGCTATCAACTGCTCTGTGGTGTTTCTTCTTCATTGAATTGCGTAACTTTGTGGAGGCAACCATAACAGCCTTAATCCCTTTTCTGGAAGGATTCTTCTGTAGTCTCTCATCCCCAAATTGATTTCTGGGTTCTTCATTACTTGAAGACTTCCATCTTCTTACTTGATTTTTTTCACTAGACCAACTGGAATGGTTATATCTTCGTTCTTGATTTTGTTCAGCATGACAGCTAGAAGAGCTTTCTTCATTTCTTCCATTTGACAAAGTTGAAAATCTCTGTTTGTTTTCATCATCATCTTTGGTTGAACAGTTGGCAGATCCTAGAACTTTTCCTTGTTTGAGATGATCTTTAAGTGTTAAGTTTCTTTCTTGAGATTCATCATCATTTGGGTTTTGTTGCTCACCTGAAAATCAACAAAAATTTTGTATTAGCTGACCAATGGACCCATAGATAAGATAAAGTTAAGATAATTTTATGAATGTCCACAGGTGACCAAAATAATAGGCCAATGGGACTACAAATATAACTAGTGACAAACATAATGTGGAAGTGCCAAGGTAACACCTAAACCTAAAAGATAAAGAGATGAAAGTGAAAATAACACAAAAGAAAGTACGAAAAGTGTCACCAAATTTCTCTGCAACCTTTTGGAGGGATTGGTCCTATTCTTCAAAATCTCCAACAAGGGGGTTCAGTCTTCCAGGTATTCGACAAATGCATAGTTATCTTGCCCATAAAAGGTGGTAAATCAAGCCACTTCACACTGAAATTGGGCAAATTTCTTGTTGGGCAGGAGTTCAGATTTGTATCATGCAGGTGATCTTTCAGATAGCTTCAACCATATACAGCATTTATAGGTGTTGCTTGCAGCTGTTATAACATGGGAGTTTGGAAGACCACGCGGATTAAACAGTATGTCAATACACTTTTAACAGCAGGAATCTAGTGAAGGATTGTATAGGGTCAAGAGCCAGGAGGTTTTATGTTCAAGATAACAGCTATTCCAATATCCTAGCAGGTCTTTGTTGTGGTATTTCTGAATGACTACATGTGTAGCTGGATATGTGCTTCTCCCTGACTAACAAAATGAATATTAAAACAAATCCAAGGAAGAATCGTTACCCATGGTTAGGAAAGAGATTCATGTATGGCAGAAGTATGAAGACTTACATCCATGAATGATGCACCGTGTGAGAGCATTGACGAATGAGATCATGAGATTAACGATGGAAGAAAACTCTTCATATTGGAGGTTAATCTAGCAAACACTGGGTGTCATTTTTAGAAGGACAGGGTACTATTTATTGTTGTTTCCACCTAAGGATGGAGCAGTGCCCTCATGCTGTTTATAGAAGACAGAAGGCACACCAAAAACAGCTAAGGAAGTCCCATTCAAGGAAGTGAAGAAAGCACATGCTACATCATTAAGAGAATAATCAAAAAGAGGCTGAAGGAGGGCACATCATCCAATCTTGTCAGCCTTTTTGAATTGTTATGCATGCTATTTTTCATATAGGAAAGGAGTGCCTTGATTGATACTTGTCACATGATCTATTATTCACCTATTGGAGGCACTGATTTTGGGTAGTGTTTGACTGTTTCTTGTTGATTTGTTGTAGCATCGGATGTGCTCTAGCCATGAAAATTGGTGGAGAGGCTAAGGCACATGAGATCTCCAAAACCCAGAAATGGTTTGGGGAAATTCCACCCGGTTAGAGAGATTAAAATAAATAATATTTTTAATGGAGTTCCTAAGTCTAAACTTAGGAAAATTAAACTATTATTGGATATTAATATAAAACTGGGTGAGAAAGTTCTAAATGACATGGATCAAGCCAAATTTAATCTTGGTCGTTGATTAGGGACTTAATCTCGGTCGTTGAAGACTCAACAGGAAAAGTATAAGAGGAGGCTTGAGGGTCAGTTGGAAATACACCAAGATTGATCAATCAGTTCGTTTTTCTAGAGCGGGGTTCGCTGAGAAAATTCGAACAAGTGATCTGAGTTGCAGCGAGGGGCAGTGAGTGCATAGCAGAGAGGCAAAGATAGTACTAGAGGGCCAGCACAGTGATTGAGTAGGCTACGCAGATCCAGCAGGAACCATGCAGAGGGCTAGAGAGATTGCGCAGAGACTAGCAGGGCCTACGTGGGTGACGCAGAAGGCTAGAGAGCCAGCGCAGAGCAATAGAGCGTTGACGCAGGGGGTTTCAGAGCTACGTAGAGCCTTAGAGAAGCGTTGGAAGGATTTTCGTGGAGCAGACTTGCTGGATATCTGCTTCTGAAGAGAGGTATTACTGGCAGATAGATATCTCTGTTGGGTGAGCCAGTTTGGCACCCTAGTTGTACTCAAGAAAATTGCTTAATAATAAAACCCTCAGAATTGCTGCACCAGTTTTTCAAAGTTGGGTTTTTCTGGGGATGATTGTCCAAAAATAACAGTGTCCCTTGTGTGTTTGTCTGTTATTTCAGTTGATGATTTGTAGATGAGTTGAGATTGCATTTGTGTTTATTTTCAGTATTTATATGGTTAAGTAACTTGTTAAGGAATAAGCAAGTGAAATTAACTAGATAATGCAGGAATAATTTATGACGTGTTAGACTTAGAAATTTCAACATTTCTAAGAGGAAGTGAGAGTTGATACTAATTTCCAAGACTCCTTCACATGTCATTTTTGGTTTCTGTCATGATTGGTAATTTAACAATATTGGAATGTGACTCATTTTATTTCCAGCCAGGAGCGCTTTATGCCATCCAACTTGGGCTCAATTTTAAAGAGCTTTATTTTTCTTAATTTTAGCATAGTGGAGATACCCTTTCTTATCATCTATTTTGACCATCCTGTGGTCATAAAAAGCATGTTGAACAAGGCATCAAGTTTGTTTTTGGAATATTCTATCTTCAGCACTCAAGAGGGTGATCTAAAACAGGGCATTTTTTTTAGAGAAAAATCTAGAAAGGATGTATAGTACGTAAGGCTAGGGCTTCATATCAGCAAGTGGAAGCATTGATTTAAGTATGGTGATGAAGAGAACAAAGTTCCTTCTTCAAGTTAATTACTCCAGAAGACTTGGAATATGAAGTTATCCATTGAGGATATAAATATTATATAATATATGAATAAAAATGATGATACAATGAGAGTGAGAGGCTTGCTTATATACCAAGCAGGTGTCTCTTCATGGAGAGTCATGTCTGACTCTTCAACCTAATTACTAATTAACTAGTCATTATTTATGATTGTTATCATTTACATTATTTTACATTATTTCCTATATATTTATTCATAACATTGCCTTCGTCCTCAAAGCTTGTCAATGAAAAAGGCTTGATCTCTTTTTCGGTTTCGAATGCCTTTTCGTCTCAAAACAGTCATCTTCGTCGATACAAGTTGATATGATCTTCTAAGTGACAAACAAAATTGTCGCACTGAGAAGGGATCAGACCATCCTAGATTAATCTTCTGTGGAATATTCTGATCACTGGAATTTTGTAACGACTTGTCATCATAGGACTGGATTGAGGTTACATCACTATTCTCTGGAACATCAGTTTGTTGTTTCTGGTCTGAATGGTCCTAATACATAGCTTGGTTGAGTTGTCTACTCTCATGATTCAGATGTCGATAGGGAACCTTTTTGGTTTGACTTTCCCTTATTAGGTGTGTGGAAATTTTTTGATTTCCTTCTGGTACTACGATTTTTGAGTTAGGTACATAATCTTCGTTTGGAATTTTCATCATCTGGATTGTAACATGTGAATGTGTTTTTTCTTCCACTAATTGATCCTCTTCTTGAGTTCTGCTATTGACTGGTTCGATATTAACTTCCTTATCTTCAACCTGGACTGTTACGTCTAGAGACTTTGATACTTCTTGAGTAAGTTGCTCTAACTTGTCTTTAAGTGACGTCTTATCACATTTAAGCTTCTTTATTTGTGTAAGGAGGTTTTGGTTATGATTCCTTAGACGTAAAACCTCTTTGGTTTCTGATTCATCAACCTTATTTTCACTGTTTTGACTTTTAAGTTTTTCATCTTTTAGATCTCTGATTTGTTCTAATAAATTTTTATTAAGGTTCTTTAAACGTAAAGTTTCATCTTCTTGTTCTGATAAGTGCTTCTTGAGTTCTTTCTTTGTGACCTTAGTCTTCTTCACTTGTGCAAGTAATTTTTCGACGTGGTCCTTGAGGCAAGAGATTTCTTCATCCTTTTCCATTATTTCTTTGTAATGCATATCCACAAGATTTTTATGTTCATGTTGTAATGCTTTCTTGTTTCGCTGAAGTTTGGATATTTTTCCATTCTTTTGATCTTCTAGCTTCAATTTCTTGGTACACTGGATTACATCATTTGGTAGGAGTGATGATGGGCTTTCAACTTGCAATGTGGATTATGTTTTCTTCATTTCCTTATATCTTGCCATTAATTGTCTCATATTTCTTGGTAATGATTGTTTTTCTGTATCACTTAGAAGTTCAACTAAGGCAAAAGTTTTGTAACATTTTGTGCAAACAACGTTTTGATTTCTGAATGATTCTTGACAATTAGGGTATCCTTCTGAACAAAAAGGACATATTGCAAAGAAATCGTTATTCTTTGTGGAAATCATCTTTTTTCCTTTCTCTCTTTTTTCTTTTTTTTGTTACCTTTAGTGATTGACTTTATTTTTGTAAAATGATACTTTGATCAAAGGGTTTAAAATGACCTTTTAAATCTTGTAATAATACTTTTTTTTTACCAACAATAAAAGTAAAAAAAAAAAAAAATATATATATATATATATTAAATTCACTTTTCCTCTGTTTGTTTTAATACTCTTTTAAGCGTTGAGTTGTTTTATCCACTTAATTACTTTTTATGTGATAAGTAACTAAGTTCTAGCGAATTGTATATTCCCTCAAACAACGATTTCCTTCAATCCTTCAAGAGTTGTGTCGTATCACTTTATCGATTCAATGGGCTATGACGTACCACCTATAGGTTCTATGGAAATTGATTATTATTATTAATTTTTATGGTGATATAATCCCTACGGTCAAATAGAATTAAATTTATTATTTTCTTTAGTGATTATTCTTTCAACCAGCACGATTTAAGGCAATAAGGACTTCTAGAAATGGAGGTTGAATGGCAGTTGTTAGTTCAAGTGACAGTTGCGGACGAATAGATATTTTGGTAGATGGTGACAGTGGACCACTGAAGTTGCAGGTTGCGATGAAGGACATTCTAAGAGACAGCGGATGGCACATTGATGTGGGTTCATGGCATAGGCAGCACGGTTGATGCCGCTACCGGGTATTGACCGAAAGGCAAGCACGGGCGAATGATTGTGGAGTGGAGAATGCAGTGATATAGGGAAACACAACAGAGGGGAGAACAGGACGTGAACAGTTGGGACCATACAAAGCACGAGGGTGTGGCCAACGCAGTGGGGAACGACGACAGCGGAGAAGTTTGGACAATCAAAACCCGCAGGAGGCCAAACTAACAGTGGTCAAGCAAATGTTAGACGTGGACGTGGGCAGGGAAGTTAGATGGTAACGGGGGACCAAGCTACAGAGGGCTATCAGGTTCGAACAATGTCGTGGTCAGTGGATGGACGGAGGATGGAACAAGCGGTGGAGAATACTGTTGTGGCAACCGTGCGGTGATATTGTGGACAGAGCGGCGGACAGGGCAATTGTTGTAGCAATGATTCTAGTGGTGGTCGGCTTATTGTGGCGTCAGGTTGGATGGTTGCCGACTTTAGATGGAAGCATTGGACAACAGCGATGGTTTAGTGGCTAAACGATGGCGAAGTGGTGGTTGTTTCGGTCGTGGCTGCAAAGGCTGTGGCGGTGGAGTGCAACAGTCGGAGACTGCAACGAATCGTGCCGCGAAAAACTAAAATTTGTGGTGACGGCAGTTGTCGTTTATAACGATTGTGGCAACGGCTGTGGTTTGTTCTGTCGACATGTATGCAAATGCAACAAGTCGGCCAATATGAATTTGTTTTTTTTATATCAACGTATTTTTTTTTCAAATATATATATAATATTTTTTTAACCTTTTTTATATATTTTTTTTCTCCAATTAAATTTTTTATGAATTTTTTTATATAACTTTTTTTTCTTTTTATTTTTTTAATTAATTTATTTTATTTTATTTTTAATGGCCAAGGGCCAACTGGCGAATTGGAGAAGCTCCAAACTCTGGTGTAGCAAAATGCTTTACTTGCGAGGACAATAAGGCTATCGGGAGATTGATGGCCAAAGGCCTGGTGACCAGCCAATGTGGCTCTGATATCAAATGAAGTGAACAAATTCCTTCTTCATATCAATTACTGCAGAAGATTTGGAATATGAAGTTATCCATTGAGGATATAAATATTATATTAAATATATGAATAAGAATGATGATACAATGAAAGTGAGAGGCTTGCTTATCTACCAAGCAGGTGTCTCTTCATGGAGAGTCATGTCTCATTTAGACATGACCCTTCAACCTAATTGATTTGATAATCACCCTATGAGTGACCTCAGTTGAAGATTTATTAAACAAAAAGGTATTACAGACCCATGTACTGGTGTGTGTGTTCTGTGTTATTGAAACAACAAATCGATCAGATTGCTGATACACAGAAAATAAATGGAAAGACAGCAGAGAAATACAGTAAGCAACACAAAGACACAAGCAGTTTTTAATAAGTTCACCCTATTCTCCAGGGCTACGTCTCCGATCCAGCGTCAGTGGTGGCCTTGTTTTATTGTGTCTTACAGCAGAGAAATTACAATACAGGGACTCAATGTGAGTTCTCCTGAAGCAGATTTTGCTTGGCAGGGTGGTTCTTCGATTCCCCAAGCCACTCGCAGTACACAGACTCTTGTTCTTCCTACCAGCTCTGTGACCCTCGGTCTACAGTGGAAAGAGCCAACTGTGATGCTCAATCCGGACAAATTCCTCTAGGGAAAGGCTTGAATCTTCAAGCTCTCTGGTGCTCGACGCTGCTTGTGGTCAGCTAGGCCCTCTGTCTCCTCTGCTTGGCTTTACTGCTCTCTATGTTTAGTCCTCCTCTTAAGGTTCACTGTTTACTGTGTCTCTTGGTCGCTTGGACTCATCTCTCTCTCTGAATCTCTATTCGACTGTCTCTGTTCATGGCTTTAGCCATTCGACCTCCATGCATGTTCGGTTCCTCTCATGCCTACGTCGATTCTCCTTCTACCTATGTGCTGGGAGTTCCATGTTCGACGTCAGCATGAACGCTTGGGAAGTAGCCACGTGTCTCCATCAGAACAGCGCCAGCCTGTTCGTCGATTCGTTTCTTCGGTTATGTCATGGATACATTCTTTCTCCACCGTGGCGGTCAACGGATTCCAAATCCCCTTAAATCGTGGCTTAATTCCCTGTCGATTCCGCTTCTGTCTATCGGGCGCAATCTCAGCCGTTTGATCTGGGCTCCTCCAGATCCAACGTCATATGCACGTCGAGCGCGGTTGACTTGCTCAACCGATAACGCGCGATCACGGCGGTTTTTCTCTCACCTCCGCTACCACGCGTCGATCGCTGAGTGGGATCGCTCCGCTCTCCTCCAAAACCTCTTACCGTTCAAGGGCACCCTGATCAAAACCGTCGGTTTCCAAGTCGTGGGTCCCACCTTCGTACATTGGCGCTTTTCGTTTCTCCGCCCACGGTTCTCCGGCTCCCAACGTGACCAAGGGCTTAAGGCCCCTCCATTTCGGCCCTGTTTGCCCAGCAATGCGAAAATTAGCTCCTTTTCCCGTTCCGGGGCTTCCAGGGGCTACATCGACCTCCTGCGCAGTCTCCATGGGCCTCGGTCAGCACGCTTTGACCGAGGTCCTCGTCGTTCCGCGTCAACTGCCATGGCCACTGGTTCAGGGTGTTTCCGATTGCTGTTTTGGATTCTTCAAGGATTTGTTTCGTCCCGATATAGTCATGGTTCTATGACAGTCGTTTATGGATCCGATTTGGATCACGGCCTCCCTACTAAAAAGCTTTTGGACCACCAAAAGTTGGTTTTCTTCAAGCATCGACTAAATGAGGAAATTGTTGTCTCGCTTATCCAATCTCAATCTACTTCGCACTACTCGGCTTCGAACCTTTAAGCCCAATCCTGAGGTATTCCACCTGTCCACTGCGCGTCGTCCTTACCTTCCTGTCCAGCACTGTATCTTCCTGCAACTCATTAAGATATTTGGGTAGCAGGTCATCTACAAAAGGCAATTGACTCTGCTCTTCAGGGTCCTCAATCATTGAAGGTTCAAACAACCTCAAGCAATCTGCATTCACGACCGAGTAGATGTGCATGTAAGCTGGCAGATCAAGGCGAAAAGCATTTTCACCAATCTTCTCAAGTATCTTGAAGGGTCCATACCTGATAGGTTTTAGCTTCTTACCTTCACCTTGCATCCTGTCCTTGCTGATATATAGCTAGACTTGGTCTCCAACTTGAAAACTATGCTCCATCCGATGCTTATCATGCCTAGCCTTGTACTTGGCCTGGCTCTTTTCTAGTTGTTCCTGTACTACCTGGTGGATCTCCTGGATCTGATCAATGAACCTAGTTGCTCTGTCCACATCACTGTGTCTATCAACCATGGTATCTTTACCAAAGACAAAATCCAAGGGAGACCTTAGTATGAAACCAAAGCAGGTCTCGAAAGGAGATCTCTGGGTAGAAGATTGTTTGGCTCTATTGTAAGCTCTATTGTAAGCATGTTGCACATAACACAAGTGTTCATCCCAAAGCTTAGGGTGTTCGCTGCAATATCCTCTCAGTAACTGGATCACTATCCTGTTAACTACTTCTGTCTGGCCATCTGTTTGTGGATGAAAAGATGTGCTTTTCTTTAATTTGGTGTCCATTAGTGCCCACAAACTGGACCAAAACTTTCCCACAAATCGGGTGTCTCGATCAGATATAATAGAAGTGGATAATCCAAAATGAACCCATACATGTTCAAAGAATAATTTTGCAGTTTGTTCAGCTGTAATATGTTTACTACAGGGTATCAAAATACACATTTTGTTGAACCTATGCACAACATATAGATAATCATGACCTTCCCTAGATTTGGGCAGTCCTCCAACAAAATCCATGGAAATGCTTTCCCAAGGGTGAGAAGGAACTGGCAATGGAGTGTACAAGCCTAGTTTTTTGTTGCTGGGCTTGCTTTTAGCACACATAGCACATCCTTTTACGTATCTAGAAACTGTCTCACTCATTCTCGGCCAATAGCAGAACATTTGCAGCTGTGCAACTATTTTACTTACCCCAAAGTGACCTGATATTAGAAGTGTGTGCTTCCCTAATTATCTTTGCTCTCTCAGTTTGTGGAATGCAGAGTTTCCCACAATGATATAAGAGTCGGTCCTTCACATGATAGTCCAATTCTTCTACTCTTTTGCCTTGACTCAAAGTTGCATATACATCTTTAAAGTCCATGTCCTGAGCATACTGTCCTATGTAGCTTTCATGCAGCACAGAATTATGCTTAAGTATGGTAGATGCATTTATAATGGGTCTAAATAACATGTTTGCAACCTTATTATGTATGCCCTTTTTATATATGATGACTAAATGAAATTGTTGTAGAAAACCCATCCATCTATAATGTCTTGACTGTTGCAACTTAGTTTGGGAGTGTAGATATTGAAGTGGCTGATGATCAGTATATATTACTGTTTCTTTGCCCATTAAGCAATGTTTCCACTATTTCACACTCTGAACTAATGAATACAATTCCTTATCATATGTAGGATAGTTGACTACTGCAGGATTAAAAGTCTCAGAATGATAACATATGGGTTTACCGTGCTGTGTCAACACTGCTCCCATGGCATAGTCACTGGCATCAATTTGGATCTCAAATGGTCTTTGTAGATCTGGCAGTGCTAGTACAGGTGTTGTACTAATTTTTTCTTTCAAGGTGTCGAAGGCTTTCTGTTGTTTGCCTCCCCACTGAAACACCTTGTTCAATCCTATCAAAGCATGTAAGGGAGCTGCAATTGAGGAAAATTTTGAAATGAACTTCCTCCAATACTGTGTTGCTCCTAAGAAGCTTCTCACTTCTGTAGCAGACTTGGGTTTAGGCCAGTTTACAATGACTACCACTTTAGAGGGATCTATTTCAATTCACCTCCCCCTACTATATGACCCAAATAATTTAGATAGGTTTTGCCAAATTCACATTTGGAGAGTTTAACATAAAGTTTTTCTCTTTTCAAAACATCTAATGTCTGCTTAACATGCTTTAAATGTTCTTCCCACGTTTTACTAAAAATCAGAATGTCATCCAGATACACAATAACAAAATCATCAAGAAAAGCTCTAAGTACATCATTCATTAATCTCATGAAAGTAGCAGGGGCATTGGTCAAGCCAAAAGGCATAACCAGCGATTCGTACAATCCCTGCTTTGTTTTGAAAGCAGTCTTCCATGCATCTTGCTCTGCAACTCTGACCTGATGGTATCCACTGTGCAAATCCAGCTTGGTGAAATAAACAGCTTCCTTCAGTTGATCTAAAAGATCATCTATGCGAGGAAGGGGATAACGATTTTTTATTTTTATCTTATTCAGTGCTCGGTAATCAATGCACATTCTCCACGAGCCATCTTTCTTTCTCACCAAAACGATTGGTGACCCACATGGTGATGTGCTAGGCCTGATGAACCCTTTCTCGAGCAACTCCTGCACCTGCTTCTTGATTTCAGCATTCTCTAAAGCAGATAACCTTTTATACTTGTGGCTGCAATGATTGTTTCATCTCCCGAGTCTGACCCCAAATCTTTCTGAATAGCTACAGTAGTCTTCTTCTTCTTGCCCTCGGACTTCTTAGGTCTCAGCTCGGGATGCAGAATCCAATAGTGCTCATCATCATGCCCCTCCTTTTTACAGTGAGTGCATGAAGCTTTGCCTTTCTGTGCAGTGTTAGCCTTCCTTGCTTTCCACTTTTGCTTTCTCTTCTCCTTGCTCTTGCTTACAGTGAGTTGGGAAGGTCCCCCAACTTCTGGATTTCCATTCTTTCATCTAGCTTCTAGATGAGTAGCTTGTACAGATACCTCATCTATACTAGTGGGATTAAACATGAGGATGGTATGCCTCATGTAGCTGTGTAGACCACCAATGTACTTCAAAAGAGTTTCTGGTGAATCTAATGAGATACCCAACATCAATGCTCTCTTTCTGAACTCTTGAGTACCCTTGTACACTTTACCCTTTCAACTGCCGAGGAGTTTGCCAACTCATCATGGCTTGTTGCATGTAGGCCAATGGATAGAACTGTTTTTTGATTGCAGTAACAAATTCACTCCAGACAGAGATGGTCTTACCATGCTTCCTCATATCAACTTGGGTTCTGCCTTCCCACCAAACCAAGGCAATGCCCCCTAGGCGAAGGCTTGCCAACTGAATCCTGCTCTTGTCTAAGTCTATATTTTGTACTCTGCAATACACATCAATTTGTCTAATCCAATTGTCCAACTTTTCAGCATTTAGCTCTCCATCATATATAGGCAAATCAAATTTAACATCTAACTTAATCAAAGATGCCTTCTTATTGTGCACAGGGCTACTAGGAGGTGTAGGAAAGCTTTCCTCTTTCCCCTTTCCTTTGGAGTGGTCATGGGAATGAGATTCATCTTCTTCTTTATCTTGCTTAGAGCCTGATGAATCTTCACCCTTATGCTTTCTAAAGTCCCTATACATTTCTTCTACCATAGACTTTATAGCTAGGAAACTTTCTATGAATTGAGGGTCTGGCCCTATAGAACCTTCTTCTGACATTCTCTTCCGAGAATAGACTCTCCCAATTTCAGGATTAGTTTCCACCAACTCTCCTTCTCCTAATTTGAGCTTTGATCTAATGAGCATTCACAGCTAAACCAACACAAGCTTGTCTAACCTTATAGCCTAGAGGTCTGATACCACTTGATCTGATAATCACCCTATGAGTGACCTCAATTGAAGATTTATTAAACAAAAAGGTATTACAGACCCATGTGGTGGTGTGTGTGTTCTGTGTTATTGAAACAATGGATTGATCAGATTGCCAATACACAGAAAATAAATGGAAAGACAGCAGAGAAATACAATAAGCAACACAAAGACACAAGTAGTTTTTAATAAGGAGTTCACCCTATTCTCTAAGGCTACGTCTCCGATCCAGCTTCAGTGGTGGCCTTGTTTTATTGTGTCTTACAGCAGAGAAATTACAATACAGGGACTCAATGTGAGTTCTCCTGAAGCAGATTTTGCTTGGCAGGGTGGTTCTTCGATTCCCCAAGCCACTCGGAGTACACAGACTCTTGTTCTTCCTACCAGCTCTGTGACCCTCGGTCTACAATGGAAAGAGCCAACTGTGATGCTCAATCCGGACAGATTCCTCTAGGGAAAGGCTTGAATCTTCAATCTCTCTGGTGCTTGACGCTGTCTGTGGTCAGCTCGGCCCTCTGTCTCCTCTGCTTGGCTTTACTGCTCTCTGTGTTCAATCCTCCTCTCAGGGTTCACTGTTCACTGTCTCTCTTGGTCACTTGGACTCTTCTCTCTCTCTGAATCTCTATTCGACTGTCTCTGTTCATGGCTTTAGCCATTCGATCTCCATGCCTGTTCGGTTCCTCTCCTACCTGCATCGATTCTCCTTCCGCCTGTGTGCTGGGAGTTCCCTGTTCGGTGTCAGCATGAACACTCGAGAAGTAGCCATGTGTCTCCATCAGAACAGCGCCAGCCTGTTCGTTGATTCGTTTCTTCGGTTATGTCGTGGATACGTTCTTTCTCCACCGTGGCGGTCAACGGATTCCAAATCCCCTTAAATCACGGCTTAATTCCCTGTCGATTCCACTTCTGTCTATCGGGCGCAATCTCAGCCGTCCGATCTGGGCTCCTCCAGATCCAACGTCATACGCACGTCGAGCGCGGTTGACTTGCTCGACCGATAACGCGCGATCACAGCGGTTTTTCTCTCACCTCCGCTGCCACGCGTCGATTGCTGAGTGGGATCGCTCCGCTCTCCTCCAAAACCTCTTACCGTTCAAGGGCGCCCCGATCAAAACCGCCGGTTTCCAGGTCATGGGTCCCACCTTCATACGTTGGCGCTTTTCGTTTCTCCGCCCACAGTTCTCCGGCTCCCAACGTGACCAAGGGCTTAAGGCCCCTCCATTTCGGCCCTGTTTGCCCAGCGATGCGAAAATCAGCTCCTTTTCCCGTTCCGGGGCTCCCAGGGGCTACATCGACCTCCTGCGCAGTCTCCATGGGCCTCGGTCAGCGCGCTTTGACCGAGGTCCTCATCGTTCCGCGCTGGCTGCCATGGCCACTGGTTCAGGGTGTTTCCGATTGCTGTTTTGGATTCTTCAAGGATTTGTTTCGTCCCGATATAGTCATGGTTCTATGACAGTCGTTTATGGATCCGATTTGGATCACTAATTACTAATTAACTACTCATTATTTATGATTATTATCAGTTACATTATTTTAAATTATTTCCAATATATTTATTCATAACATGTGAGTTATTAACACACCTAAACAACCCAATTAACGATGGAGCTAAAGTTTGGACGACAAGTCAGCAGGGTATGAAGTGCCACATTAGAGAATAGCAATCACATGTGCTTTCCAAAACTTTTCTATTCTTGCCTTCACCTTCCAGTTTTAGCGCAGTGCTTGGAATTGTAATGACAGGGAGGACAATTAACAATCCATTAGTGTCTATTGTTGGGTCGCTTTCATCTATTCTTGTTTCCGGTTCTTTGGCTTCCTTCCAGCCTCTTACAGACAATCTTTCAGACTCTGGGCAGAATATGATCACTTTGATTTTCTGAGATCTATCATATCATTGTTTTGTGGTGCAATCTTCTGGCAGTGATCAGATCTGAGACTGAGAAGCTTGTTTGCACCTCTTCTCAAGTTCTTCAAAGGCAATTTGATCTCTTATTCGTCGTAATTTACATGTACAGGAGACACAGAACTGAACTAAGAATTTGTCGTACAACTAAAACAGAAAGATTGAAACACCAATTAAAGCCTCAGATCTGTATCAGCAGAAGTGCCAAATGAAAAACTCAAAGGTGCAAAAGATGAGATCAATCCTGAAAAAGATGAAATCTGATCTACACAAATAAAAATGATGAATGTAGCAGACAGCAAGCCAAAATTCTATAATAGCAATTACCTCTTCTTATTAACACATACGAAAAATACAATACTTCTGATTGGTTTAATTGCATGTTCATCTTATTTAAAAATAATTTTAGCTTTCCAAAGTGCTGGAAAGTGTTATATTTTGGTCAGGAGGAAATCGGCACTTGACGCTAGGGGGATTAGCCCTTCAATTTATGCGATTATTATTTCAGATTGTTGTACCTTTGTATTTTGTTGCATAAATCTGCTGTTGCGCTGTTATTTCACTCATATTTCATAGTCCTAAGTTCTAACATTAGCACTAGTGGATACTTGATCCTAGTGTGTTTCCAGACTCCAGGGTGGCTTGAAAGTAGAAAGGCACTCCAAACTTGTGTTTTCTGTAAACTTTTATCATTTGCAGGTAATGGAAGTGCAGGACAGCAGCAAGCTTATCCTTTTTTATGTCATACAATCTAGAGGAACACAGAGAAATCATCTCACTTGGTGTATGTACCCTTACCTCAATTTGTGACATCAAAGGTATTATTTATTCTAAGTATTTCACTCTTTCTCAAGTGTTGGTTTGTATTTTATGTGTTATTTACTTACATATCAAATTTACCACTTGTGTTCAATTAACTCCTAACCTTCATCATATCTAGGGTTTCTGGGCACTGGTCTACTAACTTGTTGGTGAAGCAATCAACATATTGGGATACCCCCAATGGCATTGCAGAAGTTGGCCTAAAGTGTGAGAGGATTGTCCTAAGGTGACAGCGGTTACATCTCCTATGTGCTTACCACTTATCACCTTTGACTAAACCTTGCTAAGGCTGCTAATCCAGGCAGTAACATTTTCTAGCACCATTGTTGGCGAGAAGGTCAATCATCTCAGCATTCCAACAACATTATAATTCAAAGTGTGAATTGTTCCTTACACGGCTAAACATTTATGGGAGGCACTTTCAACAACAAGACCAACTTCCCTAGTTATTGAACGACATTTGTTGGGTATTTTCCTTTTGTATTGTACCTTTGGTGAGATTTGCACAACTTAATAGGTTTCATCTAGCAACTCCGTTACAACAGAACATAACAAACAGGAACTCTACAAGAATAAAACCCAAATGTAAGTTTATTCATGTCCCTGAGCCTGAACTTGTCTATCGAAGAAGAAAGTACAAAACACAAGTCTAGAAAGAAAACAATAGATCTAGCTTTAAAGCTTTAGGTGATATCAAAAGACTATTTAAAAAAAATTGAGTGCTCAAGATCTAATGGCTAATCCTTCGTTGACATATTCATTCAAACTATTTGATTTCACCAATATTGCAAGTCAACACCATGGCATGCTAGCCTCATTGAAAGAGATGCCCACCTTCAATGGAGACAATGTTATTGGGGCTAAAGAAAATTGGAATGTGTCCTTAGAGAATATGACCACATTGGCAGTTTCTCATTTAGATGTCTTATTTTAATGTTTCGCTTTATCATTAAAGAAAGATGCTAGGAATAAGTTTGCCTACTGGTACCATTGATTCATTTAACACTTGTCGTTATTCTTTCTTTAATAGATGGGTTGAGAAAAAGGATGTTTGTTTTCTTTTGAATGCTTTAAGTAATATCAAAAGGAATGAAAAAGAATCTATTAATGAATTTAACTCAAGATTAGACAAGGTTTTAAACAAAATCCCACACATACATCAGCCTACTTCAGAAGCCGCCTTAATGTATTACATGAATGCTTTCTAGGGTCACTTTAGCTTCTTCCTGAACGAAACCAAACCCAACACATTGTCGAAACTAAAGCAAAGACGAAAAGCATGAATGAAAGTTGGGTGTTGTTAGGGAGTTTGTTATGAATTAAAAATTACATAACTAAAATAATTATAAATATATATGTATAATTAATTAAATCATTGAATAAATTTAGTTAAGAATTAAATTCTTAGTAAGGAATGGACAACGGTCCCAAGGGACGTGTTTTATGGGGTTCGTGGCTAGTCAACTCCTATTTAAGGAGCATTGCCACAACCATGTAAATCATCCATTCATATTCTAATAAAAATATTTAATATCTACATAATTCATATTATGTTTCAGTCTATTGACATCTAATAATGGAGCGTACAGAAACCTTGTCCAGCAGTGGTATCAGAGCAGGTTCTTCTGGCAAGGACCACACCCCCTATGGGTCGTTGGCCCTGCATGCCTTCCACTCCAACGTAATTCTCATCCGTTGTCACTAAACTCTTTGTTGCCACCACCATCATCCACCCTAGCCACCACTATTCTGTGTTCTATTCATTGCTCTGACCAGACATTTGACCCAGCCGCAATATAGTCCGTCGAAACGTCGTCTTGCACTTCGCGTCACCGTCTCAGCAGCTCCATGCCCATCGACACTGACATCGCTCTTCCCTCTGAGTTACCTCTGTTCGCAGCATTACCAACAGCGTAAACGCTGACTATTGTTGGCATTATGATGCATGTGTTGTACTTGATGGCAACCCTCTCATATCTCACTTATGTATAACTGGATGAATCTTCAGACGAGATATCAGATGTAACTGATGGAGGATAGCTCAAAGGAATCAGATGATGAATCTTCAGAAGAGATATCAGATGTGACTGATGGAAGAATATCTCACTTATGTATAACTGGATGAATCTTCAGACGAGATATCAGATGTGACTGATGGAGGATAGCTCAAAGGAATCAGATGATGAATCTTCAGAAGAGATATCAGATGTGACTGATGGAGGACAGCTCAAAGGAATCAGATGCTAATTCTAAGTGTGACAAGTTAGCTTTGCCATCAAGTCCAAAGGGGGAGATTGTTGGCATTATGAGATAAGTGTTGTCCTTGATGGCAAACCTCACTGATGAGAAATCATAGTACAGAAGGTCAGCAGCAAGGAATTGATGATCAGACTATAAGAAGAAGAGAAGGTTCATACACGCAGGTTCGTTAAGCCCAAGTCGCGTGTACACGCTAGTTGGCTTCATCAAAAGCGCATGTATGTGGAAAAGTACCTTTGGTCCATGGCGGTTAGTCCTTGGAAGTTGTGCCTATGGTTTCGGACCATTGTGTCTCGACGGGCGTGTCGATTCCTAGTTTTGAAGTTGATGGTATTGGATTTCTATGGTTTTGGCTCTTGGTATTGAACAAGGCCTAAGGCTATATAAAGGGAAGGAAATCATTAGGCAAGTGTATCTGAAATGTCTTGAATATCTGATGAAGCATTAGATCCAGTATGCAGGGTTATGGGTTGATGATGCATTGCTTGATCTGAGCTAAGGAGAGATCTCACCGGTTGATGGAGAACTAGATCTAAGGAGAGATCGGGATCAAATGGTTTGAAATGAACTATCTTTATGATGCTTATTCTAGATCTACATACTGACGCATGTATTGTTCTATAAATGTTATGAGTATGACTGATGTCTGGTACAGCTGCAAGTTATGAGAAATTATTTTTAGATCTGTACGCGGGTTGTCTTTGGCAAAAGCGCGTATACACGCGGGTTTGATTCATCGAAGTAGCGTATACATTGTAAAGCTTGATATTTGAAGTTGCAGATGGATCTGATGGTTATTACAGAGTTTTGTGTCTGCTCTGTGTTCTGGTGACTGTTGTTAACAGGGTTTCAGTGATTCAGAGTTTGATGATTGTTTTGAGCTTCAATGATAGTTATGGGTCCAGTATGAAAATTGGATGAAAAGTGGCCTTACAGATTATGTGTTGTGCTTCAGTGTATCCAGTCTGAAAATTGATGAAACGTGGTACCTGGAGGTGAGAAGATTGTAGGCAAGCACCTACGTACTAGTATCTAAGCTAGTACAAAAGCTAAAGGAGATCTTTGGAGCATTGTAGCAGGTAGCAGCCTGCGTACTAGTAAATGGATCGGCTAGTACAAGAGCAAGGGGGGTTGTAGCTCCCGTACTGGTATAAGACTGCACCAGTACAAATATTGTAAAAGGATTTTCTTATTAAGAAGAAGATTGAGATGACTTGCAGCAGGTGGTTTTCACCCACATTGGGTTTCCACCTTATATCTTTGTGTTCATGTGTGTGGCTCTTGTGTGATGTTTTGTTCTGTTACGCTGCACCTGTTTACTGTTAATATGCTTAATAATGATCTGATGCATTTACTGAAGATTAAGCTAACTGAATTATAAGATCTCTGGATATACGCGAGTTTCATTAGATACAGTAGCGTGTACACGCGGGTTCACTTAATTGAAGTAGCGTATATGTTTCTGAGTATGAAATTGAAAAAGTTTGATTGATCTGATAATACTGATTCACCCCCCCTCTCAGTATTATTTCCAACAATTGGTATCAGAGCAGGTCCTTTGATAGAAGCTTGATCGCTTGAAGGAGATCCGTGGAACAATGGGAAAGAAGCTTAAGAAGAAAGCTCATAAGAAGAAGAAGACATCTCAGAAGGACTATGACAGTGGGAGAATCGATTGGGGATTAGGTATAAGAGGCTCTTCAGATTCAGAATCAGATTCAGAATCATTATCAGGTATGAATGTGTTATCCTCTGATGTTCCTGCTATATTTCCTTGTGAAAGTGATGGAAGTGATAGTGAAACTACTGAACATGCTTTTATGGGTGAGCAAGAAAAGTATCAAATAGAGGCAGTATTTAGAAGGCTTACAGACAAAGTTAAAGATCAACAAGATCTATTGAACAAAAGGGAATGTGCTTTCAAAGAAGAAGTTACCAAACTAAAGGCCCAACTAGAGGAAGGAAACAAGGTAAGAAAGCTACTCAAGGACAAGGAAGACCAATGTCAAAAATTGCAGCATGAAGTGACATCATTAAGAAAAGAAGTCAACGAAAGAAGCACAACCATCAAGAAACTCAAAGATAGATCCAGCTACTATGAAAATCTTGAAGCTACGATCCTCTCACTAAAGGAAGATCTTGAAGAATCCAAGAAGCAGAATGAAGATCTACTCCAAGCTACTGCAAAACAAGAAAACGAAGTCACCAGCTTAAAATCTCAACTAGAATGTGCCTTCCGAGTTCGTCAAATGCAGCAGGATCTGAATGAAGAACAAGAAAAGGAGATTCTCAAACTAAGGCATCAGTTGGAAGAAGGAAGGAAAGATGGAGAAGACATGAAGAAGCAATGTCTAGAAAAGGAGGAACAACTTCAAGTTGAGGTAAATATCTTGAAAGGTAAAATAGAAGAAAAGGATAAGCTTTTACGATTTCAAGATAGTTCTAAAGTCTTGGATGATATTCTTAGTAGTCAAAGGTCTCCTGCTATCAAGACTGGTCTTGGTTTCCATGAATCTGTTGAAGGTGAATCTAGTTCACAAGGTGAGGCAAGGAACTCTAAAGAGAAATCTAAAATGATCAACAAGGAGATGAAAGGTCAACCCCATCAACAATCAAAGAAAAAGACTCCTCAAAGAAAATCTTTTACTCCTCCTATGAATAATATTGAATGTTATGTATGTCATAATCTTGGACATGTTGCAGCTAGATGTAGAAGAAGAAGAGTTCAAGACTATTATGCGGACAGGTCATCTCAATCAAGGTACTTTAATGGATATTGCTTTGCTTGCAATATGTATGGTCACAAAGCTGCTGATTGCTACAGGAGAAATATGAAACATGTAAGATGTTATGCATGTAACAAGCTTGGACATATAGCAAAGGAATGCAGGAACAAAGGATGGACATCACATCAAAAGGAGAAAACCTCATCACACTTGAAGATATGGAGGAAGAAGGAAGTACAGTCAGCACAATGTACTGAGACACAGCACAGCATAGACATATCAGACTCAGGGGGAGCTGAAAGTGTAAACCTTCAGTGTCCTGAATCTCATACGCAAGTTCCTTAAAGGGAAGTCGCGTATATACGCGAGTTCGACACTGCAAAGTCGCGTATATGTCAGTTTGAGGAAAAGCAGTGGGGACAGGCTCAGAAAAGGGATCTGATATGATTCAGTCCATTATTTGCTCTATTGGTTAATAGCTTCAGTCTGCTGAGGATGTGTGGAAATGTTTTGTTACTTGTATGATGTCTAGAAGTGTTTTGATCCTAACTTGAGGATGATGATGTTTTGATGCTTATTGCTGATATATACATGATCAGATCCAACAGATGGCACTGGTTGAGGGGGAGCATATGCCTTTAGAAATTCATTGTTGGCATTATGGTTAATAATCCTTGGTGATGATTCTTATATGGCTAAATGATATATCTTGCTATGATGTGTTTGTATGATAAAATCTCATATGATTCTTGGGGTTACATAGTTGATGTTCAGATCAGATTTATGGATGACTCTTTGATGATGCATATATGGTGCTTACATGGTGATCTTCATAAGGACAAGAAGAAGTACAAAGCTTGAATATACATCTTCCTCACTTGATGATGAGTCATTCATATACTGCTGTTGTCATATGCATAAAAATCATACAGTTATGATGCAGGCACTCTTGTGGATAAGGATTGTTGCTGTTGATGATATCAAGAAGTTTTGTCAAATGAGCTTGAGCTCAAGATACATAATGCTGATACATGGATGACTACTCAAAGTTGCTTTATTGGAGAGATGGTGATGAGTTCTTATCTATATGATGATAGGTTTATACTTACATATGTTAATTGATGCAGATGTCCCCAAGTAATGATACTTGGATCATGTAGAGCTTGATGAAATGGCTATGGTGGTTTCACACATGATACAATGTGAATGACTCTGAATTCTGTTCAAAGGGATGAATTGATGCAGACATACCTTGTTATAGGTTGATGACCTATTCTCTACAAGACATTTACAGGTTGTTGATATGGAAATTTGTGTACGCGTGTTGTTTAAAGGATATCCGCGTGCATACGCCGTTTTACAAGGGGATAGTCGCATATATGGTGTACGCGTGTTGCGTAAGGGATATCTGCGTATATACGCTTGTTTATGTGTATACAGACGCGTATATGGAGATTTGAAGGAAATCAGCAGGGACAGATGTTGGTTGCAGAAAGTCTGATATGGGTCTGACAGAGATCATCTGGCACAGGTTCAGGGGGAGCAGATAATCTTCCAATGATGCATTGTTGGCATTATCTCAAAGATTTTGGTTCTAGTTCACATTTGGTGTTGATTTCAGGAGGAACAAAGGTGAAAGGAAAACAGAAGGATCTCTTGGTTGCTGATCTGAATGGTGATTATCAAATGCTGCTGGTGACTTTCATAAGTCTTGATCTAGTTCTTTCGTCTCTATGTCATATATCTCTCTTGTGATATCTCTTTTATGGTGTCAAGGTCATGTAACGGCCGATGTTGGTTTCCCCACTATGCCTGGGATGAATGCTGTAATATAATTGGTTGTTTCTGATATGTCCCCTCTTGGTAGGGAGTATGGATGTATGTATTGAGTCTTTTGGTGATAGGAAGGTCCCTTATGGTGTATAAGTCTTGGTTCTTGTTGAAGAACATCTTTTGCAGATCTTGCCTACAGTCAGGAAGAGCATGAACAGCACACTTCAGCAGTACAGAGACTTGGCATGTACTCAGGGGGAGCATTGACAGATTGGTACACCTTGGCATATACAAAGGGGGAGATTATTCAGAGATTTCAGCAGGTACTCAGGGGGAGTATGGACAGTGGAATGATTCAGCAAAGGAAGAGAATATCTTGGTCCACCCTTTGCCCTTGATGTCAAAGGGGGAGAGTGATTTGGTGTTGTTGCCATCAAGTCCAAAGGGGGAGATTGTTGGCATTATGATGCATGTGTTGTACTTGATGGCAACCCTCTCATATCTCACTTATGTATAACTGGATGAATCTTCAGACGAGATATCAGATGTAACTGATGGAGGATAGCTCAAAGGAATCAGATGATGAATCTTCAGAAGAGATATCAGATGTGACTGATGGAAGAATATCTCACTTATGTATAACTGGATGAATCTTCAGACGAGATATCAGATGTGACTGATGGAGGATAGCTCAAAGGAATCAGATGATGAATCTTCAGAAGAGATATCAGATGTGACTGATGGAGGACAGCTCAAAGGAATCAGATGCTAATTCTAAGTGTGACAAGTTAGCTTTGCCATCAAGTCCAAAGGGGGAGATTGTTGGCATTATGAGATAAGTGTTGTCCTTGATGGCAAACCTCACTGATGAGAAATCATAGTACAGAAGGTCAGCAGCAAGGAATTGATGATCAGACTATAAGAAGAAGAGAAAGTTCATACACGCAGGTTCGTTAAGCCCAAGTCGCGTGTACACGCTAGTTGGCTTCATCAAAAGCGCGTGTATGTGGAAAAGTACCTTTGGTCCATGGCGGTTAGTCCTTGGAAGTTGTGCCTATGGTTTCGGACCATTGTGTCTCGACGGGCGTGTCGATTCCTAGTTTTGAAGTTGATGGTATTGGATTTCTATGGTTTTGGCTCTTGGTATTGAACAAGGCCTAAGGCTATATAAAGGGAAGGAAATCATTAGGCAAGTGTATCTGAAATGTCTTGAATATCTGATGAAGCATTAGATCCAGTATGCAGGGTTATGGGTTGATGATGCATTGCTTGATCTGAGCTAAGGAGAGATCTCACCGGTTGATGGAGAACTAGATCTAAGGAGAGATCGGGATCAAATGGTTTGAAATGAACTATCTTTATGATGCTTATTCTAGATCTACATACTGACGCATGTATTGTTCTATAAATGTTATGAGTATGACTGATGTCTGGTACAGCTGCAAGTTATGAGAAATTATTTTTAGATCTGTACGCGGGTTGTCTTTGGCAAAAGCGCGTATACACGCGGGTTTGATTCATCGAAGTAGCGTATACATTGTAAAGCTTGATATTTGAAGTTGCAGATGGATCTGATGGTTATTACAGAGTTTTGTGTCTGCTCTGTGTTCTGGTGACTGTTGTTAACAGGGTTTCAGTGATTCAGAGTTTGATGATTGTTTTGAGCTTCAATGATAGTTATGGGTCCAGTATGAAAATTGGATGAAAAGTGGCCTTACAGATTATGTGTTGTGCTTCAGTGTATCCAGTCTGAAAATTGATGAAACGTGGTACCTGGAGGTGAGAAGATTGTAGGCAAGCACCTACGTACTAGTATCTAAGCTAGTACAAAAGCTAAAGGAGATCTTTGGAGCATTGTAGCAGGTAGCAGCCTGCGTACTAGTAAATGGATCGGCTAGTACAAGAGCAAGGGGGGTTGTAGCTCCCGTACTGGTATAAGACTGCACCAGTACAAATATTGTAAAAGGATTTTCTTATTAAGAAGAAGATTGAGATGACTTGCAGCAGGTGGTTTTCACCTACATTGGGTTTCCACCTTATATCTTTGTGTTCATGTGTGTGGCTCTTGTGTGATGTTTTGTTCTGTTACGCTGCACCTGTTTACTGTTAATATGCTTAATAATGATCTGATGCATTTACTGAAGATTAAGCTAACTGAATTATAAGATCTCTGGATATACGCGAGTTTCATTAGATACAGTAGCGTGTACACGCGGGTTCACTTAATTGAAGTAGCGTATATGTTTCTGAGTATGAAATTGAAAAAGTTTGATTGATCTGATAATACTGATTCACCCCCCCTCTCAGTATTATTTCCAACAACTATTTCTGCACCTGGCAATTACTAATGCGTATGAAATTTTGACGTTGCGGGAGCCACGGGAGAGGCCACGGTCAACGGACATGACCAAGTCAACCATCGAGTAATACTTTTTAGGAGGTTAATTAATATATAACGTTATAATATTTGTATTATAAATTTTGATAATTTAATTTAATTTAAACAAACAAACAAAAAACTAAAAATGGGTCCACTAGGAAAAAGAAAAACAAAATGGGAAGTAGCAATAATGACGATATGAAAAAAAATTCAAAAGGACATCAACAAGTTAAATAAACGCCTTCATAACATCGAGAAGTCAGTTAGTAAGCAGGACCAAATGGCCAATGATATCTCTTTTTTTAAAAACTTGATGAGCCAGCATTTCGGAAGGACTGATCCACCCTCAGCTACATAGTCCCAAGACTCCAAAAGGTGAGAATTCTCCAGAGCATGAGTTCCTGATGCATGAGAAGCCATGAATACCACAAATTCACTTCAAATGGAGCCAGTATTATACCAAATCTTTTGAAAGAAACCATCTTAAAATTAAAAACGAATTACCTAAGTATGATGGTAAGAACCATAAAGGCGTCGTCGTATGGGTAAATAAGATGGACGCCATCTTTTTAGCAAACCCTCCACTCGGCAAGCAAGAAAGGGTCATGACCGCATCCAACTACCTAGAAGCAGAAGCATACGATTGGTTTCTGTGGTGGTCTTCTAAATGTACAGGTTGCTCGTTCAATTGGCAAAAATTCAAAAACGCCCTACTGAAAAGATTTCATGACGAAGAAGAAGATGATGTATACGAGAGATTCGTTCACCTGAAACAAAAAGGATCAGTGAGTGAATACACTCACAAATGGGAAGTGTTGGCAATAAGGCAAAGAGGGTTCTCAGATGAAGAGCATGTGAATTGTGAGATTCTTTCTTCAACACCTCCTCCACACACTCCAATTTCTTTATCATTCTTGGTTGACAAATGCAAGGAATTAGAGCTCACCATCACCAAGAATCAAGGAAAGGATCTTACAATTAGAGAAGGGTCAATAATAAAACAAGTTTCCACTCAAGAATGGATTTTGAGGGCCACCTCCAAAGCAAAAGCATCCTAGCTCATTAGAACCAACCAAAATGGTCGAACATCCTCACCATATTTTTGTAGACCTTGTAACATTTTCCATGTTGAAGAAACTTGTGCAATTTATTGGGAGAGTACAAGATCAGATGTTACATGTTCTCCAAATACATGCAACATAGCATTTGGAGGAAGGGATTTCCACAACATAGAGAATCAACAGTCTCAAGTGAACACAGCAAGCATTGACAAGCCAACCAGAACCATCAACTCACCCAAAATAGGAAAGTCAACTTGAAGCTCATTAGAATAAAAGTGATAAAGAAACTTCAACATCTCCTCAAGAAAACTTTCTATGTAACAGGTCGGGTAAATAGTGCAAAAGTGCCAATGCTCATAAAGGGATTAGTCAAGTATCCAACAATCAAGAAACAAACTAAAGAGGCATTGGATTTTGAGATTAAAGAAGATTTGACTTTGAGTATAGAAGAAGGGAAAGATGCCTCCATTATCTTGCAAACAATGACCAGGAAAGCAACTAAGAATCCGATGAATTAGTGATTTTTCATCTAACTAATGGTTACAAATTGGATATGCACAATTGTATATTAGATTTTGGAGCCCCCATGAATGTGATGACCCTACCCACATTCTTGTTAATAAAACCTTAAGAAATTCGTGGCAGTAGATGGCCTTCAATCCGTCTGACAAGAACAAGGGTACTTGCTATTATGGAGAGGTATTGTCATCATAGACTTAGCAACATGTCTAGCGTGTGCACTCAAATTGCTAATAAAGTAAACCATCATATACTGATGATATCAATAGAATAAGGCTCAAAGGAAAGGGAAATGTTTACGACTAAAGGAAGTTAAGATCTGGAAGCAAAATCTTTCAGATTTGGAACAAGTCTGCACACTTACTTTGGACATCAGTTGACGTTCATGGATCCAAATCATGACAAAGTGTGTGAGAACTAGATGATTGCTTGCAAAATGTTTGTTAGGAATGTTTCAAATAATGAAATTGTTCATTAATATGGAAGAGCAATGTCATTGAAAACTCAATAGAAACATCGTGGATACTAACATAATGTGCACCTATGTATTTCGACACCAACAAACTGAGTACGTGATTTGATGCCCTGCTTAATTGCATGTTCAGTGCCAAGCAATCCTGTGCTAAATGTGTTAAGTGTGAAATCTTCACTGCCAAGGTTTGATTCACTATCAGCGCAAAAGGAAGATACAGTGACCTCTTGCTTAGCTCTTTGAGGAATCCTCACTAGTGATTGTTCTAAGATTTATGGCAATCCATAGTTCCAGATCTAAAAAATTTCAGAGGTTGTTCCAGCGTTTGAAATTGACTATGTGAAGGAATCATGAACCTTGAATGTGTGTCCAATACTTAGTCAAAGTATTGTTGATGGTTCTAACTGACAAGTCGATTATGGTTGAAATATTCTGAGCATGTGCTAATGCTGTGTAGATGATCAAAGGCAGATGACAGTGCACAGTTGATCAAACTTCGTGCTATCAATAGTACTGATATGTATTGTTGCAGAGCAAAGGACTTGAGCTTGATTGGTTAATTTTTTGATCCCATCAGCTGATGTAACTTAAGCAGAATATAATGAATGTTTGTTGGTATACTAATGCTATAAGCAGAGCCAAAGCTTCATCATGCAAGTAGTCTGTACAAGGCATACGTCATATCTAGCTAGGGTCGTTGACAAGTATCTCCACCTTCTGTAGAAGAACAGAGTTATGATCAGGAAATCTGACAACAATGGTCTGGCTTATTGACAGTTAACCAACTTCCTCAAGAATAGTTTCAAGTAGAAACAGTATATGACATCATCCCTTGCAGTAGGCATCAATATATATATATATATATATATATATATACTGTTGTCAATAGAACAAGTAGAGCATGTGAGAAGAAACTACTACTGCATACATTTGGTAATTGGAAATGTCTAATCTTAAAGTTTAGGAACAGGTTGATGAAGGCTAAATGACCAACTGAAGCAAGGCTTCAGAGGGAGTTATGGATAAACCAGGGTTGCGGGGGAGTGCCCCCCCCCCTTTCGGTCCCGCTCCCGATTCCCGCTCCGAGCGGGAGCAGCTTCGGAGTGCCTCGGGAGGGCGGGAGCGAGAGGGGGGGGGCACTCCCCCGCAACCCTGGTTTATCCATAACTCGCTAAAAAAAAAAACGCTCCCTGCCTTTTCGGGAGCATTTAGCCTTTTTTGCAAAAAAAATTACAGTGATGTTCGAAATGCAATATTTTTTCCAAAAAACAAATAAGTTTTAACTTTTGAGTGGGGCAGCTTAATGATCAAGCCTATGGCCCTAGTATTGATATGTGATTCATGGTAATGTTAAATTCTTTAAAGTAAAAGTGACATTATCCTTAATCTTCATTTTCATCCTTTTATTTAAATTTTTAACATTACCATGAACTGACTTAGGATGTTTGAGAGTGGTTCCGACCTCATTGGATTTCATATGGAGAAAGTAGAATTTTAAATTTCATTCAAAATCCAGCAGACTTATCAGTTTTTCAGGATTTCAGGATTGGGGGATTGCAATGTTTCCATTGAATTTTGTCATGTATTAGGGTATGGAACTCGTATTTAATCAAGAGCACCAATCCCTCTATGTACCTTGATATTACTGACATTGGTTGTCGAACTCCTCTATCATGACCCTCCCAAAAATGTACGCATCACTCAAACAAAATATTGACTTGACATGCTATGCTTTTTCTATTTTATGTTAATGCTTAGAGGATGATATTAATGACAAAGATCCCTATATAGATCCAGAGGTAATGACAAAGATACCTTTGGATATTAATGCTTAGAGGGTGATATTAATGACAAAGATCCTGATTTTCCAACAAGACTAAAAAGTTAGACATTTCTCGTGGTGGCAAGAGGCCCAAGCATAAGAAATAGATAATAGATTTACTTGTCTTTTCTAGTTTCTAGTAGTTTTTATAACTATTGACTCTTTCATATTTATTATGATATTTTTGTAGCAATATATGAAAATTTAAGTTTGAAGTTTTAAATTGGCAATTATAACTCATTAGTAATGAATTATGAATATGATGCTTCATGAAAGTTGAAAGTTGTTTCATTTCATTTCATTTTATAACATTTCATTTCATGTTAGATATTATTTGTTGTAATGGTCACAATTAGCTTACAACTTTGGTGATCAATGATGATAAATGTTATATATTGAATTTTGAAAGCTTGAAACTTTAAGATTGATGAATCACAAGACTCAATATGTTGTATGTTACTATGTTGCTAACTTGTGGACATGGTTGATGAAGATTATAACTTCTAGATGATTGTTGTTATATGGCTCAATCTATGTTTTTAATGTTTTTTATATCTAATTCATCATTCTACATGTTTTTGTTGACATATATGCATCAAAATATAGAATATATATATATATATATATATATAACGCTCCAGGATTCACTCCCAAATTGGGCGCTTCTGAAAATGTTGCTCCCGCTCTCATTTTTGCTCCCACTCCTCGTTTTCCCTCCCGCTCCCAAGTAACCTTAGGATAAACCATACTGATTGGATTGTAAAGATAATGATGATTTCAAATTAATGACCTTCTCGTTTATCAATGTAAGAGAAAGCTAATTTTTAAAGTCAAAATGAAAGTCCTAGTCTTGATGCACTATTCCCTGCACTTAACAATGGAGAAGTTGTTGATCTGCATATGTATATCTTGTAAGAATCCCTGATGAATACCCTATCAGTCATATGCCTCATTATGAAGACTGAGTTGATCTATGGATGAGCCTCATATATTGTATAGTTGCATATTGAGATATCTGTGTGATTCTCTTATCTATAATCTGGGGTACACAGCTAGAATCTAAGATTCCATGTATATTTTAATGCTGGTTCGGTTAGCAATATGATGGATAGAAAGAGCACATCTAGTGCTATATCTCTTGATTCGATCGCTTTGTAAGCACTTTTGAGGCTGAATGAATATAGAAGCAAGTATGGCTTAGTATGAAGACAGCTGGTGAGTCATTTGTGCTCACGCTGATGATCATCGTTATATATTGTGATATTCTTGAGTGGGATTCATTTTTCAAAGAATCCATGTTCCACGACAGCTGCAAGTATTGGGTACTGCTTTATTTTGATATGGTACATTGGAAAGATACCAAGTTCCATCATTGTTGGTTGGATGAGCAGATTGTTGTCATAGTCTCTTAGTAAAATCAAGATTATCTTCAGAGAGAGGTTGGGAGTCGTGTAAGGACCCTCTCATGAGGATCATGCTTGAGTTGGACATTGAGCTTTGGGAGCTCCTAAGGATTTGGGGCATTTCTTGGATCTCTAAGCGACCATAGGGTGAGTGGTTCACCTACCCTTATAAGTGCGTTGTGTACAGGGTGAGTGGTTCACCTTCCCCTATGATACCCCATGACAGTTGACATGTGTATAGGGTGAGTGGTTCACCTTCCTCTACAATTACTGACACATGTATGTAGGGTGAGTGGTTCACCTTCTCCTATGGCATATGAGCAAGATGAGTGGTTCACCTTCTCCTGCAAACAACCCAATGAGAGATGCATATAAGCATTTGTTGGTTGTCACGTGTGGACATGTCGATGGGATGTGGTTCATCCTTTCCCCACATGTAGGATGCTCATTCCCTACGATCGATGGTTAACATGTCAGTTGGACATGGTTCATCCTTTCCCCACAAATAGGATCCTTCCTACGATTGATTCGTTGGCATGCATGTAGGACGTGGTTCATTCTTTCCCTACTCTCATTGGTTTGCATGCGTGTAGGATGTGGTTCATGCTTTCCCTACTTGTGATTTTGAGCAAGATGTGATTTATTCTTTCCCTACTATTACTTCAGTATCATCCTACCCATGTAGTCTGGGACACATGGGAAGTACCTCTCATCTAGCCAATGAGTTGGGAAAAGTGGATAGGGGCCATAGCATTAACGATGGACTCATCGTGTACTATCGTACTCCCTATGTCTAGGATGCATGATGTTCAACAACTTGATCTAGGATCAAGTCTGATTGAGGTTCTACCTCTAGACTGACTTTTGTCAGTGGAGAGTGGTAAGGTCTTATGACTCACTCTCGATCGATTCTTTTTCATTATTCATATCAGTGTTCAGCAAAGCAGAAATGAGATGGGATACAAAGATGTTACGTGATAACAAGATAATTCATGATGATCAAATGGCATGATAGATTGGGAGGTGCAATTCTCCCTAGTTGAGAGGGAGTGTTAAAATTGGCAACTAGGGCCAAATTCCACTATTGGACAGTTCATCTATTGGAGATTATTATTGCATTGAATTCCTCTTTTCGAGAGGACCAAAATCGACCTAAAGATCACCAAATTTGGATGAGGAAAAATATTTATTGTTTATTCAAAAAGGAAGTCTATAAGGCATGACCTTATCAAGGCAGGAAAAATTTAAAATTTGAAATTTGAATTTGCCTCCAAGTGTCAAGGTCGACTCCACCTCCATAAGACGTCATGTCTAATTGTATATATATATGGGCATCCTCCAAACTCAAGAGACAAATTCAAAATCTCTCGTATGATACTTCTAAGGGAGTTGCAGCTTGAGAAGCTAGGAGGACGAGTTGTTTGGGTTTGCTCCTTGGTTAATTTGTCTCCCACAAGTCCGAGTTAATTGAAGACAGCTAGCCACAGGCTTTAGGGCTATTATGAATGATGTCTATGCTTGATTTTTGGGTCTGGAACTCTCCTTCAGCAAGTCGCTTTCTTTTTGTGGTATCACAGGTAGGCCGCAGGCTTGTTTGTCTTGGAACTACAAGGCCGAGAGTTATTTCAGAGTTACAGAAAAGGGTGCACGCCTATATCTCTTGCTCAAGGAGGCGGATGTCTAACCCAAGGGCTAATCTCCAACCTATATTGACATCAAAGGAGAGCATAAAGGATTAGAAGCCCAACCGCTTTGATTGAGGAAGTTTGAAAGAGGAGGAACAAAGGAAAAGCAGGAGGAACGAAGGTAAAACAGGTTAACAATAAAACCTAACCAGTAATCAGTATTGCAGCAACTCCTGAAGCATGTTTTGTCAGATCTGAGAATTGATTGGGCCATCTTCCTATGGCAAGTCAATGTTATTGTACTCTCTCTCTCTCTCTCTGTGCTAAATTTTTTATATTAATAATAAGAAGAATTGATGAAGGGTTTTCCCCATCTTGGGGTTTTTCCCTGGCTTGAGCCAATTCTTGTGTTCTCTTGTCTCTTATGTTCAATGTTCTTTCTTCAGTTTCTGTAATTTCTAATGAAATAAGAATTGTTAATGATCTAATGAAGTATCTGACCTAAGCAAGAACATGTTAACTCCAAAACTTAACATCATCTCCTTACGAGGACTTAATAATTAATTGAGTTTTTTTCCTCCAAGCATACCCCCAAAGTCGGAGTACGGCTTGATCATGAGGTCTTGGATGAGTCTTAGTGTCTAGAACCATTATATATTACCATACTATATCACACAAAAGAAATTGTGGAATTTGATTAGGTCTAGGGGGTCATTTTTTTTATTTTTAAAATTTCTCGTAGGGTGAAAATTGGAATAAATTCTAAATGTAATATGTAATAAGTGATATCTAGAGAAGTTGTATGGGGTATTTGTGCTCAAAATTACACCTCTCGCCCTCAAATTTCTACTATAACACACTTTGAAGGGTAAAAAATGTGTTCTAGACCCTCAAAATCCATTTTCCCTAAGTTTAGAGGAAAATGTAGCAATAAATTAAATTGAGAGAAATAAATTGCTCCATGTAACAAAATGACTTGGAAATTATCTCAAGTCGAAGGAATGAATCAAAGGAAAAGTGTTGATTTTTGGTGGCATCGAATGTGCTCTAAGTCTCAAATTTTGCAGGGAGACTTGGGCACATGTATTCCAAAGAACCAAAAAAACTTTTTGGGAAATTCCACCCAGAGACAGTTTTATTAAAATAATTAATTATTTTTAATGGGTCCTTAAGTCTAAACTCAGGAGATTAAAATAATTAATGGGTATTAATGTAACTTTGGGTGTAACTTCCAAAAGAAGACAAGGATCAAGCAGAAATGATCTTAGCTATTGATTAGCTTCTAATCTAGGCCATTGAATGTCAACGAAAAGATTATTTAAGGAGGCTTGAGGGTCATTTGGAAAACACACAGAGAGCAGCGCAGTCATTTCGTGGTGATCACGCAGAGAGGGGCAGAGATAGTTTTAGTTGGAGAATCTTCTCTACAGCCAAGAATACACAATAGAGAGGCAGAGAAAGACGGAGAGGAGGCAGCGCAATGCCTAGTGAGGGTGACGCAAAGCCAGGAAGGGCTCACACAGAGTAGCGTAGTGCCTTCCGAGCAAAAGTTTGAGAATTTACTAGGGGTTTGACGTTCTGAGTCAGGAGGGCTAAAGTCAAAACCCCTGAGAGCAAATCAATCTAGCAAAGAGGTGACACAGTGCCTCAAAGGCAGTAACGCAGGCCCACACAGTGACAGCGTAGGGGTAGCATAGACGTAATCGAGGATTTGTTGGTTCAGCTACCAGATCAGCCCGGACATGCAGTGTAGAGTGAGGTAATCTCACTAATTTATTTTGTCAAGTGATATTCTCTGTACTGGATAGCCAGTGAGGCATCCAGAGATTGTATTAAGAAATTACTATTGCATAATAATAAAAAGTTAAAACCCTCAAATCGACTACAACAGTTTTCCGACATTGGGTTTTTCCCGGGACATTTGTCCAAAAACAACGATGTCACATGTGTTGTGTATTTCTTTCTTGCTCAGTTCTTATTTCCGCATATAATTTTAATTGGTGAAGGTTGCAGTGTATTAGTTTTGGTATTTGCTGTAGGATGCAATAAATAATTTGTTCAGTAATTTAATAAATATAAGAAACTTAATAAGTTGTTGTAGTAGTGATTCGAAGTTTCTCGAATTTTCACAACAAGTTGGAGGATGATTTGGCACCTTGCATCATAAATACATGGCCCACTCAAGGAAATCGAATTTATTGACATAAATGCAGCAACTTTTGACTTGGAAATTCGAATTTGTGGAGTTAATGCACATTTGGGAGGATTTGGGAGAGTATTTGGCAGAGAATTTTATGGGAAATTGTCCCTACATTGGTTCTCACCCATATACACTTGTCATTTCATCATGGAATTCAATTTTGCTTGAGGGATTCTTGATGCCACTTGGTAAATTCGAATTTGCATGAAAGGTTTTGGTATTGTCACCCATTTGCTTTGGGATTGTCACCATTTGCCTTGAGATTGGCTCTCAACCTTCTATATAATAAAAGTTTTGTGCTCTCACTTATGTATCCATTGTTTACTAGCTATTATGCTTGCGGAAGCATTGCGACTTTGTACATTTTTCAAGAATATCAATAAAAAAACTTTGGGGGTCCATTCATGGGTGTTCTTCCTTTGGAGCATGATGCATTGTGAGCTATTGGTATAATCTTTCTATGCTTTGAATTATTTCATTTTCCATATATTCTTGTAAACTTGTTAGTGCAAAGTTATCTTGTATTAGCATTTGATTTGAAAGTAGGCTCTAAAGTTTGAAAATTCTAGTTTATTTTCAAATAAATTTCTAGAAGTTTCAATTCATTGTTTGTTTATCTAAATCTATATGGACTAATGTTTGATTTGAGTGTTGTAAAAGAATTTTTGTTGGGTCAAGCATGAGGGGAAGTCTTTGGGAGACCAACCCACTCTTGAAGCATCTTCAAAGGAACTCTCATTTGTTATTTGAATTCACTTAGTTTATCTTACGAAAAGCGTCTTGTAGGATTTCGTCTAGGCATAACTTGTATAGAAACAATTATTTTAAAAATTTAAGTCTTTGAAATAGTGCTTCATTGATTCATATTAGTTATTTAAGAGTTTTTCTAACCTAAACCAAGTGATGGAGACTCCCATCACTTGATTTGGTTTCTTGTATATTATTTGTATTTTATTTAATTGTTGTTATATTCTCTCTACATTAATTTGTTTCTTGATCTTGCAGCCCATAGGTAGAGTGTTGGTGATAAGAGCATTAAAGAATGATCACACAAACTCTAACATTTTTCTTTGTAGGACCTCTAAACCCTTTCAAAGTTGATTTTTTGAAGAGGTCGTGAGCATTTGAGGAGGATTGGCTCTTTGTCTTGCGCAACATTTCATTCACCTTTGGAGGCCAAGCTTTGATACATCAAGAGACACTTACCTTCTTCAATCTTGAGGACTCTTCTCATCGTAATTATTTCATTTTCTGAATTTGACTTTCAAAAAGGAGATCTAGAGCTTGAGAAGCATCATTAAATTGTAAATACTCCTCTTGAAGATTTACTTTGAAACGTCATAAGGGTTGCTCATCTTATAACATCTAATAAAAATTTAGTTTTTTTGTGGGAGCAAGGCATCATTTTCTCCTTTTGCAAAAGGAAGAACACGTGGGTGGTTTGGTTTTGAGCTAGTTTTCTTAGTTTTTCATCTTGCATGCCTTAAAATTAACACAACATCAGTGTCACAATTTAATTTTCTAAATTTGCTTTTGTTATTTATTTTCATGTTTTGCCATTTCAAGTTTAACTTTCAAACACAATTATAAATCTTACTTTTGGAAGCAATTTATTTTACGTAAGGCATCTCATTTCAAGTAGCAAAGTAGATTTAGTTACCCTAACAATTTACTTCATGTTGGGCTCACAATAGGCTCATTATTTACATGCTCATTTATTTTGATTTATTTGTTCATTTTGCAAGCATATAAATTTCAAGCTTCATTGATTTAGTTGGTTATTGGTTTATCATTTATCAAAGCAATTATTTTGAGTAACTTACAATCTTATATGTTCATGAAGCTTATGTATCTTGCATTATCTTGAGCAACCATTCAAGTTACCTTTTCTTGGGCATATTCCCATTTACTTGAAGCAAAGCATTTAGTCATCTCACTTAATTCATGCACAAGCTAATTTCCTTTTCCAATTGAGTTCACATTTTGCAATTTACTTTGACCACTAATTCCATTATATTGAAAGCATTACAAATCTCTATTTGGACAACTTACTTGCATAACGTATTAGGCATCTTAGTATAGTTGCATCTTAAGTTTTAACTTAATTCACCTCCAAGCTGTTAGTGTCGGTCTTGAAAGCCCTCCATCAGTGATCAAAGCTCTTTGCATTTGCATTAGTAGGTGTCTCATCAGTGTCAAATTTTGCATCCCGTTAGGCATGCCATAACCCTGATGGAGGAGCTGGTTTATTTATACCCCTCTTGGTTTTGCTGAATCAGGTCAATATCAGTCATTAAGCTCTTTCAAGCTTGTCCTGTTTTGTCTTGAGGTCAAAGGTCCTAGGTCTAGGGTTTTGGTCATTTATCTCTGCAAGGTCAGGTCTTTGAAAGTCCTTGAGTGCCCAACAAGCCAGAGGGAGGATTGTAAACATGTTTCTTTGAATATTTTCATCATGTACAGTTCATTTTTAACCTTGGATTTAAAAACTCTGTTTTCAAAGCCAAGGTCATGTTAAATTTTTGTAAAAAGAATGAAATTCCAAAAAATCTTCAAAAAGGCAGCAGTAACCCTGGTCTCCTTGCCAAAGTCCCTCAGATGATCTACCTGCAAAAAGAATCAAGTCAAAGCACTCAATGAGTCAAATTCAGGATAAAGGAAACCAAAAAATCAGTGTTTTAAAAGTGTCAAAAATAAACATTAGAAAGTGGGTTTGTAAATGAAATTTTTTCAAATGAGACTTATAAAAGCCCAAATTCCCTCCTTTCACTCTCATTGTGCATTCTAATGCTTGCAAGAGAGATAGAGAGAGTGATTGAGAGAAAGGAGCAAAATTGCAGCGATTTCGGGCAGTTGAGAGGGGCGCGACCCGTCGAGAGAGGTGCGCGACCTGTTGGGAGGTGCGCGACCCGTCCAGAGCACTTCTGCAGTTCTGAAAATCAACGTGCGCGACCCGTTGGGAGGGGCGCGACCCGTTGGGAGGCCTGCGCGACCCGTTGAGCCGGTCTGCTGCAAACTTCAAAAAATTTCCCTAATCTTCTTCCAAATCACCAAATTTGCTCAAGCATAGATTTCAGCACTTTTTGCAGGCAGAGACAGCAGTTTTATTTGTCCACTTTGCTCCTAAACCATGTCAGAAACCGAAACTTATGAGCAAAGTGATGACCATTCATCATCTACAGAGGTTGAGGAACAGAGGAGGCCTCGTAAGGGTGGTAAGGGTGGACATCATAAGCGAGAGGAGCCCACCTCTCTGGCAGAATTACAGGCTTGCCCCATGGCAGTGACTTGTTTTCAGTATATGTCTTGTTATGATTTCTGTGAGAGAATTTCTCAGATTCAGCATCATAGAGAGTTGGCCCGCTTGTTTGTCTTACACCTCCATGATGGACATGTCACTCTAGCAGGGGTGAACTTCACATTGACACCGGAGGTGATCTCACAGGCTACAGGGATACCAAATGTGGGTGAGGTATGGCCTAAGCGCAGATTGCTAGATTTTGTTCACTTTGAGCCCTATGTCCGGCCACCATTCGTGAGACTTTTGACAGGTGTTTTTCCATTCAGATTTCTCCGGAGCGAGTATGCTCCCATCATGAGGCTTATTATGCATTATTTTACCTGTGAGGGCAGATTTTCACAGGTGTACTCATATCACATTCGCCTTTTGATGCATTTCACCCGAGTGAGGATGATGAACATCCCGGTCTTCTTGTTTCATAACATTCAGAGGATGGTGCCCATGTTGCAGAAGAAGACCCCAGCCCAGCAGTACAGGAGCTTGTGTCATTATGGTTTGATTCAGCTCATAGTCTCACATCAGTTGACTCAGCAGGGCATCTCATGGGAGGAGTTCATCTCCCGTGAGTTTTTCACAGTGCCACCTCAGCCACACCATGAGGTCATTCATGAGGAGGGAGGACCATCTCAGCAGCCTGATGCTCCCGTCACCCGACATGTCAGCTCCACTCCTTTGGTCACTTATCAGAAAGGCCCAAGGGCCTTATTTGCAGCAGCTAGGCGAGTACTATCTCCACAGCAGGTGGAAGGGGTCTCGCCTTCATCTTCAACTCAGCGAGTGTTATCTCCACATCAGGTGGAAGGGGCCTCGCTTTCTTCACCAACACAGGTACTACAGAGGGGCAAAGAGCCCATGATTCATGAGGATCCGGTGATTGATCTTGAGGCCAGTTCTCCTAGCCAAGAGGCGAAGGAGATCATTCAGCATCTCAGGGCTGAAAATGATGTTTTACAGAGGAGACTTGAGGGTGCCCAATGGACTATTACTTACCTGGAGCAGCGGAACAAACAATTGGAGGAGGAGAAAGCACTTGATGAGCTATGGAGGATTCGTAGCGACCGAGTCTTGAACCGTAGAAGACCCGGTGATCCATTGCCTGCTGACCGAGAGTCAATGCTCATTCAGGAGAATGCCCACTTGGAGAGGCTGTTGGCTAAGGCCAACCAAGAGAAACAGCTGCTGAGAAACATGAAGAATCACTATTGGGCAAGGATGCATGTATGCAAGGCCAAAATGAAAATGTTCCAAAGGAGGTTGTCCGAGGCTCTTAGGCGGAGGAAGAAAACCAATCCACTCCGTATCTTGGCTGAGGCATCCCTCAAAGATCATGGCACTCACTAGCATCAGCTACAGCACAAATCCCAAAAAAAATTATGAATTTTGGGTAATTTTGGCATTTTTTGGAAATTTACAGGGTTTGGCTCCTCAACGGGTCTCACCCCCGGTGAGACCCTTTATCATCGTAGCTCATTTTTGCAAAAACTCAGCATTTCTAGATTTGTCATGCAAAGTTACATATGCCTATGAATGGACTTGAGTTTTTATGGGGTTTTGGGCCTCCAGAAGGTCAAAATACATGCAAAATTTGACTTTCTGCCCCTTTTTTGAGTTGCAGAAGCAGTCTTGGGAGAATTGAGTTTTGACTGGGCAAATGAACTCCAAATTCAAAAATTCCAGTTGGGTTGGAAAGTAGACTCGCAGACCTTTCCAACGAGCTATCCTGCACCCAATTCTGACACCTGGAAGTGCCCCAAACAGAGCTCCAAAGTGCGCGACCCGTTGAGAAAAGGGGCGCGACCCGTTGAGGAAATTTTGCCAGATTTGACCAGTTCAGCCCAGAAATTGCAGATTTGACTCTTTTCGACTTTCTGAGGTTAATGATGGTCTTCATGGATGTAATTGTGACACTTTTTGGATACTTTTACTCTTGTTTAACATTTCTAGAAGATTTATTCATGTAAAGGGTAAAAATTGAATGTATGAACTGTTTTCCAAGTTTATAGAGGCAAGTTGTTTTGACTGCCTATTTTGTAGTGCTTAGTTTAGAAGTGGTTCAAACAGCTCCTAGGATAGTGAGCTCGACCCATAGAGGCAGGGAAAGAGGTTAGATCATCTATATTATGTACTTTCTTGCTCATTTTCATGGTTGGACTCTTGAGGGAGAAGCTATCATTGTATTATTTCACTTGTATCTCTGCAATTTTTGGCTAAGGAAGACCAGGGTTTTGCAGTCATCTTTGGGATTCTTGTGGACTCATGTGTTGATGGTGTGTTTCTTCATGTTCTTGTAAGCTTTGTTATGTGATTCATTTCCTTTCTTTACTGCTGCACATTAAACAAATGAAGTGTTAAAGTATGAATTCATGCTAGCCATGCTCTGCTTTTAAATTTGTTTAATTTCAATGTTTTCTACTGTCTAAAGGGAATTCAAAGTCATTGTTTGCTCTCTTTAGCTCCTCCTCTTTCATTCCTGATCATCCATCTCAGTTTAAGGCATCAATACGGTTTCCTACCTCGCCCCAAAGAACCCCCTGCAGAAACTGTGTCCAATCCCCGCACCCAAAATTGCAATTCCTCAATCTGCCACCAAAAACCCAAAAAACCCCAAATCAACCTTTTAAATCAGTTTACTAGCCTAATATCAGTGTTACCTTGTTGGTCATCTCATCCCATTGAAGATTTTACGAGATAGACCGGAGAGAGCCTTCTCCTGCCCCGTAGGGCTAGCTACGAGGCTAAATGGTTTGATGTAGCCTTGAGGTTTATCTTTCTTAGACTGAGGTGAAATTTCAAGCGCTAACACAAGCATAAGCTTGGTTGAAAAACATTTTCAAGGACCCCTTTCTTCCATCAACTTGAGGGACATAGACCCTCTTATGTGGTTAACATGGTGACTTTACAGTGGTCGAAGGCACAGTCTCTGCAACGCCGAAGGCATCAGGTGTGTTGGGTAATCCAAGGAAAGTATCGTTAAAAAAGTCGTTGTTGTCTTTCTCATGGACCCCTTCCACAACTCACATAAGAGACTTGTTTCAAAACAGTTAGAAGAAATGTCACATCTAGAATAGGCATTTAGATTAGAAGTAACAAAGATAATTGCATCAAATTTTAGTTTAAGTGCATTTCATTTTAATTGCAAATTATCCATGTACTTGTCATTGATGAATATGTCTTAAATTGAATACTCTATTTAGGCAAGTATCATCTCATTTATTTTTTGCAAGTAGAGTTCTAACGTGTTTCCTTTGCAAGTCATTTCCATATTGCTTCCTTGCATGCTTTGAATTTGTTAATGAATATATAATTTAAAAGCATTTCTTCAAAAGAATATTTTATATCTTGCATTGATATCATATTTTGCTAACATCTTTTGTTTGATTGACAAGATTGCTTGTGTTTCAATTTGAAACACTTCATCTTATTTTAGCAAGTATTATTTATTCTTAAAGCAATATTTGAAGACACTGGTTTTATATATGTTTATCATTATCTCATATGTTGATGGTTATTAAAATTTATCTCACTTCATATTGTTCATCTTATTTGCTCGCAATCTCAAGTAATCCTAATGTAGCATCTCCTAGAAACCTTCTAACTTAGTTTTCCATTTAGGGACCACCCCCCTTAGCTTGCCTAGAAGAGAGCTTAAACGGAGAGAGTTGGGAATAGGTGACAACACCAATTCTTTAATTTTCCACCAACCACACCTTGTGGAGTTTAGGGCTTTTCTCACTAACTTAGGTGTGCGTGACAAGCGGCAACAAATCACAAGTTTGTCCTGCATATGCAATGATTTGGCAGGTTTCTGCCTTATTTATTCTTTGGAACATTAAGCGCAAGATCGTTTTTGCTCATGAGAAGAGGTTTGCCGTCAACTCTTGGCTAGAGGATCCCTTTTGATAAAAGATGCCCAACCTTTGGATCCTACTTAGTATTCTTATTTTATTTCGGCCCTAGTTGCTCTAGGGAAGAGTTTATGATCCCCATTGTATATATCCTTCCATCTTTTCTTCAGATTTTTGTAAATATAAGACATATTTTAAAGTTTTCAAAAAATCAAAAACTTTTTAATCGTTTTTTCTTCTTTTTTCTTTTTCTGTTTTCCTTACAATGCCCAAATATAGATTTAAAATATAGTTTAGCAAAAGATTTGAAATGACCACATCTCAAGTTTTATCTGTACTAATGATATTCTTCTAGGCACTTGCAATGCTTCAATAACATAGTAGATTGCATAATCCTTCAATATAGCCTTGCTAACAAAAACCAACCCCAATATGAAGGCACGTGCATCATAACAAATATTAAAGGGAGAAGATCAATCCCATTTTAAGAAAAATAAATCTTTTACTAAAGATTCCTTTAACAATATCAATAAATTAGTTTATATGCCTCATTTTCAAAGAAAGTTCCTTTTGCAACATGGCATACAAACGAGTGGTGCATTCCCAATTGATGTTGCAAACATCGGCACCAAGATAAAATCAGCAAGGGTCTGGAAAACCCAAAAACCATAAAAATTGTGAAAAAATCAGCAAAACTAAGATACCACCAAAATATCGGTCAAAATCGGCAAACAAAGGCTAGGCCAAAAAATCACAATTTTGCAATAAAATCAGGATGTTTGCAACACTGTTTCCAATAGTAAATTGTATGAAAAATATCTTCAATGACCTCTTAACATGATTGATATAGCAGGGACTGCAACTAAGGTTACATTTGTGAGATATATTATTAAAGATCCACAAACACTAAATTAGAATGCCTTCAGTGACATGGAAAAAATGCCACAAAAATGAACTACAAAAGACAAAAAAGGTTTCACTATACACATGGTCATCATGATACTGGCCTGGCAATGACAAGATCCGGAGTGAGGTGGAGAATAGTGGGAAGGTGTTGGAACCATTTAATTATACATTTTTAGATTTAATTATTACGGAAACTGAGCACATAAAGAAACCAAGAAAGCTCAAAAGTGTTCTTTGTATTAATTCTTTGCCCGAGCTACAAGAATCAACACTGAAAGCCCCTAAAAGAGACTTAAGTTTTCATGCGTTGGCATAGAAGAATAAAGTCATGGCTTGGGAGGCTTTGGAGAAGAGAGATAGACAAGGTCCACGTATATGCATGCTGTGCAGGTCTGCTGGTAAAGACATTCTTCAGCTGTTAATTCAATGTCCCTTTACTTCATGGTTATGGAAGGAAGCAGAGATGATTACAGGCACTCAAAATGTCCAGGCTGGTGATTCTGTGGAATAGTGCACGAAGAAATGGTTTGTCAAGAAGGAACTGAGAGATTACGGCTTTACCTTGTCTCATGTATTCTGGTATTTAGCTAGGGAGGAACTCTGCTATTTTTTAAGATAAATTTATTCCTCCATTTCAAGTCATTGCTAGGATTAGTGCTATAGTTCCTAAGATCAGAGTGATCTCCTGTCAGAAGTCTGCCCATCAGGTAGGTGATTTCCATATTAATAAGTCCTCTCCCTAGATTTTTCAATGCTGCATAGCAGTGTTGGGAGATTCTATTTCTTTCTGACTCCCATTTCTTCAAGTGTAAAGCAGGTCTAGGCCCAGGTTCAAACAGTTATGCCGAGCTTCAGGCTCTGAGACTGCTATTAACTGGTGCTTTAGACCAAAATGTGAAGTGTCCATGGCTTTATGGAAACTTCTCTCTAGTAATCAACTGGATAAATGAATCTGACATTTTGCATTATATTCATCTGAGGGCTGTTGGTGATATTCTTCTGGAATTGGCTGGATCTTTTGATCACATCTCTTTCACTCATGTGTACAGGAAATTGAACCAGGCGGCCCACAGTTTATCTAATGAACCTTCTCACCTTCATGCTAGTTCGTTGTCCCTAGAAGAAGTTCAAGGTGGTGTCTCATCTTTGACTGTTTCTACAGTATGAGAGCTTTGGCATGATAGTTGAGATACTGCTGTTATTTTTCTTTGATGAAGGTGTCAGTTCTGCTTTTTTGTTCTATGAACATTGTCACGTTTAGAGATGTATTTTGGTTTGTATATTTTGTATATATGGAGATGTTTAAAAGTCCTAGACTACCATGAGGTATGCCAGGATGTTACACCAATGAGCTGTTATGTAGGTTTTTTGATGATTTTGGTTCTATTAGCCATTGGTCTATAACTTTGCATCAAATGGCAGCTGCAAAACGTAATTTTCATTAGCACTTGAAATTACAATTTTTTAGTTGGAAATAAATATTAAACCCAAAAAAAAACTCCATGGATTCCTTTGGCCATATTGGAAAGAAATCGGCCATAGCAAGATCCATACGCATATTGGGACCCCCCCAACTCCATGAAAACCGCATAATCATATTGGCTGGCCCTTGAAAGAGAATGATGATGAGCCACCACCCTTTTTGGCCATAGTAGCGTCGGTGGCATTAGCGGGCAAGATATTTGTTCTTATTGCCTTGGTTATTAGATTAAAATGATCATTTATTGTTCCAGTTACTTTGGACACTGCTATTAATTGTTCAGTGACCATAGGTTGATTCAGTATGATGCAAATAATTATTGAAGATCTAGTCTAGAAGGTGGGCTCAATGTGCCGTTCATTTATCCTCGTGACCGTGGCCTACTCGCTCAACTTATCCTAGTTTTTTTTAAATATGCTTCTGCACATTATTGTTTCACTGCACTAAGAAAAGCAAGCGACTTGCATTCTACAGCGTATAAAGGAATGGGAACACCCATCAATCCTTCGTGTGTCTGTACCCATATAACAGTGCATTGAATCTAAAAAGTGCACTGGATGCATTGAATGTGGACACTAGCATAGACCCAGGGTCTGGCATGCATATTCAGGTAGCAAAGCTCGGGGATGCAGATGTTGAGTTCCACCATCCGATATGACAGCCATTTACGAACTCAATATATGCGTTCTGGAGCTTTGCAATTTCAAGGCACATATCAGACCCAGACTCAGATAGATCAGTGCTAGTCAATAGCAGTTTAGAATCGTAGGAACAAAACCACGAAAATAGGCCATTTCGCAAATTAACAACACCCGCTTCTCCTTCCAATCACTAAACACCCAAAAGTGACAATGGGCCCTGCAGGGGTCCCCACTCACAGTCTACCATTGCATGTTGTGGGGAATTCGTTAATTGAAAACTCGTTTTTTATTTTTTTGTTGTTGTAGAGAATTGAAAGCAATTTCAATGTAAATCAATGAAATTTGCAGGTAAAATTAAATACTGAAACATGATTCCATACCTCGGAGTGACGCCATGTTGTAAGTAAAGAATTGTGGAGTAAACGACGCAGATTCAGGCTAATTAAGCGCCTCTGCGTGCCTGAAAAATGAATTAGGGTATTTAAGAACCATTTCTCTGCCAGTAAAAGAGAAAAAGAGGGGAAAATGCATCCCATAGCAGCTGCATTGAAGATCTTTAAGGAAAATTACAATTCTATATAAAGGAAAATGGCGCCCGTTCTCAGTAATTGGAAATTGCCGTGCCAGTGAAAGAAGGCTTGCCGTGGCAATGAAAAAAAAAAAACTTAAATCAAACCCTAGGTGCCATTTCCACTGTCATCCTTCTTTGACAAAATTCGAATCCTGTGGACGAACTCAGGTGGCAAGCGTGCAGCAGGAGAAGCACAAAGTTGTAAAGTTCTCTCGATTTTTGCTTATATAGTGTGGAAGTAATGACACGTGGAAGTATTTTATTGGATCAATTTATATCTAGGTGTTAAATGGTAAGAAATTTTATTTTGATCGACCGAATGAAATACGAATGTTTCTTTGACTCGTAAAAGCCCAATTTAACTTGCACAGGGGTCGCGGTGTGACTTGAAATAGTGTGGGGATTAACTTTCATAATTTGGTATTTATGCCACCGAAAATAAATTAAAAATTTAGCTATTTTTGGAAAATATAATCAGAAGAATTAAATATTTTCTAATTAAATTACTGTAAAAAGATGTTTTCCAATTGTAACATTAAAATTGGATTATTATTATAATAGTAATAAATGAAAGACTTAATAAATACATAATAATCAGATGGAAAAGTAGTAAAGAGATTAAAAGGGGTCACGGGTTTTTTTAAATAGGTTAATTTTTCATATTTTTAAAAATTATTGAATTTATATATTTTTAAATGATTTGTATAAATTTAGTTTTGAGAGGTTATTTGATTGATAATCATTATGATATGAAGTTTTTGTGAAATTTGAGGTTTAAATTTCTTTGATTTACAGTATCCGTGCGTGTGTATAGGTTTATTTAGAGGTTATAGTAGTAGTAGTTTGAATCAACATCATGTCACACAAGTATGAGTTGAGTTCAATTGTGATTCCTCTAAATACAAAAAATAAAAATAAATATTGATTTGCCCAAATTTTATCAGATAATATATTATAGTTGTTTTGAGCCCCAACGATTAGTTCAATTGGTCAAGCTCCCACCGTTAAAAGACCTTGCTAATGGGAGGTCATCGGGTTATTAGCATTATGTACATGGCATATCTCTTACTGCATTACAAATCCATACATATTCATTAACCTAAAATAAGGTTTTTTTGTAGGGTAAAATGATCTTTTCAATAATCAAAATAAAAAAAAGTTACATATAGCTTGAATTGTGAAAAATGACTCATATCCAAGAGATTTTGAGACTAATAATCTACTTACCCATAACAGACAATTAGAAACTGGCTACAATAATCATGACTACATAAAAATTCCTTGAAGATTCAAGATTTCAAGGGGGGAGAGCCTTTGATATTGGCATGATTTTCCTTGAGTTAACTAATTGTTCACTGTCTTCTTGAAACAGTGCCTTATTGCTCTTGCGGCTTCATTTTTTGACTTCTTTTTCTTGCCTAGAGGCCACCTTAAAATCCTTTGATTGAACCCCAATAACAAACTATGAAAAACTCGAGCCCAATTGGTTTCTTTCCTTGATTCGCAGATAGACGTTAGATAAAATCTTAGTTTGATGATCTGGCATGTCCTTCACATATCTTCCATGCCAGTCTTTTGTAAGGACAATCAGTTGTGAGTCATCCGAATCCATATCTTCTGGGTGGGGCTTCTGCGTCAACTTCTTCTGAATGGGAGCTAATCATTTCATGTGGCGTTGAATTTTGTTGGTGCTTTTCAAGAGACTTTTACACGGGCTCTGTAGGATTCGATAAAGGGTTATGGGATTTTCTTTCTACTAGTTGCATGCTTGATTGAATGTTATCTTGCTCTAGAGACTCCTTCAGAGAGGAAAGAGACTCGAACTTATTTCCAAATTTGAGGATTTGTTCAGGTTTTGAGGTACCCTAAGGACTCAAATTTCTTCTTCTTTAGGGGACTTTCCCCAAATCATCTTGCTCTTATTGAGAAGAGTATGCTTCAAACAATTCTTTGCTATTCATAGGGAAATCCCTAATAAGATGCTCATATTCATGACAACATATGCATCTAAATGGGGCGTGTTCATAATCTAGAGACTACTTCCAAACATTATCCTGATAATAAATATTTATGGAGGCTAGAAGAGGCTGGGAGATATTCATGTAAACACATATCCGAGCATATGATGTGTACCTCCCTCTCTTGTAGCCTCTGATACTTTGACAAAGTTGTCGATGGCATTGTCGATACCTTCAATGGTTTCATCCTTCTAATATTCCTTGTGAAGAGAAAAGAGACAAAACCACATCGAGGCAACAAGAAAATCTTCCTTTTCTAGGTTATACAGCTCCTTTGAAAATTGCATGAAGAGCCCTGTATTGTTGAAAAAATGTGGCCCTCCTTAAAAAACCCTCGATCTATCTTCCAAGCTGGAGAAAATGGCAGTGAAGGAACCTTTTTCCACTAGCTCCAATTCTATTTGACCCTAGAGATTCCATTTGTTTCAAATCTACCCAATCAGAGCCTTTTGAGAGGACCATAATTTAATAAATTTATAGATCAAAGAGTGATCATGCATATATTGGATATATTCTTCGATCTTGTTATATTTAAGCTCATATTTTGGATCTTGCACTGCTTTTGGCAGGTAATGCCCTAAATTTCTAGCTTGCATGATGCACCCAGCAAAGGGTTTGTTGCAAAACTAGCAACCCTACTTCACCCAAATGCTCTATGAAAAGGATGTTGAAGATGAGGAGCTTAAAGAGGAATACTATTAGATCCATAATCGTTATGAAATCCTAAAATGATCTTACTAAATGAGGGGGCAACACCCCCTCTCATGGAGTTGAGCATAGATGACTATGTAGAAGAAACCCTAGAGCAGAACATGATATGCATGATTGCCAATAAGCAAAATCAATAGGTGTCACATTGAAGGCGTCATTTAATAAAAATCCAACATGAAATAAGGTATGGGATTAGATGAAAAGTATATTTTATTTGTGCTTAAAAGAGTTGGATACAATGATATCCTCAAGGGCTTTTCTTAAAATCATTGGATCACCTTAAGGTAGTGGTTGAATATGTGTTGCATCCAATAGGATTATATTAAGGATATCATGACCCATACACACGAAAGTGGATCAATGTTCACCCCCATGTCACCATGAGGCATGGGTCAAACACGATATTGCACATGAAAGAGTTATTTTAAATCTCACAAGATCACCTTGAGGTAGTGAGCAAACATGTTGTTGCACCCAAAGGGATTATTTTAAATCTCATGACCCATGCAAACATAAGTGGATCAAAGTCCACCATTATGTCTTTCAATTTTTTCTTCAAATTCTAGAGGGTATGTTGCACCCTCCTACTTTTGTGGGGTTTTTCAAAGGTGACTATTGGCTATATTGGATATTGTTGATGAAATATTTGGACAATTTATCATATAGCACTAACATGGTACCAAGTAAGCCAAAATTTCCAAAATTTATGGTGCCTCACCTTCTAAGGAAGGTCACAGAGGACATTGCTCAATTCTTAATCGTGACACTAACAATGACGTTAAGAACCTTTGTGATGTTCTTCCTTCCTCGGCAACATGTTTTCTCTGCTTGTGCTCCTCTATCACACACTTGTGTTGCTCCCAACGTTACCCATGTCCTTCTATCGAAGCTCAATATCTTGAGCATGGGGTTTGGCCTTTCTTTGTTGTCTTTTCTTCCATCTTTGGTGGAATTATAGAAGGGGAGGGGATTTTCCATTCTTTTGTGGATGTGCAACCCTCTTGACAAGATTATCTAGCCACCTTCTTCTATCAATGTCTCCTCTAGCTCTCTCTTTTTTTTTTCTAAAGCAAGAGTCTTACCTTCCAATTCATTAAAGTATAATATGCATTACATAATGTACACCAATTCACAAGTAACTGTGATCTTAGCGAAAAATCCAAAACTACATATTACCAGGCCCAAGGCTAAAGCCCCACCCCTAACACACATAACTTCTAACCCTTAATAGGAATACAAAGCCTCCAAACGGTCAAACCACTAAAAGCCGACTCCCTAGGCAGAAGAGGCACACCCGAAGCTGAGATTTCGGGTTAGAAAGAATCCCTAACCCTGATAGCCGTCAAGAACCTATTATCATGCCCCGCCTGTCGCATCTTTAATCTCAACCGTTATATCCTCCCGTACGATCCAACGGTTGTGGATGATTTCGCACTGCGAAGTAGCCCGACCCTTACCCAGAAGGTCCCACTGACTTGCACGATCAATCCTGACCGTTGATCCGCCATGCCTGATCCGATGGCTAAGGATCATATCACGCGGGGCAACAACACCGAACAATAACGAGCGATGAGGGCGGTATTCCAACTGACCCCACTACCACGTGTTACCCGATGTATGGAATCGCACCCAAATCTGCAAAACCGCTTCCCGCTTACGATGCATGCAATCACCGGAGAACCACCCCTGACATGGTAAGGCGATCGCCGATGGGAAAACAGGGGTTTTGCGGCCAACAAACAATCCCGAAAACCGATCAATCGTCACTTTCCCTCTGCGCCTGTGCCTGAACCCGTAAACGATACTACAACCGCCCTTCAACCATTCTGCTAAAAAACTAAAACTCCCCATTTGCTTCCCCCTGGGATCTCTGGGCAAATTATTACCTTGGTTGCAGAGGTCGAAAAAAGTCTGCAACCCATAACCGACCGGACCATGCAGGAAAAAGCTACCCATACAGAAACAAAGTCAACAGGACCTTGCCTCAATGTCCCTGTCCTCTTCTACTTGCTCATGACACAGAGTTTTTACTCTGCTCTGAGGCCACTCCTGCCACTCCATTGTAACCCTACTATCAGAACAGTTCGCCCCTTAGTTAGCCAAAAAACCTGCCAGTTTATTGGCCTTTCTGCGAACATGGTTGAAACTAACTGTACGAAGTCCCTCGAGGTGACCCTGTATTCTCTGGAAAACCTGGATTAGCCTCTAGTGTTTTGAAACTTTCTCCGGCCCTGTTCCACAGCTAATTCTTTTCACCGAGTTAATGATTAACTCAGAGTCCGCTTCTATAATCACATTCGAGCAGTTGTCCTGCTTCAGAAACTCTAAGCATTGCTCCATAGCCATTAGTTCAGCCATGTTATTGGTAGCTTTTCCTAAATGGCAATGGAAGATGGAGATAATGCATCCTCTTTCATCCCTTAAAACCCCACCATAACCAGTAGTTCCCGGGTTTCCTTTGGAAGCCCTGTCAATATTGTATTTCAAATACCCTTCCGGGGGGGGATGCTAGAAATCTTTCTCCGTATTCATTGAGATTCCTTGCCTATCCAGGCTTTGAGGAATGAGCCCCTGAATACCCAACTGCCTGAGAATTTTCAAATTTGCCTCTGAGGGAGGATTTTTAGGACAATTATGAACTGTGGTTCCTACTGTCTCCTTAAGCTATTTCAAAATCATATCAAACAGGAGATGAGGGGGTTTCTTTTCTTCCTTAAATATTCTCTTGTTCCTCTCTTTCCAAACATTCCATATAATAAAGCTTGGCGTTATCCGAAAAAGTTTCTTCTACAATTATTGAGGGTATTAATAATACTCCCTTTGTCCCTGTCGGTTTGACAAAAAATGATAGCAAAAGTATCCCATAGCTAGGAGGTGAAGATGCAGTTATTGAGTAATTGTTCCATAGTCTCCTCTTGGGCTTCACAGAGCTGGCATCTAGAAGGCCCCAGAACACCCCTCTTCCTAATATTATCCCAAGTCAAGATTTTTTTGTGATTAACTAACCACATGAAGAGTTTGATCTTCATCCACCCTTGGTGCCTCCATAGGTTTGGCCAAATCTTATTCGGTATATGTGAATTCAGCGCAAGTAGAATTCCTTTTGCCTCCTTAAGATTAAAGGTACCCTCATTATTGTTGCCCCATATTAGCTGGTCTTGTCCCCTGTTACTCAGATCTTCCTTTGTTCCAACATTCTCCTTAGAGTCTCTGTTTTCGTTTTCAAGGGGCTCTCCTCTCAGCAATTGATGTTTTTCCAGATTCTCCACTTTTCTGTATGTTGAGTATGATCCCATAAGTCCTTTACCTTAATTAATCCTTGCATATTTGTCTCGTGCTTAAGGCCTAAAAAGTCCTCTTTCAACAGTATTGGTTCTTGTTGCCACTTATCCTCCCAGAATAGAGCTAGGTTTCCCTCTCTGATTTCCCAGAAACTATTTTCTTGTACTAGGCTTCTGTTCTCCCAGGCTTTGTTCCAGATGTATGAGCCTTTTATATTTCCAGACATTCTTATGAGATCACTAGTTTGCCAGGAGCTAGCATATTTTTCCTTCCAGATATTTTCCCATTGGGCCTTTGGATTTTGAACCCAACGCCACCAAAGTTTGGCCCCTAAAACATTGCTAAGAATTTCTTGATCATCCAAGCCTAGGCCTCTGTGGTTCTTGGGTCTACAGATTTTATCCCAAGAAACTAAGGCCCACTTTTTCCTTGTTTCCTCCTTACCCCACAGAAAGTCTCTTTGGATGTTTCTGAATTGCTGTAAGACCCCTTTAGGAGCTGGGAGGGCTGATAACATGAAAACCGGGATAGCTTGCAGTACTGCCTTTGTGAGAACCAGCCTACCGGCTAGGTTTAAAGATCTGATGGTCCATTTTCTGACTTTGTCCTGTAACTTATTGATCAATGGTTCCCAGATGCTTTTGTGCATTGGTTTAGCAGTTAGAGGAATTCCCAAATATTTTGAGGGGAGGGAATCCCTTTGAAAGCCTAGAATTCTGGAGATATTTCTCTGAATCACAATATTGGTATTAAAGAAAAAGATTTTTGATTTTGAGAGATTAACTTCCATACATGTGGCCATGGCAAATTCGTTCGGGATTTGTTTGTAGGTTGTAGCTTCTTTGACTATGGGGATTCCCTGTAGCATTGTGTCATCTACAAATTGTTGATAAGTCAGAGCCTGACCATTCTCAGTGAGTTGTATGCCATTAATATTACATGTTACTTTAGCATGCTTGATGGATCTACCAAGTCCTTTCATCATGAGGATGAAAAGAAATGGAGAGAGTGTGTCTCCCTGTCTGATGCCTCTAGAAGGACTAAAAATCTCAGAGGGAGAGCCATTCACCAAAACTGAAAAGCTGGAGGAAGTCACTAGGGCCATAACCCATCTAACCCAATTATGATCAAATCCAAAAGCAATAAGTACTTTCTTAATATAGGTCCAATTTACCTTATCATAAGCTTTGGCTATATCTAATTGCATGATCATTCCAGCCTGCCTTTTGCTACTTAATGAGTGAACCACCTCTTGGGCTTGAATGATGTTGTCTAAAATTTGTCTGCCTTCCACATAACCGGGTTGTTCCCCTGAAACTAGGGTAGGAAGCAGAGGTTTAAGTCTATTAGCCACTACTTTGGATATTATCTTGTAAACCACATTGCATAGAGCTATGGGTCTATACTTATCCAGAGTTTGAGAAATATCTTGTTTAGGGATAAGGGAGATGAAGGAGGTATTGAGCACTTTCAGAATAGTTCTATTCAACCTGGAATCCTCCACTACATTCAAAATATCATGTTTAACAATATTCCAGCATGCTTTAAAAAATCCACATTGAAACCATCGGGCCTGGTGCTTTGCCATTCTGCATGTCTTTGAGGACATCACTTACCTCCTCTTCAGTAACCGGCCGGTTTAGGTTGAAATTTTCCTCTCTAGACACCAACTTTGGTATGTTTCTAGTTACATCACTGATGAACTGTTCTCTGTCTGAATTATTTTCCTGAGTTATTCTTCGGAAGTGCTGAACTAACACAGCTTCAATGTTCTCATGGGAGGTGAGAAGTTCCCCATCCTCATTCTTAATTGAAGAGATTATGTTGTGAGCTCTATTCGCCATGGTGGATCTGTGAAAAAATTTAGTGTTACGCTCTCCTTCTTTTAACCATTGAAATCAAGACTTTTGTCTCCAAAAAATTTCCTCTTGTTTACACAGATTATCCCATTCTTGATGATGTTTATCTACTTGATTACTTTTAACTCTATCAAATCCATCCGTGATCAAAGCTTGGTTGAGAACCTTCATTTTGTTTTCAACGGAATTTTTTTCCACAAAGATATTGCCAAAATCATTCCTGTTCCAATCTTTTAGCCTGAGTTTTATGTGCTTTAATCTTTTATGTAGAAGAAATATTCTTGTTCTCTGAATTTGTAAATCTTCTGACCACCATTTTTTGATATTGTTGATGAAATCCGGGTGGAAAAGGCATAGGCAGAGTGCCTATGCCTTTGATCTCCAGTTGAATCGGCCAATGATCTGAGCCTCCAAAGGGGAGAACTTTCGCTATTGCTTCCTTATCTGTTAGCATAAGATCCTCTGAGATAATGAATCTGTCTAACTTTGAGGCTACCTAAGACTCTCCTCCTCTTTTATTATTCCAAGTAAAGAGGCTAGTATTCATATCAGTGTCAACAAGATTCATATTGTCTATAAAGGTTTGAAACTCTAAAGAGTCTGTACTTAGAGCTCTGATTCCCCCTTTTTTCTCCGAAAGAGATTTGATCATGTTGAAGTCCCCTCCCATGATCCAAGGTATTCCTGCATGTCTGTCCCTGAGATCCACCAGGGAATCTAGAAACCTGAGTTTGTCGTCTATTCTTTGAGGGCCATAAACATTTGTGACCATATAGGTGTCCCTGTCTCCTACAGGTTGAATAACTACTGATAAATAATTCTTGGATGCCTCAGCATCTATTATGCTAATTTTTTGGGGGTTCCAAAGAGTGAGAATTCCCCCCGCTATATTCTCTGCTTTGACTTCTAGAAACTCAAATCTACTAAGCCATTTGCTATGAATTTGTCTTAATTTTTGAATGGAACATTTCGTTTCTTGGATAAAGATTATATCCGGCGTTTCTTGTTTCATTCTATTACTAAGCATTCTTTGCTTTCTCTTACTCCCTAGACCTCTGATATTCCAAGATGTAAACTTCATAATTAAAGATTTGTAAAGGAGTAGCTGGTTAGATCTTTCATCTTACTTGAATCTATCATTAGCTTTCCACACTCCATCAAGAGTTCATTTTGCTTCTTCTTGCCTCTTTTCTTACCTGAGTTTCTAGTTGCTAGTCCCGGAGTTGTTTTCATCGTTTTCACACCTCTGTTATCCTGCTTGTCTATGTTTTTTCCTTTCTCCAATGCATTAGCCTGCGTTTTCCATAAAAACAACTGTTGTATTCTATTGAGCTCTTCTTGAGGTAGCGAATCTACTCCTCCCATGGTTCCCTGAATCAAGAACCCTTCCAGATCTAGGTTTTCTTTATCAAGAATCTCCTATAGCTCATGGTCCTCCAAGTCCATTTCACTTTGGGTCATTTCCTGATCCATCTCAAGTTATGATTCACTCATCATAGTTTCTTTCTGATAATCAATATCCTATGTTTGTTCACGGTTTTCTTCTTTTTCCTTTTCCTCAGGACTTCCTTCCATTGCTTGATCTTGTTTTGTGATCTCTTCATCTTCCTCAAGAACTTGGAACTTATTCTGACTGACCTGTTGCCCTTCATCTTGATGTTTCTTTGGTCCTCTTTTGCTACCTTTTCCTCGATTTACCACTTTATGGAAGCTATCAGTTTCCTTCATTGTGTTAGATTTGCTTTTGTTTACAACTCTACCGAGTGGACAGTCTCTGAATAGGTGCCCATGTTCATGACATCTGCGGCATCTGAATGGAATGTGCTCATAGTCTACTGTTTGCACCCATTCTTCATCAAAAACTTCCAAGATTACTTCATCTGGTAGAGCTCTTGATAGATCCATTTCCACACATATCCTAGCAAAGGAAGTGTATTTTCCCCTTCTTGTGGATTCAAAAGCTTTGACAAAACAACCTAATTTGTTGCCTATGGTTGTTAACGATTCATTTTGCCAGTAATCAAGAGGTAGAGAATAGAGTCTTACCCAAATCGGTACCGAAGTAAAAGTCTCACATTTCGGGACAAAATTCATCATCCATGGCCGCATATAGAGTCCAACTGCTACATAGAAGTAGGGTTCCCCTTCAAATACTTTGTCATTGTCTTCAATATTCGTGAACACCACAGTGAAGAATCCCTTTGACCCGAGATGTATGTCAATGCTCCCTTTAGGTTTCCAGTGATATTTGATCCATGTCTGTAATGCTTTTTAGTGGGCCATAATCCCATGAATTTATAGATGATGACATACGTCCGCATGTGATCCCCGTGTGCTTGCAGAGCAGGATCGTTTAAAATAACTCTGGGTGTGATCTCAGCTTTGGGTTTGCAGGGTCCCTTTTTATTTTATCTTTAGTTCCCTGTTTTTTGTCTTCTACCTCCTTGTATTTTGTGCCATTATTTTCCTTAGTTGTGGCTCCTACTATCTCCTCTTCCATATTTCTTTTCCCTTCCTCCACAGTACCTCTAGCATTTTCTAGAGGTTTCTTGCCTCTACTGGCTACGGCCTCCTTGTAGGACAGAGTGGAGCTCCCTCCTCTGTGACCCTCCATGTGGAACATTGTCTGAAACTCTCTAAAACCCTCGTTGTTCCCAGTCTCACTAGGGTTTTCTGTTCAGAACGTGGTTCATGTCTTCTCTAGCTCTCATCTCTGCACCAATTGAGCATTAGTTGTGTCTTATCGCTATGATGTGTCAGTGTGCATGCTATAACAGGGGGGGTGTGGAACAATAGGTGACCACAAGGTGAGGTTTCAATCTAAGCCCTCAACATGTGATTTTCAAGAGCACACTCCTCTCGACATTCAAGGAGAAATTCGGCTGGTGGAGGAGGAAATTTGCTATCAAAGCCAAGAGGTCTTAGACTTAGAAATTATGGCGGGAGTAGCTTTGTGGGTACCAAATGTACGCAATTATTAAGGGCAACAAAATCATTTCCTTCACAAACTGGACGTCTACTGACATGTCAAGCTACTACTTGGCAAGGTACTAGTAGATCAACATCAAACTCAAGTCAATCTCATGCACAAGTTGGACGAGTTGAAGAACCACATGTTGGACGTCGAAGATAGGCTAGCAAGATTGGAGATGGGATCACCACTCAACTCCCCAATTCCACTGCCATGCAAGGTTGAGGAGTAGCCCATTAACCTGGAAACTTCCTTGTCATTCTAAGGCACTGTTTCTCCTCATATTATGTTATTTCATTTTTGGATTATTATGCTTGTTCTCTTGGGGCGTCTCCACCCCAACTCCATTGATATTTTTAGTTTTTTAAGACAATTATCTCAAGCTTGGAAGACTCACATTGTTGTTTTTTAACTAAATTTTGTTGTTGGTTTTCTCTACTATGTTGCAACAAACCTACCTTTAATTCTCTAGAAATATCTTGTTGCTTTCAGTTTAATTTTGCTATTTAAAATTCCATACTCTTATGTCTTTAGTCTAGTTTCGTAAGAGACAAGCTAAAAAGAAAAAAACTCATAAATATAATATAAATATTTAATTTCCTAAAAGACAAGATGAAAAGAAAAAAACTCATAAATATCATATAAATATTTAATTTCCTAAAAAAATCATAAATATAATATAAATATTCAATTTCCTAAAACAAACTAAAAAAACTAATAAATATAATATACATATTTAAATATTTAATAGAAAATCAATTATATATATATAAAATCTTAATTACATAACCATTAACATATATGACCATTAAAAAATAATAATAATATTATACGAATAATAATAATATTATTCGTGATTTGTATATATATTCTAAATTCTATTTTTATAAATACTTTCCGTCTTTTTCTTCCTCTACACCTTGAGCCCACAAAAAAGCTTACAAAGTAAAAACATGATTGAAAATAGATGCTCATTCCACATAAGAGTGGTGGCCCACTGCATGACTTTTGAAAAGAAAATTGTTTGCTTTTAATTATGATAAGGAAATTTGAATTTATGCTCACTTCTAGATGCAGAGGTATTGTATTTCAAAAATAATAATTGAAAGGCTTTTTATAGGTAAATGATTTAGTTTATTATTATATATATATGTATGATATATAATAATAATAATAATAAAATTAAATCTATAAGAGTTAAAGTAATTTAATTAGAGATTTTCGTAGTATTATATAAATTGTGAAATTTAAAGTTTAATTTTTTTTATATATTATTAAAAAAAATTAATTATTTTTTATTATTAAAATGATTATTAGAAATTAATATAAATAATATTAACAAAATAATAAAATTGTTTATTGTCATATATATCTAGTAAATTAAATGATAAAAATAAATATTATATCTAAAATATTAAAACTAGTCTAAATCCATCTTAATTCAGGATCAAGTGCCAGGGATCAAATCTCCTTTCATTGTAAAAAGAGGTCCGCATATCAAGAAATTTGATCCCAATTGACCTTTGGTAGATCCTCGAGATGAATCACACTGGTTCGTTCGAAACGCCTCCACAAATGAATCATGATGTGATTTACCCCGAAAATTATTCTCAAAAATTTGATCCCTATTGATCCTCGGTAGATCCAGAATTAAGATGCATCTAGGCTGGTTTTAATATTTTAGATATAATATTCATTTTATCATTCAGTTTATATTTAAGAAACAAATTTATCATTTGGTTAATATTATTTATATTATTTTTGTTAAAATAGATCTAAGCTGGTTTAATTTCCCTTTTAAGTAAGCCATATTCCACATGAATGCTATATTCAATAACTAATTTTATTTTTGCTATTTTTATTTTATTATTTCACATGAATACCATGGATCATTTTTATACTTATTTGATTTTGATGGAGTTAAAATGATTATATTACATAAAAAATATTTAATTTTTATTTTTATCTAATTTAACTTAGTCAAAATGTTAAACATTACATTACAACATCTCTACTATACTAAACCAAAAAATATCTTTAAATATAATAAATACATATATATTTAAAAAAAAATTACCATATTATATTCAAAATTATTGATAAAATTTTTTATTAGTACCATTTAAAAACTTGGATATATAATTACATTACATTATCTTATATACATTAATATATAATTACATTATATAATGATAATAATAAATTTTTAATAATTAGAAATTATTTCTATCAACTTTAAATTTTAATGCATCTCTTTATTAACTCTTTTGGGAAAAATTCCTAATGGTACATTTTAAAAACTTTCCCTCCACTTGTAATTAAAAAAATAAAATATTTATAAATAATAATAATTTTAAGCTTTGTTGGGTCCTTTCACTTTGATATTTCGTATCTTTAAATTGCGCATGAGTACTTATGGCTTTTTGATAACAAGTCTCTATCATTATATTTTCACGGGAAGTACCAATTATATAATTCCATAGAGTTTTGAAAAAATATAATTTAAAATTAGAATTCATCATAATCACATTTAAAATATATTATCATCTCGAAGTTTGAACATTTAAGCACTAAAAGCTAAGATGGTCGTTTCCTAACATGCAGGAGATTAGGGCTTTTAATGACAAGTTTTTTTCACATTATATAATAATATTTTTATAAAAATTTTGTTTTAGTATTTGGAATTGATGTGTAAAAGTTTCACTTAGTGTTTAAATTTTTGGAGGCGTCACTTATATGCTCATAGTGTAGAAAAATATAAATAATACAAAACAATTCCTATCACCAATTTTTACCTTTAAAATTTTAATATTTAAAATACATTTATAAAAATCACACTGTATTTATAAAATTTATTTATAAAAAATAATTTAACATTAGATTAAATAAAATGAACTTAGGTTTAAATATATTCATGTAAATAATAAGAAGTAAATTAAAAGTTCAATATTTTCCCATAAAATAAACACCGACAAAACTTTTCCCTAAGTGGACTCCAAATAGACATGATATTTCAATTTCTTAAATGAATTTAAACATTTAAATTCTGGTAGTAGTTGTGTAAACTTTAGCACTAAATCTTTTATAATATCAAACAAAATTCTCGTACTTATCCATTCACATGTTCTAAATTATCTTCTAGAAGTTGATTTTTTAGATATATTTTATAAAATACTAAAGCATTAAATAATAAATAATCCATTATGTTATTGATTACGGTTTGAATAGTCTTTACTATTTTTAAATATTTCAAATATTTATCAATTTTACTTCATTTCAAAATATTTACTATAATGTCCACTTCTTTAATGTTTTAAATGATGACGATTTAGGAATGTTTTGTTTTTTTGGAAATAAATTCTAAAGTGATATGATGATAATTATATGATTTTTAATTAAAATAAGCATTAATTTATCACATCAAAAAAAACATTATACATATAATAATAAAGTTTTTTGACGCAAGGTGTTTGTACTTTGCTATATTTTATGATCTTTATATTGTCTTAATATAAATCTATGAAGATTTTTCTTTCTCAAAAAAGTTTTTTGATGTGATAAATTAATACTTATTTTAATTAATAATCATATAATTATTTTAAGGGGGGCCGCAAAAGAAGCAGTATATATATTACATATTTTACATTTTGTACAATCGATATTACAAATGTTGCGTCACACTGACAGCAACCCCAAATAGTCAACATATGATGCGTGCAAGCATTCGGCATGTAGCACGATACGAACCCGGGTGGGGAGGGCAATATTGCTCCGTCCCAACCACCCGGGACACAGCGCAGATATAATTATCATCATTGAAATAAAATTATTTATTAATAATAATCATAAATATATTATTATTATCATTATATTTATTTTAGGTATATAATTAGATAAAAGGAAAAGATAATTGATTTATTATCAATAATGAATTGAGTGTTAAGGAAGGCAAGAATGGGAGGGGTTTTATTTCACTTTGATGGAGAAATAGAGATGAAATTTGTTTGGGGATTAGGTATTGCTTCAAATAATCGAGCATAAGCTTTAGCTTTTTGGCAAGGATTGAAAATTTTATTAATGAGGGGCATTTGTCAAATAAGTGTGTTTGGTGATTCAATGATTATTATCCAAAAATGCCACAAAATTAAAGATCACATGGAGAAGACTATACCACAATATATCACCGAATAGGGTTGCTTATGGATAAATTTGAAAATTTTGACTTTTTCCATGTCAAGAGGGAAAATAATTAGTTAGCTAATGAGAAAGCCAACAAAGAGGCAAACCTTGCCCAAGGTATGTTATCCAAAGATGAAGGTGATCCAATTAGAGTCCATAACCCATGATCGTTATCTAGCAAAGGACGGAAACTTTCAAGCTTATCATTAAAATGAAATTAAGGTATGATAATCCACTAACGAATGTCTTTAATCCCAAGGTCTGGAATAACCTCGACGAGCGACAACATTGGAAGGAGGAGTTCATAAATCAAGCATCTAGCTGGGAACACACGATGGACAACATCAGGGTTGAGAAAAGGTGGAATAATATTGGACTTACATTAATTCCCCTCACTAGGGCTAGTCTTGATAGTATTGCCTTTGAGTTGAATCAATTAATTTCATTCATGTATGCATTGAGAATGGCGGTTATAGAGATGGAATTTCGAGATAAGCTTGAGCAAGGATAGGACGCGGGCATTCAATGTTACGAGATCTCCCTTGTAGTTGATTCAAATCAAGGTAAGAATTTAAAGGGTTCATTGCAAATGTTGAAAACATTATTGATTTGAATCAAGGGTAGAGAAGTTGGCAAAATGGCTTCTGCAAGTAGGAATGACAACAATGGGTTCTCAAAAGAGAAATTGGAAGTGATAAAAATGGATGTCTTGGCTTTGGTAACCAAGGTGGGGGACCAGATAATGACTAAGGCTCACTCTCACTTCGCATTGGTTTCAAGTCAACTTGGTGAACTGCGAGAAGATATTGAGCATCTCTAGTTATCCGTAGACTTGTTGATCACCAAAATGGAAAATCTATATTTCAAGGTGGACAATGTGGAAGTTAATGTGGAGTTTGTGGTGGTCAATGTACTCAAAGAGGTATTTGGGATTAACAATCCCCAGCCCGGTGAACAAGTTGCACAATAGACGAAAATGGGGCACGAAGCAGCAATGGGGCCACCTCTTCAAATGGATGTTGATCATGTCGTGCTAGATGGAATCACTGGAAACAAATATAAAGGGAATGAGTAGCATTATTGTTAACTTCCTGTTTTGCAATGTTTTGTAATTTTGTCATATATAAGAAAGTGTTTTAGAGATTATATAAGATAAACTTTGTTAGATATATAATGATGAAAAGACAGAATATAGGTAGGCTACAACTTGAATAGTTTTGGAATGCCTTTGATGAAGTTCAACTCTTGAATGTAAAGGTGTTGGCATGTTTCTAGCTAGATTAATACAATGTTACTCGTTCCTTAAATAAACCCAATGGATTGAATGTTACCCCCACGGCAGGTGTCAATTCTGGCAACACACCGCAATAATAATGTGGACTACTGGTCTCTAAGACCACCTAGCCTCTTTAACACTCTTGGCAATATATTACAATAGTTTGTTATATTATTGCATGCAGGGAAATATAATGAGCTTAGGATGGAAGTACGCCTCCTTCTGTCAGGTTCCCTACATATTAATTATAAATAATCATTATTAGGTGTTGCTCTTCGCGTGCATAGATGAAGGTGGTATAATGGGGTGGTGGTGGCGCTCTCTTTTGGACAAGCCCTATCTCCTAGTTAGCAACATTTCCCTCCCTCAATTGCGGTTATCTATGCTTATGAATAACCATCATGCCTTTGGTTTTCATGATCAATATGCACCTAGTGGTCAACCCAACTTTTGGTGCTTACTTGTTCATGAGATGTTAATGGCTTGGTGTTTCTTTGTTCTTCATGTTGGGCCCGCATTTCCCTCTTGCAATAGTATGGTATCTCTAGGGTTACAGGTGGCCAACTCGACTAATTGTGATGGCTCAACTCTCCCATAGAGTTTGTCTCTTCTCCATCCATCGACTATCCTAGTCAAATATCATACTAGAATTCGTCTCTCGTTAGTCATCCTCAAAGCAGATTCTATGGGAATTTGGTGTGTTGGTTAGTCTATAATACCTTTCCAGCATTCCCTAAAGAAATCAACTCCTCTCATCAATTTTCTAATTCACTCTATGTCAGTCCTAGAAGAAACAAAGATGGTAGGTTTTATGAGAAATTTCGTGGCTCAAGCTATCAGATGGTGCATATATGTGGGAAATTGGGTTCTCAGAAGATTGTGGCTTGCAAATGCCTTGTCTTCTGGGTGTGGTGCATTATCTCTGAGGCATTGGTAAACAAGCTTACGAAGGTTGGCAATCGTGGCTCGATGCGACTCCAAGTATGAGGATCTCAGCTCGTGGCTCTATGGAACTTGTATTGTGTGGCTTTAAGCGACTCATAGCTGGTGGAATTTGTGGTCTCAAAAGGTTCTACAAGTTGAACATTGTTACTATTTATCCCCTCTTCTTTGTAGTAGATGGTAGCATCTAGTTTTTGTTCCTATGATTGGCTACAACAAGGCCTTAATGCCTTTGGTTTCTTGAATTTCCTTGTTAATTTTTCAAAGTGGCAAACCAATAGCACAAAGCACTCTCTTTTGTAACACCTCATTCGGTTAATGGAAAGTCAAACTTAAAAAAACAACAAAAAATAATGAATTGAATGCTTTTTTAACAATTTTTCTGATTTTTTTTTTTATGCATTTATCCATGATCAACTCCATGAGAGGGGGTTTTTCCCCCTCCTTTAGTCATATTAATTTGGCAATTCATAAATATTATGGATTTATAGGTATTCCCTTTCAATCTCCTCATCTTCAACATCCTTTTCATTGCAGTTGGGTGAAGTGGGGTTTATGATTTCTCAAAGAAACCTTCGTTGGGTGCATCTTGGCAAGCTAGAAATCTAGGGCATTGCCTACCAAAAGTGGTGCAAGATCCAAAATATGATGTTAAATCTAGCAAGATCAGAGAATACATCCAATATATTCTCCGATCGTGCTCTAATCTTCAAATTCATTGGATTACGACTCTCTAAAAGGTCTCTGATTAGTTTGATCCAAAACAAATGGAACCTATAGGGTTAAATAGAATTGGGATTAGGGTCAAAAGGATTATTCACAGCCATTTTCTCTAGCTTGGAAGATAGATTGAGGTTTTTTGAAGGAGGGTCATCTTTTTTTAATAATGCAGTGCTCTTCATACAATTTTACAAGAGTAGTATAATCTAGAGAAGGACGACTTCTTTGTTGCCCTGGTGTGCTTACGACTCTTTTCTCTTCCAAAGGAATATTGTGAGGAGGAAACCCTTGAAGGCATAGATGATGCCATTGACAACTTTTTCAAAGTCTCAAAGGCTACTAAGAGAGGGAAATATACATCATATGCTCATATCTGTATTTATATGAATACATCCAAACCTCTTCCAACTTCAATAAATAATTATTATCAAGATGGTCTTTGGAAGCAACCTCTAGATTATGAAAATGTCCCCTTTAGATGTAGACTACGTCATGAATATCGACATATTATTATGGATTTGTTTTATGAATGCAGAGGAATTGCTTAAAGAACACTCCTCTCAAAAAATAGTAAGATGATTTGGGAAAAGTCCCCCAAAGTAGAAGGAATTTCTGTCCTCTTTGAAGGAGTCTCTGAAGTAGGATAAAATTCAATCAAGCATGTAACTAGTAAAAGGAAAACCCTATAAGACCTTACTGAATCCTCCAAAGTTTGTGCAAAAGTTTCTAGAAGAGTACCAACAAAATCCATTACTACAGGAAATGGTTTGATCCATATCGAAAGAAGTTGATGTGCAAGCCCTACTAGAAGATATGGATTTGGATGATCCACGACTCACTGCCATTGTACAAAAATAATATGGAAAAGATATGAAGGACATGTGAGTTCATCGCGCTATGATTCTTTACAAGGCATATCTCCAGTGCAAGGAAGAAAACCAGTTGGAATTGAGTTCTTCAAAGTCCTGTCTTGGGGTTCACATAAAAGATTTCAAGGTAGTAGCTAGGGAAGACAAGGAAACCAAAAACCAAGGCCACAAGAGCAATACGAATTGATTCAAGAAGATGAGGAACAATTAGTCAACTCAGACAAAATCATGCCAATGTCAGAGGCATTTCCACCCTTGAATTCTTGATTCTTCAAGGAGTTGTCTATGTAGTATTGATTGTCATAATTAGTTTTTTGATTGTTTGTTATTGATATGTAACTTGCTAATTTGAGCCAAGCTTGATACGAAAAATCTTCTAGATTTTGATTCTCTTTTGGAAATCCAAACTATATGTAACTTTTTCAAATTAATAAAAAGATCCACTCACTTACAAAAAAAACATTAATATTATTATTATTATGATTATTAAACTAGAATTGTTAATTAATAATCATTATTAAAATAGAATAGTTAATTAATAATCATTGGAAAAATTAAATTTTATCAATAATATTTTTGTTTAAAATTATGATAATAGAATTGTTATTTAATAATCATTATAACACTTAGACCTTATAATAGTATTTTTGTTTGGAATTATGATAGGTAAAGATAATGGATTATAGATGTGGATTTTTACTTGATCATGTAAAAGTAGAGAAAAATATTATTTGGGCTTGAAATTTTATAATGGAAAATTATTCTAAATAAAGAAGTATATTTTATTTAAATTATAAATTTTAAAATTATAATATAATTAAGAAATAAAAAATACAATAAAGTTATTGTGTCGAGAGGCGTTTTCTACTCTAATATGGTAGAGATGTTGAAACGTAATGTAATGTAAAGTGATGTCCTATAAATTTTTAACTCCGTCAAAATAAAAATAAATTATTTTTGTTATTAATTTTTGTAAATTATTACCAGTGATTTTTGAGCTCCAGGTTTATGAGAACCATGGTATTCATGTGGAATATATTTTGTTTAAAGGGGGAAATTAAACTAGCCTAGATCTATATTCACTTTGGATCTACCAAGTATCAAGAGGGATCAAATTTCTTGAGATGTAAACCTCTTTTAGAGTGAAAATAGATTTGATCCCTCTTGGTGCTTGGTAGATCCAGAGTTAAGATGAATCTAGGTTGGTTTGATTTATTTATTTTCAAATTAGATTGAGCTTTTGTTGAGGCCAACCCGAATATTGGATGGAAGCATGATTTTCCCATCTACGGGAATGTTGTTGCCAAGATTGTGTGAGGTTTATTTGACACTAGATGTCCCTTGGGGCAATGATGTAAAATAAAAATGGAGAATAAGGAAGTTCATATCATAAAAATATCATTAATCTCAAATTAAGAGATCAATTTTTATTATAACTAACTTAATGAAGAAAACATATATTACTCAAATAAGAACACATGTTAGTAAGCTTCATGATCAAATTTGGCATTAAACTATCCTTAAATATCATGAATACAAGGAATAGTACATATTAAGCAAATAGAAAATGAAACATATTTTCTATTCAAATGTCCAATGTTTTTTTTGTAAGCTTGGCAGGACTACATCTTCATCATGTCCAATATATCACCCCGATTGGGGAGGGGAATTGAACGGTGACTTCACATCAAGGAGTGCCTTAACATAGCACCCAATCACCTTCTATCCAAGGCCCCGTGGACATTCAAACGTCCAATGTTAATATGTATTAGCAATGGCAAAAAGATCAATGATCCTATACACCATTATAACCAAATTTATTCAAATAAACACTCAACATATAAATAAAGGACAATTCATCTTCACTAATTCCCTCTAAGCCAATGGTTATTCCATCTACTATATAGAAAACTCTTTGTTCTATTATCCATCTAAAATTTAAGCCTTACCTCGCACCTCTTTTCCTTATTGCCAAATTCCACTCCTTTACATTCATGGAATCACCAACTATAGTTATAATACTTTGGTTAAAAAGAAAATCAAAACTCTTTTCAAACCCCATATTCAAATGCATAGAAAATAAAGCAAACCTCTGCTCTCTTACCATGTTTACCAGATTCTTTACTCATGTTAGAAATCACATATTAATCAAAGTGACATATTTGTCCAAACTCATCTCAAATAGCATATCAATAATACTTTCCATAATAACCTCACCAAATCTACTAATATTAAACATCCAAATACCTTATTATTTTCAATCAAACCAAAATCTTGACCCAAACTCCCATTTTTCCCTTACTAATAATTAAAGAAACCATTAAATTGAAAAACAACCTAACAATTTTAGGTAGAAAAATATAACGTAACCATTCTTTAAAAAAACCTGTCATCCATCTTCTTCAGCATTAATCCCATCCCATTTCAATCTATCTCTTATTCAATTATTTTTTATATTTTTAGTCTTTTTCAATTTCTCTTTTTTATTGATAAATTTTAAATAATTGCCATCTTAATCCATTTTTTATATCTTACCTTTAACCATATCTCCCCTCTTTTAATTTTATATTCTCTATCCATTATTAAATTACTTCTTTCCCATCGTTATTTCTTTTTTCTCATATTGTGGAAATGCTCATCCAAAAAGTATCAATATTATTTTGACTGACTTTTATTCTTCAATTGCAAACTCTTTCCTCTTTATTGAATTAGTTTCTCCTTATTATACCCGCGGAAGGCATTTATATTGTAATTGATTGCTAACCAAACTAATATAATTTTTAACAATTTTCTGTTTTGTAATAAAGTTTTTTAAAGTTTTTAAAAATTATCATATTAATTTTAATTTTTTTAAAAATAAAAATATATTTTGTATTTTATGAAATTCATTGTTTCTAATTTTTATTGGTTAAGTATAATCAAACAACAATTTTCATAAAATTTTAATTGGAATTATCAACCTAAAATATATAATTTAAAATTAAAAAAAAAAAAAAAACAAAACAAAAAAATTAAAAATGCTACTTGTTTATGTATTGATTACTAACCAAATTAATATATTTTTTAACAATTTTCTGTTTTGTAATAAAGTTTTCTAAAGTTTTTAAAAATTATCATATTAATTTTAAAAGTTTAAAAAATGAAAATATATTTTGTATTTTATGAAATTCATTATTTCTAATTTTTTATTGGTTAAGTATAATCAAACAACATTTTTCATAAAGTTTTAATTGGAATTATCAACCTAAAATATATAATTTAAAATTAAAAAAAAAACAAAACAAAAAAATTAAAAATGCCACTTGTTTATGTATTGTATATTATTTAATACAAATAATACATACCACTTATTCATAGATATTGATAGTACTTAACTCATTAAACTAATTCTCAAAAGAAATTTAAAAATCAAATGTGGTATACTATTTAATAAAAATAGTACTTGATACATTAAACTAATTTAAAAAAAAATTAAAATTCAAATGTTTTTATTATTGGCGACTTTATGATAATTACATTTAGTGGTTTTAACAAATTAAATGCTTAATTTATTTAATTGGCTTTGATTTTTTTATTCTATATGTTATAATTTTTTAATTATTATATAAGTAGTATTAAATAAAATATTGAGTTGAATTTTTATTTTTTTAATTAATTTTATTGTGGATATTTTATTTAAAAATATTTAAATATTGATTTACAGTTTTATTTGTATATTTAACTTTTCTTCCTATATAAAAATATGTTATATTTGAATAATATAAAGTAATTATTGTTCAATATTTATTTCCATATTTCTATATACTTAATATGATACTTTATTTTGGTTCACTTGGGGTAGTTCAATTGGCAATGGTCGTGGAAATGAAGGGGTGAGAAGTTGGACATGATGAAGATCTAGTCCCACCAAGGTTAAAAAAACATGATACTTTATTTTGCATATTTTTATAATACTTTATTTTTATTTTTTATATGAATTAGTTCTTAGTTGTGTGTGTGTTTTTTTTTAGTGTGGTTCACAAACACCCTGGTCAGTAAGTGGTCGCTACGTCCACGGAAAAATCTGGGCTAATCGCCCCTCGGTCTACTGGCAAGACCTAACCCTAAGGGCTTCGGGCAGATTTGACCCTGTGACCTCCCGATGGCGAGGCACGGTTTTTGACCGAGCTAACCCTTGGGGCTCTTAGTTGTGTTATTTTTTTTTTTTTTTCAATTTAAGATATTAGAATTCAAATATATGTATACTTTCATCTTTTTATATCTATTAATATTATCTAGATAAAAAATAATTCATATTTTAAAATTTTCCTAATAATATATATATATATTATTAGACACTTTTTATTTTTATTTTACCATTCAATTTTTTCACATTTTTAGTTTAATATTTTCCTTTTCTTTTTAAATACCACTTGCCCAAAAACCATAACTCATTTTAAAATCAAAATATTTAACCCTATTAAAGGAAGATACTCATTTATATTAAGATTTTTTTAATATAGTAACTCTATATTGCAGTACCTTATAATTATTCTCAAGAGAATGATTTTACTATTAATTATTTTGTCATAAGCGGCAGGTACTTACTAAGTAGCAACGCTACATGTTACACTTGGTATACCTGCCGAAGGCAATTATATTGTAATTGGTTGCTAGTCAAACTAATATGACTTTTAATAATTTTCTGTTTTGTAATAAAGTTTTCTAAAGTTTTTAAAAATGATCATATCAATTCTAACAATTTTAAAAATAAAAATATATTTTTTATTTTATGAAATTCATTATTTCTAATTTTCTATTGGTTAAGTACAATGAAATGACAATCACTATAGAGTTTTAATTGAAATTGTCATCCTAAAATATATAAACAAAAAAACAAACAAAATAAAAAATGTCACTTATTCATATATTGTACTTTATTTAATACAAATAGTACATACCACCTATTCATGGATTGTACATTATTATTCTCTGCCACAACAAGGTAATATCGTATTCACAATTTATTGATGTTGACATTAAATCTAAATTCACCAAAAAGTTAAACGACATTACCTAATGTTTACATTTGAATTTTTATTTATTTATTTTTTTAAAATCTATTTTTTCTAAGTTCTGATTGGTTAAATTGTTTGGGGTCTTATTTTGTAATGATAATTTCGTCGTCATTCATACGTTGAGGGATACTATCATTATTGTATGTTTACCCTAAATTCATTATTACATGTGTACCACAGGTCCGGGTAGACTTTCATCAGCAGGACTCCGTAGAATCATGTAAAGATATATCGACAATCAGATTACAAAGATTTTCAACTTTCGCACTTGGAGTTGCGCCAGTAGCAGTCCAAATCGAACCTTGCTCTTCGTTTACTTACTTGCATGATTCCTATGGTCAAAGCAGAGATAAATGCAAACCACATGGCAAAAACAATAAAAACACATTTTTATTTTCATAAAACTCTTCCTAATTCCTCATTTATGATATATTTTTTGAATATCACAAACTCCAATTGACTATCATTGTCAGGAAATATGCGTACAAATAAACGTTCATCGTTTGAGATAGAGTTCATTGTGGACCACAGGTTTGGGTAGATTTTGTTTTTAATAAAATAATTTAAATTCTCTGTCGCGTAAATTCAACCGGCTGCCACCATCTCAAGTGAGAATGAATGAAACCATATGATGGTGTTCAGAACTGGCAGTGTTTAACAAATAACGAAGCTCTCGCTATTAAATATTTATATTCATTATGTCATGCATTCGTCCATCGACAATTACTCTAACATGTGTCCATGGATGCGGTTGTACATAATTGATTTATTGAATTTGTAAAACTTTCTCTTATATCTGTTCTTTGAATGATAAAAGTTTACGCACTGGTAGAATAAATCATGTGAAAGAGATAAAGTAAATGAAATTATTATTGAATTTAACATGGCATCATGATGCTAACTTCAAAGTTTTCCGAGCTACGATAAAGAAAAAAATTAATACCTCCACTCACTAGCATTTTTATAACAAAGTTTTTAAACTTTAATTATAGTTATTCTTATCAAATTCTACACTTGACCAGTGCTAGTGAGGCCCACGTCCCTATGGTATTCACCTGGCATTGATTGCATGGGGGATGGTTGCACACCTGCAAAGGAGAAACAAGATAAATAGATTACAAGATTTCAGCAAGGACAGACAGAAGAATCATGGGATTTTTACTGCATAGATTTCGAGGACAAGGAATTACAAATATCAAATCCAACATTATCATTTTTTTTTTTAATATTTTTAATATTGAAATTACGATTTAAAAAAATTTGCCAAATTTTTTGCTGAAATTTCAAATATTTTTCAAACCAACTAAGCCACATAAGTCGTTGTTTCAATAATATTAAACACGACATTGCCAATATAAATTAACATGGCCAGAAGTGTGTACCGGGGTACAATTAACATTATCAAATTTAACATTATCATTTTTTTTTAAATATTTTAAATATTGAAATTATGATTTAAAAAAAATTGCCAAATTTTCTGCTGAAATTTCAAATATTTTTCAAACCAACTAAGTCACATAAGTCGTTGTTTCAATAATATTAAACACGACATTGCCAATATAAATTAACATGGCCAGAAGTGTGTACCGGGGTACAATTAACATTATCAAATTTACATTGTATCTTTCCCAATGCCACCCATGAAAAGCACTAAAGTTCTTGAACCAATTGGCTCTGTAGATGACACATTAAAAGAAAAAGAGAAATTGTTATATAACATCTTGGAAAAAAAAGAATATGACAACAACATTACTTTTGACCAATTTTTGGACTAATTACATTTAACCAAAACTAATTACATCATAGCAATACAAAATCAATTAGTCGCTGAATTAAACTAAGCGACACAGAATGCTAGCTATGTGGCCTTGTTTAATACTTAACACATAGATATCTAATTCTCAAGAGAAATTTAAAAATCAAATGTTGTACATTATTTAATGCAAATAGTACTTACACATTACACTGATTCTCAAAAAAAAAAAAAAAAAAATTCAAATGTTTTTATTATTGGTCACTTTATGATAATTACATTTAGTGGTTTTAACAAATTAAATATTTAATTTATTTGATTGACTTTGATTTTTTTATTCTATATATTATATTTTTTTTATTTAATGCAAATAGTACTTACACATTAAACTAATTCTTAAACAATAAAAACAAAAAAATCAAATGTTTTTATTATTGGTTGCTTTATGATAATTACATTTAGTGGTTTTAACAAATTAAATATTTAATTTATTTGATTGACTTTGATTTTTTTATTCTATATATTATAATTTTTTTATTATCATATAAGTAATTTGTTTTGTTTTATTTTTTTAAATTAATTTCATTGTGCATATTTTATTTAAAAACTTTTAAATATTGATTTACAATTTTATTTGTATATTTAACTTTCTTCATATACAAGAATGTTATATTTGTATAGTACAAAGTAATTATTGTTCAATATTTATTTCCATATTTCTACATATTTAATAGGATATTTTATTTTGCTCATGGGGCTTTGGATTGACAGTGAATGGGTGCACTGTTAAGGCACTCCTTGCGATAGGTCACCGGTTCAAATCCCCTGTGGGTGCTTAGGTAGTATTATATAGGAAAACAAAAATATGATACTTTATTTTGCATATTTTTATTTTATATTTTTATAATACTTTATTTTTATTTTTATATGATTGGTTCTTAGTTGTATTATTCTCTTTTCTTCTCAATTTAAGATATTAGAATTCAAATATATGTATACTTGCATCTTTTTATATCTATTAATATTATATAAATAAAATTAATTCATACCTTAAAATTTTCCTAATAATATTTTTATACATAATGTTTTAATAATAATAATTTTATTTATTTATTTATTTATTTATTTTGATTGGAAGAGCTGCGAGACGCTGTGTTACCCTAGCTGCGTTTCGGCTCCAGCGCCCTTGTTGCTCTGCGGCCTGGGGCCTTGGGCCCTCTGCCCTCCCCCTCTTTTTTCCCCTTAGCTTTTCTGCGGATTCAGTGCGCTCAGCCTCTGCTGGGTAGGCGTTTAAGTCGGGCTCGCCCTCATGGAGGCCCCAAGCTCGCCCTAGGCAAGCCCGCCTTCAACAGCCGAAGCATTTTCCCGGCTTTTGGCTGCCTTGCCGTAGAAGAAGAAGAGCGAAGCATCGAAATTTGTCAAGAGGTTGGATGATATTCCTGAAATCTCCCTGCCGCCAGAGACCCCGATTCAATTTGCCCTCTCCTTAGCTGAGCGGGCCCTCGTGGGCCGGTTTACAGGTCTTTGGCCTTCTCCTAAGACCACGGAGTCCTGGGTTAACAGGAATTGGGCTCCTCTGATCAAGGGAAGCGTCACTTCATACTTCTTAGGTCGAGGGTTTTTCCTCTTCGAATTCTCCTCAAAGGAAGATAAGGACCTGATTTTTCAGAATGGCCCCTATTTCATGGGCCCCCAGGGTTTGTACCTCAACAGATGGACGCCGGATTTCGACCCTGCAGTGGATGTCCCCTCGGCTGTTCTTGTCTGGGTCAGACTCCCTAATCTCCCAGTCCATTGCTGGAACTGGGATTCGCTGAAACACATCGGAAACGCCCTTGGGAAATTCATAGATAGGGAAAACAACAAAGATCAATATGACTGTGCTCATATCTGCGTAGAAGTAGACCTAGAGGTGGGTCTCCCGGAAGCCATCAAAATCAAGGTAGGAAACTGGACCCATTTGCAAAAGCTGGATTACGAGCAGCTGCCTTTCAAATGCCGAAAATGTCATGTCTACGGCCACTTCGCCAGAGGATGCCCAACCAATGTGGAACCAGATAAGGGAAAAGAAGAAGGTTGGAATCAGGTCAAGTGCACCAGGAAAATTCAAAAGCAGACTGGTCCAATTGGAAAAGGTACTCAGGCCCCCCTCAGCAACCCCCATCTAGAATGGCTCAAGAAAACAAATTCGCCCCTCTAAGCTCGCAAGTAGAGGAAACTCAGGAACCAGAAAATCAAAAATCAACCTCACCCTCTAAAGGCACCCCCAAAGGTTCTGGAAATGGAGTTGAGCAAGCTGGAAATGGTGTTCCAGCAATAGAGGTAATGGCTGAAAGTGGTGTTCCAGCAATAGCAATGGTTGGGAGCTCCAAAGGAAACACTGTAGAAGAAGAGGAAGACGAGCATGAATCGGAGTGCTCAAAGGAAGAGGGGGAAATAGGAGAATCTCCAGCAATGATAAGGAGATCCACAAGAGGCCGCAAGCCAGATCGGGAAAAAAGAGAGCAGGAAACTTTCAAAGATAAGCTTCAAGGCAGCCAGCCAACCCTTGAGAAGTTACTAGCATCAAAAGCAAAGATGAGGAGAAACCAGTCCCAAGGCTCCAAAGGAGCCAATAAGAAATACAAATGATGAAGATAGTCTCCTGGAACTGCAGAGGTATGGGGAGTAGAATCAAAGAAGAAGCCATCAGAAGTTTAATAAGAATAGAAGCTCCTGACATATTACTCATCCAGGAGACCAAATTGGAAGACTCTGTCTTCCTTTAAGCAAGTAAGAAATTCTGGAACAAATGTGAGGCAAAAGCAATCTCAGCCCGAGGGGCTTCCGGAGGGTTGGGCTCTCTTTGGAATGCTAGCAAATTCACACTCGTCTCCGAGACCCTCAATACTCATTGGCTGCTCTTAAAATTGCAACACATAGACTCAAAAGAGATAATCAGCCTTTTCAATGTGTACGCCCCTGTGAACGCTGTGGAAAAAAAGGACTGTTGGGACTCCATAAGAACCCAAGCAGATTTAGTTAACCTTGAGAATATCATCATAGCAGGAGACCTCAATCTCACCTTCTCTTCAGCAGACAAGAGAGGAGGCAGCATTGTTCGAGATCCGGCAAGGGAATGGGCAGAGGATCTTATACAGGACTGGGATCTGCTGGACATCAAGCCAATTTCTGGTAAGTACACTTGGACTAATAAAAGAATTGGTCCTGGCCACATTGCTGCTAGATTGGATAGATTCTTAATTCAAATCTCTTTTCTTCTGCTTGGATTAGAGGCTAGAGTGCATATTCTCCCTTGCAGCACTTCGGATCATAAACCCATCAAGCTGGAACTCGTGTTTCAGCATAACCTTGGTCCTATCCCTTTCAAATTCAGCCCGCTCTGGGCTAAGGAAGCGGACTTCATGCAAGTAGTCAAGGACACTTGGGTGCAACCGGTCAAAGGTTCTCCCTTTTTCGTCTAGGAAGAAAAGCTCAGAAGAGTGAAAAGGGCTTTGAAAATTTGGGCCAAATCCCTGCCAAACCCAGCCAACGAAAGGAAAAAAATCCAGCATATGCTGGAAGTCCATCAGCTCCAAGCTGAAACAGCGGTCATAACAAAAGAGATCCTAGATAAAGAAGCTTTGTTTCAGCAAGACTATCATAAGGCATGTCTGGCTGAGGAAGAATACTAGAGACTTAAGTCTCGCAGTCTTTGGCTCAAAGCAGGGGACATGAACTCTTCCTTTTTTCACAAACAAGCTCAGGCCAGGAAATGTACCAATTCTATTTCTGAAATCAAAGATGGCACCATCATTCACAAGGATAGTGCAAACATAAAAAAAGCAGCCTCTCTTCATTTTGAAAGTCTGTATAGTGAAGAGATAATTCTGGATCAAAACTCAGAGATGTTGGACGGGATCCCTTCCCTGATCTCTGCTGATATGAACCAACTCCTAGAAGCTAAAGTCACCAAGAATGAAGTCAAGGCTGCCTTATTTGCCATGAATCCAGACAAAGCCCCTGGGCCAGATGGATTCTCAGCTAGATTCCTCCAAATTTGCTGGTCCATTGTGGAAAAGGATCTTTTCAAAATGGTCCTTAAATCTCAAGTTTGCAAGAAAATCGGAGGAAGCACGAACTCTGCTTTTCTCGCTCTCATCCCCAAAGAGAAGGGAGCCAACTCCTTCAACAAGTTTCGTCCGATTTCGCTTTGTAATATAGGTTACAAATTGATCACTAAAGTCATCGCTAACAGACTGAAGCCCATCCTCCCCAAAATTATGCCAGAAAGTCAAGGAGGTTTCATTCAAGGTAGACAGATTGTGGACAACTTCATTCTGGTCCAGGAGGCAATCCATTCAAGCTTGAGCCGCAATGAAAAAGGTATGGTTGTCAAACTTGATCTAGCTAATGCTTTTGACAGAGTTAGACATAGTTTTCTGCTGAAAGTTTTACATAAACTTGGATTTGGGGAGAATTTTATAAATTGGATTCGAGCTTGCATCTCAGAGCCTTGGATTGCCCCATTAATTAATGGCAGAGCTGCTGACTTTTTCAAAGCCATGAGAGGGCTCAGGCAGGGGTGCCCTCTCTCACCTCTTTTATTTGTTCTTCAAGCCTCTGTTCTCAGTTTTTACCTAGACAAAAAAAGAGCAGATCAGGATATTGCTGGACTCTGTATAGTGAGGGGTGTGAAATCCATTAATCGCGCTCTTTTCGCGGATGACATGCTGCTATTGGGAGCAACTTCTGGGATTATTGCCTCCAGATTTAAAAAAGCTTTGGATGAGTTTTGTTTGGTTTCAGGAAGCTCTCTAAACAAAGGAAAATGTCATATCTATTGCTGGAACACCACTTCCAGCTTGCTCAACTCTATATCCAGAACCTTTGGTTTTGCAGCATCCTCAAATTGGACTTCCTTTAAGTATTTGGGCCTCCCGGTTTTCCTCAAAAAAGCTTACAGCAGAGATTGGCTCCCCCAATTGGAGAAATTGAAGAACAAGCTTCATGCCTGGGGTTATTCCTGGATTAACATAGCTGGTAAGTCGGTCCTCATTAAATCTGTTCTTTTCAGTCTTCCCCTGTTTCAGTTTTCTGTCCTTCTTGCTCCAACTGGCATTCTCAGGAAAATGGAGGATATCATCCGAAAATTCTTTTGGAAGGGGGCAAACAAAATGAGAAAAAGATTCCGCTAGTCAATTGGGAATGTATCTCCAAACCGCTATATGAAGGAGGCTTGAATTTCAAGAATCTTGACTACCATAATGTAGCAATGGGAGCAAAATTATTCTGGAGAATTATTGCCCCTAAACTTGGTTGGGTGCAATTAGCTCTCTGGAAAAAATACTTCAAAGGCCAGCGTTCTCGCTGCCTAGATCACCCTAAGAAGCATACAAATTCATCCTTCCTGAAGTCTTGCAGCAACGCTTGCTCTCTCATCAACGATCATGCCTTCTGGGTTCCTGGTAATGGGAAAAGGATCAACCTCTGGACTGACAAAATTTTGAATAACGAGCCTCTGGGAGACTGCCGTTCACTCCAATCGCTGCGCAGTTGGATGAATGAGGCTGGTTTGCGAACTCTCTGGGACATTTCAGCTTGGCAGAACTCACGCTGGGATGGATGGAATCTTCAAACACCCCCAGAACTTTTTATGGAGCGCGAGACCCTGATTTCCATGCTTCACGGTCTGTCTCCTTTGCTGGCTCGAAAAAGGGACACAAGAGGATGGGGTACGAAGTCTGGCGGATACTCTGTTGCTCAAGGTTACGCCAAGCTATGTGAGCGTCCCCATGTGGCCACTAATCCTGAGCCTTGGAAAGGGATATGGTATTATCCCACCTTGCCTAAAATCGATTTCTTCAGCTGGCTGCTTTGTCACTCCAAAATTTTGACTGATGATAACCTCCAGAAACGTGGTTTTCACGGTCCTTCAAGGTGCAGTCTTTGTAAGGAAAATTAGGAAAGCGTAGTTCATCTGATGCTTGAATGCACCTTTACTTTGCAGATTTGGACAGATTTGCTAGGACCTCTGAGTTTCAGCATAGTGTTGCCTTCCTCCATCCCTGATATTTTTTCTAAATGGCTGCAAAGGTATCCCGGGACTCCTCCAAAAAACAAAATCATCAGAGCTGCTTGGACTGCTCTCCCTAAAATAATCTGTTGGCAGGTTTGGCTAGAGAGAAACAAAAGGATTTTTAGAAGCTATGGACAGGAGGCCAAGCTGGTGGCAGTCAAGATTAAAAGCCAGCTTAAAGAGAATCTGAGAGATATTAAAGATGACTTAAATCTCAGTCAGCAAGATATAAATTGGGGCTCCTCTCTTGGACTCCAGTTCCAAAATAATGCAAACAGTACCTCCCTCCTCAAAGATTGGCAAATAAGACTTTCAGAAAATGAATTCAAAGACTGGGCCACAAATCAGCAGAGATTTTTCCTCTTCTTTGACGGGGCTGCAAAGGCCAATCCTGGAAGAGCTGGAGCTGGAGGCATCATTTTGAATCCCGATGGCACAAAGATACACAGTTTCGCCTGGGGTCTGGGCATAGCTTCTAGCATACAAGCTGAGGCTTTGGCTCTTTTACAAGGTCTCAAGATTATGAAAATGTTGAACATCAGGGAGGCAAATGTAATAGGAGACTCCCAGGTTATAATTAATATTATGGTGACTCACTCTAAGCCAACGGATCTAAAGCTCGCAAGGCTGATTTTCCGAATATCAGATCTTAGAGACTCTTTCCAGAAGTTGAACTTCTATCATGTGTTGAGAGCAAACAATAAAGAGGCGGACATCGAAGCCAACAAAGCTGCCCGCCTTACGGCTGGAGCCTTACTCAGAGGAGGACAAGAATCACGGGAAGCAGGCACAAAGAGATGTGAGCTAAGCATAAAGGGCATGGCCTTGCATGGTTGTGCGGCTCTTGTGGAATCAAACTCACCTTTTGTAATCCGTTTTTTGGCATTAAGGCCAAGTATTTAATAGATCCTCTATCTGTTTCTGTAAAAAAAAAAAATAATAATAATTTTTTTTTTTATTAGACATTTTTTTTTTTTTTTTTAACCATTCAAACCATTCACATTTTAGATTAATACTTTCCTTTGCCTTTTAGATACCACATGCCCAAAAACCATAACTCATTTCAAAATCAAAATATTTTAACCTTATAAAAGGAAGGTACTCATTTATATTCCAAGCTTTTTTAATAAAGTAACTCTATATTATAGTACCTTAAAATTATTCTCAAGAGAATTTTTTTTTTTTGTTAAGTGTAGGTAGTGCCTTTCTTTTCTATTTATAATAACCAAAGAGACCAGATACATCGTGTTGGTGGCCTCAACCTGCCCCGAAGGGAAACCAGGTCTGTTGGCCACCTTAGTTTGCTATATGCATTCCAAAAACAAAATTTAACAAGTCTTTTCATCCTGGCGATATGCACTATACATCTAAAATTACTTAGTAAGCTACTAGCATTCATAAAACAGTAAAAGCAAAAAGGTTCACTGAAGCACATAAGAGACTCTAAAGGATCATTCCTTTCTGCCACCAGTATTCGGGTCCATATCAATGGGAGTATCCATTGGTTCAGCCTGACTTGGAGTCGTATGAGCCATCCGAGACAGCTGCTGATGCATCTCCTCCAGCTTATTATTCTGCCTTATCATGATAACCTAGAAATTTTTCATTTCTTTTTGCAGGTTTGGCATGCCATTTGCAATTTTGGCCATTTCCTTCGCCACCTGCTCCAGAGCCTTTGCAAGAAGGCGTTTTAACACCCAGTAGATGTGAAGAGTCTGCCTATATAGCGTCAACCTTCCTCGCGTATTCCCCGGATCTCTGATCACTTCTGCCCACTCTTCTGTCTCGGAATTAGACTGTTCCTCCATCACACTGGCTTCCATTTCTTGAATGATTTGATGAATATCTTCATTCGTGCCTTCCCTATAAGCTCTGGCAGCATCCTGGACTGCTGTCAAAGTAGATCTTCTCCCTCTGCTTTGGCTACTTGAAGCATTTGTTGGCCGGTCCTCTTGATTCCCCTGTTTCGGACGTCCTCTGCTTCCACGCCCCCTGCCACGACCCGGGCGCACCATCCTGCTTTTTACCTTCTCCTGTTGACAATTTTCATTCACAGAGGTCAGTTTTTGAAGTTCAGCATAACTGTCTTCCTCCTCAAATTTCTTGGTGGTTATTCCTCTTCTCCTACTACAGTCACCACCATGCTTGCCATTTTCGGGATGCAAGAATTTAAGAAGGCCTTCAGTCATTCGGATCAATTGTTGGGCTAGGAATAGGATGTTTGTATCACTCCCTTCAGTCTCCCACTTTACCTTTGCAGTGGGTTGGTTGATATGGCCCCCCAAGTTTCTTCCCGGACTATTCTTATGGCAACAATTCCTCCCCCCATCAAGAACCCTTCCCTGATTCTGACCCAATTCCCCCTCACAATGCATTGCTGAGTGAAGAGCGACTTCACGCCAACCCTTTTCTTCCTCATAGGCTTCAAATGTATTAAATTTATCCATTATACCAGTCATGACAGAGAAAAGGATTGAAGGGGTCTCAGAGTTAACATACCCGGAATCGCTAATCTCCTTGGAAGCTCCTTCTATTTGCGCTGTGCCCTGCTCCTCTTCCTCCCAGCGTAGTTTACCCTTCCTTCTAAACTTCACCACCTTCATATAATACAATACATTTGTCCCTCTCCCTCTTCCACTACCGCCACCACTACTGCTAATCCCTTTCATTCCACCTCCCCCACTCCAGTTTTTTGAGAAGTGCGTTGACATGCATTTCATTGCTCTGGCTAGAAGGACGACATCGTACGTATGGGTTAGCCCCTCTGTCCTGCCATGATCATAATTGCGCCTGCCTCCCTCACCTACTTTTCTCCACACCGCGATCGGGGGCCTCAAGAGAATTATTTTACCATCAATTATTTTTGTCGCTTTTTTAATAAAGTAACTCTATATTATAGTACCTTATAATTATTCTCAAGAGAATTAGTTTACTATCAATTATTTTTGTCATAAGAGACAGGTACTAAGAAACACGCTGTATATTACACTTGTTTATATTATATTTTCTTATAACCTGTTATTTTTTAAATTTAACTCTCTTTTTAATATTAATTTATTTTACATTTGATCTTTTTATTTTTAGCCCTAATTTATTCCAGATATCATACTTTCTTATAAATCTTTTTAAAAAATTTAACCTTTCATTTTAATTTGTTTTACATTTTATGTTTTTATTATTCAAATTCAAGCTTCTGTGATCCATATTTTGATTATTTGAAAACATTTTCGGAAGAATTCACATTGGTAGATTTAAGTTTTTATTATTATGCTAAATTTATTCTTACATATCTATTTCATTATAGATTTTTTTTTTTAAACCTTATTATTATAGAATAAATTTATTCTATATTTTCTCAGCTTAATTTAATTCTTTATTCCCCAAATGGAGTGACAAGGACATGATTGAAGCCTTCTCAAAATATTACACTGCCATAGTTCCCTCTCCTCTCGAGGCACGAGGTTACTCTTGGAGGATCCTCCATTGATCCACAATATACAAACCATCATATTGATCTGTACGAGAGGTAAGGTAGTAGTTATAATGGGTTTAAGAGGGAATGTTGGCTGATGACAGATCTAGATCAATGCTTCCTCTTTTAGTAGTAATTCTTGTGGATTCAACTGTTAGAGCTCCATGTTCCTCTAAAGTGGTCGATTGGTGCTTAAACATCAATCCATGCTACCAAGCAGCTAACCAACACTTCACCTAAAATCGCCAAGGACTTAAATCACTAGCACCCATACGCTATACCCAAACACCACATATGGCAAAGTGTTATGCCCTCACATTAACTAGAATACTAGGCTACCAAAGTTTTAATAAAACACAACTTTATTTATGTCCCAGTTTGATAGAATTCACCTAATAGAAAAAATTTCGTTAATAGAAACCATCAGAGAGTCACCCTCATTCTAGAAGTCAACATACTGGGGGATTGTTACAACAAAACTCCCAATATGGTTATGCTTCGGGCAACAAATTGTGAGTTGACAACAATTTTCATTAACTGACCATGTTAAGTGATGACACCAGATATCAAAACATAGGAAGAAATGGAAAAGCATTTTTTATAAAAGTACTGGTATGGCGGGGCTCCAGTATGACAGAGTATCAATAGATGACCTTTTTCTTGTTGCAACTCCTCTATTAGTCAATGAAAGAAAATGTTGAATTTAAAAACGTTTGTGTTGTGCTTGTTTTTCTTTCTTCTGATATTTATAAACTTTGCATTTGGAACCTTTTAGCACCAAAAGTTAGTTTTCTATGGACTTTGCTTCGAAAGGCCGAATTCCAAGGTGGAAGCACTTGTTCGAACTATGACTAGTTAATACATTTTCCTGAGTATTACTCCTATGTATGGATTGAAGTTGATTTGGGTTGATTATTCAAAAGAATAGAATGAAATCAAACAAAACACAAGAACATCATTTGGTTGATCAACAAAAAAATACACAGAATTTATTCAATAATTGAAACAAAGAATGGATGATTACAAATAGGCAATTGAATTTGGACAGTCACCCTCTCTTGGTCTCACTCAAACCTCCTCACGCACTTATCTCTCTTCAATCTCTCTACTCTTTTATTACATTTCAATCTCTCCATTAAATATATAAAAGCACTCTCATACTAGGAAATCTTAACAAACTCCTACTCTCCCTAATTTTTTTAACAATTCTCTTAACTTACTTAATTTTTTCTATTACATGGCAAACTAAATGACACTCATAAAACCTCCTAACCATCTAGATACCCTATAGATACATTACAACTTAGAAAATACTAAATATTACAATTTACATGAAAAATTGTGGAAACCAACTTCCTCTAGTAAACATTTTAACCTATGAATGTTAGTCATGAATTTGAGTAGTAAGATGCTCCTACATTAGAGTCCAAAGGAAGAAAATAATTGTTCACGAACTCTTCAATAATAGTACCATACTTGGAAATTTATGTTGTTTTCGTCCAAGTAGCATCCTCTAATGGTTGATCCTTCCACTTAACCAAATTATGAAAGTACTCTTTGCCCCTTGTTGTTTTTAACACCTTTTGACCCAGTATTGCATTAATTTCCTTCTAAATGTTCTAAGTAGTTGTTTCTCCCATACAATGGTATGGTTTTCAACACTAACATGTACATATTATATCTTCTTGAAGGGATACAAATATGAAAGATTAAAGATTGGATAAATCCTTATGTTATTTGGGAGTTCTTAGGCATGCCATATCTAAGTCACCAACCTCAAACTTCACTTGTATAATTATCATTTGTGTTCTCTGTTTGTACTTGTTGTGACATTCTTGCAACTGTTCTTTAACTCTTTCCCATAGTTCATGCATACTCATTGCAAAATCCTCACCTTAAACACTTCTCAACTCCTATTTACCTAATTGTTTCAACTCATAGACTCCTAGTGTATACATTTCATACAAAAATTGAAAATGACACATCCCTATTTTTCTATTAGGTGAATCATTGTTTGCAAACTTTGCTTGGGAGAGTAGTTGATCCCATTTCTTAGGATTTTCATTTACCATACTTCTTAAATGTTTCCCAAACTTTTACTTACCACCTCTATTTACCCATTAGTTTGTGGGTGGTATGCTAAATAAAAATTGAGAGTAGTTCCTAATTTCTTCCATAGAGTTCTCCAAAAATGACCTACAAACCTTGTATCTCTATTAGAAATAATGCTTTTAAGTAATCCATGCAATCTCACTACTTCTTTAAAATTTAAAGAACAAATTTGCAATATTGGTTCCACATTGGCTTTTATATATGGTATAAAATGTGCCATTTTTTATAATCTATCTACAACAACATAAATAGAATCATTGCGTCTATGTGTTCTTGGTAGTTCCAACATAAAATCCATATTTATCGAATCCCATGACCTCATTGGGATTGTCAATGGTTGAGATAGACCTACATCCTGACTTCTCCCTTTAACATATTGGCTTTTTCTACATTCAACAAACCTTTTTATATCAGTTTGCATACCTAGCCAAAAAGTAAAAAACATTTAACTAAGCAAAGGTTTTTTCCTATCCAAGACGTCCTAATAGTCCTCCAAAATGCTTTTCTTTTATCATATTTATCCTCATTGAACATCTTGGTATGCATAATTGATTGTCTTTAAATAAGAATCCCTCTTATATCATGCAATTTAACCATGGAGTTTTATTTTTGTTTACAGTATTTCCATAGGCTACATAAGCTTCTTTAAAATATAGGTCGTTTTTATACATTTGCTTTAAACAATGAAAACCTAAAATATTTATTGGGAATTCATGCAGAATCAAAATGACTCTACTCAATGCAACTACTGCCCAATTTGATTTACCACTAATATGCTTGATAAAAAATATGAAAATTTTCAAGAACTCAACTCATTTACTATGTCTTTGATTTAACTTTTGTTGACTATTGATAAATTGTAAAGCATGGTTGTTAGTATAAAGATCAAATTCTGTAGGTATGAGGTATTGTCTTCATTTGTTTAGTACTTGAATAATGGCTTATAACTCATCATCATATGAAGAGTATTTATGTTTTGCTTCATTCAAAATTTTCACTAAAATAAGCAATTGGCCTCTCATCCTGGATTAAAATAACTCCTAGTGCTGTCCCATTATCATCAGCCTCAACTTGAAAAATCTTATTAAAACTTTGTAAAGCCAGGACATTATATTTTGTTATTTTTTTCTTAAACAACCTAAATTTTTTAACAACTACTTCTATCCATTTAATTGGTTGTTTATTTTCTTTAATAGTATATATAATTGGAGCACAAATACTACTCAATTTTTTGATAAATTTTCTATAAAGACTTGCTAATCCATGAAAGCTTCTTACCTCAAAAACATTCCTCATAATAGGCCAACTTATTATTGCTTTAACTTTCTCTTGATCCATATTCAAGCCATTCTTAGATATCACAAAATACAAATACACTAGCTCTTTCTTCATAAAATTGCACTTATTTAGATTGATTAGTAACTTTTCCTTTTGTAATGTACTTAAAGCTAACCCGAGGTGTCTCAAATGTTCTTCTCTTGTTTGACTATACACCAAGATATCATCTAGGTAAACCATAACAAATTTACCAATGAACTCTTTCAAAATTTAATTCATCAATATTATAAAAGCACTAGGAGCATTTGTGAGCCCAATAGGCACCACCAACCATTCAAACAATCCACTCTTGGTTTTGAAAGTTATATTCCATTCATCTCCTTCTCTAATTCTAATTTGATGATATCCTCTCTTCAAATCATTTTTTGAAAACTAATTAGAATCACTCAAGCAATCTATAAAATCATCAATATGAGGCAATGTAAATTTATATCTTATTGTGATTTTGTTTATACTCTAGAATTTGTACACAGTTTCCATCTTCCATCTTTCTTTAGACTTAGTACTATAGGAACAACACATTGACTGAATTCCTTGATCATGCCTTTATCCAATAACTCTTTCACCTACGTTTTTATCTGTTCACTCTCTTATGGAGTCATCTATATGTTGCTTTACTAGGAAGATTAGCCCTTGGAATAAGATCTATGTGTTCTGACTAATAGTCCTTATGGGGGGTATGCCATTTGGTAAATCATCAACCATGATATCAATAATTTCATCCAACAAACTTTTGACTTATTTAGACAAATAATCCAAATTTATACTTGTAAGTATTATCTTAGACTTACCAATCACAAAATGTACCTCCTCCTTCTCGACTTCTTGCAATAGTTATTTTCCACTCATTAATGACATATTAGGAGACTTGACTTCTTCTTTTGTTCATTCATATTTTTAAGGTAACAATACATGTCTTTGACCATCTTTTTAAAGAGAATAGGTGCCCTCCTGCCATCATGAATGGCTTTCCTATCATACTACCATGGTCTTCCCAAGAAAATATGGTAGGCATCCATATGCATTGTATAACATAACACCTCACCTCATAACCACCAATTTGAAACTCCACCTTGCATCACTCATTAACCATGTTTCAATATCCTTTTTCTAACCATGACACTTTGTAGGGTGTAGGATGTACTAATCACTTCAACCCTAATTTCTTTACCATTTCAATGGAAACCAAATTATCTACACCATCTCTAACAATTATAGCCTTAGAACATTTACCTCTAACCTTACATAGAATTTTGAATAAAATATTTCTATAGGCTAGTTCCTTAGGTTCCTTTTCTGGTTTGATCAGAACTCTCTTCATCAACGATGACTCTTCTACTTCTAGGGTCTCTTCTATTGCAGGTGAATTTGCATTTTCTTCCTTTTCTTCAACTTCATGTGCACTTATTTGACCTGCAGAGTTATTCTCTGGACAATCCCATGAGATATGTCCCAACTTACCACATTTATAACATTTGACTTGAATTTCTCTGCCTCTACCTTTTCCTTTTCAAAAATACCTTCTTCCTCTAGACTCACCTCCTCTTGGTGTCTGACTTGAGTGACTTCAGCTTCCTCCTTCATGTCTCTAGGATTGGAATTTCCCTTTTGCTATTGTGTTGCCTTTTTCCTCTTGCAAGATTCTTTTCTTTATTCTTTTGAATTTGCTTTCTAGTTATCTTCTCTTTTTCTTTTAAAGCATCTTGATATGCATATTCCACTATTCTTGGGGACAAGGTACTGATATCATCTTGAATTTCATACCTCAATCCATTTACATACCTAGAAATGTTTTCAACATCTTCCTCTATATGACCAACTCTAACATTTTTTCTATAAAATTTCTTAATAAACTCTTTCACAATAATATATATATTTTTCTAAGATTCTGCATTTTCTTAAGAAAATTAAACTAGTAGTCTCTAAGCATGAACTTACCTTTAAATTTTGCAACCATTATATCCTAACTCTTGATCTTGGACTTGTCTTTTGCCTTTTTGTTTTCTTGTACTTGATCCCATCATATGGATACATGACCTTTCAATCTAGTCATTGCATGTTTTACTCTCATTTCTTCATCCACATCTTCATAATCAAAGTATTTTTTGATAATATTAATCCAATCCGTTAACTCCTTAACATTCAAATCAACCTCATACATAGGTACCTCCATTTTTTATCTTTCAGTTACTTTGGAAATCATTCTCATAAATCTCTCATTTTTTGTTCCCTCATCTATTTTTTCTTCTCAAAAATTTCTTCTTCTTTTCAATTAACATCTCTTGTGTCAACTCCTCTTATTTGAGCAACCTTAATTGCCTCCAACCTCGTTCTGATGCACCTCACCTCATCTAGAAACACTGTATTTTTGATAGATCACCCTTTACTTATTCTTGCTCCCCTTTTTCTATGTGTTATTTCTCGCTTTCACAAAGAGTACATCTACTCTAATACCAAACTAATGACAAAACCTATTTCAATGTTTCCTCTTTCAATGATAGTTCTCATGAAACCAATTTTCAAACCTCTCCATATTCTTCTATAGTTACCAATCAATGCTTGGACTTCAATACAATTATTTATCAATGCTTAAACTTCAATCTAGAATATTAAGCACTTAACCAACACTTCACCTAAAATTGTTGAGGACTTAAATAACCAGCACCCAAGTGTTATACCCAAGAACCAAATATGACCAAGCATTATTCCCTCGCACTTATCGACATATGGAGTCACCAGAGGATTAATAAAATACAACTTTATTTATGTCCTACTGAAAGGCTTTAGCTGAGGGACATTTCTATATTAATGGATGCCATCAAAGAGTCAACATGTCCTCATACCGATAATCAACATATTGGAGGATTGTTACAACAAAATTCTTGATATGGTTATGCTCTTGGTGAGAGAGTGTGAGTCAATGGAAATATTTCCATTAACCGACCACGTTAAGTGATGACCCTAAATACTAGAATACCAAAAGAATTGGAAATACAATTTTTATAAAAGTCTCAGTATGAAGGGGCTTCGATATGACAAACTGTCAATAGATGGCATTTTTCCTATCACAACTCCTCTACTAGTTGATGAAAGTGAACATTGAACTTCAAAAATTTTGTGTTGTGCTTGTTTTTCCTTTCCTTTGATTTTATATAAACTCTGTGTTTGGAAAATTTTAACACTGAAAGTTAGTCCAACATGTACTTTTCTTCATTAGGCTAGACTCCAAGGGTGGAACCACTCATTAAAACCATCATTGGTTAACACATTCACACACATATTATTCTTGTGTATGGATTGAAGTTGATTTGGCTTGAATATTCAAAATAATTTTCATTGTCAAACGAGAAATTGAATTTGCATTGTCACCCTCTCTCGGTCTCACTCAAACCTCCTCACACAATAATCTCTCTGCGATGTCTCTCCTCTATGATTACATTTCAAATATATGGCAAATTTAATGGCACTCATCAAACCTCCTAACTATCTTGATACCTTCCAGAGATATTACAACTTAGGAAATACTAAATATTGCAATTTAAATGGAAATTTTAGGAAACCAACTTCCTCTAATAAACCTTTTGACCTATGAAGGTTAATCATGAGTTTGACTGGAAAGATTCTCTTGCATCACATGCTTTATATTATTATTGATCTAGATTCTTTGATGTTCACTACTTGTAATGATTTCTCAATGAAATAAGGGGACGAGAGGCTAGTCCTATTTGACTCACCTTTGTAGTCATTTATGATCCCCAACAAGCATTAGTATAATCTTTGTTTAGTGGCTTACTATTATGATAAGACTATTCTTGTGCACTCTATTGGAGTTATGTCTATGGGAATCCTTTCCCTGAAGGGTGTCTAATGTCATTTGTTTTTGTACCCTTCGGCCAATATCTATCCCAAATGCAGTAGAGAAGACGAGCTTAACATGTTGGAAACAATGAATTCCCTAGGGGTGATGGTCAATACACTTTCAATTATGAACTTTCCCCTCCTGATTTTTCATTTCTCAAGCAAAGAGTCATGGGCCACTATGGTTCATGTCAAACAAGTCGATGAAGACTATATGTCTCCCATGCCCAAAAAGGGGTTGAATCATCTACTGAGGTTTTTTTGGTGTAGACTCCACCTGAAATTCCAGTACAAATATAGTTAGCAAAGGAGGAGATGAGATTTGAGTGTGTATTCATTCCATATGTTGAGATTGATGAAGAGATGGGACCATGGATTCCAAACACTAGTAGCACAAGGATCAAGGAAGCCAAGTATTATAAAATGATATAATTGTATTGGAAAATCAAAACTCTTATTGGCAAGGTGTTGGTGGAACACTGCGATTCCTATCATGAGATCCCGCTCCAATTGGAAAAGATACAACTTCAAAGAAAGGTGGTTGACAACAAGGTTTCCATCCTAGCCAAGAGGACACAAGATCTAGAGTTGGAAGAGGCTATGCATGCTCATGGACAAACTACTGATAACACTATCAACATCCCCTATGATGATCTTTAGTGTCCATAGGTCATTGACATTTCTATCTTTTCATCATACATGTAGAGTCCTTCTTGCTTCATATATGTTTAGACTCATTATATATATATTTTCAGACCTACCATACTAGCCAAGAGAACACAAGATCTAGAGTTTGTAAAGACTAAGAATGCTCATGGACAAGCTACTGGTAGCACTATCAACATCCCCTATGATGATCCGATAGTGTCCATATGTCACTGAGATTTCTATCTTTTCATTATACACGTAGAAGCGTTGTTGCTTCCTATATGTTTAGACTTTGTTATATGGGTATTTTTAGACCTAGGCACAAATTTTGTTATGGCATATGGACTAGTTGTTTCCCTAAGACAAAATGGACAAAAAATCTTTTATTTTGTTATTGGTATGGTTTCACTAGTAGCATACCAATAACATTAGTTCATATATAATTTCTCTTCAATTTAATATAAAAATTACTTGATAGGTTAAAAAAACAAAATATATTCTTTATCACATTATATGATCATTTTATCCATTATATTATAATATTCGTTTTTTAAAATCTTATTATAATAAGATAGTTTTATTCTAATTTTCTCTATCAATTTAATTCATTTTTATTATATTCTTATATCATCTTTTTTTTTTTAAATGAGTAATTTTATTTAAAATATGTTCCCTGTCAAAGCGTGATACCGAGGAGATACAACTTCAGTTTCAAACATCACTATGTCTAGTGTTCAATTCTGGTTGATTCAGAGACACAATACTATCCCCTTACATTTGACAACTTGACCACATACTACAGTTTTGACTATTACAACAAAATACAACTTTAGACTTGTCAACTCAAAAACCATATTGCCTAAACGAGCTAAAATCATGACATACCAGAAAACCATAGGCCAAATTTGCCTCGAATCGGATAAAGTCATACCAAAATGACTTGCCCATGGAAAACTTCTGGCTGGGTCTGCTGAGAAAACAAAAATGCACATAACTAACCAGTTAAAGATTTGATTACTCAAAGTCTGGAGCATAATGGTTGAGGTCGATTTCCATGCGACCCACCTATGCCTCCTATTTGGCCTTGGCCATGGAGTTCTCCACATAAAACTTTAGATCCATTAACATATTCTGTCATGCAAAAATTTTATCTAGCACCTTGGAGATATAAACTTGCATTGCAATAATCTTATCTGAGTTTTCAATTTGAGTGAGAGAGAGATAGGGAAACTACACTAAAAGATGATAGATGGAATCATGGGAAGCCTAACATCGAAAACATGGGTTGGACGAGGAGGTCTCTGAAACGGATTCAAGTTCCATAGAAGCCTAAGAATTAACCAGTAGGGGCATACAAAAGTCCGAATAGAGAAAAAAGCGTACCACAGTCAAAGACCACTAACATATGACAATTTTCCAATCCAACGTGATGTATTGATTCCAAGTTAACCCTATATCCAACTTCGTCTAGGGATCAACATACAAGACAAGAATGCCAATGTCCAACCATAAGCGGCTTCAAACAAGCCCTAGGAACCCCTAATTTAAAGAAAGCACATTTTATGCCTTCACCTTGAGCTTCAAACCGAGGCAAAAAAATCCCTTCAAGCCCAGATTGTGTCTGACATCCCTTCAGGGATTCCGTTTACACTCTAAATACACCATGGGAAACTATTGGCTAAAACAACAAGAATAGGAGACCACTTCCTATATTTCCAGGGAAAGGAATATAATTTAACTTTGAACAACTGTTGCCCATGTATGTGTTCTTAGCACCCCAAACTGCTAATGCAACCTATGTCTCTACCACAATGAATTCTTCTACAACTACTTGCCAACCCCCGCGCATACGATACCCAATGCCATAATTTCCATCGCTCTTGACTACATTCACCATCAATGGCACCGAAGCTGTCAGAAACCCACACTAGAGCTTCTTGGAAGTGAATCAACTGGTGAATTGAATCATATATGTCCATAAGATCAGCAGATCCCTTATCATTTCATCTTGTCCACCTCCACTCCACATGAACTCCTTTAATTGCCGAGGGATTAAACCGAGGTTTGCCATCCTAAATTATATGAATTTCTCCTCCCAATACATGAAATTAATTTCATATTCATGCAAAACTAGTAGCTTCATGTGTATATGACTGTAATATTCCTAACCCAGAATATTCCTCAAACCCCAGAAAAAACTCCAACCAAATATGTGCAAATGATATAATAACCCAGAAGTGATAAAATAACAGTAGAACAGCATATAATATTGTAAATCGGACATATAAGCAGATACACAAGAAATGCAGCGAGAAATGCTAAGCCATTTTATTATAATGAGAAATAAATGAGTACAAGAGGTGATTAGATAGATGGCACCTCGACTTGCACAAGGAAAGTGAAGAAATACTCTTAGAATGACAAGAATGGCCTCTCTGCGTGGATGTTGCTGCTGCTAGAAAACAAATGATGGTTTGGGGCTGCTCCCCTCCTCAGAAAAAGTTGAAACTCCGGATTCGGGCTCTACTCAAGAAACCTAGAAAAACCCAGAAAGCTTTTCTGAAATGGCTGACCCCCGAAAATCACCCCCTTGGGGTTCTGCGTAGTTCCTCAAAGACGCTGATGAAACTGCTGCTGAAATGCTGATGAATCTACTGCTGGAATGCCAATGGAAATACCTTGCCCGAGCAAGCACTCGAAGTCCCCCGGGGCTAAGGGTGAGATCTCCGAACGGAGACACTCAATGCACTAAACAGTGCTGCAGACTAGCTAAACAGCCAGCGTGCTCTAAGTCGAAATGACTATCACAAATGCTCATAACCAGAATGATCCAAAATGAGGGGGCTCCTCTCTATTTTATAGCCTCTTCCTCTCACAATCCCTAGGCTCACCTCCTCCTGCGTGATTCCCCTCTTGCCATGTGTTCTTTCCTCCTGCGCAGTCCCTCCATGTGTCTGCGTGGGCCCCATTTCTGCGTCCCCCTTTGGCCCCCTTGGTTCCCCCTTAAGTCACAACGTTGTGCTACCTAGGAAGTGACTTTTTATTCTAAAGTGAGTTATGTTCCCCTTTCCTCACTTTTTATTTACAAATAACTATAGAAGGTAAAAATCGAACAAAATCGAATATTCCAATTAGCCATAGCTAATTAGGAATATTACAGTGTCCTCCGACAAAATGTCGCTTGTCCTCAAGCAACTGAAGTGATGGATGCTGTAAGATCTCCTCACTCACCCAAGTGACATCCTCATTCGGAAAATTCTTCCACCTCACCAAGAATTCCCGGACCGTCTTGCTCCGCAACCGTCTCTCCCTAGAGTCAATGATAGCCTCCAGCTACAATACCAAATGCCCCTCATCATCCATGGGTGGTAGCTCATCTGTCATGGTCACCTGCTGCCCCAATGCCTTCTTCAGGCATGATACATGGAAAATGTTATGAATCTTGCTGCCTTGGGGTAGCTCCAACTCATATGCAACCTGTCCAATCCCGCGTATCACCCTGTATGGCCCATAAAAGGAGGGCTTGAGCTTCTTAGCCCCCTTCTGCTTCAGCGATGACTGTCGGTATGGCTGTAATCGTAGGTAGACCATGTCCCCTACCTCGAACTGTCTCTCCACCCAACCCCTGTCAGCATATAGCTTCTGTTGGTTCTGCGCGGTAGCCATGTTATCCTTGAGAGCTCGGAGGATATCCCGACTCTCTTGGATCCAAATCTTGGCTCTAGGAGCCCTGCTATCACCAAACATCACGTCGAAAAAAGATAAAGGATGATACCCATATAAGGCATAGAATGGTGACATACCAATGGACATGTGATGTGAAGTATTGTAGCAGTACTCCCCCAGATGCAGCCACTTTAGCCATGCTCGTTGCTGCCCACTGACATAGTTACGCAAGGAGCCCTCCAGCCACTTGTTAACTATCTCCGTCTGTCCATCCATCTGTGGGTGATAGCTGGTACTCGGTGTCAACTCCGTCCCCACCAATTGGAAAAGCTCCTGCCAAAACCTGCCCATGAAACGACTGTCCCAGTCACTGACGACGGTCTTAGGATGACCATGTAGCCTGAAGATCTCCCTGAAGAACAACTCAACCATCTGTGCTGTTGTATAGTGTGCGGATATGGAAAAGAAATGTGCGTACTTCGTCAGTCGATCAACGACGACAAAGATACAATCCTTGCCTTGTACCATGGGCAACCCTGTGATGAAATCCATCAAAATACTCTCCCATTTCCCCTTCGGAATGGGAAGAGGCTGCAATAATCCTGCGGGATGGCTCATCTCTCCCTTGTTCCTCTGGCAAACATCGCACTCCCGGATGTGTTGGAGTACATCCTCCTTGAGGCCCTTCCATGAGAATCTCTCCCTAATGGCCCTGTAGGTTTTGGTAAAACCCTGATGTCTTGCTAGTGGGGAATCATGTGATGCCTGGAGTATCTTCTTCTTGAGCTGAGACCCCTCAGTCAAGAATATCTGGTCCCTGTAGTAGATGATCTCATCAACCACCTTGTACTTGTCATCTACCACCTGCCCATCCAGAACCTCACATGCAAACCTGTCCTTGGAGTACTCTACTAAGAGTCGAGCCCTCCAATCTATATCCAAGCTCATAAGAGACAACGTGGCTGGTCTACGTGAAAGGGCATCTGCTACCACGTTGTTCTTACCTTCGACATACTCAATGTCAAAGTCATATGCTTGGATCTTACTGATCCACTTCTGCTGCCTCTCTTGTAGCTGCTTCTGCTCCAAAAAGAACTTGAGGCTATTGCGATCAGTCCTCACCCTAAACCTGTTGCCTACCAAATATTGCCGGTACTTAGCCAATGCATGCATGATGGCCAGCATATCCTTGTCGTATATGGAATAAAACCTCTCGCGCGGAAGGAGCTTCCAACTCTCAAATGCTATAGGGTGACCTCCCTGCATCAATACTGCGCCGATCCCCTCTCCTGACGCATCACACTCCAAAATAAATGGCTGTGTGAAATTTGGCAATGCAAGCAACTCCTGGATAGCCTGCTCAATATCATCCCGATAGGCCTTGGGGTTCCTATAGGGGGTGGTAATCATGGCCTGTATGCCCTGCTCAAACCCCCGATCTGGTGGCTGTCCTGGTGGAATCTCCCCAAACACTATGGCATACCGATCAAGGATAGACTGTATCTCCGAGTGTACCGTCTGCCCTGTAGTTCCTGCCTCTGATGCACACAGCTCTATTACACACTCTTTGTCTCCCTTTCGGAAGACTGCCTCCATCCGATGAGCCGAGATAGTCTGAGGCGGATATGTGTGTTGTCCCTGTATCTTCTCATGCCTCTCTGTATTCTCATCATCCCACTCCATCTCCAGGGTCTTCCAATCTGTCATGGCCTTCCCTGGAGTGATAAGCCATTGAACACCTAGTATCATGTTGGTGTTCGGAATATCAACCACGAAAAAGTGGTCAGTCAATGTGTAGGTGCCCATCGTTACTGAAAGCTCTGGAACATAACGAGCACAAGTCATGGTCTGATCTCCTGGGACCAAGACTGAAAACCCATCGAAGCTCTCTGTTTGTATACCTCTCCGCTCAACCATCTGGGCATCGATGAAGTTGTAGGTTGCCCCACTGTCAACCAAAACTGATACGCGCTGGCCACGTACTGTCCCTCATACACGTAGCGTCAGATACTTGGGAACTCCCCGCAATGCTGTAAGGGCCCCTCCGGTGGGTGCAAAAGATGCACCACCTACTGCTGGTGGTGGAGGGGGCAAAGGTCCTTGTATGGCATGGCTATCTCCTGCTTCCACATCCTCCTCATCATCCTCTTCTCCACTGCTCTTGGAGAAGACCTCAATAACATGTGCTTTACTAGTAGCACATCTATGTCTCGGTGCCCATGGCTCCTGACAAGTGAAGCACAACGGCTTCTTCTTCAGCTCCCTCCTGGTATCATCGTCAAGCTGTACTCGTCCTAGATTCCCCTTTGGAGGTGGAATCCTCACATCCTTCCCCTTAGACTGGAAAGTCTGTCTCTTGGGGTAAGGTGTCCGAGTCATGGGTAAGACATCCTGTAAGTCCTGGGTCCTGCTGATAACGTCCTAGAGCGTAGCTGGTCTAGTGGATCAGATTAGACCCTGAAGTGGCTCTACTAACCCCTCAAACATAAATATAGACCCTCTGTGCCGTGGAGAGGTCTGGCACCATCACGGAGACCCTCAAGAAATCTGCAATGTAGGTCTCTGGGCTCCCTGTTTTTTTGAGCCTCGTCAGCTCAACGAAATGCTGCTCTGGATCCCTCCGATCAAATCGCTCCATAAGTCTTCTAGTAAACTCGGCATATGATGTCACTGTGGAGTGCCCCAATGTAACCATCCCACGAAACCACCAATCCTGGGCCTCACCATCCAAATGCAACGTTGCCACCTGATGGCCTCTGAGTCCGACATCTGGTTAAGCTGGAAATAAATGTCCAACTTCTCCACCCAAGACTTTGCCGAACTGTTTAATGAGCCATCAAACGTAGGCAAGTGGAATCTACTCGCTGCACGGTGGGTGTTGCCATCATGGTAATGCTGGTACCCTCTGTGATGATGACGAGGTCTGCTATCCCGCTGGAGCTGAACAAAATCTCTGAATGAGAGGGCTTCCCTGAACTCCTGTCCATAGGCCTGTTACTCTGCAAAATAATCGCCCATATTCCCAGGATCTGCCTCCGGCTGGGCTGCGGCCCCCGTGTCTGCTCCTAAGAAGGTGGGCATGGTAGAGCGTGTAGGGGCATGTGAGGCCCCCTGCTGCGCAATATCACGCTGCTTTGGTAAGTGATGGGATGCACCTAATCCATCACCGATCTGAAAAACTCATGGGCTCTCCCACTGTCTGGCGTCTACTGCCGTGCATCTCTGCCCCATCACCTCAATCTGCCTCGACAGATCCTACACTGATTTGAGGAGCATATCCACAAATCTCTTCCCGTCATCATCTGCCATCAGATCCTCTTGCTCTGCGTCCACCATAAGCCCCCTCTGTCTTGCGTCCACCACAGGCTCCTCCTGTTCTACATCCACCACCGGAACACAGTCTCCCTCTCCGTAGGTATTCTCCAACCTACGCTCAGTGTCTCTGTACCTCTAACCTCTGTAACAGATATAGGGTTTTTCCCCTGGTGTCATAGATTGCTAGCTCCACAGGCTGAGCCAGATCTATGCTCTGATACCACTGTAATATTCCTAACCCAGAATATTCCTCAAACCCCAGCAAAAACTCCAACCAAATATGTGCAAATGATATAATAACCCAGAAGTGATAAAATAACAGTAGAACAACATATAATAATGTAAACCGGAAATATAAGCAATACACAAGAAATGCAGCGAGAAATGCTAAGCCATTTTATTATACTGAGCAATAAATGAGTACAAGAGGTGATTAGACAGATGGCACCTCGACTTGCACAAGGAAAGTGAAGAAATACTCTCAGAATGACAAGAATGGCCTCTCTGCGTGGATGTTGTTGCTGCTAGAAAACAAATGATGGTTTGGGGCTGCTCCCCTCCTCGGAAAAAGCTGAAACTCTGGATTCAGGTTCTACTCAAGAAACCCATAAAAACCCATAAAGCTTTTCTGAAATGGCCGACCCCCGAAAATCACCCCCTTGGGGTTCTGCGCAGTTCCTCAAAGACGCTGATGAAACTGCTGCTGAAATGCCAATGGAAATACCTTGCCCGAACAGGCACTCAAAGTCTCCCGGGGCTAAGGGCGAGATCTCTGAACGGAGACACTCAATGCACTAACACAGTGCTGCAAACTAGCTAAATAGCCAGCGTGCTCTAAGTCGAAATGACTATCACAAGTGCTCATAACCAGAATGATCCAAAATGAGGGGGCTCCTCTCTATTTTATAACCTCTGCCTCTCACAATCCCTAGGCTCACCTCCTCTTGCGTGATTCCCCTTTTGCCATGTGTTCTTTCCTCCTGCGCAATCCCTCCATGTGTCTGCGTGGGCCCCATTTCTGTGTCCCCCCTTTGGCCCCCTTGGTTCCCCCTTAAGTCACAACGTTGTGCTACCTAGGAAGTGACTTTTTATTCTAAAGTGAGTTATGTTCCCCTTTTCTCACTTTTTATTTACAAATAACTATAGAAGGCAAAAATCGAATAAAATCGAATATTCCAATTAGCCATAGCTGATTAGGAATATTACAATGACGCTTGACCATGTACCACACCATGATCAGCAAGGAGAATTCACTGCCATCTGCCATCCGGAGAGAGAGATGTAGGCCAATCAAAATTACTCTGCGTCCCTTAATTTAATTATGCCCCATATTCCACCTTACACCATGTCTTAATTGCCTTATAAATGTGCTCCCTAGAGGCCCCTTCCAACCTCCAATGAACCTTAGGGGATTATACATAATTACATAGTATTATTTAACGATAATTTTTCCTCCCCAGGGGAGGCTGCCTCATTGGCCAGGCTGTCCACCTCTTTATTATTATCACAGAGTATATAGAAGTATTCCTTGGAGGAGAAGTTGTTCAGAATATATCACATTCTGAAAAGGATTCTAGCCGAAAAAAATCCTTGGGATTGGACCCCTTAATGAGAAATTGAATAGTGAGCAAGGAGTCTCCAAAGATAAGAATATTGTTGACCTCGTTTTCTTTGGTGATGACTAAACCTTGAGGAAACCCATATGTTTCTACCTGATTATTCGATTTGGTTCCCAGGCCCCATGCATCCCTGGCTTCTATTGTTCCCTCGGGATTAAAATCCCTCCCCCTCCTGCCACCCCTATATTCTTATATCATCTTAATTTATATTTTTATTATATTATTTGTTAATTATATTATAACATATGGGTGATATAACATTCATTCCAACACGATTTGGGAGGAAGGACGCCTTTTGAGTTCCGCTACCAGGGTTTCATTATGTCAGCACGCCGCAACAAATGGCAAAGGAGGGGGGAGGGGGGCACTAAAATCCCCTCCATTTGGGATATGGTAGCTAGTAAGAACAAGGAGCAAGAAACCTCTTTTTTAATGAAGCTCACAAATTATATTGCATTTCACTCTTTAAGAACAACCTAATTAGCGAGAGAGGCGAGGCAAGAAAATGGAAAAGAAGTAGAAGGAAAGTCTGCAAAGGAAACCATCCGAAAAAAAGTTTTGACTTCAGGGGAAGATAAGGAAGCAGAGGTAGAACACACACATTCAGACCAACCCCAAAGAGAAAAAGAAAAAACCAAAAACAACTGCAATCTGAAGGCCAAAAATGTTTCGGTTCTAGAAATCCAAGACCTAGATGTAGCAACATACATAGATTACATGAAGGAGCATGTAGTTATATGCAAGTTCATGGGAATTTGGCCCACTGAAAAAGCCTTGAATTGGTGGATACAAAAAAAATGGAAACCAAAAGGAGAGCTCAGTCTGCAATTGGGATCAAAGGGATTCTTCACGGTAATTTTTGATCTCTTGGAATACAGAGACAAATTTTTTGAAGGAGGTCCTTATTTTTTCAACTCGGCTGGGCTCTACATGATATTTTGGAAGGAAAATTTTACCCTAGAAAAAAAATAAGATTTCACAAGAGTCCCGGTGTGGGTTATGTTAGTGTCAGTATTTGAAGCCTTCCACCAGCGATCAAACATTCTCTTACAAAGTGGTCTTAGGGTGTCAAAATCAAATTTTGTCATTTCAGTGAGTCTTCAAGTAAAATTTGGTCAGTAGGTATTAGGTCTAGGATTTTTTTTCACTCCTTTCAAAGTTTTCCAAATTTCGGTCCATGTCACCATTTGACTGAGTGTACCATCATTCAAATGGTTGTCATCATCATTTCAGGTTCCAATGGGTCATTTTACACCTTGTTTGTGTTGCAGTTGTGCTTAGGTAAGGCTCATTTCCCTCTCCTAGGGTTTTTTTTTTTTTTTTGAGAAAGACAAAATGAATTTGGAAAAAGTGAGAGAGGTTTTTGTCCACAATAGGCCAAGGAAGAAAAACATCTTTCACTTTTTACACAGGTGTCATGGTTTTAGAGAAATGTCAAAAATACAGTCGCTACAAGAGAGTTGCTGCACCTCTGGAGTGACCTTGGTAAAATCAATTTTTCTCCTAGATGGAATGACCAAATTACTTTCTTGATGAGTCAACTGATAAGTAGACCAAAATATATTTCCAATGAGCTATCATGAGATCAATTTGGAGTTGAGGAAGACCTTAAAAAGTTGACTGCAACAACACTTTGCATTTAGGCAGCCTCATTCTGCACATTTTGACCATTCTTGGGAGATTGGACTTTTTACAGGGAATATGAACTCCAAATTGAAAAATTTAAGATGTTTTGAAAATTAGACTCGAAAAGATTTCCAACGAGCTATCCCACACCCAATTTGGACACTGGGAAGGCCTTCAAAAGTGTCCCTCAAAAAGGCGATGCGCATTAGAGGCCGCCACTGCGCACCTGGCAGTCATCCTCAGTGTAAAAATACACAGGCGCTACACACATGGGAGGCGCTGTGCACATGGCAGCCAAGCCCCAAATCGCTCCAAATCGCCAAATTTTCCTCAAATCATCCAAGTTTACCTCTTTGCAGGTAAGTACATCAATGTTTCTTGTTGAAAAGGGTTTTTACATCAAGTTTTGGTGATTCTTTCACGCATAAAGTCAAAACCCTAGTTTTTACACAAATTGTCTCATAAATTTGACAAGCTCACTCTCTTATTGTTTTCCTATCTTATCCATTTTATATTGTCCCTAAACCCCATTCCCTCATATATTTTCCCTAAATCCCATTCCTACATACAAATTTCCCAAACCCTACACACTTTATCCTAGTCACTCCCTAAACCCTATACACTATCCCCAAAACCCTACTCACTCCCTAAATCCAATTCACACTCCCATTCACTCTCACCTACTCATCCATAAAATCTCTTCATACTCATCTTTCATCCATCCACCCTATCTCATCATTCACCACAAGTGTTCACAACTATAAAAACAATGGAAAGAGACAATGAATATGAGCTTGAAGAAGACACCCTTAGTGACAGTTCTAGGGAGAGAAACATACAGAAAAGGAAGCATCATAAAGGAGGAAGGATTATCAGAGAGGAGCCCACCAGTTTGAGAGAGTTGCAAGCTTTCCCAATTGCCATTTCTTGTTTTAAACACCAGTCATGTTTTGGTTTTTGTGAAATGGTAGAAAGGGTTAAATTTTATCATGAGTTGGCAAGATTGTTTGTGACACATTTGGAAAACAATGAAGTAAACCTTGCTGGAATTACTTTCAATTTATCACCAGTTGTCATCTCAGAGGCTACACGTATTCCAGATGTGGGTGAAAAATGGAACAAAGGTCAGGATATTGATAGGGAGTACTGTGAGCCTTACATCAAGGCTAGATACAAAGACAAACTCAAGAGAGTATTCCTCTTCAAGTTCTTGGAAGATAGGTTTGCTCCATTGATGAAGATCATTAGCAAGTACTTCACTTGTGAAGGTAGGTTCTCCCGGTTGTATGCCTACCACCACATTAGACTGCTGATGCATTTCACTAGGGTAAGGATGATGAATATCCCTTACTTCATATTCATAAATATTGAGAAGATGGCACATATTGTAAAGAAGAAACCATACCCCTAGCAGTTGAATAGCATTTTCCACTACTCTTTGATTAAAATCATTGTTCTACATTAGCTGAACATTCTTAACATGCCATGGGAGACTTTCATTTCTCATGAGATGTTCAAAGGTCCACAAATCGAGTATTATCTCCACAAGGGGTGGAAGGGGCTTTGCCTTCTTCTTCAGCAAGACAGGTACAGGTTGAGCAGCAAAGCAAGGGCAAAGAAAAGGGCAAGAAAAATATGCAAAGGAAGGATCTTAGTGATGAGCAAGAAAGAGATTTTAACCTTGTTGATCATGAGGAGACACAAAGAGTTGATGTCATTGACTTGGAAACTCAGGATCCAAAGAATGCCAAAGACATGATCATAAAGGAACAAGAGGATGAGATACAATTCTTGTCAGACAACTTAGAGAGGGCTAAGTGGGTCATCAAATATCTAGAACAAGAAAACAAACAATTGAGCGACAAGCAAGTCCTCATGGAGCTGCAAATGATAAAAGAAAATAGGCAAAAGGCCAAGAAGACAAAGGTCAAGTTGACTTCAATTGAACAAGAGATTGAGAATGACAGGGAAACTTCGCTTGAGAGGGTTAATATACACCTTGAGGGGTTGATTGAGAAGGCAAACAGAGACAAGAAGATGCTTTGCCACATGGCCTACCACTACATGACCCGCAACAAGATCTGCAACATAAGAATGAGGAAGCTTAAGGCTAGGTTGAGGAAGGCCTTAAGGAGAAAAAAGGAGCAAGATAAGTTGAAAATCTTGGCTGAAGCCTCACTAGCCCATCAAAGAAACTAATGATGGTGCCTTGTGCCAAATCTGGGCAAGTTTTGACAAATTTTGGTCATTTTCAATTTTTGAAATTTTGAAACACAGAAAATTGCCCTAGGTGCGTAGCACCACTGGTGCTACGCTTTTCACTGGAGGAATTTTTGAAGAAATGGCTTACATATCTGGATTCAGCATGATGAGAGCATCAAACCCAGAAAATCTCAACAATTTTGGAGCAAAACTAGGTCACCTAAAGGTAAAAAAACTACCAAAAAATGACCTCTCTACCTCATTTTGGATACACAGAAGCAGCCTTGGGAGATTTCACTTTTGAGAGGAAAATGACATCCAAATGCAAAACTTCAAGATTTTCCAGAAACCAGATAGGAATACCTTTCAAATGAGCTATCTTGGGCTCAATTTGGCCAAGGGGAAGGCCTCCAAAAGTGACTGTGAAGCGGCGCTACGCACTTGGCCAGTGGAGCTGCGCTACGCACTTGGCCAGTGGCGCTGCGCATAGAGCCAGTTTGCCCAAAAAATCCAGTTTTCGCCTAGTTTCTCTGCAAGTTGACTTTTTCTCTCTTCATGGATGAATTTATGATTGTAATTAATGCTATGGTATGTAAATGTAATTGTGAAATGATCTTAGAGGGTAGATTCATCAGTTTGAGTTGGTTTGGGGGTTAATGAATCAGTTTCCATGGTTTTAGAGGCAAGTTGTTCCACTGCCTATATTCCTGTTCCTTGTTTGGAAATGGTTGTAACAGTTCCTTATCTCTTGGATTCGACCCTTGATGGCTAGCATAGGTGGTTTGATGTCTATATTATGTATTTTTTCAGTCATTAGCAAAGGTTGGACTCTCTTGGATGCTCTGAGCTATATTGTACATCTTTACCAGCAGTTTGGCAAGGAAATAAACTAGGATTTGCAGCTATTTTTATGGGATACTTGTGGTAAAGTGTTTTTGCATAGTTTCTTCTTCTGTTATTAGTTTTTCTCATGTGTTATGTGTGCCACAATCTAATTCATTTCTTCTAGCTAAATGATATCAAGATAGATAGGTAGAATACATTGGTTACAATGCTCTGCCTTGGGAAACCATTTAGTTTTTGATGTTTTCTACTGTTTGAGAAGGATACATGATCTTTGCATGCCCTCCTCAGCTCCTCATCAATCTTAATCCTACCATTTCACTCAATTTCAAGTGCCAAAACACCTACCTATCTCGCCCCATAGAACACCCTGCATTCCTGACTTGATTTCCCGGACCCAAAGCTGCCTGCTCCATTTGATCTAGCAACAAAACCAACAAAATCAATCAAAAACCCTAGAGCTACTATACCTAGCCTAAAATCAATATTTGATCTAGTCATCTCGACTGAGATTGACAAGGAGAGAGCCCTCTCCTGACCTTGTAGGGCTAGCTATAAGGTTAAGCGTGGTTTGTGGTTACCCTGGAATTGCCTCCCTTCAGCCTGAGGTCAATCTAGGCTCTAACGAGTTAGGCTATACTCTCTGCCCACAGATTATTGGGCACCATAAGTACTTAAAGGCATAGGAGATGAACTAGGGGAATACATAAAATTGTCGGAATGCACTAAAAATGGCCACTATGTTTCCTACGCAAGAATATGTGTATACATAGATGTCTCAGGAGCCCTACTTGAGGCAATAAAACTAGTAATTAGAGATGAGGTCTGGCTTCAAAGCATCGACTACGAGCATATACCATTCAAATGTAGGAAATGACATGAACACAAACATCTATTTCGACGTTGTCCCCAAAATAAGGCTTCACAAAGAAACAAGCAAGCTCAAAGGAAAAATATGAGCAAGGTTTCATAAAGTTGGACCAAGAAACAAGCATAACAAGAAGGCACAGGGAAAACAAGATCAATACCAAGTAATCAATACAAAAAATATGAAGCACTACAGAAAGTACAAGAAGACCCTCTCTCAAACAATAAGAATGAAGAAGAAACTATTGGAAGTATCCAAAACTTAGAAAATCAGGAACAAGGGGAGAAGCACTCAGAGAATATTCAAATAGAGGAGGACTACTTAGCAGAAGACATTGAAATGCAACCAACAATGATGGAAACCACCCCGGAAGATAATGCGATAGAGGAAGCCCTAGAAGGAGTCAACCTCATATCCATAGCAGAAGAATGGTTTGGTAGCAATACCAGAAGAGAAAATACAAAGAATAGAAGGAGCATACCTCCTACAAGAAGAACTAAAATATATTACACTTCAAAAACCACTAGACAATCAAGCAAACAAAGGGATACTGGTGAATATGACAGTAGAGAGATACAACCCAAAAGGACCCAGCAGAAAAAGAGGAAGAAAAACTACAAGACAACTCCTTCAGGAACTTGGCACAAGACTCCTCAATGAAGGAAAGGTAAAATCTCTTACCCTTACCCCTCATCATTATCAATGAATTTTATTTCATGGAACATAAGAGGCCTCAATGGTCCATGGAAAAAAGAGTCTTAAAAAATAGACTCATCACAAACAAACATGATATGGTACTCATTCAAGAAACTAAACTCGAAATGGAGAACCTCAACATCCTTCAAAAGAACTACTTCAAAAACTACAGCTACATAGAAAACTCAGCAATAGGTTTTGCTAGAGGACTCATGACTCTTTGGAAAAGCTCATTGTATGAGCTATCTTCCTCTGTAGCAACAAGGCACTCCATTACTACTATCCTAAAAATCATTGGAACCAATGAAAGTATATGTGTCACGAACATCTATGCTCCTCACAGGGCAGTGGAAAGAATCCAAATGCTTCAAATTGTCAGCAAACTCCTGGAAACCATTCCTCAGCCTTTCAAAATTATAGCAAGAGATTTCAACATGGTTTTAAACCTTGGGGAAAAAGGAGGGATCCATAAAATAGAAAAATAATAAGAAGCCTTCCAATCAATAATAGATGGGCTAAGTCTGATAGATATCCCCACAAATAATGGTATCTTCACCTGGAACAATAAAAGAGGGGGAGACAGAAAAATAACATCTAGACTCTATCACTTGCTTCTCTCTGAATCTATTTACATGGCCTCCTGGGAAACAGAGGCTCGCATCCTCCCCCAAGCAGGCTCATACCATTGGCCAATCTCCTTGAAAGTTCAAATCTCCACAAGACCAAAAAACAGGGCTTTTAGATTTGAATCATTCTAGCTTGAGCACCTAGAATTTACAGAAAACATGAAAGAATTGTGGAGAAGCCCAATGCCACAATCAGGAAACAAAATGTATCAATTCCAACAAATATTGAAACTCATAAAAACAAAATCAAAATACGGAACAAAGAGATCTTCGACAACATTTTTATAGACAAAAAAGATCTGGAACAAAGAATGGAAACACTCCAACAAAAAATCCTCGACAGTAGAATCAATGATCAAATTAAGTAAGAATAACTAAGCCTCCAAAAGAACTGGGAATAAAGATGATCCAGGTGGATCTTGGTGGCCACCTGCCAAGTCCACCTGGACCCCCACCATTGTTTCTCTCAGCATTTTCAGTTTCCTTAATTGTAGCACAACTTACTATTTTTAGCAGTTTTGCGGGTCCTGAACTTCCGGAGCCGTTTTGAGGCCCTAAACGACGTTTTTTGGGAAATCTACCACCAGCTATTTTTTTTATAAAAATCGTCTTTTCCGTCGTATTCCTCGGAGAGATATTTCCAACGGGCCATCATGCGGATCAAACGGAGATAATACGACCAATTCGCGACCCCGGGAAGTTGGCTGTCCAACTCACCCCAAAACGGGGCCCACAATTTGGCGTTTCATCTTCTAGGGTTAGGTTTTGGAATGTGAAGGGTTTTCCATTGTTTCTCAATAATAAATAGGCCTTCGAGCCTCATTGTAAAGACAGTTCAGAACAGTTCAGAGGCATGTAGCCGACACATCTCTTCTCAGAGATAAGCTACCATCGCCCTAGCTGGGTTATTTCTATTTCTATTTGTAAGCATATTTCAGTATTTTCCATTAATGAAATGAAGTATTATTTCCGCTGCATATCTGTCTTTATGGTTATCTCTATATTTTATTGTGTTCCTATTTAAATCCGGATCAGTGGTATCAGAGCGGTCTGCTTTTTCTCTGTTTTTCTTTACATGTTCCTAACGAGGTCGGGATATAAGGAGTTAGGGCTTGAACTGGTCGAACCTTTGCGAGACCAGCCTCGCAGATCCCGACGGCCTCCTATGGTGGATGAGAAGAAAGATGAGGGGGCAGGAGATCCTATCAAAATCTTGCTCGAAGAAGCCCTCGAGCGACAACGGAACGCGATGATGGACAATTTTGCCCAAATCCTTCAGCGGCTACCCAGAAGCGACGCATCGGCTTCCAGTAGCTACTCTGGAAATGCCACGCCCTTTAAGGTACAAGTTAATTTTGAAATCCCCATATTTGAGGGTCAGATAGACGCAGATGCTGTAGATAAATGGTTAAATCTGCTGGAGGGTTATTTTTTTGTTCATGAATTTTCAAGTCGGGAAAAGATTGTTTTCGCTCTTCTCAAAGCAGCCCCCCACGTCAAGGACTAGTGGGAAACCTACTGCGAGCAGAAGGATGAAAATACTGGCTCACTATTTTCAGCTGCACCCACCTGGAATTCATTCCGGGATGCCATCAAGGAGCAGTACTACCCTGTCGGAAGCTATGAGGATGAATACATAAAATGGACCACGTTGCGGCAGGGAAGGGACCAAGATGTGCCGGAGTTCACCAATCTTTTCCATACCCTTCGCACAAAGCTGGGTATCAAGGATACGGAGCAGCATTTGATACTCAAATACCGCGGCTGCCTGCACAAGTACATCCAGGAAGAAATACAATTCCTGAACATCTCCTCGCTCGGCACAGCGTATCGATATGCCGTCAAGGTCGAGCAGAAGTTTAAACAAAAGAAGCGAGACTTTGGATCTGTGAATTTGAAGCAAGGGAAAGGTGCCCCTAAAACATAGAACAAAGGACAAAGCCAAGGCGGGGCAGCCCAAGACAACCCGCCAAAGCTACAGGCAAAGAACAGCGTCGCGAAGATGAAAAAGGACACGGGAAAATGGTGTGAGTTCCATAAGAGCTCCACTCACAACACCAGTGAGTGTCGAGCCAAGCAGTCACTGGTAGCTGAACTAATGGTTCCAGAATCAGATGCATGTTCCGACTCTGAGTCAGAACCTGACAAGGGGGATGAAAAAGGGAAGCAGATCATTGACGCGGATCCCAACGCCACTGTTGCTACCGCAAAGATCCAGAAAAATGAACCCGAAGATCCAGAAGAGGAGGAGCGTCTCTTCCACTCCCAGATGTGGGTAAAGGGCTCCCCACTACAGTTCATTGTTGATAGCGGGAGCCAAAAGAACCTCATTTTGGCAGAGGTCGTGAAGCGGTTGGGCTTGCCGACCACAGCACATCCACAACCATACACCATCGGGTGGCTTCACCAAGGACGGGATCTTTGCGTGAGCCAGCAGTGTCGCCTTCCATACAACATCAAGCCCTTCACGGATGAGGTATTGTGTGACATTGCTCCCCTTGAAGTTTGTGATGTATTATTAGGACAACCATACTTGTGGAAGCGACATGCTGTGTATGAATCAAGGCCCCGTGCTGTTATTGTTACATTGAGAAATAAGTTGTATAGGATACCAGAGGTAGCACCGCCTACCGCCATCTCTTTGATTACTGCAAAACAATGCAGTAAGCTCATTTCCAAGACTGGGAAATTCATTTTCCTGATGATACGCCCGCAAGGAAAGAATAAGACAGTAGCCATGGCCTCCAGACAAGACCCCTCCGCACGACAACTACAGATGGATAAGGTCGTGAAGGAGTACGAGGACATCTTCACCTCCCTCGCAGGGGTTCCTCTGCACTGTGAAGTCAAGCACTCCATCGATCTGACTCCAGGTGCGCCGCTACCCAATGGACCAATTTATCGGCGCTCCGTTCTGGAGAACGATGAAATCAAGAGGCAGATTCAGGAGCTGTTGCAGAAAGGTCACATCCGTCCGAGTTCATCACCTTGTGGGAGCCTGATCGTGTTGGTACAGAAGAAGGATGGGACTTGGAGACTCTGTATTGACTATCGGGCGCTGAATAAGATCACTGTCCGTAATAGGTACCCGATCCCGCGGATTGATGACCTCTTGGACCAACTAAAGGGGGCAAAATATTTCAGCAAGATCGATATGAAGTCAGGATATCACCAGGTACAAATCGAACCCTCTGATGTGTGGAAGACTGCCTTCAAAGCCAAGGAGGGCCTCTTCGAATGGTTGGTTATGCCTTTCGGATTGACGAATGCTCCTGCAACCTTCATGAGGCTAATGGATGACATCTTGCGGCCATTCACCAACTCATTTGTAGTGGTATACTTGGATGACATTCTGATCTTCAGTCAGAGTTGGGAAGAGCACCTCCACCACATCCGACAGGTTCTTCAAACACTGCGGCAACACAAGCTATGTGCCAATTTGGAGAAATGCACTTTTGGCATGACCCAGGTTCAGTATCTGGGATACATTATTGATGAACAGGGGGTGCATGTAGATCCGGCCAAGATCCAAGTCATTTGGGATTGGCCATCTCCAACCACTCTGACGGAGCTCCGCAGCTTTCTAGGTCTTGCCAACTTCTACCGCAGGTTCGTGTTGGGGTTTTCTCATATCACTTGGCCCTTGAGTCAAGTCACCAAGGGAGGAGCGAAAGCGAAATTCTTCTGGTCTGCATCTCAACAGAAGGCATTCAGAGAGTTGAAAGATCGCCTTTGCACGGCACCGGTGCTCGCATTACCAGATTTACAACAACCATTTGAGGTCGAGACAGATGCCTCTGACTATGCTATTGGGGCAGTCCTTACTCAACACGGGCATCCAGTGGCATATCACAGTGAAACACTTTCAGACACAGTCCGGAAGTATCCCACTTATGATAAAGAGATGTATTCCATTGTGCAGGCCTGCCGACAATGGAAGCATTACATTTTGGGGAAGGAAACGGTTATCCACGCAGACCACCGACCTCTGCAGTTCATACAGACCCAAGGGAAATTGCAGAATGATCGTCATCAGAAGTGGTCTACATATCTGCAACAGTTCCATTTGAATATCAAGTATAAGAAGGGCAGCACCAATAATGTTGCAGATTGCCTCAGTCGACCACCAATCATGGTGTTAACCACTGTGCTCAACTCTTGTGGGCACGAGACTTCTGATTGGCCACTTCTCTACAAAAGCGACCCAGAATTTGGCCACATATACCAGACACTCTTGGGGGGTCGACATGCTCCAGATTTTCATCTCCAAGATGCCCTGTTATGCCACCTGGGTCACCTTTGTGTTCCTTCAAGCGAGCATGCCAAGATGATTTGGGAAGCACACTACAGTCGGGCTGCTGGGCATTTCGGGGTCGAGAAAACGGTGGCAGTACTGCAAAAGTATTTCTATTGGCCAAATCTTCGACAAGATGTCGGGAAATACATCAGATCATGTACTGCATGTGCCATTGCCAAACCAACCATCAAGAAGCAAGGCCTCTATACCCCGCTGCCTACCCCTAGTCGACCTTGGGAATCCATCTCCATGGATTACATGTCAGGCCTTCCTTCCACTAAGCATGGAAATGATTGTGTTTTTGTGGTCGTCGACAGGTTCTCGAAGATGGCCATTATGGCGGCCTGCAAGAAGAATATCACAACAGAAGCCACTGCTAAACTCTTCTTTGAACGAGTTTGGGTGCACTTTGGGATCCCACAGTCTATCATCTCAGATCGGGATAGTCGGTTCCTCAGTAAATTTTGGTCCAGTCTTTGGTCAATGTTGGACACCAAACTCACTAAGTCCACAGCCTTCCATCCTCAAACTGATGGCCAGACAGAGGTTGTCAATCGGATGATTGTACACATTCTGCGCATGTACAACTCAAAGCATCCACGCACATGGGACGAGAGCCTCCCCTATGTTCAACACAGCTACAACCGAGCTCTTCATAGCTCGACGGGCCATAGCCCTTTTCAGGTGGGCCTGGGATTCCAGCCACTATGCCCCATTGATGTGGCCATGCCACTTGCAGCTACTCACACAGATTCAGCTCATGTCCAGTCCGAAACAGATAAGGCAACCAGCTTCATTGAGCACATCCAACATATTCGCCAGCAGGTCCATGAAATTCTGGAAAAATCAAATGCCAAGTACAAGCAGCGACATGATCAACATGGGGTGCCACACAAGTTTCAAGTGGGCGACAAAGTTTGGTTGCATTTTGCAAAAGGAACGCCTTACTGGAGCCTATCGGAAACTGAGACCACTCCGATATGGTCCTTACACCATTATTAAGGCTGTGGTAGATAATGCAGTTGAGCTCAGCATTCCCCCATTTTTTGGCTTACACCCAGTGTTCAATGTGGACCGCCTTCGACCATACTTTCCACCATTGCTAGACACATCCGACATTGCAGAACAACTCACACCCACAGAATTAAATGCAGATTGCATGGAACAAGCTGCAACTGATCGGATCATGGACACACAGGTCAAGAACACTCGCCAACAGAATATCCAACTGTATCGAGTTGTCAAAGCAGGCCAACTCCTTCACCAGGGCAAGTGGTTCACCAGGGACCAAGTTCAGCAAAAGTTTCCTCATCTCATGGAGGAAATCAACGCAATGGGGACCATTGCTTCGTAAGGGGGGAGGAATGATCCAGGTGGATCTTGGTGGCCACCTGCCAAGTCCACCTGGACCCCCACCATTGTTTCTCTCAGCATTTTCAGTTTCCTTAATTGTAACAAAACTTACTATTTTTAGCAGTTTTTCGGGTCCTGAACTTCCGGAGCCGTTTTGAGGCCCTAAACGACGTTTTTTGGGAAATCTACTGCCAGCGATTTTTTTGATAAAAATCGTCTTTTTCGTCGTAGTCCTCGGAGAGATCTTTCCAACGGGCTATCATGCGCGTCAAACGGAGATAATACGACCAATTCGCGACCTCGAGAAGTTGGCTGTCCAACTCACCCCAAAACGGGGCCCACAATTTGGCGTTTCATCTTCTAGGGTTAGGTTTTGGAATGTGAAGGGTTTTCCATTGTTTCTCAATAATAAATAGGCCTTCAAGTCTCATTGTAAAGACAGTTCGGAACAGTTCAGAGGCATGTAGCCGACACATCTCTTCTCAGAGATAAGCTACCATCGCCCTAGCTGGGTTATTTCTATTTCTATTTGTAAGCATATTTCAGTATTTTCCATTAATGAAATGAAGTATTATTTCCGCTGCATATCTGTCTTTATGGTTATCTCTATATTTTATTACGTTCCTATTTAAATCCGGATCAAAAGAGTTTCAAAGGAGGAAAAATTATGGCAACAAAAGTCTCGCATCAATTGGCTTAAATGTGGAGAATGAAATTCTTCCTTCTTTCACTGCTCAATGATACAACATAGAAGACATAACATAATCCTTGGCTTAAAACCCACATAATGGAGTATGATCCACAACCATGAGGAAATTTCAAATGAATAAAATGTTTACTTCGACAATCTTCTTGAAGAACCTAGGATGGACATAGCCAGAGCAATCAAATAAATCACAAACAACATACCTGTTATCCTTAATCAGGATCACAACATAATGCTCCTGAGGAAAGTAACGATGCAAGAAGTAGAAGAAGTAGTAATGACCATGCCAAATGGAAAAGCCCCTGGATGAGATTGCTTCACAATTGACTTCGACAAAGCTTGTTTCCCCTCATAAAAGAGGAGGTTCACGCTCTGGTGGAAGAATTCGGAGTCCATAAATCGGTTCTAAGAGCCCTAAATGCAACTTTCCTTACTCTCATTCCCAAGGAGGAAGGGGCCGAGTCCCCAGAAAGGTTTAGACCAATTTCCCTTTGGAATGTTATCTATAAAATTGTCTCAAAGGTCCTTGCCAGCAGGATCACAACTGTCCTGCCTCTCTTAATATCCTCAAACCAGTCGGGTTATGTCGAAGGCAAACAAATCTTGGATAACATGATCCTCTCCCATGAATTGATCCACTCTGTAAAAGTTAGAAAAAAACCCGGGTACGATGATGCAACTAGATATGTCAAAAGCTTTTGACAAAATAAGTTGGGACTATATGTTATAGACATATTTGGGCACTGCAACCCCAAACTCATATGTCCATAAACTAAGGGCTCCTTAAGTCCCTAAAAGTGTTGTTTCACACCCTAAAGGATCATGGTCAACTGCTTACAACTACTCAGAACTGGCCAAAACTGGACCATATAGACCGCTCCATGGGCAAGGTGAGATGCATACTGATTGCCTAACTGGCCAAGTGTGATGCATACTCAAATGGCCTTCTGTGGGGTGCGATGAGCAAGAATAGACAAATGGCAGAGACAGTTTGCAAGGTGGATGATCATGTAATCTTCCAAAAACTTCTCCTGTGACACTTGCCTGTCTGAATTCGCCCAGGGATGAGTAAGAGATCATGAAATCTCCAAGTGAAACCAAGAACTATCAGTGGAATGACACTAATCAAAAACCTAGAGTTGACTCAGACCCTTGCAAGACATCTATAAATGGATCCCTCATCTGAGAGATTTGGAGGCTGGAATTTTGTATTTTGTAAGGAAGTGCTGTTGGTTTGTTGGTGAGAAGAAACATTGCATTGTTGGGTGATTTGCTTGTTCATGAGGTGAAGAGGGCTTCTACAACTGGGAGGATGATGTTGGATCAGATAGTTAGGTTGTAATCCTCTCTTACATTACTATTAATAAAGTTCTTTGAGTTTTCCTCCATATTATTGTGTATTTGTGAATCTTATTGTTTATGAATGAAATTGTATGGTCAATGCGTTTCTGATTCCGCATTGTTTATGATGTTTTAGATAGAGATGCTTTGATAGTTTGCTGTTACTTTGACTCTACAGGTACTCTTTGAAGTGGGACAAGTAGGAGAGGAGTGGCAAATTCTATCAAGGAAAGGAGAAATCAAGCTAGGATCAAAGCAGAAGATCCAGGTTGGTCTTCTTTTCTTCTCTTCCATCTATCACACTTAAAGGAACTCTTGAAAAGCTTTCATTGTTTGTTTCTAAGATAGCTACCCGTCTTAGTGGGACTAGCAGTTCGAATCGACACTAGTTTTCCCTGAAACAAAATGGCGACTCCGTTAGGGAACAAATAGTTTGTTTTGTTTGTTTATTGTTTGCTTTATAAACTACAGACAAAGCTTGAAGTTAGCCTGCTAGCCTTCGAAACGCCTTTGATATGCAATTGCGAAATAGATAAACGCTGCTTCAGTCAATCTCTGGGCTGGTTTATGAACTGAACATCTGACTTACAAAGCATCGTAAGTGCCCTTGTGGTAGCTCAGAACCTCATTAGATCCTACCGTTATGCTTTGTTATTACTGTCCATCATTACTCAGCGTAAATCACTGAACTTAGCTACAAGTTTTGAGCAAAAACCAAGCTCAGTTTCACTCCCTGGCCCATCACATTGTTTGTAACTGTGCATCCTAGATGCATTGCACCTCCCGTGTGTTGCAGGTGAGATGCATCCCTGTTTCCCTATGTTGCAGGTGCGATGATTGAGTGACACTATTTTCTTCTCTGAAATTTGGTTTTCCTCCTTGTTTTCAGCTTTATTCAGTTGTTTTGCTGTTCATGATCAGTACCTTCTTGCTGTAAGCATCTTCCTTCACATTATTTCAGCCTCCATCAGTTATGAATTGTAAATGTTTTTGTGTATTTGTCAATCATTTACAGTCTTCATTTGTTGAAAGTATTCTAATCGAACTGTCGTTTTTGATGCAAGTGTCGTAATTGTCATTTTAAATCAAAAGAAGAGTGTCGTAAAGTCTTCCTCTTCTAGATAGTTGATTGTACTTTTGTCATTGTATTTTATTTTGAAATTATTAGTATTTCAAGTGTCGAAAACAATTTTAAATTCAAAATCGAAAAGTGTCGTCTTAGTCTTCGTTTCGTTTTTTGAAAAGAAAATTGTTAGTAATGTCGCTTTGAAAGAAAGTAGTTCAAATCTGTACTTAGCTTTCCTTTTTGTGATTCACACATTAAGAAAGCGGAAAACAAATACATGCATGTGCATCTGCATTTTGACTGCTTGCGAAATTTGATTTACGAAAAGTGCATTTAGTGTGTGCTCTATGCTCTCTGCTGAAAGAAAATCATCATCTTCTTTCCTTTGTAGCTAGGATTTTCATTGCTAAAAGAACATATACGACTGTTTATCATTTTATATTGCATATTTAGGAATTTCACATCTACATCACGCAGTGAACCTTGAAAGACAAACTTCTAAGCAAGATCAAATCTAAAATAAACCTCAATGAATATAAAAACGCTTTGGAACCTAATGCAACACATATAGAAGTCTAGGCTAGAGACGTGTTCCAGCGTCGTAAAACCTGGTAACTATCATTTTCATCAAAGGTTGGGTGATTCCTCCTCTTTGATATGACAATTGCTAGTACGGACTTGTGTTCCCCGTACCATTGAGTATATATTGGGAGACCACAATAGGCTGATATCCTTTATCCCTAGGAAGCCATGTCTGTCGCGCTATCGATCGTAATGCACTAAACATAACATTCGGGAAGATTGACTGCCGTACATAAGTCCTTGGTAATTTCTCTATCGTTTATCACCAAGGTGTATTTTGCAGTTTTACGATCGATTTCGTAAACCCTCTATCTAGACTCCTAAAGTAGTCACTTTCGTTCCTTTTCAACTCCTTAAAAGAAAAGGTCCATCTGAGCACTTGTCACTTCAGGCTCATTAAAAATTGAAGGCGACTAGATTCACCTTTAGCTTTTTCTCGACTCTTAAAAATTGAAAAAGCAAGTTGCGTCAAAGTGTCTTTAAAATTTATTTTAATCGGAATAAAATCCTTGTTCCTACGTTGATCTTAGGTTGAGATAATGGAGTCTACCAATCAAGGAATCCATCATGGAGGGAATCCTAGTCCTTTCTCCTCGTGGGGAGATATTGGTTCTCCATATATGGCTACATTGTCCCTTTCAGGAATCACAATCGGCCTGCTAGTATGGCTTTTCTCGATCTCTGTCGTTCAAAACATCGTAATTCCTCAACAATCTAATCAACAACCAGACGATACTGAAGTTACCCCTTCGCCTTCTACTTCGTTTGTTTCTCCTTCCCCTTCTTCATCTTCGCTTGGTGAAACTAGTGACACTAAAAACCAAGTAGCTGAGTAGAAAAAGGAAGGGAAGGAGAAGAAGAAGAAGTCAGCTAAACAAGGGAACACCAATGCATCGTCTGGCGAAAATCCGCACACTAAAGTTTCTAAACCAAAAAATCCATGCATAATTTGCAAGGAGAGACATTACCATCGAGATTGCCCTTGCATCCCGCGGATCTTGAGGGAATGGTGTCCCCGGTTGCACCATTCGGTGTCATCAACCCCTGACAGCCAGGTTGACAGCACGCCATCAACTAGTGAAAACGAAGTCAATCGACAGAAAGGAAAAGTTAGAGTTCCATGTAGGTTATGTGAAGGTGATCATACTCTTCATTGTTGTCCTTTTCTGGATGAAGCCAAAAACATTTTGGATAACCGTCCTGCTTCACCGTAGCAACTTCCACCTGGATACACGAAACTTTTGCTAAGTCCTTCGCTAGTTGAAAACTCGATTGACATAACTCAATTGTCGATCGAATCGCCTATCATTGAAGGTGAACCTTCTGAATCCATACCGGACAAAGTCAACTGGTCAAGATGGCAATCAACCCAGTCTTGCCTTCAGAAAATCCACCTTCAGATGATATAGTTTTCAAAGAGAATGAGAACGACACCGTTCAAATTCTTTTTGTCGATACAGAGTCTAATGAACTTGGGGGCAATCCGCCTATCCCTTCACAACAGGAAGAGACCCCCCCAGTTCATGAAACTTATCTGGACATTTATCCGGTACCTCCTCTAAGCAGTCTAGTCGTTTTCTTTGATTGGAATTAGCTAGCGAAACCTCGCCTTCCATCTAATGTACCATTCCAAATCACAGTACAAGTTTACAAAATGATTGTGTCTGGCACTATCATAGATGAAGGGGCTTAGTTTCAGGAATCAATTGCTTGGAAAGCGCTTGGTTCACCATCGCTTCTGCCTGAAAAACAAAATTTGTCTGGCTTCAACAAAGGAACCAATCGACCATTAGGGATCCTTCCAAAGTTACCGATAACTTTGAGAAAGAAAACCGTTTATTTGAACGTGATGGTAGTCCAAGGTCCACTAGATTACAATCTACTCCTTGGACATGATTATATATATAGCATGGAAGCCATTGCTTCCACATTCTTTCGAGTGATGTGTTTTCCATATGAAGGCAGACTGGTGCAACTTGTCGACCAACTTTCATTTCCTGGTTCAAACACAACTATAAATCAACCATCATCCCTAAATGGTCTCTTCGCATCAACAATGTCTCTTCAACCTTCATCCCATCCACCTAATCACTGCGAGTAGTTCGGTGAGTGTGATGAAGGTTAGGGGGCATGCACCCTAGTCTGCTTCAACAGGCGAACCCAGAGGAAAAGAGAGATTTTTCTTGAAAGGTTATAATACTTGGACCAAATAACATTCTTGTATAGGTTATGTGATCAGTCTGACGCGATTATTTCCTTTGTACAATTGTGAATGGAAGCTCATAGCATTCACCTTCGTACATTATGTGATTGGAAGCTCACAACAATCACCTTCGTCTATTTCAATAGATAAAGCAAAGGAAGAGTTTTTTTTCTGTCGACAGAAACAATCCTGCCTAATCGCATGAACTTCCATTTGGTAACCTGAAAACTCTCCTTTTATTGAAATACCTGGGGGCATGCAAACCTTTGCATGCAAGTGAAAAGTGACCTTTTATTTTCTTAGTTTGTAGGTTCTTAACCCTTTAACCTCGTAGCTCGGTCATTTCTAGCTTACATAAAAAGGTCATGAGCACATGTTATAGTAGTGATCAAGCTCATTAAAAAATAAATCTACCAAGAGACATTATCAAAAGACTGGTAAAGAACAATGTTCCCGCAAGGTTCAAGCTTGTTAAAAAATCAACCCGCACTGAGCACATGTTGGCACAAGGTTCAAGCTCATTAAAAAATAAACCCGCCATTGGTAAATAACCTTTGTGCTTGCTTTGCTATCTACCCTTTTTGAACTTTGGTTGTGTTCCTTCCGTCACCTCCATTTCATTCGGCCGACCATATGCTTCCACTTGATTGTTTACCCTTTTGAGAACATCTGCGACAAGTGATTCTAATTTCCACCCTCTTCACACTGCCATGTTTTGAGAAGTTCCAAACTTACTTGGAACTAGCTGCTACCTAGAAATACCACTCGTTCCTAAAAAACGAGTCTCTTTTAAACTCTTTTTAGACTCATTAAATATAAAAAGATTGTCGAGCTATTGACCTTTCCAGCTCGTCAAAGTAAAGGGAATGCCATCCCTCTCATATATTTTAATATTTTTGGACTTTAGGGATTATTAAACAAAAAGATTGAGCGCTGGTCTTTGTCAACTCGTTAAAACTATCGAAAATTCATCTCTTTCGTATTATTTTACACTTTTTTTGACTTAAGGGATTATGCCACGAAAAAGGACTATTGGAGTCTCCTTTTCGTCCATTTTCAAACTCTCTAAACATGAAAAGGACCGAGTTATATTTGTCTTTAAAATTGTTAAAACAATAGCAACAAACTTGTCCACCCAGATAAGAACGAGTCTCACTGACGTTAGGCTCGCTAAACACAAAGCGACAAGTTTCCCCGAAGGGCAAATTATAGACCAAGCATATGTTATCCTCCTCAAGCTTGTAAAAAATAAAGAGGTATTGGTCAGCAATGACTAGGGAAAAATGGGAAGAAAACTTGTGTTGGGTTGTGCTATATTCTTTCCACGTAGTTAACAGGGGGTTTGAGGGGCACCCGTAACCCCACTTTATGGGGTCTGGGGCAGCGCCCCGGAAAATTTTGGTTTTGGACCCTATGTTAGGTTGGGCGGACCCACCTATGGTTTTGTGCATGATTTTCGCACATGTTTTTTTGGATGCGATGGTTTTCGGTCCATGGTATTAGACGCGATGGTTTTCGGTCCATGGTATTGGATGCTTCGGCATGTATAAATATGTATTATAACATTGAAAGGAACATAATGAAAAATCAAACTGGTAGTCTCGGTTTTGGGATCCAGAGGAAAATCTCTGTGTATATGTGTTCTATGTGTTATGCTCTCACATTGTTTATTTTATGTGTTTTAGAATTCGTATGTAGGTAATTTTTGTACGGGGTTAAAACCTGCATTTGGTATCAGAGTTGTTTTGGCTTCAAGGGGATGCCTTTGTTGCTGAGGGGTTTCGCTCTGGCCTATGGTAGACCCTGTTCAGTGGGAGATCTACGAGATTGATTCTGGTGGTGAAAGAAGATGGCGAGCAGTGGAAAGATAGAGATCAAGAAATTTAATGGTCAGAGTTTTGAGTTGTGGAAACTCAAGATGGAGGATTTGTTGGTGGATAAAGATCAGTGGATCGCGGTAGATCCGGGTGCTAAACCAACGAGAGTGTCTAATGAAGAATGGAAGAAGTTGGATCAGAAGGCAAAAAGCACAATATGATTGTGTGCCTCAGATTCAGTATTGCTGAATGTATCAGGGGAAGCTACGACGAAGGCTTTGTGGGACAAGTTAGGGACTTTGTACCAATCTAAGTCTTCGGTGAATAAACTATTCTTGTAGAAAAAGCTGTATAACCTGAGGATGAAAGATGGAGACTCTGTGACAGAGCATCTGAACGTATTTAATACTGTGGTAAGTCAGTTAGCATCTGTTGATATTAAAATTTCAGATGAAGATAAGTGCATCAGTTTGTTGTGTTCTCTACCAGATTCATGGGATAGTCTGGTTATTGCAATAGGTAGCAATGCAACTGCCTTGCAGTTTGATGAAATAGTCTCAGCCTTGCTGACGGAGGAGATGCGACGGAAAAATATGGAGAGCTAGAATGGTGATGCCTTGTTTGTACGAGGATGGTTCCAGAATAGAAACTAAAATAAGTCATCGGGTGGGAGATCTAAATCTCCAGGAAAACCTGTAAAGGTGGTGTCTGGAAATGCGGAAAGGAAGGCCACTTCAAAAGGGACTATAAATCTAAATGTCCTGACAAAGGAAAGGGATCTGATGAGGCTCCTTCTGTAGAGACGAAAACCACCTCAGATGAAGGTGGGGATGTGTACTTGGCTTATTCAAGTACACATGTAGATCATGAGGCATGGTTGATTGACTTAGGTGCATCCTTTCACTTCACTCCCCATAGAGAGTGGTTTTGTGAGTATGAGAAATATGATGGTGGTGATGTCTTCTTGGGGGATGACAGGAAGGCTAGAATCATTGGTCGAGGAAAAGTAAAGTTGAAGCTGCAAGGTGGAAGGGTTAGAACACTTCTGGGTGTTCTACATATTCCTGCATTAGCCAGAAATCTGATTTCTGTAAGCAAGCTGGATGATGCAGGTGTAAAAACAATGTTCGAGAAGGATACCTGCAAGATGGTTCGGGGAGCACTGGTATTGATGTGGGGAGTTCAGATTGGAACTCTATACAAGCTGCAAGGTAGCACTGTTATTGATGGGTGCAACAGTTCTATGGTTCCTGAAAGTGGAGCAGAAAATCTAGTGGTCTCTGGAGAGAAGACCATGTTGTGGCATCAAAGGCTTGGACATATTGGAGAGAAAGGCCTTCGAATACTTCATGGTAAAGGTATGAGTAATAGCTCTCTGGATTTTGATTTCTGTGAAAATTGTGTATGTGGGAAGCAGAATTGGGTGAGTTTCCCCTCTGGTAGTAAGAGGGCGAAACAAATATTAGAACTTGTGCACAGTGATGTGTTTGGACCTGTGAAGGTTCCATCACTGGGTAAGTCTTTGTACTATGTATCATTTAGAGACGACTTCTCAAGGAATACATGGATATATTTCCTTAAGAAGAAATCTGAAGTCTTTGACAGGTTTAACGAATTTAAGGCTCTGGTGGAAAACCAGACAAAGAAGAAGATAAAGGTGCTGAGGACAGATAACAATGGAGAGTTTTGCAGTAAGGAATTTGAAGAATTCTGCAAGAAGCGTGGTATAGCACGACAGAAGACTACTCCATATACACCTCAGCAAAATGGAGTTGCAGAAAGAATGAACAAGACATTGATGGAAAGGGAAAGAAGCATGCTCAGTGGTGCTGGGTTAGGACAGGAATTCTGGGCAGAGGTGGTTGACACTGCATGTTACCTAGTCAACAGGTCACCTTCATCAGCGTTGGAGGATAAAACTCCACAAGAGGTATGGACTAGTAAGAAACCCTCTCTTTCACATCTGAGGGTATTTGGATGTGATGCATATGTACATGCTCCAAAGGAGAAATGAACCAAGTTGGATAGTAAATCTGAAAAGTGCATCTTTATTGGGTATGAGGATGGTTTAAAAGGTTATAAGCTTTGGAACCCAGTCACACGGAAGGTTGTGTATAGTCGAGATGTGGTGTTCAGAGAGGTAAAAGATGTTATTAAACATGAAGTCCAACCAAAGGAACCTGAGAAGATAGAGTTTGAGCTAAAGGAGGAAGAATCATACTCTACAGCAGAGGAGGAATTAGAATATGAAGAGCCACAAACTCCAGCTATGAGAAGACCAGTTCGAAAAAGAAGGCAGCCAGAAAGGTATAGTCCATCTACTTTCTGTTCAATTTTTTCTTTGTTTGTTACTGATGATGATCCCAGAACTGTGAAGGAAGCAGTAGATTCAGAGGATGGAAAACTCTGGAAAGAGGCCATGGTTGATGAAATGGCATCTTTGCACAAAAATGAGGCTTGGGATTTGGTGGAGTTGCCGGCTGGAAGGAAACCCATAGGCAGCAAATGGGTGTTCAAGAAGAAGACAAATGCAGAAGGAAAGGTGGAGAAATACAAAGCTCGGCTGGTAGCAAAAGGTTATTCCTAGGTGCCGAGAATTGATTTTGGTGATATTTTTTCTCCAGTTGCCAAGGTAAATTCTATTAGATTACATTTATCTGTTGCTCCTACTTTTGATTTTAAGGTAGAACAGATGGATGTGAAGACAACATTTCTTCATGGGGATCTGGAAGAGGAAATATACATGAAGCAACCTGACGGCTTTGCGGTGAAGGGTAAGAAAGAACTGGTATGTAAGTTAAAGAAGTCTCTATATGGGTTAAAACAATCACCAAGGATGTGGTATCAGAAATTTGATACATTTATATGGGGACTTGGCTTCACCAGAAGAAAAGCAGATCACTGTGTGTATTTTAAATTAATTGATGACCGTGTTATTTATCTGGTCTTGTATGTGGATGATATGTTGCTGGTTGGAAATGACAAAGAAATTATCCAAGATTTGAAAACCCAATTGTCCTCCAAATTTGACATGAAAGATCTTGGTGCTGCAAACTATATTTTGGGCATGGAAATTAAAAGGGATCGGGCAAAGAGGAAGCTCTGGTTAAACCAGAGGAAGTATGTCGAGACAATATTGCATAGGTTTAATATGCAGGATAGTAAATCGGTGAAGGTTCCTATTCTTGTAGGTGTGAGGTTATCTGCTGAACAGTGTCCCAAGACACAAGAAGAGGAAGAGGACATGTCCCGTCCATATGAAAGTGCAGTCGGTAGCCCGATGTATGCAATGGTCTGTACTAGACCAGACATTGCACATGTAGTGGGAGTATTAAGCAGGATTATGTCAAAACCAGGGAAGGAGCATTGGACAACAGTGAAGCAGGTTTTCAGGTATTTGCATGGCACTAGTAATTATGGTTTGTGCTACCAAGGACGACTAGGATTGGACAGAGTTTTGGATATCCATGGCTTTGTTGATGCAAACTAGGCTGGACATTTGGATCAGAGAAGATCTACAAGTGGGTATGTGTTTAACCTATTTGGAGGTGCAATTATTTGGATGAGTAAGAAACAATTTGTAGTGGCACTGTCAACTACAGAGGCAGAATACATGGCAGCCACTCATGCAAGCAAGGAAGCAGTTTGGTTGCAGAGATTGTGTTCAAGTATAGGGTTAGTACAGGAAGCTATAAGGATAGACTGTGACAACCAAAGTGCAATTTTCTTGGCAAAGAACCTTGCATATCATTAAAAGACAAAGCACATTGATGTTCAATATCGCTTTGTGAGGGATATGATTGAAGACAAAAAGGTGTTGTTGGTAAAGGTGGACACTTTGAAGAATACCGCAGATGCATTGACAAAATCTGTGAGATTTGAGAAGTTCTCTTGGTGTAGAGAGACAAGGGGTTTGAGGGGCACCCATAACCCCACTTTATGGGGTCCGGGGCAGCACCCCGGAAAATTTTGGTTTTGGACCCTATATTAGGTTGGGCGGACCCACCTATGGTTTTGTGCATGATTTTCGCACATGTTTTTTTGGACGCGATGGTTTTCGGTCCATGGTATTGGATGCTTCGTCATGTATAAATATTTATTATAACATTGAAAGGAGCAGAATGAAAAATCAAACTAGTAGTCCCGGTTTTGGGATCCAGGGGAAAATCTCTGTGTATATGTGTTTTATGTGTTATTCTCTCGCATTGTTTATTTTATGTGTTTTAGAATTTGTATGCAGGTAATTTCTGTACGGGGTTAAAACCTACAACTTGAAGAACTCTATTGGTAGTAGGTTGCTCTTGAACATTACATTTTCACTGCATCACCGTGATTGAGTTTGGTTGGGTTTTTCCGTTCACCATCACCATTGGTCCATCGTGCCATCCATGGGCTTAACGCTACCAATCCATATCAGTGTCGCCAATATGTTCAAGAGAAGTCATTTAGAGAATTCACCATCCAACAAATGCCTCATCCACTGCATTACATCCACACTTCATTTTTCATGACCGCCATTCCTGAACCTCATATCATCAGATCATTTTCACCTCCACAAAAATCATTTGCTCCGTTTCGCATTGTAGATGTGGGATACATCAAGGCCCTCCTACGACAAGTCACTTCTTGTCGACATCAGCTCATTATCTAAGAAGTTGACTTAGAAACAACCCTTTCAGTACTTTGAAGCTTGCATGCCTCAATGGCAAGTTTCTCACTTCCGGCGATAGGTTTACATCAATAACCTTCGAACGAAAGACTTTGTGTGGTGTTCGACATCGGCTCGTATATTCACACCACGTGAATTATACTGTAGTACCTTGAGGGTCATCATCATTATCGGTGACTCCTCTCGTGTCTGTTAACAACTTACATCATTGGCTAGTAATTAGGTGATGTCTTTCCATGTTCAACTTCAGAACATCTTTTCACATGGATCGACTTGTACATCGAGCGAAGATTGGACGAGTTTTGAAGACCTCGGATCTAGTTTCATCCATCCGGGCTGCGATATTTTTAGGAAAATAAGGACATAAATTGTACACAGAAGCTGCACAGATAGTCATCTAAGCCAGGGAAGGTGACTCTTCATGCGAAGAATCACCAGTGTGCAACAACAGACGCTTGTCTGTCCTATGTACATGAAAATGAATTTATAAAGCTGAGCATGGGAATGACCACCTTAGCTAGATTATGAAACTAATATGATGATGATGTATTGTATTGTATCTTATATAGGTCACCTTCCAGTTCGAATACCTCGGATCCTCATGAATAAAGCATTTCACCTGACATCAGAAGATTTACGACCTCATGCTTTAGGGGGCAGCTGTTATAGACATATTTGGGCACTGCAACCCCAAAATCATATGTCCATAAACTAAGGGCTCCTTAAGTCCTGAAAAGTGTTGTTTCACACCCTAAAGGATCATGGTCAACTGATTACATCATTTCCCAGAAGTTCCACCTGAAAAACTACTCAGAACTGGCCAAAACTGGACCATATAAACTGCTCCATGGGCAAGGTACGATGCATACTGACTGCCTAACTGGCCAGGTACGATGCATACTCAAATGGCCTTCTTTGGGGTGTGATGAGCGAGAATAGACAAATGGTAGAGACAGTTTGCAAGGTGGATGATCATGGAATCTTCCAAAAACTTCCCCTGTGACACTTGCCTCTCTGAATTCACCCAGGGATGAGTAAGAGATCATGAAATCTCCAAGTGAAATCAAGAACTATCAGTGGAATGACACTAATAAAAAACCCAGAGCTGACTCACACCCTTGTAAGACATCTATAAATGGATCCCTCATCTGAGAGATCTGGAGGTTGGAATTTTGTATTTTGTAAGGAAGTGTTGTTGGTGAGAAGAGACATTGCATTGTTGGGTGATTTTCTTGTTCATGAGGTGAAGAGGGCTTTTACAATTGGGAGGATGATGCTGGATCAGACAGCTAGGTTGTAATCCTCTCTTACATTACTAGTAATAAAGTTCTTTGAGTTTTCCTCCATATGATCGTGTATTTGTGAATCTTATTGTTTATGAATGCAATTGTATGGTCAATGTGTTTCTGATTCTGCATTGTTTATGATGTTTTAGATGTAGATGCTTTGATAGTTTTCTGTTACTTTGACTCTACAGGTACTCTTTGAAGTGGGACAAGTAGGAGAGGAGTGGCAAATTCTATCAAGGAAAGGAGAAATCAAGCTAGGATCAAAGCGGAAGATCTAGGTTGGTCTTCTTTTCTTCTCTTCCATCTATCACACTTAAAGGAACTCTTGAAAAGCTTTCATTATTTTTTTCTAAGATAGCTACATGTCTTAGTGGGACTAGCAGTTCGAATCGACACTAGTTTTCCTTGAAACACTATATGAAAGGAGTCCTAGAAGATTTTGGCTTCAATAAGGATTGCATAAAGTGGATTATGGCAATGGTCTCAGGAGCTTTCTTCTCTATTCTTTTCAATGGATCCGCATTAAAGTCGTTCTTCCCCTCCAGAGGCATTAGATAGGGAGATCCCCTATCACCTTTCCTCTTCATTATTATGGTAGAAGGTCTAAGCAGATCCATCATGGAAACAAATTCAAACAACTCTTTGAAAGGCCTCAAGCTTCATGACAATGTCCCTCCCTCCACCCATTAGAAATTCAAAGATGACACTCTGCTAATGAGCATTCCTACTGTTAAGGGAGCCATCTCCTTCAAAGAAATCATCATAGAGTTTTTGGAAGCTTCGGGTACCTCCATTAACCCAGAGAAATCCAAATTATTCTTTTTTAATACCCCTATAGTCATTCAAAGGAACATCACTAGAACGATGGGATTTCAAAGATGTACTCTCCCCTCCAGATACTTAGGGGTCCCTCTAACTGAAAAACCCTTCAATCGATCCATCTAGGAAGACCTCATAAACAAATTGGGAAAAAAAACTAGCTTATTGGACTTTTCGTGCCCTCAACTTGGGTGGCAGATTGGTCATGGTAAAATATGTGTTGCAAGCCATACCCCTATATTTGTTCTCTGCTCTTGCTACTCCTAAATCGATCACCAACACCATTAGAAGCATACAAAGAAACTTTCTATGGAGGGGTATGGAAAAAAATGGGCTCTAGTTGCCTGGGATAAGGTACGCAAACCATAACATGTTGGAGGTTTGGGCTTGAGGGACCCATAAATCCTGGGAAAAACCCTTGGGACCAAAACCTAGTGGCGCTAGTTGGAAAACCCATACGATCCTTGGGGCCATATCTGGAAAGCAAAATATGTCCCAAATCACTCAATTGAGAATCTAATTAGGCTAAATAGGGAAGTCAAAGGTTCAACAATATGGAATCAAGCGTGGGAAAACAAGGATATCATAAAAAAATCACAGATTTTGGGAATTAGGAAACAAAGAAAAGGCTCTTTTCTGGGAGGATGCATGGCATAAAATGTCGGATTTAAATAGGGAACAATTTACCCAACTACGCGACACATTGAAATAAAAAGGAAAAAACAGTGTAGCTCATTATTGGAAACCTAACAATGGAAGGGATAAATGGCAAGAATGGCTGGACGATAGAGATTAGGAACCTTTTCCTAATGGTTTTGACTGGAGATCATTCACCAAATAATTTCAATAAAGACAAATACAATATGATAAAGGGGAAGACAAGATCAGATGGGGGGAAACGTAGGAGGCCACTTCAACCTCAAGGAAGCTTATAGCTATATGGAAAACCATGATCAAATTCAACCGGAGAAAAAATGGAAAACTCTGTGGGGAAGAAAACAGTGGCCCAAAATCACTCTCTTTCTGTGGCTAACAATGCAGAAGAAGATCTTAACCTAGGATAATTTAAGAAAAAAAGGATTCAACAGACCCTCAAGATGCACTCTTTGTGAAAAAAGCGAAGAAACATCAAACCACCTTATGAATGAATGTGATTACTCAAACAATCTTTGGGAGTGGGCGGAAATGGTTTTCATAGTTTCTGACAGGGACAATTCCTCCATCCTCAAAAGCATAGAGAATTGGAGAACTTATTTCTCCTCCAACCTGATGGTTGACAGAGACTGGAATACAATCCTGGGCATAATTTGTTGGGCATTGTGGAAAGAAATAAATGTCATAATTTTCAGAGGGAATAAAAGGCCAGAAGAGAATATCCTTACCTTCATTAAGCATACGATCAGAGAAACGGTATCCACTTCCAATTTCCCGATCTCCAGTGATTCTCTTAGCCATACTGATAAGAGTATCCCCATCCTCCTCAATCTAAATCCCCCCTCCAAGAGTAACATATCAATTGCTACATTGAAATAGGATGCTCATTGTCAATGGTTTCTTCCTGACAAAGATATCCTAAAATTGAACTATGATGAAGCAACCAAGGGAAACACGGGGGATGTAGGTTTTGGAGGTGAATTCAGGAACTCTCAAGGGAAGATAATCTGGTTATATGTTGGCAATTTGGGTACTTCCACCAAAAATGTAGTTGAGCTTCAATCTCTTGAACATTGTTTGGAAATTGCAAAAGCTCAAAGGTTTTGGCCGCTTATCATGGAAGGAGACTCCATGCTTGCCACCCAAGTTTGCTGAAAGCTTCAGCAGGGAAGGATGGTCATCAAAGTTTCAGACAATTGGCAGTTAGAAAAAATCCTACATAGAATAAAATGACATGTCGACGAGGCAAGTGGGCTCCACTTCCAAGCTGTAAGAATAAAAATGAACAACCTGGCGGACAGATTGGCTAACGAAGGCACAACTGGCACCCTCAGAGTTCACTCCCTTGCATGGAGGGTCCTAGAGGAAGGTCAACTTAAACAGGATTATGAAACAATAAATGGTATGTATAATAGGACAACGGGCCCTCCCATTAATGATATCAGCTGTTTCACTCCTGATTAAGATCGATACACCTCATGCATCAATTCATTATGAGCTCCTCAGAGTGCAACGGCCCCAATTCTTTGTGTGAAATTAGCACGAACCGGTTTATGTGTCCCCTCAGAGGCGCTGCCATTTGGACCCTTCAACTAGTAATGGTACCCTCTCCCTCATCATGATGATGTACCTCCTTCTGAATTCATTCAATAGCCCTCCCATGCCATCCCCCTCCTCCTTAATCACTCGCCCCTATGAATACCCCATCCCGATAGTATCTCCCTACTACTCTTTCCACCTTAACACTTTTGTTCTCATCACCTCTGTCTAGATATCGCTCCCTTAATTCCATTTCTTCCCCAACATGGCTTCTCAGCGTGGATCTGACCCTGCTCCCTAGAGCGAACACGACCAAAAATCTTCTTGGTGGGATAACACAAGTAGGTCGCCAAGCACCATGGCAAAGGCCTCTGCGAGACATGCTGCTCTTAACTATGTTGTCTCGGTTAATCCGGAGACCCAAGAGAGAATCCATAACCTAGAAATTCAGGCATGCAATATTAGATGTTGAGTGACCTCAGAAGTCGTGGATGCGGAATTCGAATGGATTCCTGACCCAGGTCTTACCCGGGCTAGGGAGAATTTGTACAGCCACACAATTGAATTTTCTTGCAAGCTCAAGACAATTCTCAGGCTTGCTCTTTAGGAACATACAAAGAACACCAAGGTCGTGGAGGAGAAGATTGATATGCTGAGTGAAAATTTACGGTGTATGTGGAATCTGTCCACCATCGCCATTTCGTCACTAGGGACTTGCCTCACTACACATTGCTTAAGAGATGCATGGCCAATGGAGGGGGTTCTCCTAGTATTAAAAAAGAAACAGTTGGTGCCTCCTCAAGCCACCAGGCAACAATAGAGGCTCGGGATGGCAACATGAAGGAGAAGCCCATTAGTCTAGATGAAGAACCCATGGAGGTCACTTCTTAATGATATTTTGTCTGCTATATATTCCAGATCTCTAGAAGTTTACTTTTTTCAATGGCACACCCGACAACAAAGCCACTCTCAACGTTATGGTTTTTCACAAGTCTCACAGTTCTTGCATCATTAGCTCGAGGGAATTTTTTGGTATTCTCCACAACTCCCCTTCTACCATCTACCTATCCTATCTATCTTCACAACACAGGGGAGGAAGTCTTTTTGTATACTGTTGTAAAAGAAAAATAAGAAAATCCACTCAGTTCAAGAGATATAGTTTTGTGTAAAACAATGTAAAAGATATTCCAAGAGAGGCAAGAGAGGCCTTCTTTGTAAAATTTGTGAAAAGAAAGCTTGGCTCTGGTGCTTAAGCATTCAGCTCGCACCACCCATTTCATAATGTAAATACCATACTACGAATTAATATAATCTATCTTATTTTATATATATATATATATATATATATATATATATATGCATTCAGCTCGCACCACCCATTTCATAATGTAAATAACATACTACGAATTAATATAATCTATCTCATTTATCTTAACTTTTTCTAACGTATAATGTTTCTTAATTATTATTATTATCATTTAACGGTAACTGGTGAATCAATAAATTTGGAGGACTGTTATAGGTAACACCCATGATCGAATCACAATGACTACCACTATTCACCTCAATATCAAGATATTCAAATTTCCCCGCCCCTCGAGGCTTATAGGAATTAATCGTTATGAATTTCAACATGTTCAAACTTTTTTCACATAGGCTAACATGTCTTTGAAGAATAGAACCTAGGTGGAGGGGGGATTAAACCCACTAGCTAATCGAGCTATTGTTCGTTGGACGTTTCTTAATTATTATTTAATTGGGATAATTTTTGTCTTAAAAAAAAACTATGATGGCTAGAAATTTATTGAAATAAACTTAGATTACACTATACAATGAGTTAACACAATTCTTTCATAGTCTATTACTAAGAATTCTGAACTTCCTATATAAGAGAATGCCTAGACTTATCATATATAAACTAGAATTGTGGAAGTTTTATATAAAAATGAAAAATGAAATGAAGAGTCACTACAATAATATAACACAGAGGCTTCTCACCTAGAAAGAAGATGATGGTCCTTTGCAAAATAGAGGTATATGGAAGCCGAAGAAGGGAGCTTCCAATATGTTATGATTCTAAAATACCTATAAGTATGAATTCTACAAAAAAAATTCTTAGATGACATTCTTCATGGTACATTATAAGTCAAGAAACAAAGGAAAAAAGTCACTCGTTGGAGATATTATCCTTTGTTGAGTTAGAATCTTGCTTATTCCCGTAGTGCTAAGGTAGCATTTTTGAATTTAGTTGCAACTAATTATTTGGTTCTCAGAGATAATTTGCCAAGAATGATTGTTGGTGTTGAGATAGATAGTCCTTAAAGCCGTTGGAGTAGAATTATGTGATGATTGGCGAATCAGAGGAAGATGAATGTCTTGGAGTTGATTTTCCATAAATGAAATGCAATGGGATTGAAAGGCTAGGACACTTATAACAACTTCATTTCTCATGAGTTTTGGAAGCTCAAAGCAAGAGTGGATCTAAGAGAGATTGCAATTAGCCCCGATCTCCTCTAATTTTTGTTTGAGACTATCGATCCTAACTTCATGATTTCCCAATGATTGTGGGGTTCAATGAAGCTCTATGTAATCCATGCAGTGGGAATGACATCCATCTAGTTTTTTGTTAACTAAGATAAGATTCCCAACTAAATTATTACAATGGCCACGAATGTAGACATGATGGAGATACTCGTTCTACCGCTTGTTAGAAGGAAATGTGATTTCTTAAGCGATTAAATTGAGGTACCCAAAACCTTGGAATATTAATATTTTTCTTTCGTACACAAAAGCACCTAAAACATGACTTGAGATATTTGATAATAAGTTGGAGGAGTGAAGATGGAAATTAAGAGGATTATGAGATTGAAACAAACCAAAATTTTGAAGGAAAACCACCCTAAATAGAGTTGTTATGCCACCACGAAGGATTAAGGAACTGGGATATTGTCTAGAAAATAATGAGAGATGTCAAGCAAGGTGAGATTGATCTCAAATAGGCATGAACACGTGAGAAATGCAACTAAACAAAGAAAATGGAGTGAGCTCTGTTCATTAAATTTTGCCACGAGGAAGATTCCAAATGCACCTCTATTGAATACAAAGGAGCAATCATAAACTAAAGAGGAGTTAATTGGGATCCTAAGAGAGTGATGGGGGGTTTTTATTAACCCATTCCCACCTTCATGTTGATTATGGTGAGGCAATTCATGGAGAGATTATGGAACCTGTTGTAGCATCCATCGTCGTTTGAATTTCATTTTTAATATTTTCATGAAAAAAAAAAAATATGTCTTAAAAAACCAAAAGATAATTTGAAAGTCTGAAGTATTGGTTTAATTTATACTATCGGCAGCATTCAAAGTAATGTAAGGTGGGCCCGACCCATATGCTAAAACTTGAGTGATTTTATGAAGTATGATGAAACGATGGCTTAAGAGGTGGGCAAAGCGCTCTGCGGGGGAACAATGAGCACGAGTTATAAGTCAGGATCAATCCTCACAGTTGACCATGACGCTGATATGGTTGACTAAAATCTATGACCTGTGATCGCTGCAGGGGTTCAAACCTGATGAACCTCCCGTACACTCCCTACCACCGCAACAGGCCACCAACACCGTTTCACTCCACCTCATCTCCTCCATGTCATCTGCCACCCTCATTCATTACCATCCACCTCACCCACCGTACCCTGTCACCTCATCTGCCACTCCATCAATTTGTTGCATGAATTATAGGTTTCCCTCCATTTTACTTACCATATATATATAACATAAAAGTAAAAACCTTGTCGTATTAGTCATTTGATTTTAGTATTGAGCATCCTCACCTCTAGTTCAGCATTTCGAGTTAGCAACTGTCACCAACAACTGTCACTAGCATCTGTCATCAACAACTGTCATTTACAGATACCATGGCCAAACAAGTAAGTTCTTCCTTAGTCATCCATACCCCATTAATGGACGTTGAATGTGATATTTCTGATACCCTCTGCACAATTAAGCACCTTTCACTATATCAAGAAGTCACTCTGAACCATAAAAAGTCCCCTATATTCATGGAAATGGTTAGGTTAGGTGTTTTAGCAGCTTTTGTCCCAAGGACTCATTTGTTCCTTGAATTCATTCAATGGTTAGCCTCAGAAATGTACCCCAAGAAGTGTTTTGTAATGAATCAGTGTGGGGAGAGTGTTTTCCAAGTAACCTCTCAATTAATTCACCAAGCTTTGAATTACCCTGTATCTAGAACTTACACCACCTTTACTGAAGAGTCTTTGGTCTCATATTACGATAACCTGTCACCCCAGGAGTTTTCTCATGTTACCTCATTCCTAGCTCCTAAATCTAGACAATTCTCTCTAGATGGAAATCTGTTCTCTTTAGACATTTTTGCAGTTGATATAAGGCTTGTATTGCAAGTAATTTATAAGATTCTGGGAAAGGAAGAATCCAAGTAGGTTGATAAATTAGTGATGGGATTTTTTTCTTTAATAATGAAACCAGAAGTAGTACTAGATATTCCAACATTCTGGGTAGACACTATCAATCCCCAATTCATGACTTTGTCTCTTACTGGGTCCTTTAAGTTCCCTTCAGTAATTACTTATTTATTTATGTACTAGAATGTTGAACATTTTACAGGTTTGGGACTAAATGTTGTTGACATAAATAAAAAGAAGCAGTCAATGGTATTCTGGATAGACCTGGTAAGGAATGATCCAGGAGATGGTGGTTTATTTGAAAACACTTCTTTATTCCTTCCAGTGGCCTACAAGATCTTGAATGGAACCTTGTCCCCAACATTTCTTCCTAAAGCTCAAGAATTCCTTCAACTGAATAAAGATGTAAGGTGTGGAGTCTGGTTCATATTTGAAGAACATGTAGAGATAAGGCTTTATGGAGCCTCTGTCAAACCATACAGGTTACCAAAATTTGTGCCAATGAGGTTTTTTCCCTTGAATTTATCAGACAGAGCTTGAATGTAGGTTAGGTTCATTTTGTTCCTACGAAGAGAAGCTATTTATTTAAATTGCCCAAAGCAGTAGGACCCTTCATTGTGAACACCAGATAGGCTGCCCAGGAGGTCGAGAAACTATTGAATGACGTGTCTTTTACAGGTGGTTGAGTGGGCTTATGACCCTCATCAAATTATTTCAAAGACGAGGTTAGAGAATGGATATTCAGCCTTTGTGCATGAAAGTAGACCAGAAACAGAGAAATTGGCAAATGGAGGTTTGCAGAACACTTAGGGGACAGAGATTGAAACTCCTAACATTACATAAAAAGGTGTCAAGAGGGCTAGAGATGATGTTATTTATTTGGATGAAGAAGAATCTGAAGCAGTAAAAAGGACTAAATTTCTGGATGCAATATCTTCAACATAACCTGGTTTAGTAATTCAATTTGGAGAAACAGAGGGTGCACCAACTTCCCCATCTTCCAGAGAACCTGTTCATGATCAGGTTCCTTTAATTCAAAGTATGTTTGCTCAAATAGTTGAGAGAAACCAGAAAGTGAAGTTAAATATGGAGGCTCAAGCTGAGCCTCAAGTTGTTCCTGAACAAACCATATTTTTATCTGCTATGGATTTGGAGAAGAGTCAACTCAAAATTGCTTTCTCTCATCCTAATGAAATGTCAGTCGGGTCCACCAGTAATTTCAAAACTGTTAATTTGACTGTTGATACTCACAAGCTTCCAATGCTTGACAAGATCAATTTGCATATGCAAACTGGGAAATTGATTGTAAATGATTTACATAAAACAAATGCAGCTGCTGTTAAGGCAGAGAAAATGCTAAATAAGGTAATTCAACGATTGAAGTTAGATAAACCTAACTCCAGAGCTCTGAATGCCCAGGTGGATGAACTAAAGAAGATTATTATAAAAATAGGTGTCAATCCTGATGATCAACTTGCAATTCAGAAATTGTTGCAATCTGCTAAGTCAGAGATTGGGGTTTTAAAGAAGAAATTGAATCTACCTATAGGTGAGCATCCCATTACTGTAGGGATAGCTGAAGTTGAAAATGAAAAGGAAAAGCTCCTACAGGATGTATTGCAGAAAACTGAAGAAGTTTCTTTACTTAAAGAATCTTTGGATAAGCTGCAACAATAGGTAGATACTCATGTCTGTACAATAGTAATGCCAGCTAATACAGAGGATCCAACAGCACAAGTATTACAGTTGGGAACAGAGCTAAAAATGGCTGAGCATGATGTAAAGAAAGCACAAAGGGAATTGGAAACAACCTGTAAGTTATTGAATTTGAGTGAGGAAGAAGCAAGAATGGAGAAAGAAAATGCAAAAAAGTACAGGGAAGATCTTCTAAGGGCTGAAGATGAAATTAAAAGACTAAAGGAAAAAATGAAGGGAAATATGTCCTTAATTCAAGCTAGGGAGATTCTATGGGATGAAATCATTGAGATTATCAAGGGAATCTGGAGTTCCTTGTTATTATCTCTGAGGAGAAAACAATTGTCTGAGACATGGAAGGTGTGGTCATGCAAAATAAGCAAAAAGATTTAGATAGATCAAAGTTTGCAAAGAGAATGATAGATTTCATTAATTCTAAATCTACTTCAGAATTAAAGGAGCATGACATGCCAGACAGAACACTATGTGCAATAGATTTTAACAAGATGATTGTCATAAATATTTACAAAAATACTGCTGAGAAGAAGATAAATGAGATGAAGGAAGCAGTTTCCAAGTTTAACATCCTATTTGATAAAAGGGTTAGAGCTGGACTTCCCTCTTGCTGGGATCTACAAGGAAACTTGCTGCCATGGAAGACATATGAGACTTTGCTAGTTGAGGCAAAAAGAAAAGTTGATAACACTCATGAAAAGACAACAGTATTAAAGGGAGCCACTATTGTGAATTACCTTAACAAAGATTTTAAGCTTCTATGGATGGTGAAAACTATGTTTACAGATAAGCCTACTTATAGTAGGATTACAACATGCAAAATAACACTTGACAAATTGGAAGAAGCACCAAAGTCAAATGTACCATTGTGGAGAAAATGCAAAGAATGGATGATAGAGCAGACCAAAGATACACTAGCAGGACCACCTACTCAAGCCACAGATTCAAACAACGATCAACAATCACCAATCATGCTTTAATTTCTGTTACTTTATGTTATTTTATTTCCTGAGGAAAATGAGGTGCCTTTTACCCTCTAATGTAATATTCTGTAATGACTTTTTACTTTAGACAATTAGAAAGTAGTTAAGCAGTTTGACAGTTTTGGTAGTTACAAATTGTCTCAAGATGTATAAAAAGAGAGAAAATTATAGAAGAAAGGTTTGAATTTTGAAGAACCTAAAGATTATGCTATTTTGTACTTGATAGATTGATGATTAATGAAAGAATCAAGAGTTTTCCATACAGCGTTGGGTATGATTTTGTAATTTCTCTGTTATGTGTCATTATGTCTCTTCCTCTCTTTAAATATGGTAATGAAGCTGCAGGTCTTTGTTTGCTTATGTGAATAAAGTTAAAATTCCTTAAAAGAGCGCTCCCATATTTAAAACTCTTTTCTCTATATTTCTTCTAAGTTACAGATAATAGTTTCTGTCAAACACAACATATTGTCTTTAATTTCTCAAGATATTCTTCACACAACATTTATATCCAACATCACATGGCATTTTGAGATTTTCATATCAGCTAAATATTAAGGGTTTAAGGTCAGGTCCTTTAGGTCCTTCAAATGAAGATACATTATACAAATAAGTGACATGCATAATAAAATTTAATGTCTTAAGCACAATTTCTCCACAGCCAAGAAATTGGTTTCTTACGGGACAACAAAACCAATTGCTCATAATCCTTATATTTGCTTAATAATACCCCCTTTTTTTCTTCTTATTGCTAGGTTTGCAAGCTCATCCACTTCTTTATTTTTCCCTTACCTTGGCATATTGTCTTCTATATGGATTCTAGCTAGTAGTCTTAAGAATATCAATTGAAGACCAACGATTCGATGATCACATAAAGGCCCCCAAACATAATCAACTTTGGACCTTTTATGTATTTTGCTAGTTTTGTTCCCTGGAGTATAGCATATGCTTCTGTTACATTCTTGGTGGTTTTCCCTAGGCACCATGCATATGAGTACACTCTTACCCCCCTCGAGCTGTAAATAACTCCATTGGACCGTCCACCCCTTCCTATGACCCACATTACATTTACAATTTTGTTAAAAAAGCTACAAGCCTTTTATTATAAAAATCCTAACAAATTGTCTAAGAAATTTTATCATTTTACAAAATATAAAACACTTGACTATGCTAATGAGAACCATGGCAATCATGAGCTTCTTGCTTGTCCTCACTTTCAGGTTCCATGGTTTCTTCTTCAATATTAATATCTCCCTAAACCTACTTAACTGTATCTTCGTTCATGTCCTCTTCTCTGAGTGAGCCAACTAAATATTGTGGATGAGAGAACCTAAGATGGGGCTTCTAGCCAATTATTGAAGTATTTAAGGATTTATGATCTAGTTTGTTTTTAGTTTTTCAATTTAGTTACATTTTATTATCACACTGCTACCAATTCTACATTTTCTACCATTTGTTTAACTAATTAGAGAAGATTCATTATTAAAATGGGATATTGCAACTTCGATTTTTTTAGTCTAGTGCACCATCCTATTAAAAATCTTATGGATTTTGACAATGTCACATGACCCACAACTACTATGCTAACGATGACCATCCATGAGGACATATAACAACCCCTCTATAATAGAGTCAAGAGAAGGAATCCTCCTAAATTTTTTAAAAACTTCAGTATTTAATGCAACAAAAATCAAAATCCTTAATGAAATTACACATCAGAGCAGGTTGAGAAAGAGTTAAAACGCTCAACCACCACCCAAAAAACCTTAACTCAATGAGTCAATACTTTGAACGAAATCCAACTCGCATCGCAAGCATAAGAACCAAATTCAACATATTCAATTTGCAAATCCTCCCCCCATTAAGCCTCTAACAAACTACAATTACTTCAACAATTTGTTCTTAGTGCCATTCAAAATAATGCATTATAGGATTTATCGACACAATGGAGTAATCCAAGGCAAGTATACACATTAGAAAAGACAAGAGAGTACCGTGATGAACCATCATTACCCCATCTCTCCAGTTGAGGCCGACATCATTGCTCATTTAAAAATCTCCCTACCAAGCATGAGAACATCAATGCAAGGTACAAGAGGACTACTACAAATTTGGTTCTGTTTCATGTGGGATAATGAACCATTTCTTTGTCACTTGATATGTAATGCATGTATTTCCTAAAGTTTAATTTACATATTCATTAGTGATAATCAATAATTGGAAACCACACCCCCCCCAAAAAAAGACCGTTTTTACTCAAAGGAGCCTTTATTCAATATCAATCTCTTCTTTGCCATTTGAAGGAGATTGTAAAATGTGGAAATACTTAATCTTTACAATTTTTGGATTATAATAATCAATCTAGTACAAAAGACGACTTAAAAGTTTTTGAGTCTTTCATATGATGAATAATTATTGAAGAGACTCAAATGACTTTGAGGTTCTTAACTTGCCTTCTTTTAAAAAAATGGTTCCTTAATAAAAAGTAAAAGTTTACTTTTTCATTAAAAGTTGCCCCAATCCCAAGGCAAAAGTCAATTCACATTGTCCCTTAGGTTCGTAAACAATACCCTCTCCCCTTCACACCTACTACCCTAAACCATCATGTCTATTATTATCTAGTTGTTTTAATCCCAATTTCTTTAAATAAATTTTATTATATTCTCATTTCATCCTAATTTATATTCTCATTTTTTAATCATTATTTCCATCCTCATTTTATAAATAAGCTATTTCTATAAATTTAAGTGTAGTCTATTTTACAAAATTTCATTTAAATATTTGATAATAGATGGAAAATCCACTCTCAAATTTGGAGAGCTTATCAACTTCAAAAGAGTTTACATCCAAAAGCACTTATTACAATTATATTTTATTATAAAAAATCTTCATACTAAAAAAAATAAAACAATTCAAAATAGTTATTTTCATTTTTTAAAAATAATATATTAAAATAAATAAATAAATATATATATTTTGAAAGAGTTTATATCCAAAAAGCACTTACTACAATTATATTTCATTATAAAAAATCTTGATACTAAAAAACAAAAACAATTCAAAATATTTAGTTTCAAATTTTAAATTAATATATCAAGATAAATAAACAAATTTAATTGTGTAAGATAAATTTTTGGAAAAGAATTTGTTTGTGCATTTAGTTTGTTCAATATTTCAGGCGGCCACTCCACCCATTATGATGGATCTGAAAGTTTTTATGTCACTAACGAGTATAGTGTCCACCCTAAATTTTGGACAAACTAAATTCACAAATAATTCTTTTGAAAAGATGTTCTGATGTCGAACATGGAAGGACATCACCTGATTACCAGCCAATGATGTAAGTTGTTAATAGATGCGAGAGGAATCATCGATGATGATGATGACCCTCAAGGTACTGCAGTACAATTCACGTGGTGTGAATACATGAGTTGATGTCGAACACCACGCAAAATCTTTTGGTCGAAGGCCATTAGTGTAAACGTGTCGCCGAAAGTGAGAAACTTGCCATTGAGGCATGCAAGCTTCAAAGTACTGGAAGGGTTGTCCCCAGGCCGGCTTCTTGGATAATGAGATGATTTCGATAAGAAGTGACCCATCGTAGGAGGGCATTAATGGATCCCACATCTATGACACGGAACGAAGCAAATGATTTTGTAGAGGCGAAAACAATCTAATGATACAAGGTTCAGGGTGGCGGTCATGAAAGAATGAAGCGTGAAGGTATTGTAGTGGATGAGACACAAGCTTGGTAGGTGAATTCTCTGAGCGACTTCTCTTGAACATATTGGAGACACTAAAATGGATTGGTAGCGTTAACCCCAAAAGTGGATGGTATGGTGGACCAATGGTGATATGACTGGTGAACGGAATAACCCAACCCGACTCAATCATGGTGATGGAGTGAAATTGTCATGTTCAAGAGCGACCTGCTACCAATAAAGTTTCTTCAAGTTTTCTTCCCAATTTTCTCCAGTCATTTCAAACTAATACCTCTTTATTTTTGTCAAGCTTGAGGAGGATAACATATGCTTGTTCTATAATTTTCCCTTCGAGCAAACCCGTCGCTATGTTTTAACGAGCCTAGCAACAGTGAACCTCGCTCTTGTCTGAATGGACAAGTTTGTCGCGATTGTTTTAACGAGTTTAACGACAAAGATAACTTGGTCCTTTTCAATTTTAGAGAGTTTGAAAAGAGACGGAAAGAAAACTCCACCATTCCTTTTTCATAATATAATCACTTAAGTCCGAAAAAGTATAAAACAATACAAAAGGGATGACTTTTCGATAGTTTTAATGAGCCGAACAAGACAAACGCTCGATCTTTTTGTGTAATAATCCCTCAGGTCCAAAAAGATTAAAATCTAGAGGGATAACACTTCTAGTCACTTTAACGAGCTGGAGAGGCCAATTGCTCGGCAATCTTTTCATATTTTACGAGTTAGATGAAAAGAGCTTAAAGGAGACTCTTTTTTTTAGGAACGAGTGATGTTTTCAGATAGCAGTTGGTTCCAGGTAAGGTTTGGAACTTTCCAATAACGGCAGTGTAAATAAGGTGGCTAATAGGATCACTCGTCGCAGTTTTTCCTCAAAAGGGGTAAACAATCAAATGGAGGTGAATGATCAGCTAAAACAGAGTGGAAGTGATGGTAAGAACACGACCAAGGCTCAAAAGCTGATAATAATCATTCACAATGGTTATTTACCGGAGGTGGGTTCATTTTTTAATGAGCTTAAACTCTGGTGGAACATATTCTCATTGCTCGGTTTAATTTTTAACGATCTTGAACTTTGCATAAAACTGCTCGTGCCAGTCGTATAATAAGGATGTCTCATCGATAGGTTCATTTTTTAGGGAGCTTGCACCATTCAAAATTATGCTTCGACTCCTTTTATTATGTAAGCTAGGAACAACCAATCCTACGAGTTTAAAGGGTTAAGAACCTACAAACTAATAAAATAAATGGTCTTTTTTCACTTTCACGTAAAAAGGTTTGCATGCCCCCAGGTATAGCAAAGTAGAGTTTCCCAGGTTACCCCTCAATTTGTAGACAAAAAATTTGTTCTATCAGGAAAGGCCTACCTTTTCCAAGTTACCCTTCAATTTGCAGACAAAACATTTGTTCTATCGGGAAAGGCCTACCTTCTGACAGAGGTATCTTATTCCGGTCTAATCCCATTTTCCTCAATGAATGGGTGTGTCAGACCAGTCATATATCCTCTACGGAAACCTACCCTATACCTGAAGGTTTCCTGCCGAAGCAAACTAGGGTGCATGCCCCCTAGGTTTCAATCACGACCACCGAATCACTCGCGCTCATCAGGTGGACGGACTGGAGATTGATGAGACATTCCTTGTGCAAAAAGACTTGTTAGGGATGGCATTTGACTATTAGCTATGTGTGAACCAGGGAATGAAAGCTGGTCTACAAGCTGGACCACTCTGCCTTCATGCGGAAAACACATTACTCAAAAGAGTGAGGAGACAATGGCTCCCATGCTATAAATGTAGTCACGCCCAAGGAGTAGATTGTAATCTAAAGGTCCTTGGACTACCATTACGTTCAGATAAACGGTTTTCCTTCTCAAAGTTATAGGCAAACTTGGAAGGATCCCTAACGGTCAACTGGTTCCTTTATCAAAGCCTGTCAGATTTCGCATCTCAAGCAAAAGTGATGGCGAACCAAGCGCTTTCCAAACAATTGAGGAAAGGATACTCACAGAAGCCCCTTCATCTATGATGGTACCAACCATGACTATGATTTGAAATGGTACATTAGATGGTAAACGGCGTCTGCTTAGTAGATTCCAATCAAAGGAAACGACTAGGTTGCTTGGAGGTGGGACTGAATAAACAGCCGGATACAACTCTGACGAACTTCCTTCCTGCGGTAAAGGGATGGGCAGATTGCCCCCATGTTCATCAGAGTCTGTGTTTACGAAAAGAATTTGAATGGTGTCGTTCTCATTCTCTTTGGTGACTGTACCATTTGAAGGTAAATATTCTGAAGCCAAGATGGGGTCGAATGCTGTCTAGACCTGTTGACTTTGGTCCGATATGGACTTAGAGGCTTTATCTTCAATGATAGGTGCTTCGAACAACACCAAAGGTGGGTCAGTCGGATTTTCAACTAACAATGGATTCGGTAAGAGTTTCTTGTATCCAGGAGGGAGTCACTGCAGTGATGTAGGACGATTATCCAAGACTCTTTTAGCTTCGTCCAGGAAGGGACAATGGTGGAGGGCATGATCACCTTCACACAGTCTGCAGGGAAATTTAGATTTTCCTTTCTGTCTGGTGACTTCACTTTCACTAGTTGACGGTGTACTTTCAACATGATCGTTAGAGGTCGACGACACCGGATTGTGCAAGCGGGGAGACCAATCCCTTAGGATCCATGGGATGCAAGGACAATCTCGATGATAGTGGTCTCCTTTGCAGATGACACATGGAGATTTAAGTTTGGATGGTGCAGTGTGTGGATTTTTGCTAGACGATGCACGATTGCCCCTTTTTTTTGTTGGCTCCTTCTTCTTCTTCTCCTTCCCCTTCTTCTTATTCTCAGTTACTTGGTTTTTTGTTTTACTATCTTCACCAAGCGAAGAGGAAGAAGGAGAGGGAGAGACAAATGAAGTAGAAGGTTGGGGGGGAACTTTGGTATCATCTAGTTGTTGATTCGATTGTTCAGGAATCATGGTGCTTTGAACGACAGAGGTCGAGAAAGCCATACCGGCGGGCCAATTTTCAGTCCTGGAAGGGACAATGTGGCCATATGAGGTGCACCAACATCTCCCCAAGAGGAGAAAGGACTAGGATTTCCCCCAAGGGGAAATCCTTGGTTGGTGGACTCCATTTTCTCAACCTAAGACCAATGAGGGAACAGTGACGTTATTCCGATTAAAATAAATTTTAGACGCTTTGACACAACTTGCTTTTTCAATTTTTAAGATTCCTGAAAAAGCTAAAGATGACTCTAGTCGCCTTCGATTTTTAATGAGCCTGAAGTGACAAGTGCTCAGATGGACCTTTTCTTTTAAGGACTCTGAAAAGGAACGAAAGAGACTACTCTGGAAATCTAGACAAAGGGATTACCAAACCAATCGCAAAACTGCAGAATACTTTTGATGGTACGGTATTCAATCTTCCTGAATTTTGTGTTCAGTGCATTTCGATCGATAGGGCAACAGACACGGCTTCCTAAGGATAAAGGATATAGCCTATTGTGGTCTCCCAATATATACTCTACGGTACGTGGGAGCACTAGTCCGTACTGGCACTTGTCATCTCAAAGAGGAGGAATCACCCAACCTACGATGAAAGTGACAGTTACCAGGCTTTACGACGTCGGAATACGTCTCTAGCCTAGACTTCTAGATGTTGTGCGTTAGGTTCCAAAGCATTTTTATGTTCATTGAATTTATTTTACAGTTGATCTTTCTTAAGAAATTTGCCTATCAGGTTCACCGCGTGATGTAGATATACAATTCCTAAAATGCAATCTAAGATGATAAATAGTCATTTAATCTTCTTTTTGCAATGAAAGTCCTAGCTACTAAGGAAATAGAAATGAAATTCTTTCAACATAGAGCAGAGAGCACACACTAGATGCACTGTCCTAAATCACAATCAACAAGTAGTCTAAATGCAAATGCACATGCATTTATTTGTTTTCTGCTTTCTTAATGTGTGAATGACAGAAAGAATGCTAAGCACAAATCTGAATTATATCTTCTTTCAAAGCGATAGTACTAACGATTTTCTTTTCAAAAAAACAGAAGGGAGACAAGACGAATCTTTGCAATTTTGAATTGAAAACTACTTTTGACACTTGAAGTACTATTAATTTAGATCAAATACAAGAGTAACAATGTAATCGACTATCAAAAAGAGAAGGATTCTTTTCCTTGACTGAAAATGACACTTGCGAGACTTTCAAATCCAAAGACGACAGTTCGATTAAGCTACCATTTTGTAAATGAGAACTGTGAATGGCGAAAAATAGATAAAAACATTCACAAATATTTGCATAATGGAGATTGGATGATGCAAAGAAAGGGGGTTTCAACAGTGGTCTACTGATCACAGACAGAAAAATTCCTGAATAAAGCTGAAGAGAGTGAAGAAAAACCAAAATCTGGAGGCAGAACTAGTCTTGTCTGATCATCACACCTGTAACACAAGGAAACAGGGATGCATCCCACCTACTGCACACGGGAGGTGCGATGCATCCATATTGCCAAGAAGAGAAGGTTCGATGGTCCAGGGACGAGATTTTAACTTGGTTTTTTGTTATAGTTTGCAGCTTAGTTCAGGGATTTAGGCCGAGCAGATGATAGTCAGTAACTACAAAGTACAGGGGCTGATCTAATGAGGTTACTCAAGCTACCTCTAGGGCACTTAGGATGTTTGCAAGTTAATTGTTCAGTTCATAAACAAACCTGGAGATTGACTGAAGCAGCATTGATCTACTTTGCACTTGCATAGCAAATGCAGTTCGAAGGCTAGCTGGCTTAACTTCAGGCTCCATCTGTGGTTTATGAATCAAACAAATAGATACAAGCAATCAAACTAATCGATCCCCAGTGGAGTCGCCATTTTGTTATCGGGAAATCTAGTGTCTATTCAGAGCTACTAGTCCCACTAAGACGGGTAGCTATCTTTTAAACAAACACATTAAAGTCACTTGTTTTTTCCTTTACAAGAGAGAGATGGGAAAGAAGCATAAAGTACCAACCTCAGTCTTCTGCCTGTCTCCTTGCTTGTTTCCTTTCCCCTTTGACGGAATCTCGCCGATGCTTCCTCACTTGTCCCACTTCAAAGAGCACCTGTAAATTCATAGCAGCATAACACCATCAAAGCATAGAGATCTTTCACTGTAAACAATATAGGATCAGATATATATTGACCATACAAATGCATATATCAACACAATATTTAGAGATACACAAGAATGTGGAGGAAAGCTCAAATAGATTTATTAGTAAAAGTAGTAGAAGAGAGGATTACAACCACTTGGTCTGACCCAACGCCATCCTCCCAGCTTGAAAGCCCTCTTCACCTCACACAAAGCAAGATCACCCAACAATGTCTTCAAAGAGAAACCATCAGCACCTCTTTGCAAATTACCAAATTCCAACCTTTGGATCTCTGGGATGAGGGATCCATTTATAGATATTTGCAAGGGGATGAATTAACTTCTGGGATTTTGATTAGTGTCATCTCTCTGATAGTTCTTGGTTCCATTTGGAGATTTCATGATCTCCTACTCATCCTTGGGTGAATTCAGGGAGGCAAGTGTTGGAAATAATACTAAGAGGGGGGGGGGTGAATCAGTATTATCAAATTCTTTTCAATATATCTTCCAGATTTATACTTTAATTTATTCTTCAGATATTGATCATTAATTTGTATGTCAGTACCATAGAATAATGAGCAAGAACAAGAAAAACAAATAGTCACACCAAAGAACGCCAGATATAAGGTGGAAACCCAATGTGGGTGAAACCACCTGCTGCAATATGTCTCTATCTTCTTTCAATTAGAAACTTCTTTTACAATGATTTTGTACTGGTGCAGTCCTTTACCAGTACGCAGGCTGCAACCTGCTGAGAGCTACAACCCTCTCTCATTTTCCAGTCTCTCCTGGAAGGGAGCTACAACCCCCTTAGCTATTGTACTATCTGATCTACTAGTACGTAGGTGTTGACCTACTTCTTTTCTTCCAAGGACAACGTTTCATAAATTTTCAAACTGGATCAAATAATCATCAAGTACATGTGAATCAACCAATCTCCTTTTACAATCACCCAATGAGTCAACCAATAACTTCTTAGAATGCAGTAACCAGAAAAGAAATACCAGTAATCTAAACCCAGAACTTTGCAGCAATAGATAAAAGGCAGCCAACAAATATTTTAAGAAAAGTCCGCAACTTCACCAATAGAAACCTGCGAATATCCACAGTTTTTCTGTGTCTGGACTGCGCAGCTCCGCACCTGCATTGTCTACCCGACAGCGTACCTCCGCACCTGCGCCTTCTGCTGCTCTGCGTACCTCCACACCTACGCCTTCTGCTACGCTGCGGACCCCTGCACCTGCGCCTTCTGCTGCGCTGCGGACCCCCGCACCTGCGCCTTCTGCTGCGCTGCAGACCCCTGCACCTGCGCCTTCTGCTGCGCTGCGGACCCCCGCACCTGCGCGCGCAGCAGGACCCCCGCACCTGTGCCTTCTGCTGCACTGCGGACCCCCGCACCTGCGCCTTCTGCTACGCTGCGTACCTCCGCACCTGCGCCTTCTGCTGCGCTGCGGACCCCCGCACCTGCGCCTTCTGCTGCGCTGCGTACCCCCGCACCTGCACTGTGGATCGCCTGCGGACCTCCGAATAGAGCCAAATTAACAGTCCTTCAATGTGCCACAGATAGTCAGATCCACAGATCTGATCATGCACCAGAGAGATCACGACCTATCAATAGATCCGCCTTACAATTTAGAGATTTCACCTTGATTTAGATCTAGCTTTTCAAACCGATCACCCAAAATTTCAGATCTTAAGATATTCAAATTTCACAAGTGACTAGCCAAGTGATCTCCTTTCCTTTTTATAGGCAAGCCCTTATTCAAACCATGGAACAAAACCATCAAAAACCAATACAAGGGATCCAAAACCAGGGTTCAATAATTTAGATGCTATACCACGGACCAAAACCATAGGATCATGAACGCCGGACTAAATACCATGGACTAATCATAAAAATTCCCACGTGCGCGCGCTTCTCTGCATTGAAGTGAGTGAATTTGACGCCCACACCTTTTGTTCGGAGAACCTGCGGGTATGCCCGCACTTCTTGTTCAGGGCACCTGCGGGTCCGCAGCTTTTCTTAAGCTCACCTGTGGGTATCTCTTTTTCTATGATTTTGAGAACCTGAACTGAGATTTTCCACTTGAGTGAGTTGCCATCAAGTACAAAACCTGTGCCATAGCGCCAAACCTGAATCATAATGCCAACAATCTCCCCCTTTGGACTTGATGGCAACCCCAAGATCCTCAAAGTCATTCTTGATCCTCAAAGTCATTCTCCCCCTTTGTCATCAAGGGCAAAGGGTTATGCTCCCCCTGAGAACATGCTGAAAACTCTACTCTGCTGTGCTGATCATGCTCCCCCTGACTGTAGGCCAGATCTGTAAAAGAAATTTTCTTCAAGAAGAACCATAATCCACCATACACCATAAATGACCTTGTCAAAAGAGATATAAGACATAGAGACAAAACATTAGCAGCAGTATTGATATCAGCATCCATGTTCTCCTTCTGAACTTTCTCCTCCAAGATCTTCTACAATAATGCCAACAATGTATTATTAGAAGAATATATGCTCCCCCTGAACCTGTGCCAGATGGTCTTTGACCAATCCATAAACCAGCGAATGTACGCATATACCCCATATGAAACTCGCATACAACCAACAATCTCTTAAACAGATAAGATTCAACAACAAGATCATGCATCAACTACCCCCAACTTTTTCCTGAGGTATTCAAAGGTCTCCCTAGGCAGTGGTTTGGTGAGTATATCAGCAACTTGTTCCTTAGAAGGAACATACTCCAACTTGAATTTTTGTTCAAGCACTTGTTCCCGAAGAAAATGATATTTGATAGGTATATGCTTGGTCTTTGAATGCATGATTGGGTTCTTTGAAATGTTGATAGCACTTGTATTATCACATAGGATGGAGATAGGTGGATTACAAGTGATTTGAAAGTCCTGAAACGTTTGCATCATCCAAAGAAGTTGTGTGCAACAAGATGCAGCAGCCATATATTCTGCTTCAACGGTAGATAAAGCAATCGAACTCTGTTTCTTGCTGAACCAAGATACTAATCTGGAACCCATAAAGAATGCACCACCACTTGTGCTCTTCCTGTCATCCATGCTTCCGGCCCAATCTGCATCTGTATAAGCATGAAGTGTGAGATCTGTATCTCTAGGATACCATAAGCCATAGTTTTGAGTTCCTTGAAGGTACTTGAAGATTCTCTTAACTGCCTGAAGATGAGTTTCCTTAGGATTTGCTTGAAATCTTCCAACTATTCCCACTACATGCATGATGTCTGGTCGGGTACCTGTCAAATAAAGTAGACTTCCAATCATGGATCTACAGGTTGGTTGATGCACTGTTGTTGATCCATCATTTGCACTGAGGCTGCATCCTGTAACCATAGGTGTACATACTAGTTTTGAATCTTCCATGCCATTCTTCTTCAAAATCTGCTTGAGATACTTGGTTTGAGACAAAAAGATACCGCCTTCATTTTGTTGGATTTGCAATCCAAGAAAATATGTCAGTGCTCCAAGCAAAGACATTTTGAATTCTTTCTGCATCACCAAGGCAAAGCTCTGACTCATAGCTTCTTCATTGCTGCCAAAGATAATATCATCTACATACACAACAAGTATTAGCAATTTGTCATTTTCAGTTTTTATATAAAGACTGCTATCTGCTGATCCTTTTGAAAAACCTTGTTGATGAAGATATTTGTCCAAACGGTAGTACCAAGCCCTTGGAGCCTGTTTAAGACCATAGAGAGCCTTTTTTAGTCTGCATATAAGATTTGGATCATTCCCAAGAATGAAACCATCTGGTTGCTCATTGTACACTTCTTCTTCTAAGTCTCCATTCAGAAAGGTTGATTTCATGTCCATTTGAAATACTTTGAACTTCTGAAAGCTTGAGAGAGCAAGGAACATTCGGATGGCCTCAAGTCTAGCAATGGGAGCAAAATTTTCTTCAAAGTCTATTCCTTCTTGTTGAGCATACCCTTTACAAACAAGTCTGGCCTTGTTTCTAATCACTTCCCCATTTTCATTCAACTTGTTTTTAAAGATCCATTTTGTCCCTATAACATTTTTATCTTTTGGTCTAGGAACCAACTCCCAAGTGTTATTCTTTTTGATCTGCTCAAGTTCTTCATCCATTGCCTTGACCCAGCATTCATCTTTGCATGCCTCTTTTACATTTCGTGGTTTAGTGGGGGAGAGCAATGCCAAATAGCTGGAGGCTTCTGCAATTGTTCTTCTTGTTTGTATACCTGCCTCTTTCTGCCCCAAAATTTGAGATTCTGGATGATTCTTCTGAACGTACCTGGATGGAGTCTTCTCTTCTATCCTTATCTGTTCCTCTGGTGCCTCTTGAGGTTCTTTTTCATCAACAGTCTGATTTGAAGGATGGACTTCATCCTCTTCGATATTTTCATAATTTACTTGCCTAGGAATGTTTCCTTCTTCATCAATCACTACATCAATGTTGTCAACAATTCTTCCAAGTATTTTATTGTAACACTTGTATGCTTTGCTGTGTGGAGGATAACCAAGGAGAATGCCTTCATCTGCTCTAGGTTCAAATTTTCCAAGATGTTCATAATTATTCTTAATATAGCATTTTCTTCCAAAAATTTTGAAATTTTTTACCGAAGGAGTCTCACCATACTAGAGCTCATGAGGAGTTTGAGTGCTGTTCACCCGGACATTTGTTTTGTTGAGAATAACAACTGAAGCAAATGCAGCTTCACCCCAGAAGGTTGTGGGATTTCCAGACTCATCAAGCATAGCACGAGCCATTTGTTGAACCGTTCTGTTCATCCTTTCCACTACTCCATTTTGTTGAGGAATCCTAGCTGTAGAGAATTCCCTTCTTATTCCATGTTCTTCACAGAAGTCGAAAAATTCATTCGAGGTAAACTCCCCACCTCTATCAGACCTGAGGCATTTGATTTTGTGATCTGATTCGTTCTCCACCAAGGCTTTGAATGATTTGAACTTTTCAAAGGCTTCATCTTTGTGCTTCATAAGTCCTATCCAACACATCCTGGAAAAGTCATCAATGAATAATATGAAATATTCTTCTCCTCGAGGTGACCTTTTCCTAGATGGGCCACATACATCAGTATGGACAAGTTCAAGTGGCCTGCTAGCTGATCCTTCCTTCTCAGGGAAGTTAGTTTTGGTTTGCTTACCAAACTGACATGATTTGCATATTGTGTTGTCTAGAATTCTGATGTCTGGAAGACCACGAACTGCCTGGTACTTGCATGCTTTCCTTATCTGTGAAAAGCTTAGATGCCCCAACCTCCGGTGCCATAACCAGTGTTCATCATTTTTTCTCAAATAACATTGTTGTTGTCCTTCTTCAAATATGTTTAAATTATTTGGAGTTCTTATGCCGTTGATCATTGTTTTTCCTGTATCAAGATCATGAACACTACATCCATTTGATCGAAATATTACCTCAGTTCCTTGATCGCACATCTGACTGACACTCAGTAGATTATTCTTCAAGCCATCAACATACAAAACATTTTCCAGCTTTGACTTTTTCTTTGAACTAAACAGTGCCTTTTCCTTTTATGACTGTAGGGGTATCATTTCCAAAAGAAACTTTCTTTCCCTTTTCTAAAGCACTATATGATTGAAGTTTTTCTTTATCACCTGTTATATGCTTCGAACATCCACTGTCGATGTACGATTGATTTTCTTGTCCTTCTGCATATAAATCTATCCCACATCTTTCTGGTTGCGGTTCCTTCATTCTCCATGTTCTGGCATTTGAGGTTCGTTCCTTCTGAGTTGTCTTCCGAAACCTGCTCCTGCATTCAGAATCTTCATGACCGAAGTTATTACAAATAGAACATTCAATTTCACTTTCAAGGGCGGAAAATTTGTTGTAGGTCCTTTTCGTGATTCCAGTCATACTTCTTTGTTTTTGAGCTTCTCTAGTCATGATTATCTTATAGGCGACACATTGAGCAGCTTTGTGACCAAAGTTATGGCAAGAGAAACATTGGCCATTGAAGAAACTCCTGCGATTATCAAATCTATCAACCAACCGATTGTAGTTTCTACTGACATCCATTCTTGAGGAAAATTGGGAAGCTTTTACCTGTGGCTGGTTGTGGCTTCTGTTTGTCCTTAAGGTAGATTGCCCCCGATTTTCTTGATATTCTTTGTTCATTCTTGAGGTAAACTGTCCCTGATGATTTTTATTAGGCCTTTGCTCGCTCCTTCTTGCTGCATCAAGATAGCTTTTGGAGGTGGATGCTTGAGATGCTTCTCCATTATATCCCAGACCTGTCTTGATTAGTGGAGAACGCTACACATTGATAATCTCATCCAGAGTTTCGGATCCTTTAACAAATTTGAGATTAAGATCTTTTGTTTTCTCAATCTCTTTTCTAAGACCAACAATTTCACATTCCAATTTTTCATGATGTTTTTCCCTTTCAGCCAGTTGACATTGCAGAGAATCAATAATCACATTTTTCTCTTCTAAACAAATTTTGAGTTTAGAAATCTCTTCATAAAGACCTTCTTCATCTATAGCATCCATGTAATCATCATCTTCAAAAGCCATTAAAAGTTTATAATTATTACCTTGTTCATCTTCGTCACTATTTGAAAGTCCATCACTATCTTCATGAGTGTAATAGCTTTTCTTATTTGCATTTTGTTTCTTGTTCCATCTAACAAGTTCCTTCCCCTTGTCAATCTTATCCTTATGAGGACATTTGGCAGCATAGTGACCGACTCTTCCACAAGCAAAGCATTTGAAAGGTAACTTACCTCGGAATCATCCAGCACCCCGTTGAAGGTTTTTGACAAAATTTGATTCTTCTTCTTCTTCTGACACGTATCCTGACTCATAGTAATCTCCTTTGCCTAAAGCCTTGAAGGCAGCTTCTCTCCTGTCTGATGGTCCTCCTTTCCTCATTTCATAAGTAGTCAGAATTCCGTGCAGCTGTGACATGGTAAGGTTTCGTAGATTCTCTTTCTCTTCTATGCAGAAACTTTAGATTCAAACCTGGGGGACAAAGATCCTAGAACCTTTTCAACCACAACAGCCTCTTTTATTTCTTCACCCAAATTTTTCATACAATTAACAATCTCATCTACTCGAAGGTAATAGTTAGCCACACTTTCATCATTGTGCATTCTGAGATTTTCATACTGAATTCTGAGAGTTTGAAGTTTTTCTCGTTTTACCTATTCATCTCCTTCATAGCTCAGAACTATCTTGTCCCATATTTCTTTTGCGGATTTATACTGCATAACCTTCACGAATTCTGATTGAGACAGACATCCTAATAGAGTATTGACAACCTTTGCATTTGTTTCATATTTCTTCTTCTCAGCTAGATCTGTAGGAGTTGCTGATGGAAAAGTGTACCCTGTATCTACGATGTCCCAGACTTCTGTACCAAGAGATTGAAGATAGGCAGTAACTATTACCTTCCAATATACGAAGTTTTTCCCGTAAAAAATTGGTGGCCTAATAGATGCTTCTCTCTCGTAGTTGCTCATGATGATGGATCTTCCTTCAAGCGATCAAACTTCTTCAGAAGGACCTGCTCCGATACCAATTGTTGGAAATAATACTGAGGGGGGGTGAATCAGTATTATCAAATTCTTTTCAATATATCTTCCAGATTTATACTTTAATTTATTCTTCAGATATTGATCATTAATTTGTATGTCAGTACCATAGAATAGTGAGCAAGAACAAGAAAAACAAATAGTCACACCAAAGAATGCCAGATATAAGGTGGAAACCCAATGTGGGTGAAAACCACCTGCTGCAATATGTCTCTATCTTCTTTCAATTAGAAACTTCTTTTACAATGATTTTGTACTGGTGCAATCCTTTACGAGTACGCAGGCTGCAACTTGCTGAGAGCTACAACCCTCTCTCGTTTTCCAGTCTCTCCTGGAAGGGAGCTACAACCCCCTTAACTCTTGTACTAGCTGATCTACTAGTACGTAGGTGCTTACCTACTTCTTTTCTTCCAAGGACCACGTTTCATAAATTTTCAAACTGGATCAAATAATCATCAAGTACATGTGAATCAACCAATCTCCTTTTACAATCACCCAATGAGTCAACCAATAACTTCTTAGAATGCAGTAACCAGAAAAGCAATACCAGTAATCTAAACCCAGAACTCTACAGCAATAGATAAAAGGTAGCCAACAAATATTTTAAGAAAAGTCCGCAACTTCACCAATAGAAACTTGCGAATATCCGCAGTTTTTCTGTGTCTGGACTGCGCAGCTCCGCACCTGCACTGTCTATCCGACAACGTACCTCCGTGCGATCATGGGATCATGAGGATATGTGTCACATCTCCTAATTGTATTGTAACTCTAAGAAGACATGTGTCTTATCAGTTCCTATTTTGATTAGGACTCTAGAGGTAGATGGAGAGATTCATGGATTCTCATTAATGATATGGCTTCTCATCTTTTTGTATAAATAGGAGATCTCTCTCCTTCATTTGGGAGCTTAGCTTGTTAGTCTTTTAGCTTGTGAGTTCTTTAGCTTGGAGTTTGTAGTTCTTCCTTGATGGCTTTTGAAAGCTTAGGACCTCAGTCAAAGTCCTGTTTTTAGCATGTTTTTCTTGAAGTATTTGCTGCCTGAAATTGAAAATCATGAATCCTTTTTATAAAAATTTACAATTTCAGAGAAAAAAAAGAAAAACAATCTATGGCTATCTTGAATCCTAGCTTTGATTGTGGCTTCAAAAAAAAATCTGCCTCCCTGTTCAAGCTTTGGCCTAAAACAAACCTGCAGCATAAAAAATGCACTGTATATATGAAAAAAAAAAAACCCAAGGGATCGAATGTTAAACAATTAGGTAACAATGAGGAGGAGAATGCAAATTTGAAGAATCCATGATAACTTCATCAAGGGGCCTCGAAATTTCTTTTTAGAGGCTGAAATTTATTCAGGTGGATTGTGTTCCTTGTTTGAGGACCGAATTGTGCATTTTTGGAGGTTAATTCCTGTAGGAGGCATTCATCATTTAGCGGCAGATTTTTGAGTTGATTTCACCTTTGGATAGCTACAGTGTCAGTTAGAAACAGAGGGTTCAATTCTTGAAGGTAGCTTCTGGTGATCCATTAAATTATTGAGGGCAGAGTAGTCATTTTTCTCCAAGGGCGAGAGCATGTAAGCTGATTACATTTGCTGACAGAAGGACAAATTTGTTAGTTGAATTTTATCTTATTTCAGGGGTCAAATTCTCTTACTGTTGGAGCCAAGTTCCTCTGCCATTATATCCATCAAACTGCAGATCTACTTCAGGGGATGAGTTCAGCATTCACCATAATTATTTGGAGATTGATCTGAGTTAAAATGAATCAATGAGCTCAATACAATTATTGCTGCCACTTAGATTTCCACCACCTACAAAACCTGCGATATAAACGATCTAAGCTGCAAGCTTCAACAAAATTATTAAGTCGTTGTTTTAAAAATCCAAGGTACCATTATTAAAAACAACCACTACAACAATTGTTTGGCAACCTGTGGGTTGGGCGTCATCATTTGACATTTCTAAATATTGACTAAAATAGATCAACGATTGGCTCATTATTCTGTTTTCAGATAACAAACCTGTGACTATCAGTCGCCCCAATTCTTCAACTCTATCATTGTACCTGTGTAATACACCTGCAGAACAGTAAAACTCAGAAAAAACACAAAACAGCTGAAAAATGTCAAATTTCAAACGCTCGATTTGCCTAAACAGAGATGAATTTGAAAAAACTAAAACATGGGTTTTTTCGCCAGCTGGGTTATTTAGATAACCCAGAAACCGTTTGAAGAAATTTGTAGCGGTCTGGGAGAAATCCTTGGTTATTTGGAGCCTCTTTTTGCCGCCGCGTGAAGAAAAACGGAATTTGAGTTAATTAACTGATAGTTTGATGTGTGACTCAATTCCGCGTGCCTGAGGAAGAAAAATCCAAATAGGAATCAACTATGTGCTGTTATTGAAGCTTAATTACATGTCTTTAATAACTAACAGTCCCATGCAACATGTGACTGTGTTTCATTTTCACGACCAACAACAAAGACGTGTTTAAAACTCATACAACTCCTCTCCACCGTACTTTGCGCAACCATTTCATCACCGTGTAACGTCTCTCACGCAGCCGTTCAGTTCAAAAATTCCAACTCCACTTCACTACCCTACCATTGTGTTAAAGCTGCACCTTGTTTGCATATGTCTCCATTTCATTTTGTGAACTCATCTCGGCTGCTCATCCTCTGTTTCTGCTTACAGCGCCTGAACACTCCCGTACCCGTATCCATCTTCCATTTTCAGCCATTATTCTTCCATAAACCTTGCAACATAGTCATCTTACCTCTGTTAAACCATCACACGCAGTTGAATTCCAGATTGAATTTTAAACAGAGGAAAGGATGGGTCGGTTATTAAGGGCAGAACCGAAAGGGCCTAAGTCTATGAAAGGGCCAAATAGTTATGATCATGGTTATAGGCTGTTTGTCAAATTATAAGTCCATCAACAAAATTGTTTTGCTCCATTCACAGAGTTCCTAAATGCAGAAAATAAAAAAAAAATTCAAAATTGATGGTTGACTGTTCCAGCCACTTTCCGCAGCTGGCTCAGCTTTCTGCAGCTGGCTTAACTTTCCGCAGCTGTTTTGTTAAACTCTAGGTTGCAGGTGTCATCAAGCAAAACAAGCCACATGGGTAGTTGGGGGAATGTCAGTACATGGATGGTGTCCTATTCATTCGGTCAAATTTGATGAAAAAGACCCCGGTCAAAGGGAAGTCAAGTTGAGTGTTATCACAAAGTCGCCACACTAAGTCGCTGCATGTCAAGAAAAAAATAATAATTTTGAATCAATGAAATGAATAAGTTATTTGCTCACTTTTCTGAAGGTATTGATTAATTTTGGACTGATGATAAAAGATGAATGGCTAACTTTGTATCCAAGATTTTTAGCTACAGAACCGTGCACATTCCGCAGCTAAAGTCCAATTCCGCAGCTGTTCTCCAATTCTGCAGCCAGAAAACCTCATTGTTCAAATCAGCCTAACTTTTTCATACAAAATCAGATTTTGATGATTTAAGTACCATTGGAAAGATATCAACAAGATCTACACAATGAGAAATCTATCATTAGAGTTTGAAATGGCAAATAATGAAATAAATTGCTGAAAAGAAACAACATTCAACTTGGGCACCAATTCCAAAGCAGGTATAATTTCTTTTGATTTTTCCTTTGAGAACTTGTTTCATTAATACGAATTCCTAGTTTTGTGTGTAAATATCATAACTAGAGAGATTGATCACCTCTCTCCTTTGATAATATTACATTCCATTGCAGAAGAAGTATTAGTTTTTTTGCAGGTTCCAGTAGGAAGGACAAATGACTACAAGAGAATGGTGTCTCTCTAAGAGACCAATTTGTTTCATAAGAGGATGATCAGCAACAAAGAGGAAATATGCTGATGCAAAATCAGATCCAAACACTTGAAAAATTTTCAGATACTATTGTCTCCATCACATCCATCCATCACATCCATACTTCATAATAAACCATTCATCTCATTTTCCTCCATATTTTCCATTTACATTCACATACACTTTCCATCTCTTTTTGTCCATTCATAACCCACAAATAAAAGCAAGAGGCTCATTCACATGCATATTGCCCATTGCCATTTCTGTTCTCCATTGCCATTTTCCATTTTCATCTTCTATTTCCTGTCATTTTCATTCCGCAAATAAGCCCTGCTTCAATGCAAATTATTGAGTCCATAGTCTTGTGAGTCTAAGTTCTTTGTAAAAACACCTTGAGGCTTGCATGCCTTAATGGCAAGTCCTCATGCTGACAAACAATGGGAATACATTATTGTCCCTTGTTCGTTAGATCTTCTAGGTGACTTGACTTCAGCAAATTCATTCGTACCTAGCAAGATGTGTTTGGGCATCTTGACTCTCATTGTCATCAATGGTGAGAGTTCTCGTGTTGACTAGTGGCATCCATTAATGGCCACTAAGCCAACAATTTCCTACTATGTTCGACATCAGAACATCTTTTCACATAGTACGAATTGTGCCAGTGAGTTTTGAAGACACGAAGACTATTATTTTCAGCATTTTGGAGCAGATTCAACAAGTTTTAGTAGAAGCAATAAAAAGTCATCCTATCTCTCTATCCATGACTCCTCTTGTTCAGCCACTTGAAGAAGAATATGATCAGAAATTTTCAGCCACTACACATACAACTCATCCATTCCAAATGGTAAGTGAAGGTACGACATTTTCTAACTTTTGACCATAGAATTCCATAGAAAGCTAGAATGATAATTGTTGGAAAAACATTTCTCTTCCTCATTTCATAAAATTGCCAATACCATCAGTTGGGGGGGGGGATACATTCATATTCATATCTTGCCATATCCATATCATATTCAGGAGCTCACATACTTCCAACATATATTAATTATTACATTGCTATTATGAGTATACAATGGCTTTTGAAAAAGTGCTTAAAGGATAAACTGGATACAAACAAAATCATGGTTGTCACACAAGAACCAACCATCATGCAATCCAATAAAAATATACTTTGCAACAATAATCAAAATATCATTATGCAAAGCTCAAAGATCAAAATAGAAGGCAACAACAAAAAATGGTTGTAACACAAAAACCAACCATGTTGCAATTCAAGTGAAACACTTTGCAGAAATATGAAGTTATCAAATGATATCATGCAAAGTTAAGCCAAAGCTCAAGGATCAAAAGAGTTAATGTAATATATATTGCATGAGGACATGCAATAGCTTCAGTTGGGGGGTATGTTGAGTCTTGAAAATGTCATTCATTTCCATTACACTTTCACTATTATGTCCATTATATCACCTTCATTTCACTACTATGTCACCACATTCATCCCACTTTCATTATCATTGTGTCACCTTTATGTTTTTCCAATCTTTATTAATTCTAAGCCTTTTAAGTGAATTTGTGGTTAAAAATTAGAAAATAATGTGCATATGCTTATACTTAACAAATGGGTTGAGATTGTTAACATGTGTAGGTTGAAAGGAGACTTCTAGAAGACCCTTATGTGGCACTCTAAGGCCAAATTCGAATTTGAGTGGAAAGAATCATGGGATCATGAGGATATGTGTCACATCTCCTAATTGTACTGTAACTCTAAGAAGACATGTGTCTTATCAATTCCTATTTTGATTAGGACTCTAGAGGTAGAGGGAGAGATTCATGGATTCTCATTAATGAGATGGCTTCTCATCTTTTTGTATAAATAGGAGATCTCTCTCCTTCATTTGGGAGCTTAGCTTGTTAGTCTTTTAGCTTGTGAGTTCTTTAGCTTGGAGTTTGTAGTTCTTCCTTGATGGCTTTTGAAAGCTTTGGAGAGCTTTGTTGTGCTTTGTAATATTGAAGAATTTGAATAAAGCTTTGATGTTCTCAACATGGAAGGAGATGTGAAGTAGATTTCATGGAGCATATTAGAATGTAAGGTAGAGCAGATTTCATTTTGTAATTTTGCTTTGATTTCATTATATCATTTAATTGCTTTCAAGTTTGATAGATTAGATTTTTCATTCATGCAATTTTAATTCATGCAAGTGTGTTCAACCGGTTGATTGTAGGTTAGTAATGCACATAGCTTTTTAATGACTAATGACATGACGGAATCATCTTGTCATTTTGCTGATTTTTTTTTTTTGAGTTCTAATTCCAGCATTGTTATTTCAATCAGTTTTGTTTTGCTTATTTACTTTCCTTCAATTTAGATATCATATTGCTTAACTTGTTCATGATTGCTTCCCATAAGGTAGATTGAGCTGAAGGGTAAATGATCAGAAGAGTTGAAGTAGTGTGATTAGTTTCATTTATGTAATTTAATTTCTTGCAATTTAGATATCATATTGCTTAACTTGTTCATGATTACTTCCCATAAGGTAGATTGAGCTGAAGGGTAAAGGATCAGAAGAGTTGAAGTAGTGTGATTAGTTTCCTTTATGCAATTTAATTTCTTGCAATTTAGATATCATATTGCTTAACTTGTTCATGATTGCTTCCCATAAGCTAGATTGAGCTGAAGGGTAAAGGATGAGAAGAGTTGAAGTAGTGTGATTAGTTTCCTTTATGCAATTTAATTTCTTGCAATTTAGATATCATATTGCTTAACTTGTTCATGATTGCTTCCCATAAGGTAGATTGAGCTAAAGGGTAAAGGATCAAAAGAGTTGAAGTAGTGTGATGAATTAGTTGCTTTGCTTTCAGTCTTTGAGTTGATTTAAGTTCAGTTTTTATTTTCTTTTTCATACAGCAGCAAGGATACTGGGTTTCATAGTCACTAGCTCATTGATTGGTTGTTACATTCCATTTTGATTGAAGTAGCTGCATATTTACACTTTTGTTCAAGTACTAATTCCACCAATAACATGTTTTGAGATCTTTTGAAGTGCTAAAGTTTTGGAAGTTACCATTAGGGACTTAGGCCTTAGGCCTTGTCTTGAAATCTCTATCCATACTTGTCCTTTAAAAGTATTCTTAAGACCTTAGAATAGGATTTCCATTTGCATTAGACACTTTAGGAAACCAACAAAAAAAAACCTCAAAACAAAATAAAATCTATAAAACAACGAAGTAAGAAAAAGGTTAACTAAGCACATATGGTGCACCACACTTCATCAGTTTACGATACCCGGATTGATAATTTATGTAGAGCAATTTAAGACGTTAAATTGACTAGACAACCCCCGCACATGCGCTTTCTGTTGCGCTGTGGACCCCCGCACCTACGCCTTCTGCTGCGCTGCGGACCCCCACACCTGCACCTTTTGCTGTGCTGCGTACCCCCGCACCTGCACTGTGGATCGCCTGCGGACCTCCGAATAGAGCCAAATTAATAGTCCTCCAATGTGCCATAGATAGTCAGATCCACAAATCTGATCATGCGCCAAAGAGATCATGACCTATCAATAGATCCACCTTACAATTTAGAGATTTCACCTTGATTTAGATCTAGCTTTTCAAACCGATCACCCAAAATTTCAGATCTTAAGATATTCAAATTTCACAAGTGACTAGCCAAGTGATCTCCTTTCCTTTTTATAGGCAAGCCCTTACTCAAACCATGGAACAAAACCATCGAAAACCAATACAAGGGATCCAAAACCGAGGTTCAATAATTTAGATGCTATACCACGGACCAAAACCATAGGATCATGAACGTCGGACTAAATACCATGGACTAATCATAAAAATTCCCACGTGCGCGCGCTTCTCTGCAATGAAGTGAGTGAATTTGACACCCGCACCTTTTGTTCAGAGAACCTGCGGGTATGCCCGCACTTCTTGTTCAGGGCACCTGCGGGTCCGCAAATTTTCTTAAGCTCACCTGCGGGTATCTCTTTTTCTATGATTTTGAGAGCCTGAACAGAGATTTGCCACTTGAGTGAGTTGCCATCAAGTACAACACCTGTGCCATAGCGCCAAACCTGAATCATAATGCCAACAGCAAGTGTCAAATGAGCAGCTTCTAGAAGATCCTCAAGGTCTCCACCTAGCAAACTACTTGTGCCATTTGTCTGCTCTCAGTCATCGCACCCTACAGAAGGGCTTTCCAGTATGCATCGCACTTTTTGCATGTGGCAGGTGAGACGCATCGCACCCTTTGCACTGGGTAGCCTGTATGGTCCTGCTTTGACCAGTTTTGAGTGTTTTTTCATGGAAAACTTCTGGGAGATAATGTAATCAACTGACCTTGCTCCTTGAGGGTATGAAACAACACTTTTAGGGACTTAGAAGCCCTTGGTTTATGGACATATGTGATTGGGGTTGCAGTGCCCAAATATGTCTATAACATATGGACAGGTCCTTTTTTCATCGCTTAAGTTCAACAGAACAATCCATTCATTATGCACAATCTGAAAGGAAGAGATACTTTTGGTAGCCCAGTAAATGGACAGTTCTTGAAACTTTATTTCATTTAAGGTCTTAAAGCCTTGGTATTGTAAATATGTTTTTATTTCAGTTTTTATTTTTCATGCTAAAAAGACTCCATGCCCAATGGAACACTAGGAGGAAGATTTGATCTTGTTTTTTCATGAAAGGCATTGATCTGCAGTTCTTGAAACCTCATAGGGAGGCTTTCATCCCCAAAGGGAGCTAGTGTTAGCCTTGTGGTCCAAAAAATGGATCTAAGTATGTCCTTTAGAGTCTCCAAATTTGCTCAAAATCACGCCAAAGGATCCAAGTATGCCCCAAAATTCTTCAAAATGCTCTTAAGGATCGTTCAAAGTTGAAATGGTCGCAAGGGGAAAGCACTTGGAAGGGCGGAAATACACTATCGGGAGGCTCAAAACACTCTAAAACTATGAAAAACCCTTATCGCAAGCTTAAATTGGGAATTGCACAGCATCCATTAGATCTAGCCGATCAACAGCGCAAATCTAAGCAGCAAATCGCATATCGGCCGGGCAGAGGGGATAGTCTAAAGGCGGGCGCATGACACCACCGATCAGTGATCGTCGATGATTGGATCGGTAGGTCACATCGGTGGGGAACATATGCTATGTTAATATATATATATATATATATATATATATATATATATATATATATATATATATATATATATATATATATATATATATATATATATAAAGCCCAGGCATTTAGTGATCAGCGATTGCAATCGCATCGCATCATTGTATCGCATTGGCACTATACCATGGGGCAGGGCTTATGCACAGGTGTATGTGCAATGTGATAACCGAACCCAACAGTTATGTAATACAATATTTGATAATGTTTGAAGTCCACGCCCATGTCGTTTTTAATGTATTTTCTATGTTTTTCTTTATTTTAATGAAATACAAAGGGAACAGGGGCAACGTCGATCCAATATAACCCGGACCTGAAAGGGTTTCGGGAAGCAAAGTGGATATAATTTCAAGTCCGCGGAAGGCCCATTTTTAGTGTATTTCATATATTTTCATTGTATAATGAGAATACGAAGGGAGCATTGGCCAGTATGGTTGCGATGAGCCCCAGACCCAAAATGGCCCAGGAAGTGGAATATGTGATTTTTGAAATCTGCCAGGGCCGTTTTTTCATAAATTTTCAATGATTCGACATATTTCCAATATAAAGGAAAAATCACAAAATAGGCAGGATTTCGGGCGGGCCGTAGGTGGTAAGTGGTTTAGGCCGAGCTCCGCCCGATGCCATACAGTTTCTACCACGTGTCCAAGAAAAGAAGAGAGAAAACCGCCCGATGACAGTACAAAAGAGGCGCCCAAAATGGATCATCACGTTGGATCAAGGACTCCCAGATCAACGGTGGAGATGTTTCATCACTGCAAAGGCAAACCCAAGAGGAGAATAAGCCATTTCTAAGGATTTCTTAAGTCCGAAAAGGACAGAGGTGGGCGGGATTTTCACAGTGTCACTACGTTTTCTGTTTAAAACATAAAACAATCATGTATTAACAAAAAGGGGCCATTTAAAGGGATTATAAGGGCCCGAAGACCCATTCCACCATATAATAGAGCCCAGGAGACATATTGCTGGGAAACAGGAGCCCGGAAAGGGAAAGAGAAGGACCACAACACGCTGCAACCCGAATCAAACAAGATCATGGAGCATCAACAACACCACACAGCCAAATCAAACAAGATCAGGGAGCATCATCAACACAGACAGTGCAACCGCCACACCAACAAACATTATGGGGCATCTTGGGCATGAGAGAGCTCCCAGACAGTGTAGCAACTACCCAAAATATTTGAATGTGTCTATTCCTCTGTCAGAAGGGGAAAACCTCCAAGCCATGCTTGCCTATTGATGGAATCAAATAGTTAGAAAGACATAAGGATAGATTAGGACCTCTGAAGCCTCAGAAGGCTCAGCATCATTGTAAAGAGCTATAAATAGCTGAAAACTAAATGTAACAAGGGTTCAACTTCTTGGGACTGTTGCTACTCTATTCCTTTAAGCTCCTCATATTTATTCTAGCAATACAAGCTCCTTTTGCTATTACATGTTCAATCCCCATTTTATTTACTGTTCTATCCTTGCACTTAAATAGTTTATTCATGCTTTCAGTTGTGTCAAATGCCAGATAACTATCATCTTACCTCTGCATTGATATTTTAGTTTTGCAAGTTTCATTTACTTCTTGTAGATGGTCATTCATATATGTTCATATATGCAATCCACTGGTACAACCAGTATTCTCCATCTATCCATTAATCTATAAACTATTGGGCATTGGTAGTCTAAAGCCTTGTGTTGTTGAGGGTGTTCATGCATGTTTTGAGTGAGAATAGAGCTGAAATGGTCATCTGACTTGATCCAAACCATCATCCATTCCAATAGTTTTGAGAACAATATTGAAGATTATATGTTACCAGGCATCTCCGAGCTGCAACCTAGGAGAGTTTCCTAAAGTGCTAACAGACACAACCGCTGAATGTGTGCCCATATCGATATCCTTTCGCCCAAAATAATGAAATTAAAAAATTATCAAGGAACTCCTTGAAGCCGGTGTTATTCGTCCTAGCATCACTCCTTATTCATCACCAGTGGTCATGGTGCTCAAGAAAGATGGGGAATGGTGCATGTGTTTAGACTTTCGGGCTCTCAACAAGCTCATTGTCAAAGACAAATTCCTTATCCCGGTTGTTGATGATCTACTTGATGAACTACATGGTGCTCAATTCTTTACAAACCTAGATCTTTGCTCTGGCTATCACCAAATACACATGAAATAAGTATACATTCCCAAGACTTCATTCTGAACTCATGAAGGGCATTATGAATTCTTGGTCATGCCATTTGGTCTCTATAATGCCCCATCCACTTTTCAAAGCCTCATGAATCACCTACTAAAACCATATCTCTGAAAATTTGTCCTCGTTTTCTTTGATGACATTCTCATCTACAGCCTAACTTGAGAAAAAAATCTTCATCATGTAGACATAATCTTGCAACTGCTCTGGAATCACAAATTATTTTTCAAATTGTTCAATTTCTCTTTTTGCGTGGAAGAAGTTAAGTATTTGGGACACATTGTGGGTTGCGAAGGTGTCAAGGTTGATCCCAAAAAGATACAGGCAATGCAAGATTGGCCCCAACCAAAAACCTTGAAGAGTTTGAGGGGATTCTTGGGTCTCATCGGCTACTATCACAAATTTGTCCACAATTATGGTCGCATTGCTAGACCCCTCACTAACCTTCTCAAGAAAAATTCATTCCTTTGGACCGATGCAGCACAACAGGCGTTTATGGCTCTCAAACAAACCATGTGTTCCACTCCAGTCTTGGCACTACCCGACTTCACCAAATATTTTGTGATTGAATGTGATGCTTCAAGTATTGGTATTGGTGTTGTCTTAATGCAGGAAGGTCAACCCTTGGCTTTCACCAGCCAACAACTGAGTGGGAAACACTTGGGACAATCTACGTATGAGAACGAGATGATGGCCATCTTACATGTAGTAGATACTTGGCGACCATACTTATTGGGGCGGTGTTTCCAATCTGCACAGACCATCAAAGCCTCAAATATTTTTTGGAGCAACGTCTATCCTCGCCACAAAAAAATAAGTGGATGGCCAAAATGTTGGGATATGATTATGAGATAATTTACAAGAAAGGGTGTGACAATGTAGTAGCGGATGCTTTATCACACCAATTTGAGGATGAAATCACCCCTCTTTCCATCTCTCTTCCCATACCAGATTGGAATGAAGAAACCCACAAGGAATGGTTTTCACACCCCTCTCTCCCAATTCATTAATAACTTGAGAGCAGATCCTAATTCCTCAGTTGGCTACTCTTGGAAGGATGAGATTCTTTGCTACAAGGATCGAGTAGTTATACTGCCAACATCCACCCTCAAAATGCGCATTTTGGCATAGTTGCACTCATCTCCCACTGCAAGCCATGTAGGCTTTCAGAAGACTTATGCTCGCACTCGTCATTCTTTCTTTTGGATGGGCATGAAAACTTACATTCTTACTTTTGTAGTTGAATGTGATGTGTTTCAACGCCACAAAGGAGAAACAGTCAAGTTACCAGGAACCTTACAACCATTGCCAATCCCTACCTCCATTTGGACGAATGTTTCTATGGATTTCATTTCTGTTCTCTTGAAGTCAAGCAAAAAACCAATCATCATGGTGGTTGTGGACAGACTTTCTAAATATGCTCATTTTTGCGCTCTACCCCACCCATTTACCCCCACTTTGGTGGCTCAAGCTTTCATGGATCAGATCTTCAAACTGCATGGAATGGCCATTCCATTGTGTTCTATTGTGACCCGACTTTCACCAGTAACTTTTGGCAAGAAATTTTCAATTTACAAGGCACCCAACTCCAACTAAGTACTTCCTATCATCCCCAAACTAATGATCAAACCGAAGCAGTCAACAAATGTTTGGAGACATACCTTAGGTGCTTCACTTCAAAAACGGAGCATCAATGGGTACAGTGGCTACCTGTTGGGTCCCTATAATACTAGTGATTACCGCATTACTATTGTAGTTGTATCCATTATTAATATTGTTGTGCCCCTATTGTCCTCATATTGTTATTACTGTGCCCCATATAATCCCTCTATTGTTATTTTTGTGGCTTTATATTATTATTGTTAGGTCGGTTGGGTTATATTGTGACTCCTTAGACTCCTATATATGGAAAGGAGGTTTTCTCATTTGAATCATCCAAGAATTGCTCATTTGTGTAATGTAAAGGAGGTTGCCCCCTCGAAGAGGCTAAATTCTAAGGCATCGATCTCTCTTTTCTATCTTTTTGTGAGCTGGTTTCATAACATTTGGTATCAAAGCTTTAGATTCTAGGGTTTCGCTGCTCCAAATAGGTCATCGTGGAATTTTCACTATAACTTTTTTTTTGTGATGTTTCAGAAGCTAAAAGAAAAACCCATTTGAGAAGAAATTGCGCTGAATCTTGGATCTAGATTTCAGAGCTTTTTGTGCTATATTTGGGAAGATATGATCTGAGGAAGTTGGTCTTTTTGCAGACTCCTGAATTACATTCCAAACAGGTGACTTGGGGAAAATAGTCATAACCTTCTCTCTGAGCATTGGATTGAAATTTTGTAAGTAGTTACATAAATAGGATGGACTGTAGCTTCATGTATATCTTTTTCAGATCCAAAGGTTGAAACGGTGACTTGTGGCACGTCGTACAAGTTCGCTCTACTGAACTAGTCTATAATCGGGTCATCTTGGGAGACTGTGCATAACTCTTCCTGGGAGAATCCAATTTGGATCAGACTGGTGGCATTGGAAAGAGGAAATAGAGGGATACTACAAATCACAATTTCAGAACTGGATGATCCGAAATTTCAGAGATACATCAGATTCAATATCAAGCTTCTACAAAGTGAAAAAAGGTGTGTAGTTTTTTTTAAATTTTTGCATAAGCTTGGTTTGAAAAATTAGTTTGAATCAATAATTGATGCCCCGAGGAAAGAAAATGCAAACACCTAGTAAGCAACCTAAAAGCTCTAGCATGACTCATGAAGAAGAGGAAGAAATGCAACATGATATAACAAAATTACGAGACCAAGTGCAACAAGTGTCACTTGCACAAAAAGCAACAGAATCTAAGATGGATGGTTTAAGGAAAGATGTAGAAGCTAAGATGGATGGTTTAAAGAAAGGTGTAGAAGCTAATATGGATTGTTTAAAGAAAGGCTTAGAAGCTAAGATGAATGGCATGGAAGCTAAGATGAATGGCATGGACGCTAAAATTGATGGCATGGATGATAAGATGGAATAATTGAAGATAAATATGAATAAGTTGCTACAGGAAATGGTCACTAATGGTGAAAGGGTAGTAAAGGAAACTCGTGATGAGAACAAAAGAAATGTTAAGCATTATTCCATAGACTCTAATGTTGGATCAAAGACCCACCATATTCCAAAAATCGATATGAGGAAGTTTGATGGCAAGGATCCCACAACATGGATATTACAGATGGAGCAATTTTTCGATCTCAATAATGTGCAAAACACACAAAAGGTACGTATTGCAACTTTATATTTGGAACCAAATCAGTTTGTATGGTATCAATGGCTTTGCTTTCATAAACAAATTATCACTTGGGAAATTTTTACGGAAGAATTGACAGCACATTATGAGGATACAAAAAGCAACACTTTTTTTAGCCAATTGATAAGTCTCAAACAAAAGGGTTCAATAATGGAGCACATTGAGGAGTTCCAAAAATTGAACATAAGGGTAAAAAATATTCTAGAGGAGCATAGGATTGATGTGTTCATAGGGACTTTAAAGGATAATATCCAACATGATGTTCGCGTTTGGTAACTTGATTCATTAGAGAAGGCATTCAGGTTAGCAAGAAAAATGGAAAGCAAAATTATGGCAACCAGGAAGCATACCACTCACAACTATAAATATGGAAGTGTTGTTGCCCCTAGTCTTCCACAACCTATAAGGTTGACACCACAACAATTGGAAGAAAAAAGAGCAAAAGGGCTTTGTTACAGTTGTGATAGCAAATACACTAAAGGTCATAAGTGTGCTGAGAAGAAATTATTCTACATAGATTGTGAAGAGGAAGAAGAAAAGGAGCAAGAAAGGTCAAAAGAAGAGGATATATTCCAGGAACAAAGCCTAGATAAAGAAGAAATGAATCCGGTCATATCTTGTAATGCATTGGCGGGAATTACCACTCCTCAAACCATCGAGATAGAAGGACAAATCAAGAAGAAAAATGTAATAGTGTTGATTGATTCAGGAGGTACCCACAATTTTATTCATTGTAAGGTAGCAAAAGAATTGAATTGCTTCTTATATCGAGCACCAGAGTGTCAAGGGATGGTTGCAAATGGAGGAACAATAAATTGCTCTAGAAAGTGCCATAATATGAAGCTATCCATGGGAGAATATGTATTGACTAGCCCAATGCTTTCCATTCCAATGGGAGGTGCTAATGTTGTACTAGGAGTCCAATGGCTACAATCCTTGGGTACAATAGCTTTTAATTTTCAAGAACTTTTCATGAAATTTTCTGTGGAAGGAAAGGAAGTTGAATTAAGGGATATTGCAAGGAAATGGGGAAAGATAATCAACTCTAACGGTATGACAAAGCTTCTAAAAAAGGAACAAAGAGGTGTAATTGCACAATTATGTTCACTAGATGTTTCCACATTGGAATCATCTATTTCTCTAGATCTCCAAAAAGTCTTGGACAATCATTCCAAGGTATTTGAGACTCCCAAAGGTCTCCCACCTATTCCTGATCATGATCATGCTATTCATTTGATTTCAGGAAGTGTTCCTCCAAACATCAGGCCGTACAGATATCCCTATGCCCAAAAGAGTGAAATTGAACGTATGGTTGCATAAATGCTAAAGGCTGGTATAATTCAACCGAGTCAAAGTTCTTTCTCTACTCCAGTAGTATTGGTGCACAAGAAGGATGGATCATGGCGCATGTGTCCGGATTATAGGGAGCTCAACAAGCTCACTATTAAGGATAAGTTTCCCATTCCTGTCATTGATGAATTACTGGATGAATTGCATGGATCAATTTACTTCATCAAGTTGAATCTTCATTCAGGATATCATCAAATTAGAATGAAGACTGAAGACATTCCAAAAACAACATTTAGAACTCATGAGGGTCATTATGAATTTTTGGTCATGCCTTTTGGCCTTACCAATGCACCTTCAACATTTCAAGGTTTGATGAATTCCATTTTCAAACCATTCCTTAGAAAATTTGTGTTAGTATTTTTTGATGATATACTAATCTACAACAAGTCTTGGAAGGATCATGTTGAACATGTTGACAAGGTGCTACAACTATTGGAGGAGAAACAATTATATGCAAAAAGATCCAAATGCTTCTTTGGTGTACAAGAGGTGGAATATCTGGGTCATATTGTATCTCATGAAGGAGTTAAGGTAGACCCTAGCAAAATTAAAGGCATTAAGGAATGGAAAATCCCCACATCCATAAAGCATCTGCGAGGATTTCTCGGGTTGACAAGGTATTATCGCAAGTTTGTTAATAATTATGGGAGAATAGCAGCACCTCTAACAACATTATTGAAGAAAGATGCATTTTCGTGGACTCCAGAAGCAACAAAGGCCTTCGAGCATCTTAAAGAGGCAATTTTCCAAGCACCGGTCTTAGCTACACTAGACTTCACAAAAAAAATTTATTGTGGAATGTGATGCTTCAGGAAATGGAATTGGTGCTGTTTTAATGCAAGATGAAAGACCCATTGCTTTCGAAAGTCGTCCAATCAAGGGAAAGTTCTTACACAAAGCTATTTATGAGAAGGAAATGTTGGCAATACTCCATGCACTTAAGAAATGGTGACCCTACCTAATGGGAAGACACTTCAAGGTAAAAACGGATCATGATAGCCTTAAATACTTTTTAGAACAAAGATTATCCTCTGAAGAGAAACAAAAGTGGGTCACAAAGATGTTGGGTTATGACTTTGAAATCATCTACAAAAAAGGGAAGCAAAATGTGGTGGCAGATGCACTCTCAAGGAAGGATTAGGATGTGGAAGCATTGTTGTGCACCATTTCTATTATCCAACCAGATTGGATAAACGAAGCAAGGGAGGAATGGAAGAATGACGAAGAAGTGTGGGCACTTATTCGAAAGTTACAACAAGACTCCAGTAAGTTTGATAAATTTAGCTGGCAAAATGATTCGTTATGGTACAAATATCACTTATACCTCTGTAATAATTCCCAACTAAAACAAAATATTCTTATGGAATTGCACACTTCTCCCTTAGGAGGGCACTCAGGATTTTTAAAAAATTACCACAGGGTTCAGAAGGAATTTTTTTGGGAGGGCCTTAAATCAGATATTCAAAAGTTTGTGGCGGAATGTTTGGTTTGCCAACAAAATAAAGTTGAAACAATTAAGACACTGGGTCTATTACAACCTTTATCGATTCCAAGCCAACGTTGGGAGGAGGTTTCAATGGATTTTATCACAGGTTTACTCTGAGGGAAAGAGTGTCATCATGGTGGTAGTTGACAAACTTACCAAGTATGCACACTTTTGTGGATTATCACATCCATTTAAAGCCAGTACAGTTTCTACTGCATTTATGGAAACAATTCAAAAGCTGCATGGAAACCCAAAGATTATTGTAAGTGACAGAGATCCCATTTTCACTGGAAATTTTTGGACAGAATTATTTTCTTGTCTTGGTACTCAGTTAGCTCATATCTCATCTTATCATCCTCAATCTAATGGGCAAACTAAGATAGTAAACAAATGTTTGGAAGGATATCTTCGTTGCATTGTATCTGATAAACAGACACAATGGGTCAAATGGTTGCCTCTGGCTGAATGGTGGTATAACACTTCCTTCCATACAACAACAAAAATAACCCCATTTATGGCACTTTATGGATATCAGCCACCATCCATCACATCATATTTAAAAGAAAATTCTAAGGTTCAAGCAGTGGAACATCAGATCGAACATCAACAACATGTCCTCCAACTCTTAAAGGATAACCTCGTGTTGACACAAAATAGAATGAAACAACAAGCAGATCAACATTGCAGCGAAAGAAGTTTCGATGTAGGTGATTGGGTATTCCTACGGCTACAACCATATAAGAAAATGTACCTCAAGCAAGCTAAGAAGGATAATAAATTATCACCAAAGTATTATGGTCCGTACAAGGTGTTGCAAAAGATTGGTACTATGGCATACAAATTGGAGCTTCCTGTAGCTTCTCGATTGCACCTAGTTTTCCATGATTCATGTTTAAAGAAGGTTATAGGCGACAAGCTCCCAGTTCAAACAATATTGCCAGAACTTGACGAGGAAGGAAAAATTATATTGGAACCAGAAGCAGTCACAAAAACAAGAACTCGACAGTTACGAAATCGATCAATTTCAGAGTATCTTATCAAGTGGAAGAACTTATCCGCTGAAGATTCCACATGGGAGGATGAGAATTTTATACAAAAGCATCTAGAACTACTGAAGCGTTCAGGACAACACTTTTTTGAAGGAGAGGGGCATGTTGGGTCCCTATAATACTAGTGATTACCCCATTAATATTGTAGTTGTATCCCTTATTAATATTATTGTGCCCCATAGAATCCCTCTATTGTTATTTTTGTGGCTTTATATTATTATTGTTAGGTCGGCTGGGTTATATTGTGAATCCTTAGACTCCTATATATAGAAAGGAGGTTTTGTCATTTGAAGCATCCAAGAATTGCTCATTTGTGTAATGTAAAGGAGGTTGCCCCCTCGAAAAGGCTGAATTCTAAGGCGTTGATCTCTCTTTTCTATCTTTTTGTGAGCTAGTTTCATAACACTACCTTTAGTTGAATGGTGGTATAATACTAACTATCATGAAGCCACCAAGATGACCCCATATGAAGCATTGTATGGCCAACTCCCACCTTCACCTCCCTGGATGCTTTAAGGTGCAAGTAGTTGATCAACTCCTACAGAACTGTGCAACCATGCTAGCTCGTCTCAAAGATAATATCCATGAAGCTCAGAATCGAATGAAGCAACTAGCAGACCAACATCGTTCATAGCGCACATTCCAAGAAGGGGATCAGGTATTCCTGCAGCTGCAACCATATAAGAAAACATCACTCAAAGAAACCTAAACAGGTTCACTCTGGCTCCAACCTAAATAGGTTCTCGATACTCAAAAACAACATCTCCGCAACCGCATGATCAAGGAAGTCCTCATCAAGTGGAAAGACACCTTTCCAGAAGATGCGACCTGGGAACCAGCCACTATTCTTCAGTAGTTTCTACAACTTCAGCCTTGAGGAAAATGCAACTTTTGATGGGGGAGGGCATGTTAGGGTCCAACCCTAACCCCTTTATTTATGTCATAAACCTAATAGGGTCGAGTCATATTCATAGTTAGTTAAGGAGTCAATAAAGCCCATATTAATAATTGTAAGTGGGTCACCCACATTTAAGAAAGGGACCACAGTTAGTTGCAATGGGCCATAATTAATAAATAAAGTGGTTAACCCTTATTATGCAAAGGACCACTAGTCATTAGGTTGTTGAAGGTCATTTAGCTATAAATAGTCATAGTTAGAAGGGAAGGATCATCGAGTCTTATTTTGTAATCAAGACGTTGGCTTGTGGGAGCCTGACCCAGGTTCAGAGTTAATTAGCAAAACAAATCCCTGTACTACTGTCCCTTTCGGAAACAGTCCATGGAGCGCAAACTAAGGTCTCACCCGAAGCAGTATGGGGGGGTGCTGGAACCAGGTTTTCACACCCTTGAGATGTCTGAGGGGTTGATTTGGTCCAACTGTGAATCCCTTCATGCAGGTTACTTTGCACCCTAATATGTTCACCTTTGTGCAGCCCTAACCAGGGGTTGTGGGGCTCTCGCGCTGCCGGAGTAGCTATCTACACTATTTCCCTAAGTCACACCCGAAATCTTACTTATCTTCTTATAAAAGTTAGTTATCTTCGTATAAACAGATGCCTTATATTATATTATTTATTCAGCACATTCATATGAGTTCGCACAGAAAATAAACAGTAAACTTGTAATTCAGACCCAATATACTTCAATGCATAAAATAGGAAAAGATACACAGAAATATGGTAAAACTTCTCTTTTATTAATTCTTCCAACGGTTACAAACTCGACCTGCCTTGCGCACCAGTTGTAGGGGTCCGCGCACTCAACTGCGGACTACTAGGCCTCTGCACACTGAGTTGCAAAGCCTTCTCCTTCTCTATGATCCAAAGACACAACTCTACACTTCGACTCGCTACTTCATCAATTTCTTAGACTCATCCATGCTTAGATTATTTCTACACTTAGAGCCTCACTCTATTTATACAATCCCATGGTCCGCAGACCATGGGTAGATCTTTCAAACCGACATTACATTACAAAAACAAGGGCGGATAACCCTATGACTCTATTACGACTTCGCGCTCCATGCCCACAATTCGCGGAGTCTTTACAATGGACTTAGTCAAAACTTGGGCTTTAAGCCCCAAAACTTGCCTTGGGGGGATTCCACGCCCAACAAGCCCCCAACACAAACATCATGACTCACCCTCGAGTCACTCTGTCGGTGCGGAGATCTTCACGCGGAGACCTCCCAACTCTGCTCGGACTGCTGCAAGGTTGGCAACGCACTGAACGGCTGCCTGTTGAATCTCATGTATTCGTTGTTCTGAGACCGTGGTGTTGGAACTACTCTCCTGCATCTGTTTATAGTCCCACACCTCCTTTCAACTACCTGGTGCGCTGAGATTGTACTTCCCACGGCTAGTCAGGTGGTTGCGCCACCTGTATAAGGTTTCAATCGGTCATTCATCACTTTTCCTGGAAAACATACACCTTTTATTGTTACTGGCTGCGTCGTGCACTTTACCATCTACAGCACGCCACCATGGGTGATCCCTTTCATAATATGTGGTCTAATCCAAGGCATCAGGCTGATCAACTCTCAGCGGTAGTTCCCAAATTCATCACCGTAGTCATGCACACCCTATTTTATCATCCCGATTTTCTTATCAAGAAAATCCTTCTTTATTCCTTCCTCAAGCTTCTCGAATTCTACTTCCACCAGAGCGCTTTTCTCCCTTAATTGCACCTTTTCTTTCATGAGTTATTGGAGCCTAAGATCACCCTGTCAGATTTCTTCTTTAGGTCCTAAGCGTTCTTCTTTGTTCAACTGCGTTATCCCTCCTTCCAAAGCTTCACAAGCCGTCATATCTATCGGCGCTGTTGTGCGCGGACTAGGCATATTATACTCTATTGGGACGACAACATTCGCTCCATAGTCGAGCCTTGGAGCTGTCTGTATCGTCAGTTTCTTGCACGTTGTCCTATAAGCCCATAGAACTGTTGGTATGCACAGGTCCCAATCCCTCCGTTGCGCATTATATATCTTTTTCAGTGCTTCACACACTCCGCTAAAATCTTTTGCATGGATATCCTTCTGCGCAATCGTTCTTTCCACACTCTGTCGTCACAACTAGAGGGACACGTCTCACAATTGCCTTGCCCACCCAAGTGTATTGACCGTGTTTCCGAACACAAAGTCCATGTGCATCCGCACAGGTTTTTTAACATGGGCTTTTACCCATCTGGACAGGTGCGCACACTGATCGTTTCGTCTGGCCTTCTTTTCTGTTAATCACACCTGAGGCTTCTCGAAACACATGCACATAATTTTCCTGCATTCGTGCCAGTCCTCAAAGCTTCATTGGTGTGTAGCCCACCACCTCGCTGGCGTAGTGCGTAGTACCCATTTCAAAGCCTCAAAACGTTGTTGTTCTATCACCTCTCTTTCAAATATGTTCAGCAAGGCATCAACCTCACTTAACCCATCATACGTAGGCAAATTCCTTACTTCCATTGATACGCAGCACAGCCACCTTGTCATCATGTTGCAGTTCAATGTGGTTACCTCGTATAACCAGTTCTACCATCGCTCTATCTTTTCATCCGAATCTGACGTACAAGAGCTTTCGTGCTCCCATGAGATTCATCCATCTGCGGTGGGATTTACCTAGTCTTGCACTCGCACGGTTATCTTGTAGATGCAATCTAAGTCATTTCCGCTTTCCTAATCGCGCACTGGCTTTGTGTAGCGCGATCCTTTTGTAGGGTCCAAAGGTACAACTACGCGCAGAGAATTTTTCTCAAAAATCATCTTGTGCTTCTTCTTCAGATTTATCACCCCATTCATTTCAGTGGCCCAATCTATTCCTAATAACGCAGGGTAGGGATTGCTATCATCAACAGTCTATATCACTTCAAAATTTGCTAGCGCGCTTGCTCCTTCAATATCCACGGTGATTCCCTGCAATCTTCCCATAGGTAGGATCTTTTGTTGGTTTGCCATTCGCAGTTGGATAGGATACCATTGCATCGTAGGCATTCCCATGTGCTCCCATGACTGCTTCGACAAAACGTTTAAGTCTGATCCTAAATCTAGAATCACTTGGTCCATCTAGTATTCTCCAATTTGCTTGGTCAATCTCATTTCTCTTCCCGTCCTTGTCGCATGCTTTCCAACATTCTGGACTGTGCGCGGTTCTCTTGGCGTGGTCCCAGCGCATCTATTAATGAGTTCCTGCAATCTTTTTATAGTCTTTCTATCACGCAGCAGCTTCATGCATGTTTCTAGGAATGTCGTGAGCATCAATGGGTCCATTTCTGGCTCCGGTCTGTTAGTGTCAGTCTTCCCAGCCTTCCTCCAGTGATCAAATATGCTCTTACAAAGTGGTCTCAGAGTTTCCAAGTCAAATTTTGTCATTTCAAAGAGTTTTCAAGCAAAATTTGGTCACTAGGCATTAAGTCTAGGGTTTGCCCAAATGTCAGTCCATGTCATCATTTAGCTGAGCCTATCATCATTCAGAGGGTTTTCATTATCATGTCAGTGTCGAATGAGTCATTTTACACTTTATTCCTGCTTCAGTTGTGCCTAGGCAAGCTCATTTCCCTCTCCTAGGGTTTTGAAGGCAATTTCTCTTGGATGGTCAAATCACCGGCCAAACTTGTTTCCTGATGTTCATACACCTTCCCCTATCCTTAAAGTACCTTACCGAATGCTTCCCATCCCTTACATCTGCCAAATTCCTCATTTTTGCACAAACCCTAGTTTCTAGCTACAACCTGGCAATTTTCTAGGTTTGGCTGTGTTTTGCCCTTTTGGACCCCTTCCCCTCACTCAATCTCTGAGATTCCACTTTCCCCTACTTCCTAACATCCCTCCCTACTCCCCAAAATTTCCCCAAGAATTTAGAAGCCCCCTATCCCCTTCATTTCGCTCCATTTCGACAAAATTCCTTGTTTCACACATCGGGACAAGTTTCACTCAAAAGTTGTTTCAGAGCAATCAAAGATGAATTTTGAAAAACTGAGAGAGGTTATTGTCCACAACATGCCAAGGAAGAAAAATTTCCTTCACTTTTTACACAGGTTTCAAGGTTTGAGAGAAATGTCAAGAATTCCGTTGCCTCAGGAGAATCAAAGACACCTCTGAAGTGATCTTGGGAAAATCAAGTTTTCTCCTAGATTGGTGGGCCAAAGGATTTTCTTGATGGGTAAAATGATAACTAGACACAAATATCTTTCCAATGAGCTATCATGAGCTCAATTTGGGTTGAGGAAGGCATTCAAAAGTTGACTGCAACAATACTCTTCTTTCAGGCAGCCTCATTTGGCACTTTTTGACTAGTCTTGGGAGATTTGATTTTTGACAAGTCAAATCAACTCAAAATTGAAAAATTCCACTTGGGTTGGAAATTAGACTCAAATACCTTTCCAACGAGCCATCCTGCGCCCGATTCTGACACCGAGAAGGCCTCCAAAATCCTCCTGCAAAAGCGCGACCCGTTGGGAGGTGCGCGACCCGTTGAGAGCCCTCCTGCAGTGTAAAAAATCAACGTGCGCGACCCGTTGGGAGGGGCGCGACCCGTTGAGGATTTCTCCACAAAAAATTGCTAGTGAGCTTCCAAGTGACCACAAACTTGCTCAATCTTCCTCCAAATCATCAAATTTGTTTGAGGTAGGCCTTCTACATTTCAGTTGGTGGTTTGTCATGATTGATGGCTCTCGTGTGCAAAAGTTGAATTGTGCAAATGGATGAAATTTTAAATGGCTCCTCAAACATGTCAGACACTGAAACATATGAGCAGAGTGATGACCATTCATCATCTTCAGAGGTTCAGGTACAGAGGAGGCCACATAGAGGTGGAAAAGGTGGCCATCACAGGAGAGAGGAGCCTACTTCTTTGGCAGGTCTACAAGCTTGTCCTTTGGCAGTTTCTTGCTTTCAGTACATGTCCTGTTATGAGTTTTGTGAGAGGATCTCTCGGATTCAACACCACCGAGAGTTGGCCCGCCTCTTTTTCTTGCACTTGCATGAAGGACATGTCAACCTTGCCGGGGTGGATTTCACTTTGACACCCGAGGTGATTGTACAGGCTACAGGGATTCCAAATGTTGGGGAGATATGAGAAAGTCCTTGATGAGCTATGGAGGATTCGAGGAGACCGAATCTTGAAAAGAAGAAGGCCCGGTGACCTATTGCTTGCGGAATGGGAGTCATTGCTCATTCAGGAGAATGCCCACTTGGAGAGGCTGTTGGCTAAGGCCAAGAGAAAAAGCTGCTGAAGAATCACTATTGGGCGAGGATGCATGTTTGCAAGGCAAAAATGAAAATGTTCCAAAGGAGGTTGTCTAAGGCTCTTAGGTGGAAGAAGAAGACCAATCCACTCCGTATCTTGGCTGAGGCATCCCTCAAAGATCATGGCACTCACTAGCTCAGCCACAGCACAAATCCCAATTTTTTTTGAGAATTTTGGGTAATTTTGGTATTTTTGGGAAATTTACAGGTTTTGGCTTCTCAACGGGTCTCACCCCCGGTGAGACCCTTTGTCATCGTAGCTCCGTTTTGCAAAAACTCAACATTTTTGGATTTGTCATGCAAAGTTACACATGTCTATGGATGGACTTGAGTTTTTATGGAGTTTTGGGCCTCCAAAGGGTCAAAATACAGCCAAATTTTGACTTTCTGCCCCTTTTTTGAGCTGCAGAAGTAGTCTTGGGAGAATTGACTTTTGACTAGGCAAATGACCTGAAAATCCAAAAATTCCAGTTGGGTTGGAAAGTAGACTCAGATACCTTTCCAACGAGCTATCCTGCACCTCATTCTGACACCAGGAAGACCTCCAAACAGGGCTCCAAAGTGCGCGACCCGTTGAGGAAGATGTGCGCGACCCGTTGAGGGAACTTTGCCAGATTTGACCAGTTCAGCCCAGAAAACGCAGTTTGGCTCTAGTTTGACTTTTTGAGGTGGATGGTGGTCCTCTTGGATGTAATTGTGACACTTTTTGGATATTTTTACTCTTGTTTAACTCTTCTAGAAGATTCTTGCATGTAAAGGGTAAAAATTGAATGTATGAACTGGTTTCCAAGTTTATAGAGGCAAGTTGTTTTGACTGCCTATTTTGTAGTGCTTAGTTTAGAAGTGGTTCAAACAGCTCCTAGAAGGATGAGCTCGACCCCTAGAGGCAAGGGAAGAGGTTGGCTTGCCTATATTATGTATTTTCTTAGTCATTTTCAAGGGTTGGAAGGTTGGACTCTTGAGGGAGAAGCTATCATTGTATATTTTCACTGTATCTCTGCAATTTTTGGCTAAGGAAGACCAGGGTTTTGCAGTCATCTTTGGGATTCTTGTGGACTCATGTGTTGATGTTGTGTTTCTCAATGTTCTTGTAAGCTTTGTTATGTGATTCATTTCCTTTCCTTTACTGCTGCACATTAAACAAATGAAGTGTTAAAGTAAGAATTCATGCTAGCCATGCTCTGCTTTTAAATTTGTTTAATTTCCATGTTTTCTACTGTCTAAAGGGAATTCAAAGTCATTGTTTGCTCTCTTTAGCTCCTCATCTTTCATTCCTGATCATCCATCTCAAGTTAAGGCATCAATACTGTCTCCTACCTTGCCCCAAGGAACCCCCTGCAGAAACTGTGTCCAATCCCCGCACCCAAAATTGCAATTCCTCAATTTGCCACCAAAAACCCAAAAAACCCCAAATCAACCTTTTTAATCAGTTTACTAGCCTAATATCAGTGTTACCTTGTTGGTCATCTCATCCCATTGAAGATCTACCGAGATTGACCGGAGAGAGCCTTCTCCTGCCCCGTAGGGCTAGCTACGAGGCTAAATGGTTTGATGTAGCCTTGAGGTTTGCCTTTCTCAGCCTGAGGTGAAATTTCAAACGCTAACACGGTCTATCTTTGCTTCCTGAAGTGGAGGCATCAGCAAAGCTCTTCCTAGCTTCCATGAAGGTTTCCTTAGTGCACTCCAAATCAAACACTGGTTCTTTCGTCGAAGCCTTATGAACCCAAGTACTATCTTCAGGTCGCTTTCATTTATCATCCCCTGTCGTAATGCCACTTCAGAGCACAATGTTCACATTAGGGTATTCCTCGTGTGGCTCAAACCTCATCATTTGTAGGTTCTGAGTCAAGGGAGGTTGGAGCACTCCCTTGTCACGCAACCTAGCTATTAGTGTGGGACAATCCTCCATCTCGTGGTCAAACAATGTACAATATAGACATGACATCCAAGTTGGATTCGTACAATCACGGGCATAAAGTCCTAGCGCTCCGCAATTGTAACATATCTGTTGTCTGCGACCTCTTCTAGGTCCTCCTCCACCTCAACTTCGTCTACGCCCCTGAAATCTGGTTCATGCCACTCCTGCATTTTGGTCAAGGGGCCTCATTTCGGCCTGAACTCTATAGGTGGGAGTCCTATCCATCATCAGTTCATAACTTCTATAGGTGCGCTCATCATGTCCCACTGATCTACAGAAATTACAGAACAACTATTGTGAATTCTGCATGTACTTTTGCAACAAATGGCAGTTGTCAGTAGCATGATTTCCTCCTATTTGACAAATTACGCACCACAACACAAGCGCCACGCTAGGTCGTGCTTGGGCCTCTGGTCTTAACGGCATTGGTCCTCCTCCCACGAGGTAATTCACTAACACTGGGCAGCGGTCCTTGTCATGACCCTGACCCTTACATTTAACACACCATACCTCATCGTGGGCGAGTTGTCCTATCTTGTTTCAAACTCTTCATCTCAAGGCACAAGTTTTTCAACTGCACGTGGATCTATTGAACTCCCAGGTTAGGATCATGTATCGAGATCTCGTGCAGCCTCATCGCGATCTCCAAGGCCTCTGCCTGAGTTTTTAACCTTTGTTGTGACAACGTGTTCCTCAAATGCGGCGTTAGCGATGCTACAAACCATTCACGGTGTTGTTCATCTCTCAAAGTCATGTTAGCTTCACGAATTGTGCACTTCAGTCTCTAATCCAACTCCCAATGAGTCTCACCTGGTAGCATCGTGATCTCCTTGAACCCAATGATTGACTGCGCCTCTGACTTCGGCTTGCTAAATTCCCTGTTCAACGCAATTTTGATATCCGTGATCCCTGCATTCAGATTGTCATTAGAATGCTTAATATACCAGGCCATGTAGAGCGCTGACCAACATCACCTTCTTTATATTGTCATCTATAACTCCCTGCACTTCCCATACAACTTTTATCACGAACCAAAACTGGTCTAGATCTTCATTTCCTACTCCCTTAAACAACGACAACTTTATCACGCTTGCCATATTGACTCGCAGTGGTGGCGGAGGTGGTATGGGCGAATATGGGGGTGAAGATGGTGAAACTGGCGGTGGTGTGGGTGGGGGTGGTATGCGCGGAATCCTCTACCTTATCAAATTGATCGCACTTCTTGGTGAGACCTTCGCGAGCTCTTCCTCATCCCCTCGCGGAGGTGAAATCAAGGGGCTAGTTTCTAGTTTTGCACTACCTTCATTTTTGTAAATTCTCCCACTTCGCGTAGCCCCAAACATCAATGTATTTGCATAATCCACTTTTCACACAGTAGCATTTTAATCCAAGTGTTCAGAGACTTAATGTACTTACCTCGCAGTCCTTTGAGAAAGCAGTGTTCTGCGTCGCTATAGCTGACTGAAGTATCTACCATGAACTCAGTAATGAATCCTCCTATAATTCGATCAAGCCAGTGATCCACGAGGTGCATGACCTTATCCTCCGATGCTTCCAATATGCGCACCAACTCTAGGGTCCACGCAATAGGACTTTCGAGCTTGCACCTTCCTTGACTATCTGCTAACTTCTCAATCCACTCGTATAGCTCAGTAGGGAAATATGCGAAGAAAATTTCGCGGATCTCTGTGTACAAGTAGCTGTCTAATCGCTCTTCTTTTGATAGTCATGGATTCTTGTTCTCCTGCGCCGCGAACTCGTGAATTCTCCTGTCCAACCAACCTTCAATTTCTTTCTTAGTTGGATTCCAATGATACAACATCAGACATCTCTATGTAGATTCTGGTCCCGGCAATGGAACCGTTTGTTGGATTGTGGGGGCCTGACCTAGGTTCGGAGTTAATTAGCCAAACAAATCCCTCTACTACTGGCCCTTTCAACAACAGTCCATGGAGCGCAGAGTGAGGCCTCACCCAAAGCAGTATGGGGGGGTGTTGGAACTAGGTTTCCGCACCCTTGAGATGTCTGAGGGGTTGATTTGGTCCCACTATGAATTCCTTCATGCAAGTTACTTTGCGCACTTCTCCGGCCTTCGCGCAGCCCTAACCAGGGGCTGTGGGTCCTTTGCATTGCCGAAGCAGCAATCTACACTATTTCCCTAAGTCACACCCAAGATCTTACTTATCTTCTTATAACAATTATTTATCTTTGCGTAAGTAGATGCCTTATATTATATTATTTATTCAGCACATTCATATGAGTTCGCACAGAAAATAAACAGTAAACTTGTAATTCAGACCCAATATACTTCAATGCATAAAACAGGAAAAGATACCTAGAAATATGGTAAAACTTATCTTTTATTAATTCTTCCAACGGTTACCGACTTGACCTGCCCTGCGCACTCAGCTGCAGGGGTCCGTGCACTCAGCTGCGGACTACTAGTTCTCTATGCACTCAGTTGCAGAGCCTTCTCCTACTCTACGACCCAAAGACACAACTCTACACTTTGACTCACTGCTTCATCAATTTCTTAGACTCATCCATGCTTAGATTATTTCTACACTTAGAGCCTTACTCTATTTATACAATCCCATGGTCCGCGGACCATGGGTAGATCTTTCAAACCAAAATTACATTACAAAAACAAGGGCGGACAACCCTATGACTCTAGTACAACTTCGCAATCCACTCCCAAAATTCGCGGAGTATTTACAATGGAATTAGTCAAAAATTGGGCTTTAAGCCCGAAAACTTTCCTTGGGGGGATTCCACGCCTAACACGAGCTCTGCTCTATTGGATTTTTCCCCCTTGAAGAGGCAAGCGAACATTTCTTTTATCGTTGAATAATAAAATACTTGTTGTTTTTCTCATTTTATTCTGTGTTTTGGGTTGTATTTCTTCGCATATTTGGTATTCTAGAATTTCTCATAGGTCAATAGCATAACACTCTGAATATCCAACGCAAGGATGGGGTATTCCTTATATATCCATAATGAGTCATTGTGCATTCTATTAATAAGGAACTTTGTGCATAGCATTGCTTCTCATGTTGTCCTATAATACAGGAAGGTTCCTCAAATTCAGAAATGTTGACCTATGTATTCCCCTGAAATATTATGTGACTTTCACAGATGGGCTCCCATCAACTTTGTTAACTGGCTTTGTATAGACATCCCTCTTTAGTGCTTGGAAACCGGAATGAATCTAAGAGGTCATTGTCAATAATTTGAGCTTTGTCATGCTTCCACAAAGAGGCTCTCTCAGTTTGTAATCCTTACATCTTGTTCAACATATGGAATAGAGATGATAGCCTTTGTCATTGTTGTAGAGCGATGGTGGTAAACAAGAACACAGGGGGCTTGAACTTAGGCTGGGAATGATTTAAATTGGATACAAACTCTACATTCGGCAACTCTATCACCTCAGCTTTGCGTTCTGGGAAACTTATCATTGTCATGCAGATTAAATAGAAAATCTTGACATGAAATTTTTTATTAGACTAGCTAATTAATTAAGACGTTAAATTTCCCCACTCACTCCCAACTATGGAAGCTATAAGGACGGTTGAGTTGGACATGACTCAGATGACGCAAAAATTGAAAAAGGAGGGTGGAAATGATGGGTAATTATGGTGTGATGATGGGAGATGCCTAACAGTTGATGAACAAAGTGTTTCAGGGATATTACAGAAAATATTTGGCCCAAACTCTAGATGACACAAGGAATTATTGCATAATTATTATGGATATGATGTTTGACATGTGCTACTCTCCCAACCAGAAGCAATTGTGGTGGGGTTAACTTTTTCTGCAACTAAAAGACTGACAAATATCGATTCTTTGACTGACGTGACTAGAGCAACTGACCAACTACATTACCTGATGCAACTGACTACTAAGGAAAAGGAAATAAGGAGAAAATTTATTGACTCTACCTACCTTCCTACGATCCCCTTTCGGAGATGAACCTTCAATTTGGTGTACATTTGTTTGAGTCATGGAAAGATTTTGGGTGTGTGCCATTCACCCAACCATGCAGGAGAATTCCATCTAAATGTGCAAGCTTGACAACTCCTGATTATTTCACTTCTGTGACTATGAATGCTCCCATCCAATGCATTTGAATATTCCCAGGATGATTTAAGAAATTGTTGTCATATAGCAAAACATGTCCTCCAACTATAAAGGATTTTCATTTCATGTGTCATTAATTCCATGCCTTCTGCCTCTTCTTTTCAATAGTTTGGGGGGAATATACGAGAAATATAGCTTCATCAAGCTCTTAGAGTTTCTCTAATAGCTTTGAAATTTATTCATCTTATATCATCTTAGTGTCTTGCGCAATAAATAGGTTGGCAATTATAAAATCTGTAGGTACCATGGCTTCCCAGCCATACACAAGTTGAAATGGTGTATACTTGCGCAAGCGCTTGACGGTTGTACGATAAGCCCATATTGTTTTTGGCACCCATTCATCCCAAAAATATCTGTTGGATGAGAATATCTTTGTGAGTCCCCTGTCGAGGATTTTGTTGAAGGCTTCCACCGTACCATTCACTTGAGGGTGATATGGACTACTTTTGCGGTGTTTTTTCATGAAGTTTTGTTGCAATGAAGCGAGCATATCATTAATGAAATGGGTTCCCTAATCACTGGTAAGGCTTTAGGGGCACCCAAATCAAGAGATTATGTTATCAAAGATAAATATGGTGGTAGTATCTATGGTACAATCTCGAAGTCCTGCAGCTTCAGCCCATCTAATGAGGTAGTCAGTGGCAATAATGATGTAGCTGGCATGTGAGTGTTGTGTTAGGGGGTTGATAGATCCTACAAAGTCAGCCACACATTTCTCAAAGGCTTGGAGGGCTCGTACTTGTTGCAAATGAATTTCATCCTGGTGGGATGGCTTCCCCATCCTCTGAAAGGCATCATATTTCTTCTCATATTCCTTCGCATCTATGAAAAGTGTTGGCCACCAGAGCCCTTCCTAATGTTACCTTCCTCGCGGTGGCATTCCATTCGATATGGCCCCCACAACTCCTGAATGACATTCCCATAATATATTTGGTCTCTCATGGTCTAGGGCACATATCTGCAAGATCTGGTCAAGGCCTAACTTGTACAACTGTCTTGCGATCAACTAGTAATCTACAGTGTGAACTACCATGTGTCTGTGTTGTATCGTTGTGTATTCCTCTGGGCACCTATATTGGCAATAAATGTTGCAATGTCCTCCATATGTTCTGGTATGGCTTCAATTCGAAATAAATCAGCATCCAAAAATTGATTATCTAATGGACCTCCAGCTTTTCCTGACTCTAGCCGGGAAATATGATATGGTTCCATGTTCAGTCTTCTGGGTTTAACAATCACTTCAAATGTGAATTCCTAAAATAGTAGCAACCATCTATAGATCCTTCCTTCAAGTATAGGATTGTTCACTAAATACACCAGGGCAGAATGATCGGTGAAAATTTTGAACGGGACCCCCAAAAGATATTGTCGAAACTTCTATAATGAACATACCATCACTTCGGTTGTGGTATAATTATTTTACGCTATGGATAATTTCTTGCTAGCAAAATAGATGGGGTGATGAAGATTTCCTGTTATGAAACTAGCTCACAAAAAGATAAAAAAAGATAGATCAACGCCTTAGAATTCAACTTCTTCGAGGGTGCAACCTCCTTTACATTACACAAATGAATGATTCTTCGATGATTCAAATGAAAAAACCTCCTTTCTATATATAGGAGTCTAAGGAGTCACAATATAACCCAGCCGACCTAACAATAATAATATAAAGGCAAAAAAATAACAATAGAGGGATTCTATGGGGCACGGTAATAACAATATGGGGACAATAGGGGCACAAAAATATTAATAACGGATACAACTACAATAGTAATGGGCTATTCACTAGTATTATAGGGACCTATCATGCCCCTCTCCTTCAAAAAAGTGTTGTCCTCAACGCTTGTGTAGTTCTGGATGCTTCTGTATAAAATTCTCATCCTCCCATGTGGAATCTTCAGCGGATAAGTTCTTCCACTTGGTGAGATACTGCGAAATTGATCGATTTCGTAGCTATCGAGTTGTTGTTTCTATGACTGCTTCTGGTTCCAATATAATTTTTCCTTCCTCATCAAGTTCTGGCAATATTGTTTGAACTGGGAGCTTGTTGCCTATAACCTTCTTTAAACATGAAATATGGAAAACTGGGTGCACTCGAGAAGCTGCAGGGAGCTCCAATTTGTATGCCATAGTACCAATCTTTTGCAACACCTTGTACGGACCATAATACTTTGGTGATAATTTATTATCCTTCTTAACTTGCTTGAGGGGCATTTTTTTATATGGTTGTAGTCGTATGAATACCCAATCACCTACATCAAAACTTCTTTCACTGCGATGTTGATCTGCTCGTTGTTTCATTCTATTTTGCGCCAACACTAGGTAATCCTTTAAGAGTTGGAGGACTTGTTGTTGATGCTAGATGTGATGTTCCACTACTTGAACCTTAGAATTTTCTCTTAAATATGATGTGATGGATGGTGGCTGATATCCATAAAGTGCCATAAATGGGGTCATTTTTGTTGCTGTATGGAAGGAAGTGTTATACCACCATTCAGCCAGAGGAAACCATTTGACCCATTGTGTCTATTTATTAGATACAAAGCAACGAAGATATCCTTCCAAACATTTGTTTACTATCTCAACTTTCCCATCAGATTGAGGATGATAAGATGAGCTATGAGATAACTGAGTACCGAGATAAGAAAATAATTATGTCCAAAAATTTCTAGTGAAAATGGGATCTCTGTCACTTACAATAATCTTTGGGTTTCCATGTAGCTTTTGAATTATTTCCATAAATGCAGTGGAAACTGTACTGGCTTTAAATGAATGTGATAATGCACAAAAGTGTGCATACTTGGTAAGTTTTTCAACTACCACCATGATGACACTCTTTCACTTAGACTTGGGTAAACTTGTGATAAAATCCATTAAAACCTCCTCCCAACGTTGGCTTGGAATGGTTAAAGGTTGTAATAGACCCAGGGTCTTAATTGTTTCAACTTTATTTTGTTGGAAAACTAAAAATTCTACCACAAACTTTTGAATATCCGATTTATGGCCATTCCAAAAAAATTCCTTCTTAACCCTGTGGTAAGTTTTTAAAAATCTTGAGTGCCCTCCTAAGGGAGAAGTGTGCAGTTCCATAAGAATCTTTTGTTTGAGTTTGGAATTCTTACAGAGGTATAAGCGATCTTTGTACCATAACGAATCATTTTTCCAGGTAAATGTATCAGATGTATTGGAATCTTGTTGTAACTTTTCAATAAGTGCCCACACTTCTTCATCATTCTTACATTCCTCCCTTGCTTCGTTTGTCCAATCTGGTTGGATAATAGAAATGGCACACAACAATGCTTCCACATCCTCATCCTTTCTTGAGAGTGCATCTGCCACCACATTTTGCTTCCCTTTTTTGTAGATGATTTGAAAGTCATAACCCAACATCTTTGTGACCCACTTTTGTTGCTCTTCAAAGGATAATATTTGTTCTAAAAAGTATTTAAGGCTATCATGATCTGTTTTTACCTTGAAGTGTCTTCCCATTAGGTAGGGTCGCCATTTCTTAAGTGCATGTAGTATTGCCAACATTTCCTTCTCATAAATAGCTTTGTGTAAAAACTTTCCCTTGATTGGACGACTTTCAAAAGCAATGGGTCTTTCATCTTGCATTAAAACAGCACCAATTCCATTTCTTGAAGCATCACATTCCACAATAAAGGTTTTTGTGAAGTCCGGTGTAGCTAAGACCGGTGCTTGGCACATTGCCTCTTTAAGATGTTCGAAGGCCTTTTTTGCTTCTGGAGTCCATGCAAATGCATCTTTCTTCAATAATGTTGTTAGAGGTGCTGCTATTCTCCCATAATTCTTAACAAACTTGCGATAATACCCTGTCAACCCAAGAAATCCTCGCAGATGCTTTATGGATGTGGGGATTTTCCATTCCTTAATGGCTTTAATTTTGCTAGGGTCTACCTTAACTCCTTCATGAGATACAATATGACCTAGATATTCCACCTCTTGTACCCCAAAGAAACATTTGGATCTTTTTGCATATAATTGTTTCTCCTCCAATAGTTGTAGCACCCTGTCAAGATGTTCAACATGATCCTTCCAAGACTTGTTGTAGATTACTATATCATCAAAAAATACTAACACAAATTTTCTAAGGGTTTGAAAATGGAATTCATCAAACCTTGAAATGTAGAAGGTGCATTGGTAAGGCCAAAAGGCATGACCAAAATTCATAATGACCCTCATGAGTTCTAAATGTTGTTTTCGGAATGTCTTCAGTCTTCATTCTGATTTGATGATATCCTGAATGAAGATCCAACTTGGTGAAGTAAATTGATCCATGCAATTCATCCAGTAATTCATCAATGACAGGAATGGGAAACTTATCTTTAATAGTGAGCTTGTTGAGCTCCCTATAATCCGGACACATGCGCCATGATCCATCCTTCTTGTGCACCAATACTACTGGAGAAGAGAAAGAACTTTGACTAGGTTGAATTATACCAGCCTCTAGCATTTTTGCAACCATACGTTTAATTTAACTCTTTTGGGCATAGGGATATCTGTACGGCCTGATGTTTGGAGGAACACTTCCTGGAATCGGATGAATAGCATGATCATGATCATGAATAGGTGGGAGACCTTTCGGAGTCTCAAATGCCTTGTAATGATTGTCCAAGACTTTTTGGAGATCTAGAGAAATAGATGATTTCGACGTGGAAACATCTAGCGAACATAATTGTGCAATTACACCTCTTTGTTCCTTTTTTAGAATCTTTGTCATACCGTTAGAGCTGATTATCTTTCCTGGTTTCCCTGCAATACCCCTTAATTCAACTTCCTTTCCTTCCACAGAAAATTTCATGAAAAGTTCTTGAAAATTAAAAGCTATTGTACCCAAGGATTGTAGCCATTGGACTCCTAGTACAACATCAGCACCTCCCATTGGAATGGAAAGCATTGGGCTAGTCAATACATATTCTCCCATGGATAGCTTGATATTATGGCACTTTCCAGAGCAATTTATTGTTCCTCCATTTGCAACCATCACTTGACACTCTAGTGCTGGATATAGGAAGCAATTCAATTCTTTTGCTACCTTACAATGAATGAAATTGTGGGTACTTCCTAAATCAATCAACACTATTACCTTTTTCTTCTTGATTTGTCCTTCTATCTTGATGGTTTCAGGAGTGGTAATTCCCGCCAATGCATTACAAGATATGGTCAGATCCATTTCTTCTAGGCTTTGTTCCTGGAATATATCCTCTTCTTTTTACCTTTCTTGCTCCTTTTCTTCTTCCTCTTCACAATCTATGTAGACTAATTTCTTCTCAGCACACTTATGACCTTTAGTGTATTTGCTATCACAACTGTAACAAAGCCCTTTTTCTCTTTTTTCTTCCAATTTTTGTGGTGTCAACCTTATAGGTTGTGGAAGACTAGGGGCAACAACACTTTCATCTTTATAGTTGTGAGTGGTATGCTTCCTGGTTGCCATAATTTTGCTTTCCATTTTTCTTGCTAACATGAATGCCTTCTCTAATGAATCAGGTTCCCAAAGGCTAACATCATGTTGGATATTATCTTTTAAAGTCCCTATGAACACATCAATCCTATGCTCCTCTGGAATATCTTTTAACCCTATATTCAATTTTTGGAACTCCTCAATGTGCTCCATTATTGAACCCTTTTGTTTGAGACTTATCAATTGGCTAAAAAAAGTGTTGCTTTTTGTATCCTCATAATGTGTTGTCAATTCTTCCGTAAAAATTGCCCAAGTGATAATTTTTTTACAAGAGCAAAGCCATTGCTACCATATAAACTGATTTGGTTCTAAATATAAAGTTGCAATACGTACCTTTTGTGTGTTTTGCACATTATTGAGATCGAAAAATTGCTCCATCTGTAATATCCATGTTGCGGGATCCTTGCCATCAAACTTCCTCATATCGATTTTTGGAATATGGTGGGTCTTCGATCCAAAATTAGAGTCCATGAAATCATGATTAACATTTCTTTTGTTCTCATCATGAGTTTCCTTTACTACCCTTTCACCATTAGTAAGTATTTCTTGTAGAAAATTTGTCAAATTTGTCTTCAAATCCGCCATGTCTGTCTTCAAATCTGTCTTCAAATCTATCTTCAAATCATCCATCCTAGCTTCCATGCCATTCATCTTAGCTTCCACGCCCTTTATCTTAGATTCCACGCCATTTATCTTAGCTTCTATTAGCTTTTGTTAGAGTGACATTTGTTGCACTTGGTCTTGTAATTTTGATATATCATGTAGCATTTCTTCCTCTTCTTCATGAGTCATGCTAGCGCTTTCAGGTTGCTTACTAGGTGTTTGCATTTTCTTTCCTCGAGGCATCAGTTACCGATAATAATTCTCTACTATGCCCTTTGAATTATTCAAAATAATTTATCAAACCAAGCTTAAGAAAAAATTTAAAAAAATCTACACACCTTTTTTTCGCTTTGTAGGAGCTCGATATTGCCTTTGATGTATCTCTGTAATTTTAGATCATCCATTTCTGAAATTACGACCTGCAATAACCCTCTGTGTCCTCTTTCCAATGCCACCAGTCTGATCCAAATTGGATTCTCCAAGGAAGAGTTATGCCAAATCTCCCACAGTGACCTGATTATAGACTAGTTGAGTAGAGTGAACTTGTACGACATGCCATGTGTCCCTGTTTCAACCTTTGGCTCTGAAAATATATACAAGAATCTACATTCTGTCCTCTTTCTGTACCTTGTTACAAAACTTCAATCCGATTCTCAGAGAGAAAGTTATGACGATTTTCCCCAAGTCAGCTGTTTGGAATGTAATTCAGGAGTCTACAAAAAGACCAACTTCCTCAGATCATATCTCCACAAATATAGTGTGAAAAGCTCTGAAATTCAGATCCGAGGTTCAGTGCCATTTCGTCTCAAATGGGTTTTTTTTCACTTCTGAAACGTCGCAGAAAAAAAGTTATAGCAAAAATGCCATGATGACCTATTTTGAGCAGTGAAACCCTAGAATCCAAAGCTCTGATACCAAATGTTATGAAACTAGCTCACAAAAAGATAAAAAATATAGATCAACGCCTTAGAATTTAGCCTCTTTGAGGGGGCAACCTCCTTTACATTACACAAATGAATGATTCTTCGATGATTCAAATGACAAAACCTCCTTTCTATATATAGGAATCTAAGGAGTCATAATATAACCCAGCCGACCTAACAATAATAATATAAAGGCACAAAAATAACAATAGAGGGATTCTATGGGGCACAGTAATAACAATATGGGGACAATAGGGGCACAACAATATTAATAAGGGATACAACTACAATAGTAATGGCGTAATCACTAGTATTATAGGGACCTATCATTTCCTTCCTTGGGATGATCTAGGATGACCCCCAAAGCAATACCTGATGCATCAATGTGAACATGGAATTTCTTGTTCCAATCAGGATAAACCAGAATCGGTGCACTCACTAGTTTTTATTTTAATACATTGAAAGTGACTTCGCAATCATTTTTCCACTTGAACCTTTCATAATTCTTCAACAGCTTTTCTAGGGAAGTGGTGATCAAGGCATAGTTGTGGATGAACCTCCTGTAGTATCATGTGTGACCAAGGGTAGACCTCAACTGTCGAACACTTGTTAGTAGGGTTATGTTCACGGTCACCGCAACCTTACCGGGATCAACACATACTCCCTCTTTGCAAATAATATGACCCGTAAGTGTTCCAAAGGGGACAAAAAATATGCACTTTTTCAGGTTCAAAGAGATCTACAGTTGCCTACATTGATCAAACATCACTTGGAGCATACTAGAATTCTTCTTGAGTAGACTATAGACGGTCCCATCATCCATGTAAACTTCTAGAAACCAGTGAATATAATCTATGAAAGTAGTAATTACGATCCTTGAGAATATCGTTGGTGAATTCTTGAGTCTAAATGGCATGACATGATATGCATAAGATCCCCATTCACTAGTGAATGTAATTTTCTTCTTGTCTTCTTCTACAATCTGGACCTGATGGTATCCATAAAATCCATTTGTGAAAGAGTAGGCTTCATTCCCCACCATGTTGTCTAGCACTTCGTGACTGAATGGTGTGGGGAAACGATCATGAACACAATCGTTGTTTAAACTTAGATAATCCACACAAACCTGGATTTCATTAGCCTCTTTTTTGTTTTGTATTAAAATTGGGTTGACCCACTCAGCCTCGTCTATTGGAAAAATAAGCCACGTTGCCAACATCTTATCTATCTCCTTTTTCACATTTTATTTGATTCTTTGGTTTAACCTATATGGCCGATGTTTCACTAGTCTTGCATTAGGTTTAATTACAATCTTCATCTCTCCTACCTCCCCCTTAGTTCCTTTTAGCTACAAAATCGATGCAAGGAACAAGTCTGCAAATTCTCATAGAAGATCGAAGATCTTTTTGGTACTTTGCTCGTCCCAGTAATCTCCAATAGAGGCCAGCTTCGGCTTTTCTATAGTGGGCCAATGTTATGTTTCCGCAACTTTAGGGGTAACAACTATGGCCCATTGGTCACATGCCCATCCTCAACACCCCATTCTCTTTCAGTCTCCTTGAACATTAGATACCTTAACTCCTCCAAGTCATCTTCCTTGGACTCTTGGTATAGCTTTCCACAAGCTATGGCTTCATGGAACTTGGATTCATATATGTTATCAAGAGTGTTCTCGCCTATACATCCCTCCACCAGTTGTCTTGCGGTAAGTAAAACTCTTCTAACAGCTTGCAGCGCAGTTTTCATTCTTCATCATTATCTGTGAAGTAAAATTCACTTATAAAATGGGTTTTGATGTAGTTCTAATAGTCGGTTTGTCCCTTTATCTCTTCCTTTACATACCATGCCTTCAGAATTTTTCCTGGAGTGTGTACAAAGTAGTGTACCCATAGGTCTTCTAGAAGCCCTTCACAGGTCCACCTAGCCTCAGAAGCTTGTAGTTGTTATTGAGGGTCAAAGCTCCCTCGTTACTTAAGTAAATTTTGCTGAGAATTCTGTAAAGGCCCAAATCTAACCCTCATTTTTGTCATAATTTCCTGCCATTCTCGGAGATGGTTGCGTTGAGAACCCCACCACCTTTCCTGTGTTGCTTGCAAAGCGACATCTAATAAAGGCACTTTGTGTTCCTCAGGAACAGTTACATCAACTTCATTAAGAAAATCATTAACATGACCTATGATATTGAAGATAGGAAATTCCCGTACCTCAGTACCAACCCAGTTGATCTGATGGATTGTAGTGCAGTGCCTAGTGTTGATCTCATGTCTGCCCTGCTGCCAATCTTCTAGGAGAAGCTGGAGAACGAGAAAAGGTTGTAGCCTTCTGCAGGAAGAAGCCTGTGTACTGGTATAAGACTGCACCAGTACAGAAATATTGTAAAAATAAGTTTTCTTATTAAAAGAATATAGAGACAACTTGCAGCAGGTGGTTTTCACCCACATTGGGTTTCCACCTTATATCATGGTGTTCATGTGTGCTTCTTGTGTGTGATGATCTATTCTGTTTTACTACTCCTGTTTACTGTTCATATGGTTAATAAAGTTTTGGTGCACTAACTAAAGATCAACATTTAATGGATTAACTGAATCATAAGTTTACTGGATATACGCTAGTTTCATTATACACAGTTGCGTGTACACGCAGGTTCCCTTAATTGAAGTAGCGTATATGAATCTGAGTATGGAAATGAAAAAGTTATATTGATTTGATAATACTGATTCACCCCTCCCCTCAATATTATTTCCAACAATTGGTATCAGAGTAGGTCCTTTGGTAGAAGCTTGATCGCTTGAAGGAGATCCGTAGAACAATGGGAAAGAAGCTTAAGAAGAAGGTGCCTAAGAAGAAGAAGATATCTCAGAAGAACTATGACAGTGGGAGAATCGATTGGGGAATATGTGGAAGAAGCACTTCAGATTCAGAATCACTTCAGAATGAATATGAACAAGCAAAATAACTATCAGGTATGAATTTTTTATCCTCTGGTGATACATTTATCCATCCATTTGAAGATGATGAAAGTGATAGCGAAACAACTGAATTTTATCTTATGGGTGAGCAAGAAAGATATCAAATAGAGGCATAATTTAAAAGGCTTACAGGCAAAATTAGAGATCAACAAGATCTATTGAACAAAAGGGAATGTGCCTTCAAAGAAGAAGTTACCAAACTAAAAGCTCAACTAGAGGAAGGAAACAAGGTAAGGAAGCTATTCAAGGAAAAATGTCAAAAGTTGCAGGATGAAGTGACATCATTAAGAAATGAAGTAAATGAAAGGAGCACAACAATCAAGAAACTCAGAGAAAGATCCAGTTACTATGAAAGTCTTGAAGCCACAATCCTCTCGCTAAAAGAAGATCTTGAAGAATCAAATAAGCAGAATAAAGAACTACTCCAAGCTCTTGAAAAACAAGAAAACGAAGTTCTTGAATTAAGACACCAATTGGAAAGAGGAAGAAAACCTGAAGAAAACATGAAGAAGCAGTATTATGAAAAGGAAGAGCAACTTCAGGTTGAGGTAAATATTCTAAAAGATAACTTAGAATAAAAGGATAAGCTCTTATGATTTCAAGATAGTACTAAGATCTTGGATGATATTCTTAGTAGTCAAAGGTCTCCTGCTATCAAAACTGGTCTTGGTTTTCATGAATCTGTTGAAGGTGAATCTAGTTCACAAAATAAGACAAGGAACTCTAATGCACAATCTGAAATACTCAACAAGGAGATGAGAGGTCAATCCCATCAACAACCAAGGAAAGAAATTCTTCAAAAAAAATATTTTACTCCTCTGATGAATAGTGTTGAATGTTATGTATGTCATAATCTTGGACATGTTGCAGTCAGATGCAGAAGTAGAATGGTTCAAGACCATCACACAGAAAGATCATCACATTCCAGGTACTTTAAGGGATATTGTTTTTCTTGCAATATGTTTGGTCACAAAGTTTTTGATTGCTACAGAATGAATATGAAACATGTAAGATGTTATGCATGTAACAAGCTTGGACATATAGCAAATGAATGCAGGAACAAAGTATGGGCACCATACCAAAAGGAGAAAACATCATCACACTTGAGGATATGGAAGAAGAAGGAAGTACTGTCAGAAAGATGTGGCACAGCACAATGTACAGACATAACAGACTCAGAGGAAGCTAAAGGTGTAAAACTTCAGTGTTCTCAATCTCATATGCAAGTTTCATAAATAGAAGTCGCGTATATACGCGAGTTTGACAGTGCACAGTTGCGTATATGTCAGTTTGAGAAAAGCAGTGGGACAGGATCAGGAAAAGGGTCTGATATGATTCAGTCCATTACTTGCTTTGTTTGATAATGGTTACAATCTTCTGATCATGTGTGGAAATGTATTGATACTTGTAAGATGTTTAAAAGTGTTTTGATCCTAACTTGTTGATGATGATGCCTTGATACTTCTTACTGATATATGCATGATCAGATCTGACAGTAAACAAGATGGCACAAGTTCAGGGGGAGCATATACTTTTAATAATACATTGTTGGCATTATGGTTAGTAGTCCTTGGTGATGATGCTTATATGGTTAAATGGTACATCTTGCTATGATATGGTTATGAGTTTTCCATGATAAAATATCTTATGATTCTTGGGGTTACATAGTTGATGTTTAGATCAAATTTGTGGTTGATTGTCTGATGATGCATATATGATGCTTACATGGTGATCTTCATAAGGATAAAGAGAAGTACAAAGCTTGAATACACATATTCATTACTTGATGACTAGTCACTCATATGTTGCTGCCGTCATATGCATAAAGATCATATAATACAGTTATGATGCAGGATTCCTATAGTTCTTGGCACTCATGTGGATGAGGTTTGTTGCTATTAATGATATCAAGAAGTCTTGACAAATGATCTTGAGCTCAAGATACATAGTGCTGGATACATGGATGATTACTCAAAGTTGCATTGTTGGAGACATGATGATGATGAGTTCTTACCTATATGATGATAGGTTGATACTTACATATGTTGATTGAGGCAGATGTTCCCAAGTGATGATACATGGATGATATATAAGATCATGCAGATCTTGATGTTGATGAGATGGCTATGGTGTTCTTCACATATGATATAATGTGAATGATTTTGTATGTCATATGCAGAATTCATTCATGGAAGGCAATGATAATATTCAAGAGGATGAATTGATATCTATATGCAGACATATCTTGTCACAGGTTGATGCTATCTACACTAATGGACATATACAGGTTGCTGGTCTAGATGCTTATGGAGCAGATCATACACTGTGTGTGATAGTTGTTGATGACTATCATGGTCTTATTTAGATATTTGGTCTCTGTTATAAATGTCATATATATCAATGTAAAGGTCATATCAAGACTCAGGATGTAATAGTTTGTCTCTATCTATTGTAGTCATTTGATGAATCCCTTTTTGGTTACATGATGTATTTTGTACCCCCTGTTGTTGGGAAAAGTATCCAATACGGAATGACCCTATCCCACTCTAAGGGTGATAGTTCCTTAGCAACAATCAAAGCAAAGCTATCTGAGATTACTTCTTTATGAGATGTAAAAGAGGGGAGAAAGAGATCCACTAACCGATGTCTTTCGCTAATGATTGATCCAATCTTCTCTCCTTGTTGCTTGCCCCCAGCTCCTTGCTCTTTCACTGGCCCAGCTACACCAAGATCCTGCAAAATGGCAAGAGAGGGAAACTACAAGAAGCATACATTCATAATTGATTCAAGGATTAGAATAAATCAAATACACAAGTATAACAACACACCATTGAGACACATGCATATAGAAGAACCTCAAATGCTTTATTAATGGAAGAAGTAAGGTTCAGGAAGTGATACAACCATAAGAGGCCCAATCCAGCATCACCTTCCCAGCAGAAAGAAATCTCCTCTTCACCTCCTTCAAAGCAAATCACCCAATAGTTCTAAACTCAAACCAACAACAATTCTTTACATTCACAAGATTCCAGCCTCTAGATCTCATGGGAGAGAGACCCATATATAGGAGTTTGGAGAGAGGATGAGTCAGCCTGAGATGTGACTAGTGTCCTCTCCTACTCCAGTTCTTCTTCAGTTCTTGAGTCCACTTGGAGGTTCTTGCTTCCACTTGGAGATCTAGACCCTCTTACTCATCACCAGTCGAATTCCCTGATCCAAGTGTCATTTTGGAAGCTTCCTGGGCATTGACACCTTGAGGAATGACTGTGCCACATGTCCAAACTCGCCCAGCGCAGGTAGCCTTCTTTGCAGTTGACATTCAACGCAGGTAGACAGTGGAGCAGTTGACATTCAGCGCAGATGCTCAGTGGAGCAGTTGACATGATCCAGAATTGCCTTGTTTTTGAGTGTTTTCAGGTGGAGAACTTTTATTCAGTGTTGTGGTTTGCTGACCTTGTTCCTCTAGGGGTAGGAACAACATGTTTAGGGACTTTGGATCCCTTAGATTATGGACATTTCATGCTTCATGCTGTAAGGCACAAAAATGTCTATAACAGTTGCCCCCTAAAGTATGAGGTCGTTTATCGGGTGAAATGCTTTATCAGGAGGATCCGAAGTTCATTCAATCGCTGAGAGGTGACCTGTAATAAGATACAATACATTATTTTTCATACTGCTTTCATGATCTAGCTGAGGCGGGCATTCCCATGCTCAGCTTTATAAATACATTTTTGTACATAGAACAGACGATCGTCTGATGGTAGACTGATAATTTTGGTGAAAATTATCATCCTTTGAGTAGGATGATCATCTGCTGCAATGATGTACATGTCAAATGTTTTTATTTTTCCTGAATATATATCGCAGCCCGGATGGATGAAACTAGATCTGGGGTCTTCAAACTCGTTCGATCTTCACTCTAAGTACAAGTCGATCCATGTGAGAATTGCGCTGAAGTCGAACATGGAAAGACATCGCTTGATTACCGGTCAATGATGTAAACCGTTAACAAGCGCGAGAGGAATCACCGATAATGATAATGACCCTTAGGGTACTGCAGTACAATTCACGTGGTGTGAATAAAGGACTTGGTGTCGAACACCACGCAAAATCTTCTGGTCGAAGGTCATTGATGTATACCTGTCGCCGGAAGTGAGAAACTTGCCATTGAGGCATGCAAGCTTCAAAGTACTGAAAGGGGGTGTTCCTAGATCAACTCCTTGGATAATGAGCTGATGTCGACAAGGAGTGATCCGTCAAAGGAGGGCCTTAATGAATCCCACATCAATGACACGGAACGGAGCTAATGATTTTAATGGAGGTGAAAACAATCTGTGACATATGATTCAGGGTGGCGGTCATGAAAGGATGAAAGATGACGTATGGTAGTGGATGGGACACGGTTGACTCTTTCTGAACAATATCTCTTGAACATATAACGACACTGATGCGATGGATCGGTAGCATTACCCCAAATGTGGATGGTTTGGCGAGACCATGGCGATGAGACCGGTGAATGAAACAACCCAACCCGATGTGGTACGGAGGAAAAGTGTCATGTTCAAGAGCGACTTGCTACCATTAAAGCTTTGAGGTTCTCCCAATTTTTCCCCAGTCATTTCTGACCAGTACCTCTTTATTTTTGTCAAGCTTGAGGAGGATAACATATGCTTGTTCTATAACCTGCCCTTCGGGCAAGCCCATCGCTATGTTTTAACGAGCCTAGCGATAGGGAAACTCGTTCTTGTCTAAAGACAAGTTTGTCGCTATTTAATCATTTTAACGAGTCTAACGACAAGGAAAACTCGGTCCTTTTCATTTTTAGAGAGTCTGAAAAGGTACAGAAAGTTAACTCCAAAATTCCTTTTTCGTCATCTAATCCCTTAAGTCCGAAAAAGTATAAAACAATACAGAAGGGATGAGTTTTCGATAACTTTAACGAGCCGAATAAAACAAGCGCTCGACCTTTTTGTGCAATAATCCCTCAGGTCCAAAAAGATTAAAATCTAGAGGAGGGATAGCTCTTCCGGTCCTTTTAACGAGCTGGAAGGCAAAACTCGGCAAACTTTTCATATTTTACGAGTCAGTTGAAAAGAGCTTAAAGAAGACTCGTCTTTTGAGGAACGAGTGATAAACAGTGATAGCAACTAATTCCAGGTACAGGTTGGAATTTTCCAATCACGGCAGTGTCACAAGGATGGCTAGGCGAAATCACTCTTCGCAGCTGTTCCTCAAAATAGGTAAACAATCATATGGAGGTGAACGATCGGCCAAATGAAAGTGGAGGTGGCAGGTGCAAACACGACCAAGGCTTTTATGGCTGATAAATTTACGATCACAGCGGTTATTTACCAGGATAGGTTCATTTTTTATTTAAAAATGAGCTTAAACTCTGGAGGAAACATTGCTCACTGCTTTTATTTATTTTTTAACGAGCATGAAGACCGCATTAAAACTGCTCGGATCTTGCGTTTATTTTTTAACGAGCATGAACTTTATGCTAAAACTGCTCGATGATAAGTTTGCATGCCCCCAGCATAATAACGCAAATCGAGGTGCATGCCCCCCAAGCTTCATTGCATTCAACTCGGTGGTTGGAATGAAGGTTTACCTTTGAGACTCGGAAAGGGGATTTGTTTCATTTTTTAATGAGGTTGACACAGTAAAAGAACTATCCTCATTAATCTTTGTTTCATTTTTTAACGAGGTTGACACGAGATTAGAACTGTCCTCGGAGCCCACTGTATTTACAGTATTTCTATTAGGGCGATGATCCATGCCGACAAAATATTTAGGAATCTTCTGAATCCATTAGATACAGAAGATTTCATTTTGTAGGTTTCCACCGTGGCCACTCCCGCCAGATTACTTGGAGGCGGTAGGGCGAAAGTACCCATTAAGGCAGGGTCTTTTAGGAGGCCTACCCCAATATTTTGAAGCGAATGATCGCTTCCATGGATCATTGGAATGCTTCCCGTAACTTGTGAACTGTCGGGGAGGAAAGTTTGTTGGTCGACGACTGTAATTCTTCCTTGAAAGGGAAATGCGATCTTCCTGAAGTAGGTCGACACCACTGCGGCCATGGCATATATCCAGGGCCTTCCCAGTAGGATGTTGTAATCGAGGTTTCCATCAATTACTTCAACATCAATTCCTACTGTTTTGCCCCCCAGTTCAACTTGCAAGTCACTTAAAATCCCGTATGGAGTGTATGATCGTCCATCAAATGCTTTTAACGTAGTTGATGATTTCGACAAGGGTGGTGAGCCTAAATTTTTCCAGCAACTCATCGACATAAGACATGTAGATGCCCCCTCATCAATAATTGTTCGATGAACAGTTTTGTTGAGGGCTTTCACTTGAATAAGGAAAGCTAGTTGAGCTGGTAACTGAGGGTCATATCCTTTATGATCAAAGGCCACAAGATTGGAATCCATTGGGCCAATCCCACCTATTGCTGATGATAAAGCTTGCTCTTGGGAGGGGCAATTTTGCGGCACCTCAAGTGTCGACATAGCGGACGACGATTGAGCCAGGTCCTCTATTATATTATAATTCTGTGCTATTTTGGCACGAGGATTAAATGTCGATTTGTGTACTACTCCCTTTGGCGACTTTATCATTGGTTCAGGAATGTTGGGTGGCACAACTTCGGTTAAAGTTGTCATCGAACTACTAGGTTGTTCAAAAGCCTTTTTATTCGACAGCCTTGGATTCCCGTAATCTTTATTCCTTGTCAAAGCATCATTTTGCTGCTTCGAGACAGACAACATAAGCACTTGGGATCGGGAAGCATTTTGATTAGCAACCAGATTTTGACCTGGGTTGGGAAACGGATCAGTCAATACTGCTGGGGTTTTTGAACTCTTAAAGAGTTTCTTAACTTCAGCTATATGTGGACAATCTTTCGTCCAATGATCCTCATCGCATATATGACACCCTGCCGGGGGTTTCCTTTTTCTCCCTTTCTTTTTCTTCTTGCCCTCTGGTTGCTTCAGTCGTTTGCCCTTGTCGATCGACATGGCATTTACTTCTGAGGCAAGAAGTTCTTCATTTGCATTTTGACTAGAAATTTTGTGTTTTCTAATCACGCCATCGCCGGCGTGAGAGTCATTGTTTGATTTAGGAGGAGGAGGAATTGAGAATTCCGGTCTAGGGGCGTCAGGTATTTTGTCATAGAGCGTGCCGGACTGAGTATAGACCAAGTCCAGATATTGCGCACGAGCGATAACCTGCTCTTCCGTTACGACTCCCCCCCTTTGCCACATCTTCCGTGATGGCAGGAAGTAATGACTTGATAAACCATTCAGCTAATAGCTGATCGGGAACGTACGTTTTTACCATCCTACGACGACGTCGCCACTCATGTATATGATCAGATATGTGGGTGGCAGTCGTCTGTTTGAAGTTGGTAAGGAGTTCTGTTCCCGTTTCATTCCTTATTGGTAATTGAAAATGGGTTAAAAAGGTTGTGGCTAAGGTACTGAAGTTGTCGAACGAAGCTCTAGGCAATTCAATGTACCATTTTTCCGCTGGACCCGTTAACGTCCTCTGAAAGAGGCGAAGTCTTATCGAATCATCATTCAGGGTGTTCGATGAACACCATAGATGGAATGTCATCACATGATTCGACGGGTCTTCACCCGGATTTCCATTAAATTTAGGAATATCTGACGGAAGTTTATGTGGAATCGTTGGCCACCAAGGGGCATAAGCAATTGGATCATTCGTCAGCCGGTTTAGATCTGGTAATTCTAGAGTTGCTGCAAAGGGCAACTGTTGATTCAGGTTAGGCGAAGCATACCCAGGATAAGATGGGATCGCCTGAGCAATGGATCTTTGCAAACCAGCATAACGCTGGCAACTTTGACAAGGTTGATGGGCATAACCATTATAGTATGGTTGCCCATTACTTACAAAGACTTGTTGCTCAGGTCCTTGATATGATTGCTGGAATGGCGGTTGTTGAGATTGAACCAACTCTGGTTGTTGGACCATTTGTTGTTGACCAATACTGGATGATTGACCAGGATGAGGAGTCACAGTACTTGTTTGAGCCTGAGTCGCTCCAGATAAGGAGGCACTACCCTGAGATTGTGATTGAGTCGTTGAGACAAGAGGTTGTTGTATTGCAACCTGAGAAACTTGGGGTTGACATACAACAGGTGGAGCTTGTACTTGCGACACATTCATTATAGCAGGTATGGTGGGAATATTCGACACAGGGTGTACTGGTTGCATTGAATATACAACCCCTGGTTGTTGAGGCAGTATTGGTACCCAACCGCTGGATGTAATTCCAGTTTGACCTGAACTTTGTTGTAAACTCCCATATGGTTGTTCTCTGGGAGGGAACAATGAAAGAGCATACTGCCCTCCATATGGTGGAAATCCAGTACTTAAAGGGTAAATTGGCCTTTGAAGACACATTGGATCAATTTGTTGAGTTTCAACATAAGAAATACCAGATGATAATCCGGATGAAGAAATAGGAACTAACCATGTCGTCGTCCTTGATTGGACTCCGGCTTGTTGTTGACAATTTTCCGGGACAGATGGTATACCAGCGAACATCGTTGGAGTAGCAGCAGGAGGCTCTGCTGCTGCTGTGTCGGACGACACGGTCCTAGATGTCGACGATTGTTCAGACATATCTAGTCTATCCAAAAGATTTCTTAGCGATTCTACAAGAACTTACGATGCCAAAAGACTAACTTCGAAGATCAACGAGGGAATGGTGATGATTATCCCGTTTAAAATAAATTTTAACGACGCTTAGACACAACTTGCTTTTTCACTTTTAAAGAGTCGAGAAAAAGCTAAAGATGACTCTAGTCTCCTTCGATGTTTTAACGAGCCCGAAGTGACAAATGCTCGGATGGACTTTTTCAGTTATAGAGTTTGAAAAAGGCCAAAAGAAACTACTCTGGAGTTCTAGGCAGAGGGTGTGCCAAACTTTTCGCAAAACCACAGAATACGTTTTACGGTACGGGTGGTCGATCTTCGTGAATGCTGTGTTCACTGCATTGCGATCAGTAGGGCGGCCGACACGGCTTCCTATGGATAAAGGCTTTGTTCCTATAGGGGTCTCCCAATATATACGCGACGGTACGTGGGAGCACAAGTCCGTATTGATACTTATCGCTTCACCGTGGAGGAATCACCCAACCACTCAACGCTAAGATATCACGTTTAACGACGCCGGAACACGTCTCTAGCTTAGACCTCTATGTGTTTGCGTTATGTTTCAAAGCATTGTTATGTAAATTCAATTTAGTTTAGGTTGATCTTGTTTAGCAGTTTGCCTATATGGATCACCACGAGATGTATGGTACAACTCCTAAATGCAGTCTAAAGATGAGAAGCAAGCTTTTTCAATCTTTTCAACTTATGAAAATCTTAACTACTGAGGGAAAAGAAAGACATCATCTTTTCACACAGATCATAGAGCACACACTAATGCACTTTTTCCTAAATCAACATGCAAGCTGTCAAAATGCACATGCACAATGCAGGTATTTCTTTTCTCTTTCTTAATGTTGGTGTACTACAAAAAGAAAGCTGTTGTATAACTTTGGATTCAATTTCAAGTGAAAGCAAACAAGCTTTTGTCCAAAATCAAAAGACACCTTAAGATTTACTTGTTTCAACACTAGAAATACATAAATTCAAACCATATGATGAAAGCAAAAGCTCAATCAGCTATGAACAGCAAACAAACTAACTCTTAAGATCAGAACGACACTTATCACAGGTCTAGATCTAAGAGGCCACAGCAAGACTAGTTCACTTTCGTTATGGGAAACTGCAAATGATGTAAGAAATACACAAAGAACAAATACAGTTTCTTTATACAACCGAGGCGGAATAGTGGCAAAGAAAGGTGGTTTCAGATAGGTACATTGACTGATAACAGGCTGCAAAAACAGGGATGAAAACAGGGCAACAGAAAGCAGAGAACCCCAGTTGCACAAGGCCACACTGGTTCAGCGCAGGTAGAACACTGTCAGTTTGACATTCAGCGCAGGTAGCCCCTTCGGGACCTGCGATGAAATGTAGACTGCCTTCACAGTGCCTGCAATGAAGAGAGAAACTCTCGTTTCTCTTGGGTTCTGGGTCACAGATTGCTAAAAAATCAACAGTTTTTGGCCAAATCAAAGCTACCAATCAAGTACACACTAAAGGATGATTCAAAGGAGGATGAAAAGCTATCACTAAGAGCTGTTCAGAGTCCTTGTGGATCAGCTCTTCAAATCATAAACATGCCCAGAAACTGAGCTAGAGTAGTTGCCCTCTACTTTGCATTTGAAAGATCCAAATGCAGTTCGATTCGGTACTCCCTGTGTTTAGGAAATGAATAGCAAAAACACAAACAACCAACAAGATACGATTCCCCAGTGGAGTCGCCAATTTGTTGTTGGGAAAAGTATCCAATACGGAATGACCCTATCCCACTCTAAGGGTGATAGTTCCTTAGCAACAATCAAAGCAAAGCTATCTGAGATTACTTCTTTATGAGATGTAAAAGAGGGGAGAAAGAGATCCACTAACCGATGTCTTTCGCTAATGATTGATCCAATCTTCTCTCCTTGCTGCTTGCCCCCAGCTCCTTGCTCTTTCACTGGCCCAGCTACACCAAGATCCTGCAAAATGGCAAGAGAGGGAAACTACAAGAAGCATACATTCATAATTGATTCAAGGATTAGAATAAATCAAATACACAAGTATAACAACACACCATTGAGACACATGCATATAGAAGAACCTCAAATGCTTTATTAATGGAAGAAGTAAGGTTCAGGAAGTGATACAACCATAAGAGGCCCAATCCAGCATCACCTTCCCAGCAGAAAGAAATCTCCTCTTCACCTCCTTCAAAGCAAATCACCCAATAGTTCTAAACTCAAACCAACAGCAATTCTTTACATTCACAAGATTCCAGCCTCTGGATCTCATGGGAGAGAGACCCATATATAGGAGTTTGGAGAGAGGATGAGTCAGCCTGAGATGTGACTAGTGTCCTCTCCTACTCCAGTTCTTCTTCAGTTCTTGAGTCCACTTGGAGGTTCTTGCTTCCACTTGGAGATCTAGACCCTCTTACTCATCACCAGTCGAATTCCCTGATCCAAGTGTCATTTTGGAAGCTTCCTGGGCATTGACACCTTGAGGAATGACTGTGCCACATGTCCAAACTCGCCCAGCGCAGGTAGCCTTCTTTGCAGTTGACATTCAACGCAGGTAGACAGTGGAGCAATTGACATTCAGCGCAGATGCTCAGTGGAGCAGTTGACATGATCCAGAATTGCCTTGTTTTTGAGTGTTTTCAGGTGGAGAACTTGTATTCAGTGCTGTGGTTTGCTGACCTTGTTCCTCTAGGGGTAGGAACAACATGTTTAGGGACTTTGGATCCCTTAGATTATGGACATTTCATGCTTCATGCTGTAAGGCACAAAAATGTCTATAACACCCCCACTATGCATGGGAAGGATGATGTAATATTTTAGTCATGTACAAACAATTGGTATCTGGTATATCCCCACTTGGTTGGGTGGATGAGTCAATATTGGTATATCCCCACTTGGTTGGGATATGGATGTATGTATGAGTCCTTGGTGATAGGAAGGTCATTTATGATGTATAGAGTCATGTTCTTCTTGTAGAACATCTTTTTGCAGACCTTGCTTACAGTCAGGGGGAGCATGAATAGCACACTTCAGCAAAGCAGAGATTTCAGCATGTACTCAAAGGGATCATAGACAGATTGGTACACCTTGGCATATACAAAGGGGGGGCTCAATCAGTGATTTCAGCAGGTACTCAGGGGGAGTATGGACAACAGAATGTATATCAAGGAAGAGAATATCTTGGTCCGCCCTTTGCCCTTGATGTTAAAGGGGGAGAGTGACTTGGTATGGTTGTTGCCATCAAGTCCAAAGGGGGAGATTGTTGGCATTATGATGCATGTGTTGTACTTGATGGAAACCCACTTGTAGAAGAACAACTCACTTATATATAACTAGATGAATCTACAGAAGAGATATCAGATGTGACAGAATACATGGGTTGCAGGACAGCTCAAAGGAATCAATACAGATTTAATGAACAATGACAACTCATTAATATGACAGTTCTCAGTATGAAAAGTTAGCTTTGACATCAAGTCCAAAGGGGGAGATTGTTGGCATTATGATACAGGTGTTGTCCTTGATGGCAACTTACTAAGATGACAGATCACAGTTCAGGCTCACAGAATGAAGAAAAAGAGATATACGCAGGTCCCCCTTGATAAAACCGCGTATACACGCGGATTAGCCGACTAAAATATGTGTATACGTATACACGCACTTTAATGCAATGGAAGGGGCGTACATTGGGTTTTGGTCCATGGTATTTAGTCCTTAGTATTTGGACCTATGGTTTTGGACCATGGAATCTCGTCTAAAGTGTTGAACCCAGGTATTTGGTCCAAGGTATTGATTATTTATGGTTTTGGACCATGGTATTGAGTAAGGCCTAAGACTATAAAAGGAGAAGAAGATCATTAGGGAAAGGCATTCGGAAAGTCTTGAATATCTGATGAAGTATGAGATCTAGTATGTAGGTTATGGGTTCATGATGCTTTGCTTGATCTGAGCTAAGGAGGAATCTCACCGGTTGATGGAGAACAAGATCTAAGCATAGATCAGAATCAAATTGTTTGGAATGAATCATCTTTATATGGTTTAATTATGCTTATTCTAGATATGTATACTGACGCATGTAATGTTCTGATCTGGGTATAACTTAAGTTTGAAATAGCTGCAACTCATGAATGAATATTTACAGATGTATACGCTGGTTGACTTTGATAAAAGCATGTACATACGCAGGTTATATACATATAAGTAGCGTATACCATATACACTATCATATTTGAAGTTACAGGTGGTTTTGGTAGTTGATGCAAAGTCTGAGTTCTGGTGACTGTTTACTGGTGTCAGTATTCTGCATATTCAGATTGGTTGATTATGTTTAGCTTCAGTATTGATGGATGAGATCCATAATGGATTAGGGTCATAATGACTTATCTTTATGTGATCTGATGTACTAGATCTGGTTGCTAACATACGTATTATCCTTGTATATGTAATGATCTGGGTATGTCTGAAGTAAGGACGTGTAGCGAAGTTATAAGTAAGCAATTGATGACATATACGCTGGTTCACTTTGGTGAAGTTGCGTATACACGCTGGTTCTACACTTCTAAGTAGCGTATGCACTCTGATGCATGATTTTTGATGATACAGTTGGATCTTAACATTGTTGTAGAGTTCTTTGTTTTGGTGATTGCAGTTTGTTGACTGGGTTTCAGTGATTCAGTATTGGGTGATTCAGAGATTGATGATTCTAGTGTTGATTGATTGTGTGTTTCAATGATATTGATGGGTCCGGTATGAAAATTGGATGAAACGTGGCCTTCAGATTATGATGATGTGTTCCATGAGTATCCAGTCTGAAAAATTTATGAAACGTGGTACCTGGAGGAAGAAAGAGAAGGTTGTAGCCTTATGTAGGTCAGCACCTACGTACTAGTACATCATCTAGTACAAGAGCTAAGGGGGTGGTAGCTCCCTTCCAGTAGCAGCTGGAAAACAAGTGAAGGTTGGAGCATTCAGTAGGCCGGCACCTACGTACTAGTAAAAGGATCGGCTAGTACAAGAGCTAAGGGGGTTGCAGCTCCCTTCCAGGAGAAGTTGGAGAATGAGAGAAGGTTGTAGCCTTCTGCAAGAAGAAGCATGTGTACTGGTATAATACTGCACCAGTACAGAAATATTGTAAAAAAAAGTTTTCTTATTAAAAGAAGATAGAGACGACTTGCAGCAGGTGGTTTTCACCCACATTGGGTTTCCACCTTATATCATGGTGTTCATGTGTGCTTCTTGTGTGTGATGATCTGTTCTGTTTTACTGCTCCTGTTTACTGTTCATATGGTTAATAAAGTTCTGGTGCACTAACTAAAGATCAACATTTAATGGATTAACTGAATCATAAGTTTACTGGATATACGCTAGTTTCATTAGACACAATTGTGTGTACTCGCAGGTTCCCTTAACTGAAGTAGCGTATATGTTATGAGTATGGAAATGAAAAAGTTATATTGATTTGATAATACTGATTCACACCCCCCCCCCTCAATATTATTTCCAACAATCCTCTCTTCTCCCTGCAGTCAATTGGTATAGTTGATCCAACAACTCAGGTGCTTCTCTGTCATATGTTCGTTCAGTGAATCTTGGCCCTTAGTAGGGGTCTAGAGGTTGGATCACTCTGGTCCCTTCTACTTCAAATTTCATTGTGTCCTTCTTCAAATCAATTATAGCATAGTTCTCAAAGGCCCAAACTATTCCAAGTAATGTTGGGTAGGGGTTTTTGTCCCCCATGATGTCTATTACTTCAAAATCAACATAGGTTTTCACCCCTCATATTTCAACTTATACTTCTTCTAACCTTCCAACTAGGAGATACGATATTGATTTTCCATACGTAGTTGAATCATAGAGAAATCCAACTTAGGCCTGCCCAAGGCTTCCCAAGTCTTCCATAGTAGTATATTCACATATGATCCTAGGTCTAACATTGTATGTTTAATCTTAAAAACTGCAATATGAACATCGATCTGGAAGTCCCTTCTTGTTCTCTTCTTGTTCCTGTGCATCCTCCATGAGTATCTCTCAAGAAAATTAACGGATATGAATCCTTCTTCCACCACCCTATCCTTTTTAGTCGTTTTAAGGCTTTCCTGCAACTTCACAAGCATCTGGTCATCATTCACAATGTGTAGAAATAGCTTGAACCATTTTTTTATTTTTTAATTATAAAGTTGAGGTGGGTCTGAACTCCTGGGCTTTGAAACCTCTGGTTGTTCCCCGTGGGACTCCCCATTCAGAGTTAATTTATTAAAAGTCTCGACATCTTCCTTGTAGTACTGCTTCTACTGATCAAGATTGCATAATTGCTTCGATGAGGTCGACCTTATAATTTTTGGTTGTTCAGTTGTTACCCAATCAACTCTAGCCTTATCCCCCCCCCAAGTAACTATATTAATTTTTGAGAGGGTAGCTCTCTCAGACATCCTTGATTCATCATTAATCAAAGTTTCTCCCCTTTGGCGGTTGCTCTCTTCCCACCTGGCAATCATCTCCGGACAATCTTCCATTGCATGTGTGTTGACCTTGCACTAGGAGCACCAAGGTATTCTTAGTAAAGGGAAATCTCTTGGAACATGACCCTCCTTATCACATTTATAGCAGAGGATCATACCTCTTCCTCCTGTTCTTCCTCCCCTTGTTCCTCCACCTCCTCCTCCTCGAGGGGTCTCATTAATCTGATAAGAAAATTAATTCAATCGATTTTATAAGGCATCTAATGCTCTACATTGATCTGTGTGGTGTGTTGGTGAGCCACAAAATTCACAAAAAGTGTTGTTTGGAATATTGGAATACTTTTGTAGGATTAGACAAAGGTTAGGGATATGTCCATACATTCTGCATATCTCACAATATTCAATTGGTGCCGCACACTTTTGGTTTGGAAATGAAACTAAGTGTGTCTTGTGTAGCTACCTTGCATATCGATCTGCGCAACTCCGACAACAGGTAAATATGTGGATGTCCCTGTTGACATGGAGGAAGTGCTTGGTCCTCACAACCTTGGGCACTTTCTGGCGTGATGCCCCTCAATGAGGTAGTTGGTACACCATACATGCGGTCGCGCAAGTCGAACTAGTTGTAGGTCCCTCGGCTTCTCCGTCAGATCCACAATCTAATGTTGCAATCCCAAAATAGAGGGGTCATGGGAAGATGCCCCCCCTAATGTTCATGTGAGTATTTGTTCATAGCCTCAGTTCGATTTGCTTGCTCTAAAGTGTCTTGTAGACTATCAATATTTTTTTAATTCCATGGTGTGCAAGTCAGCGATAGCAATGCTTTAATGAACCAATCTCATTGATGGTTAGGGTTGATCGGATAGATCAACTTACAATTGCATCTTTGAATCTATGCATTAGCTCCCATGCAGTATCTCCTTTTCGTTGCTTGATTTCCCATAACTCATACAACCATTGAAAGTTATTCTAAGGGAGCTTAAACTTCTGAAATAAACTCTTGCCTGACTTCATCTACCATTGGATTCAGTTTCAATGCAGACCATTTAATAAACCATCTCAATGCTCTTTCCTGAAGCGTGGTCTAAAATTCAATCAGCTTTGTAGCATCTGGAGTCTAGCGAACCCTCCAGATAGCTTCACATAGGTACCAATATTGATCTACATCTTCATTCCCCCTATCAGGGAACTCGAGATATTGGGTAAAGGATACTGCCATGGTTGGTTGAGCTTGAGGAATAAGTATATATCCTTGAGAATTTGGTTACGATGACCCTTGGATACCTATACTATTGTTACTACTCTTCTGGCTAATGATAACATCGTTGTAGGTTGTGTGCACGCTATGAACCTTTATAAATTTAATTAACTTGGATAAAAATTGATCAGGGTTGCACTAAAGTACCAATGGAAGGTTGGAGGAGGGACTCCCTAGGTTGTTGGGTAGCCAACCGAAACCTTTAGAGGACACATCATTCTCATAATACAATCTTCTCATGGTAAAGTGCAATATCATCGTTTAGGACTTCCTCGAGGCTCGTGCAACCCATTTCTTCTGGAGTTCCCATTTCTGCTGGCAGGGTGGAGTCTCTACTATTCTTTTGATCCTTTGTCACTATCATTATCTCAGCTCCTCCTATGGAACCAATCTTTATCCTAGCACTATCTCCACTGCTCTGCACCTTTAGTTGACTTCCTTCTCTTTCCCGATATTCTAGACTTCTAAACACCACTCTTTATTGGTGTATTCCTCTCCTTCTTTTATCAATCTTCTGTAGGGCTCTTTCCCACCATTCCTCGTATATCTGCGATCTTCCTGAGCAGAAGTTGTACTACAAGGAAGTTGTCTAGAATTTAATAAATTGACTCTAAAAGGGGAGTCCTAGGGGGAACATCCAGGGGTTTCAAAACCCAGGAGCTCAAACCCACCTCAACTTTATAATCGACCCACAACGAAATGGTTCAAGCTATTTCTACAGATTATGAATGATGACTAGATGCTTAGGAAGTTGTAGGAAAGCCTTAAAACGGATGTAAGGGATGGGGTGGTGAAAGAAGGTTTCAACTTTGCTAATTTTCCTGACAGACACTCCTGGAGGGTGTGCAGGAACAAGAAGAGAATAGGAAGGGAGTTATGGATCGATGCTCAAATTGCAAGTTTTCAAATTAAAGATACAATGTTAGACCTGGGATCAGATGTGAATATACTACAATGGAAGACTTGGGAAGCCTTGGGCATGCCTAAGTTCGTTTTGTGTCTAGTTTGGCTACATATTGCAAATCAATATTGTATACTCCCATGAAGGTTAGAAGAAGTATAAGTTGACATAACAAGGGTGAAAACCTATGTTGATTTTGAATTAATAAACATCATGGGGACAAATACCCCTATCCAACATTGCTTGGAATATATTGGGCCTTTGAGAACTATGTGATAATTGATATGAATAAGGAGACGATGACCTTTGAAGTAGAAGGGACTAGAGTGATCTAGCCCCTAGACCCTTAACAAGGGTCAATATTCACTGAACCAATAGATGACATAGAAGCACCTAAGTTGTTGGATCAACTATACCAGCTGATAGCAAGGAGAATAGAGGATTACATCAACCCGACAGCAGGTGGATCAATCAACTGGAGGATCATTCAAAGCTCAGAAGTTGGATTCGAGGTTGCATGGGAAGACTAGAAGCAAGGCGAACACAAGATCAACATTAGGCGTTGCGCTACGATCCAACAGATCAACTAGGTTATTACTGAGGTAGGGGAATTTTCTATCTTCAATGGCACAAATCCTGTTAATGATTTTCTTAATGAAGTTGATGCAACTATTCCTAAGTAACACAAAGTTCCTTTATTATATGTCACTTTTCAAGCAACACCAGCAAGGTGGTGGGGTTCTCACCGCAACCATCTCCGAGAATGGCAGGAAATTAAGATGGAAATGAGGGCTATATTTTTCCCTTCGGAGAATTTTCCATAGAATTTTCTTAAGTACCGAGGGAGCTCTAACCCTCAACAACATCTACAAGCTTGTGAGGCCAGGTGGACCCACAAAGGGCTTCCATAAGACCTATGGGTACACTACTTTGTACACACTCTGGGAACAATTCCTAAGGCATGGTATGTAAAGGAAGAGATAAAGAGATAGACCGACGATTGGAACGACATAAAAACCTAGTTTATCAGTGACTTTTCCCTCACAGGTATTGATGAGAGAATGACAACTGTACTGCAAGCTATCAGAAGAGTTTTCCTCACCATAGGACAGCCAGTGGAGGGATGTATACACTCTTGAGCACATATACGAATCCAAGTTCCATGAAGTCGTAGCTTGCAGAAAGGTAGACCAAGAGCTTGAGGAAGGTGACTTGGAGGACTTAAGGAATATAACGTTCAAAGAGACTAAAGGAGAACGGGGTGTTGAAGATGGGCCTGTGACCAATGATCTGTAGTTGCTACCCCTGAATTTGCGGAAATATAACATTGGCATGGAAGAAAAGCCAAAGCTAGCCTTGATTGGAGATTACTGGGATGAGAAGAGTACCAAATATATCTTCGATCTTCTATGAGAATATGAAGACTTGTTCCCTGCATCAGTTGCGGAGCTAAAAGGAATTAAGGGGGGCTAGGAGATGAAGATTTTACTTAAACCTCATGCAAAACCAATATAACATTAGCCATATAGGCTAAACCCAGGAATCAAATAAAAGGTGAAAAAGGAGATAGCTAAGATGTTGGTAGCAGGGCTTATTTTTCAAGTAGGAGAGGTTGAGTGGGTCAACCCAATTGTAATACAAAATAAAAAAGAGGCTAACGAAATCTAGGTTTGTGTGGATTATAAAAGTTTAAACAATTCTTGTGTTCACGATCCTTTCCCCATACCCTTCATTGAAAAGTGCTAGACAACGTGGTGGGGAACTAAGCCTACTCTTTCACAGATGGATTTTCTAGATACCATCAGGTCCGGATTGTAGAAGAAGACAAGAAGAAAACTACATTCACTACTGAGTGGGGACAGTATGCATATCATGCCATACCATTTGGACTCAAGAATGCACCAGAGGTATTCTCAAGGATTGTAATTGTTTGTTTCATAGATTATATTCACTAGTTTGTAGAAGTTTACATGGATGATTGGACCGTCTATAGTCTACTCAAGAAACATTCTAGTCTTCTCCGAGTGATGTTTGATCAATGTAGGCAACTGCATATCTATTTGAACCTGTAAAAGTGCATATTCACCGTCCCCTTCTGAACACTTCTGGGTCATATTGTTTGCAAAGAGGGAGTATGTGTTTATCCCACTAAGGTCACAGTGATCCTAAACATGACCCTGCCAAAAAGTGTTCGACAGTTGAGGTCTACCCTTGGTCACATGGGATACTACAGGAGATTCATCTGCAACTATGCCTTGATCACCACTCCCTTAGAAAAGTTGTTGAAGAAATCTAAAAGTTTCGAGTGGATAGATGACTGTGAAGTCGCTTTCAACGTGTTAAAAGAAAAAATGGCGAGTGCACCGATTCTGTTTTATCCCGACTGGAACAAGTAATTCCATGTTCACATTGACTCATTGGGTATTTCTTTGGGGGCCATCCTAGCTCAACCCAAGGAAGGAAATATTGATCACCCCGTCTATTTCTCTAGCAGGAAATTATCCACCACATAAAATAATTATACCACAAATGAACGGGAAGAACTTGTGATGGTATATTCATTATAGATGTTCTCGCACTATATTCTTGGGGGAGCATTCAAATTTTCACCAATCATTCTGCCCTGAATTATTTTGTGAACAAACCTGTACTTGAAGTAAGGATATGTACATGGTTGCTACTATTTCAGGAATTCACATTCGAAGTAATTGTTAAACCCAGAAGACTGAACATGGGGATTCAAGCGAAGCTAGAGGGCCATTAGATGGTCAGTTGTCAGATGTTGATTTATTTTGAGTTGATTCTATACCATACCATATGGAGGACATTGCAGAATTTCTCACCACTCTTAGGTTCTTGGAGGAATACACAATGATACAGCGAAGACACATGGTGGTTCATGTTGTAGATTTCCAGTTGATCGCGGGATACTTGTACAAGTTAGGCCTTGACCAGATCTTGCGGAGATGTGCCTTGGACCATGAGAGACCAAATATATTATCGGAATGTCATCATGGATTTATGGTTGGCCATATCAGAATGAAGGCCATCGCGAGGAAGGTATTGCAAAAAGGACTCTCATGGCCAACACTTTTCAGAGATGCGAAGGAATATGTGAAGAACTGTGATATCTGCAAGAGAACGGGGAAGCCATCCCACCATAATGAACTTCCTTTGTAACCAGTATGAGCCCTCCAAGCCTTTGAGAAATGGGCAGTCGACTTTGTAGGGCCTATCAACCCACTGGCACAGCACTCACATGCCATGTACATCATTACCACCACTGACTACCTCACCAGATGAGTTGAAGCTACAGCAGTTCAAGACTATACCACAGATACTACCACCAGATTATCTTTGAGAAAATCATCTCTTGATTTGGGTGCCCCTGAAACCTCACTAGTGATCGGGGGACCCACTTCATTAATGAGACAGTCGCTTCATTGTTGCAAAACTTCATGATACAACACCACAAAAGAAATCCATATCACCCTCAAGCAAATGGTATGGTGGAAGCCTTCAAAAAAAATCCTTAAGAGGGGACTCACAAACATCTGCTCAGTCAACTAAAATTTGGGCTAAATATTTTCTGTGATATTTCTGACATGCTTTGTTTATGAACTCCTAGGCATCTTCCATCATCACACCATAATTACTCATCATTTCCACCCTCCTTTTTCTATTTTTGTGTCATCTGAATCATGTCTTTATTAGTCTTATTTATAGTTGCCATGGTTGGGAGCAAATGTTGAAAGTTAATGTCTTAATTAGTTAATCAGTCTAATAAAAAACGTCATGTCGAGATTTTCTATTTATTCTACATGGGAACAATAAGTTTCCTAGAACGAAAAGTCGAGGTAGTAGAGTTGCCCAGTTTGGAGTCTGTATCTAATTTCAATCATTCCCAACCTAATTCAAACCCCTTGTGTTATTTTTTTACCACTATTGCTCTACAGCAATGACGAAGGCTACCATCTCTATTCTATATGTCGAACCAGATGTAAGGATTAAAAAGAGAGAGCCTCTTTATAGAAAGTATGACAAATCTCAACTTATCAACAACAACCTCTCGGATTCATTCCAGTTTCCAACACTAAAGAGGGAGGTCCATAAAGAGTCAGTTAATAAATTTGATGGGATCCAATTTGTGAAAGTTACAGAAGATTTCAGGGGAATACAAAGGTTGACATTGTTGAATTTGAGGAACCTTCATGTGTTCGAGATGATAGGAGTAGCAATGCAATGCATGAAGTTCTTTGTTAGAAAAATGGATAATGTGTTGTTATGGCTAGATAAGGAATACCCCATCCATGCGATGGATATTCAAAGACTCACAGGCCTATCCGTTATCGGTGCCATTGTCTCAATTGTGTTTCAAAATGCTTCCAAACGGGGGAAGAAAACATGTGACGATAGTTATTATAACTGGTATGAAACAAGGCGAGGAGGCAAGGGTGCCCTGATCAAGCCAATTAATAAGCCCAACATCAAATTCTCTTGCTACATAATCACTGGGAAGATGATGCGACATTTTTTGAGAGGGGAATGCACACTGGATACCATTTCGATTGTGGAAGCTTATGTACAAGGCATGTAGTTGAATTGGTGAGGTTTCCTACTACAAGAACTCTTTGACGCCTACGAGGATGTATATAAGTAGGCCACTCACTTCATTTATGGATACCTTGTTGTTACATTGGCCATGTGGAAGTAGCACCCACTAGAGGGTCGGGAAATGGCGGTGATTACCGAAGAACATCCCCTTGCCTTGAATTATTTTCCATGGCAGACATCTAGGGATCCTAACAACAAGGAAATCAATGAGGCCTCCTTTGTTGGTTGGTTTAAGAAGATGTTGGAAGTCACCATGGCTAGCACACGAATCCTGACATCGCTCCTTGAAATCTACTGAAAGGATATTCGGTTCGGCATCAACCATGGCAATACTTGGTTACGGTCGGGGTGTGTTAATCCTGACACGTTTCAGATGCGCCGCCAAAATTTTATGCTCACAAAATATGCTTTACATCTATAAGTCTCGTCCTAGCTAGGAGTTGTTGGGGAAATTCGGGAGGGGCACTATAATTATGTGTTTGAGGGATTGGTACCTCAGCCATTACAAGGAGAAACTTCAGCGGCATAACGGAAGTGGATCGTTGAGGAAACTCTGAACTTGGTGATTAAGTGGTGGATGATGCAGATGCAGTCACTACATGAGAACACGACAAACTTTGGCATCTCAATAATTCCTTTCCTTAATTTTTCTAAATTCCATAGTTCAATATCGCCTGGTTCCTTAGTCAGTATCACTCTAGTTTCTTTGCTTCCTGTAGTGTGGCCCCATTCCCAATATGAACCAACAATTCCAAATCCTTGACTTCCAGTGGGGAGCAAAAATAATTCCAATACCCCTTCCACCCAATTCATGAACCTCACTGATGAAGAACCACAATCCTGTACCAGTGCGCCCATCACTAAAGAAATTCCATCGTCCACATCTGTCATACCACCACAGTCGCAAAATCCATCTCCGAACACAACCTCCAAATCCACCACCATTTCATATATTATTCCATCTAGAACCATGCCTAATATAGAAACAAAAATGGAGGTTGACTCTGTTACCCATTTAGTCACTAGACAAATGAATGAGACGCCCACAAACCACAATGCATGCATGGAGACTGTTCAAACGTCTATGTTATCTTTGTTATTTTATTTAGGTCCACTTGTAATCACAGGGCATTTTACTCGCCCTCCCTTTCTAAATCCCACCACGTTCTCTACATTTCCCATCCACAGTGATTCCATCCCTTCATCAATACCGAAACCCCAACCCCAACCTGTTCGCATTGATCCATAGACAGTTGAACCCTCCTAATGAGAGAAGTCTCCCCTAGAGCATTATGAAAAATTGGTTGCCAGTGGACAACCATTGTAAATTCGATTCCCAAGACCATCCACAATGTCCCCAGAGGGTCTCCAGGGCTGGTCCTCAATCCAATTGTTTAACTTCATTCAGTAGGTTGCAGGCCAAGCAGAAGCATTGCACATGGTTCTGGCTACCGAGCATGAACATCAACAGTAGTAGATCCTCACCATGGAAGCCGAACGGGACCAACTACTCCAGGAGAAATGGTATCTCTAGGGTTAGCTTGATGAGATCACTGGGAAATTCCACGATCTCTAGCCTTCGGTTGCTTCTTTGGTACTTCTCGGCCTACACTCTTTTGGAATGTTTTGACCATGTTAAAGCCACCTACTTCAACTAGTCTCAACTAATCAAGAGCTCAAGAGAATTTTTGCAGCCACTTAGAAGGCACTACCAGATCCAATCACCCAATATGCTGGTGAAATTGAGAAAAATATCGCAGAAGCAGCAGGACTCAAAGACTTTATCATCAAAGCTACAGAGGAATCTCAAGTGCTTTCGGCACAAGTTCACAACCGATCTGGATTTCTAGCAAAGAGGAATCTACCAGTTTACCCTTTGCATAGCCATCCTAATCATTTGTTCACCCAAACCATGGTTATCCAAGACAAGAACCAGTGGAAGGAAATTCTGGCACATGTGGAAGTCCTTGAGACTCAAATCCAACAAATTGAAGATGAATCAGCCAAGACTAAAAAGATACTTTGGTAACTTAAATTTTCATCACAAGCTCACTTGGAGACACTACAGTAGATCAACGAGGAAACATATATGAAATGGAACACTCTCCTATTAACACGCCCTATGAATCCTATTGTTGAGCTCACAACTCATTTCCTCGATCAAGTGGGAACTCTCGCAAGCCAATGGAAAACATCTCTCGATGTATTCACGTAGTTCAGAAATGTAGCCATGGAATTTGTTCCAAAATTGGGTCTTTCATTGGAAGCAACCAGCCAAATAGAAGTAGCACGGGAAGGAACAACACAAAAGCAAGAAACACCATCAATATTTGCAACACCACTAGCATCAGCAAAGGATTGACTCGGGGATGATTCAAGGAACTATGGTCGGGGACTATTGGGTCCTTCATCTGAAAATCAATTTTTGACTAGTTGACCACATTCTTCCTGGAAATAATCATTGGGAAGTTGTGGAGGAGACAGCTAGAGCAGTGGAAGGAACCTGACAAATACCATCATTTGCAGAAGGATGGCCAGAGGAATCTGAACTCAAGCAAGAAACAACTGAGCAACAGAGACAGTCGAGCGAAGAAGAGAGATTTTAGTTGAGGAAGAAAGAAACAGTCGAGCAACAAAGGTGGCCAAAAGGGAAAGAGGCAGAGCATCCAAGGGAGAAGTGGAAGTTCAAGCGAGAAGGAGACTTAAGAAGGGCAAGGAGAAAGTTGAGGAAGAGGATAGATGGTGGGATACAAGACTAAAGTTGTGGAGCCGTTTGAGCCAGCTTTATATCCAGTTGCCTTGATTATATATTTTTTTGTTATGTTGATGACTATTCTATCTGGGGGCCTTGACCCTAATGTAATGTTATGTTGTTGTGGTGTTAATGGAGGGAATGGTTACAGGTACATTTGAGAAAACTATGTATGATTATTTGTGGCTTTCTTAAAATTTTAATATACTTGCATATGTCTGATATTTCTCCCTTGTATTCCTTAGTAGCCAGTTGCATTAGGCAATGTAGTTGGTTAGTTTCTCCAGTCATGTTAGTCAACGAATCAATTTTTGTTAGCCTTTTAGCTGCGGAAAAATTTATCCCCACTGCAATTTCTTATTGTCGTGGGAGTGGTACATGTCAGCCATCATATCCATAATAATTATGCAATAATTCCCTGTGTCAGCTCGATTTTGGGCTAAATATTTTCCATAATATCCTTGACATGATTTTTTCATCAACTCCTAGGCGTCTTCCATGATCACACCATAATTACCCATCATTTCCACCCTCCTTTTTCAATTTTTTCATCATCTAATTCATTTCCGGCTCAGCTATATTTATAGTTGCCACGGTTGGGAGCGAGTGGGGAAAGTTAATGTCTTAATTAGTTAACCAAACTAATCAAAAAATTTGTGTCAAGATTTTCTATTTAATCTGCATGGCATCAATAAGTTTCCCAAAATGAAAAGTCGAGGTGGTAGAGTTGCCAATTCTAGAGTCTATATCCATTTCCAATCATTCCTAACCTAATTTCAAGCCCATGTGTTTTTTGTTTACCACCATCATCCTACAGCAATGGCAAAGGCTATCATCTTTGTTCCATATGTTGAACTAGATGTAAGGATTACAAAGGGAGAGCCTATTTATGGCAAGTATGACAATGTTGAACTTATCGACAATGAACTCTTGGATTCATTCCAGTTTCCAACACTAAATAGGGAGGTATATATAGAGTCAGTCCACAAAGCTGATGGGAGCCAATTTGTGAAAGTTACAGAAGATTTCAGGGGAATACATAGGTCAACATTGCTGAATTTGAGGAACCTTCCTATATTCGGGATGACAGGAGTAGCAATGTAATGCACGAAGTTCCTTTTTGGCATAATGCATAAATTCAGATTGTTCTCTGCAACTCGAGAACATGAAGTTGGAATCGCTAGTAATCGCGGATCAGCATGCCGCGGTGAATATGTACCCGGGCCCTGTACACACCGCCCCTCTCCTTAACAGTCGAGCCCCTAACGGACCTTATGGTCGAGCACCTCTCCTTATTAGTCGAGCGAAATGGTAGACATGCGAGACTCAAAATCTCATGCTTAAGAGCGTGGAGGTTCGAGTCCTCTTCAAGGCATAATATTTCTCACGCTTATTGAATGAGCAATATTATGGCAAATCTCATAGAGTATCTCAATAGATTGAGATAGATTCTCTATTGATATAGCTAGATAAGAAATACCCCATCCATGTGGTGAATATTCAGATCCTCACAGGCCTATCTATTGTTGGCATCGTTGTCTCAACTACGTTTCAAAATGCTTCCAAGCGGGGGGAGAAAATAAATGACGATATTTATTATAACCGGTATGAAACAAGGCGAGGAGGAAAGGGTGCTTTGATCGAGCCAATCAATAAGCCCAACATCAAATTCACTTTCTACATAATCGCTAGGAAGCTGATGTGAAATTTTTTGAGAGGGAATGCACGTTGGACACCATTTTGTCCTCATGTTGAAATGGTGCATACTGGTGTTGATCTCGTGTCTACCCTACTACCAGTCTTCTCATGCAGCCTTGGATCCAACTTTCGAGCTTTGAATTCTCCTCCTGCTGATCAATCCACTTGTTATCGGGTCGGGGGAGGGACTACCTAAGCTACTGGGAAGCCAATCACGACTTTTAGAGGACACTTCATTCTCGGAAAAAAAAAAAAAAAAAAAATCAAAAAAATCTTCTCATGTTAAAGTGCATATCGTCTTCCGAGCCTTCCTCAAGGCTCGTGTAGCCTATTTCATCTGGCGTTCCCATTTCTACTTGCGGGGTGGGGTCTCTACTATTATTTTGATCCTTTGTCACTATCATTGTCTCAACTCCTCCTATGGAAAAAAAAATTATCCTAACATTGTCTCCATTGTTCTTCAACTTCAGTCGACTTCCTTCTCTTTCCTAGTCTCTTGGGTTGCTCAATGCCACTCCTTCTTGGTGCAATCCCCTACATCTTTTATCAATCTCCTATAGAGAGCTTTCCCGTTATTCCTCAGATATCCACAATCTTCTTTATGCCCTCAAATCTATGGCCTTTTGGAAGTCATTCACGTCCACTTCTTCAATATTTTCATCACTCCCATTAAGGTAGCATCCCTCCCCTTAGGTCCTCCCCCTAGTACTAGACTTTTAAGCTTTCATTGAATGGTTTTGGAACACCAACAACTTCTCTTCTACCATTAGAACCTTTACCCAAAGTGGAACTTCCCTTAGCAGTCTTCCCCACAACCCTGACTTAAACACAGCCTCAACCTTATAAAATGATTGATCCTCTTCTGCAAACTCAATATTATATCCCTCTAATGTGATCTGCACCCAGAAATATACAGCTCACTTCAAATCGGTATCAAGTTGATGCAGCTCAACTAGATCTGCTTGACTCCAGGTACATTGAGATCAGTTATGTCATTGATCTTTCCCTTTATTAGCAGTCTTTGCAACCACTTGTATAGATCCTCTGGGAACTTGCACTAGAATATCTCATATTGATCACTCGCATACATTTTATCGTTCTTGCCTTTGGATCAAAATTCTTTGCAGAAAGTAGACAATTTCTTTGAAATCAAAAACCTCTGGAACACATGCAACATTCACTAATCCACTTGTCCAAATATTTTTTTGGTTCTTCTGCTTTTCCGACAAGTTCACATACCATTGTACATAGTTGTCGAGTGAAATTTTTTATCGAGATGAGCAAGTGAGTTATAGGTATCACCACAAAAATATTTTTTTCTCTCTCTACTAACCATCTCCCATTTGTGCTTCGAAATGTGCCATTAATAATTGTTGTTCTCAATGCCACTTAGTTGTAAGTTCCTCATATTCCTATATAATCACCAGTTTTTAATCCCTTGCGTGTGAACTCTGTTAGGTTGGACAGCCTTAACAAATGAAAAATTAATATACTAAGGTCATCATTAATGGGAAATACTATAGATAAATCTCGAAATTCAAAAACCATCTCGTCCACTTACTTCAGAGCTTGCTTCTCTTTTAATATCCTAAATATTAACACCATAAGTGACGGGGAGATTAAATGAAGTGATATAAATATACCACGAAATCTTTGTAATCACAACAGGTGTCATACTAGCAGTTAATGGAATTGAATGGGAAATCATGCAAGAAAATACAAGTGTGAGGAAGAAATTATGTGGAGTAGCTTTTGTGTTGGGAATTTTTGTGTAGTAAGAAATGTGTGGAGGTGGGGATGTGTGCATAGGTACGGAAGTGGGGATATGTGCGGAAGGGGAAGTGTTGTGGACGAAATGTGTGTGAATAAAGTGTGGTCTTCCTTCTGCACACATGAAATTCAACAAAGTAAAAATACTTAAGAGGGTGTACTTTTTAGGGACAACATTTGGCTTTAACTAAGGATAGTAACACAATTTTTGGTTAATAAGAACCCACTCATGACTTGTTGCCTAGTCCATTAGGCTATGGAGTATGGAATTTACACGGTTGTATTTACAAATGGTATATCATATGTACATTATGATACAAGAAAAGAATAGAATATGTCAGATGAAGAAATGTGTGAGACTGATCATCCATCCCTTTAAAGATATATGAGTTGCATCCGTTGATCTTGTGAATTATGTAAGTTCTAATCCATAGTGATTCAAACTTCTTGTGCATCGATGGTTTTTCTTTTTCCTTATTCCAAAGCAGCACAATTTGTCCCTTTGAAAAATTCTTACTAGTGGCACCTTTGTTGAAATTCTTGGTGACAATGTGTTTCCTTCTCGGAATGTTCTTCAAGCCTTCCTACCTTTGTTCATCTAATTTTATTAATTGATGTAGTCCATTTTGAATTGGGGAAGAATCATTTTTATCTAAGTTGGTTGTTGAAGACAAAGAATTTATTTCCATGTGTATAGGTAATCTTGCATATTTTCCATACATCAAGTAAAATGGAGATCATCTAGTAATTTTCCTCGGAGTAAGTTTATTGACCCATAATGCATTCATTAACTTCTTGTACCAATTATTTTGATTCTTGTTGATTGTCTTCCTTAAAATATTAACAAGGATTTTTTTAGTTGCTTCTGCCATACTATTTCCTTATGGATAATAATTTGAGGAATGACCCAAGATATTCCATATTTTCCACAGAACTCAGTAAATTGGGATCCAATGAGAATGGAACCATTATCAGTGATAAATTTTTCTAGTACCATGTATCGTGCTAGAATATTTTCTTCCAAGAAAAGAATTAATTCATAAATAATTTTTCTCTTCAATGCTATTTCTTCTATCCATTTGGTGAAAATAGTCGGTTGGAGTTAAGATGTAAGTGTGTCCCACACTCAACTTGGGGTTGATTGGTCCAATAATGTCCAAACCCGAAAAATCAACACATGTGGATTACACTTCATTTTTAATGCCCTTCTTGCTTTTCCTGTCATACCAACTAGAAATTTCCCATATTAGAAATAATATCTTTATACCATTTAGATGAAACTAAAGATTGATTGTTTCCATCTTCATTATGAGCTTCAATATTTATTGCTTCAATTCTTTTAATTCATTTGCATAGTCATTGTAATTTAACAACTTTCAAAGGCTTTATTTCTATGTCAAACTCTTGCAACTTTGAAAGCTAATTTTCCCATTTTCCCTCTCTGAGTTTTTGGCTTAGAATCATCTTGGCATGGGGGTAAGGAACATTTTCTATAGTATAGAAATCCAATGTGTAAATTCTAAAATTACCAGTAGCCTTTACTAGAACAAAAGCTTGTTTCTCCAGCAAATAATATTTCAACTCATGATCATGGAGAGATTTACTCATGTAAGCTATTAGATGTTCTTTAAGATTTCTTTTTTGAGTCAAGACAACAAAAATTGTGCCATCAGAGGCAAAGGTGTATCAGATGAAATCACTTGTGTAATCAGGGTTTAACAAGACTGGAGCCGATGTAATTGCATTCTTAATATTGTCTAAAGTTATAAGTTGTTCAATTTTCCAATCAAACTTTTCATTCTTCTTGAGAAACTTATTGATTGGCTTCACTATTGAGGCATTGTACAGAAAATATCTTCTGACAAGATTATTTTTTCTAAAAAATTATTGAACTCCCTTGCGTTTAGGTGGGGATTTTAATTATGTTATGGCCTTGATCCTTTTGTTCAGAAATTGATAGGGGAAACAATTAGGGTGATTTCTCTTTACTTTATAATTTCTTGTGAAGTTATGTTGTGTTCTTATTACTTTATTATGTTATGTTCATCAAACAATTACCAAAACAATAAACAATTAAGATCACAAATAGACCATGGACACAAGATGTAGGCTCTGAGCGAAGGAAAAACCCCTCCAAGGGGAAAACCCAGAAAATTCTTCTCTTCTTATAAAATCAGATGAAATGAGAAATCCAAGACCCAAGTCAGCCCTCGTCCCAAGCTCATCTAGTAAGTCAAAGTCAACTCAAGTCAAAACCGTCAAAACAACTTCCAACTTCAAAATTTCAGCCCCTAGTTTCAGAATTTCAACTCCTAGCCTTAGTATTTTAGACCTGCAACTTTAGCCCCTGCAACAACTTCAAAATTTCACATGTGCGAGAGATTTATGGCAGAAACTTTGATTTTCTTCTTTTTTCCCTCTCTTACTTTCTTGCTCCTCCTTCTCTTTAATTTCGCTCTTCTCTTCTTCGAGATCAAACTTGCTTGCTTGGTTCTTCAAATGAGGTCGGTTTCTCTCTATTTATACACATCAAGGAGGTCAAATTACCCCTTCTAGGGATGACTTGGCCTTGTGGTACAAAAATGACATTTTTGACTTAAATAAAATTATTTTTCCACCTTCTTTTAAAAGTCCAAATGGGACTTGACTCTAGAACAATAATTTGACTTGCGAAAAATATTATTTTGACTCAATAAGCCTTATAAGCATGAATAACATGCTTGACCTAAAAGACCAATTAACTTGAGCATGAAACCCATGCTTATAAAATAATATTTCTTTTATTTCTTTTAATATTTACATGAAATATACAATAACCTAAGTACAATAACAATTATGAAGACCAAACCTAGTTACATTTTCTAACAGCTTGTAGGATACATGTATATTCCATTTTGACTAAAAATATGTCCCAAAAACCTTCCTTCTGATACAACCATTAAACATTTCTTTGGATTCAGTGATATCGCATATTCTCTACATTTTTTATCATTTTTCCTCAAATGGATGTAGCATAAAGTTCTTAGTTTGGAATAATTGGTCAAATCATCCTGATAACACGCTATGATCTTTCCAATTAAATATTCAAAAGCATGATCCATGTCCCTTTGAAAATTCCCCCTTGCATTCTTTAACCCAAAGGGCATGCATGCATAAGCATAGGTTCTCCATGGGATAACAAAATTTGTCTTGTGCCTATCATCCTATGTTACTAGAATTTGATTACCCTGAAAATCTGTCTAGCATAGACATTATCATTGATCCTGTGATCAATTGAAGAAACCTTTCCATATTTGGGAGAAGGTAATTATCCTTTACGAAGGCTTTATCCAAATCTTGGAAATCAATGCAAATTCTAATTTTTCCATTTTTCTTTCAGATAACGACTAGATTCAATATCCATTCAGAATGGCGCATCTTAAAAATAATTATGTCTTTCTCCATTTTATCAATCTTCATCTTAACCATTTCCTTGAGCTTGGGTTTTATTATTCTTGGTTTCTATCTGATCGGCTTGGCATTTTCCATTAATGGGATTGTATTCTAGATTACTCTTTTGTCATTTTTTTTAGATCCTGATAATTCCATGCAAACACATCCTAGAACTCTTTAAATAAAACCAAGTATTATTCAACCTCTTGTTGAGAACAATTCGATCCAAGGTTTATCCATCTAGGACTTTCTGTATCTCCAATATTGATTCTTGTGATTTTCTGTAGATTCTTTGTTGATAACTCTTAAGTGATTTGTGATGTTCCTACTCAATCATTTTGGTTGAATAATGACTCACTTGATGTTGGAATTTTGTTATTAATATCATATTCTTCACCTTTAACATCAACGAAGAATTGAAAAATTTGTTCCTCATTGTCAAAGATTTATAAATATTCCTGATTATCAGGAATTAATGGTTGTAAAAGAAACTCAACCTTGAAAGAGTCAAGTTTTGGATTTGAAACAAAAACAAGCAGCAACAACCAATGAATCGAATTTATGTTTTTTATCTCTTGGAGCGAAAGATAATTCAAATGATTCAAAATTTTTGATGAGATCACATACTCTCCTTAAGCTACAACTTCCCCTTTTTAGTATTATACCTTTTATTAACTTGATTAATAATCAATTTTGAGTCTCCCAGTACTTCATTTTTTCTTATTCTTTTCTGGTGCACTAGTACTAATATTTGAATAAATGCCTCATATTTTGCTTCATTATTTCTACACTCAAACTATAAAGAAAAGTCATTTGGAAGATGTTCTCCATGTGGCCACTCGAGAATAAATCCTACTCACGAACCACTATTTGACACTACCTTGTCAAAGAACATTTTCCAAGTGCCAAGTTCTAAATCTTGATCACTACTTTATATAACATCTACATCATTTAAAACAACATAGTTATCGATGCATGTGTCTTCATATTCAACTAAACCATCAACTTTTTTCTTCTCAAAGAAAATAGGATTCCTTAGCTCTCTAGGTATTCTTGTTAGTCAACCATCTTTACATGGGATCACCATGCAACTCCCATCGTTCATTAGATAACCTTTGAGTGGAAAACTCCATTCCCAACCCAAAACAAGTCCATGTGCAATTGGAAAATCAACAACAACAACTGTGAAGATCATTGCAATATGAGCAACAGACTATATTTTCTCACAAAGATCTTATATTTCCCCATATGCAGGTACTTTCCTAGACTCAATTGCATATATACTTTCTTCGATCTCATAATGCTTAGTACAATCCAAGCATATGGTTGTCATAATATGTAAGGGCACAATGTTATTAATAAACCCATTATCAATCAAATAGTTGTTCAAGGTAAACTCGGAATTTTCTAGAGATATGTAAAAGGGGGATACCTTCTCACGTGAATTTCCCCGAACCAATGGATTTGTCTGTGGCCGACCCATTGCAGTAGTTTTGAGTCTTGTATTTGTGAATTCTTCACCCTTAAGATTTGGATAAGGATCTTCCTTTGTTGAGGGATTTTAATGACCTTCAAAAAAGGAAGAGTAATTTTCAGTTTCTGCAAATCGTCCATTATATTGTAAGTCATCTTAGTCACATCTTGGGATGGTACATCTTTGTCTTGGGATTTACTGACTTGTGCAGTTGGTTTTTCTTGGCTTGAACTTGGATTAGTCATTTTCATTTTCTAGTTTTATTTATTCATTTGAGTTCAAGTTTGGAATAAATTTTCCTGATCCAAATATTCTTTGTCTTCTTGTACATATTGTTCCTCGACAAAAATATTGGATTATCCCACATTTCCATAGCTTCCTGAGGAGAAGAATTTTCTTGGGGCTCATCCTCTAACACCCTGGAAGGATCTTCTTCTTGAACTTCTTGGTCATCGATTATAACTGGACTTGGATTCTGGTATCTAGGAGATCTTGGACCTCTTGGTGGCATATTACCCAAATTCTGATTCCTAGGTGGCCCAATGATCGATTGTTGTTGAGGCCTTTTCCCATCATTTTTCTTTAGTTGAAGCATTTATTTTGCATTTGCTTGAATGTTCTATTCAGTTGATCAATCTTAGAATCAACATTTGAAGTGGATGCTTCGTCGTGCCTTGGAATATTTCTTATATTTGGAGGAATACCTTTAAAAATTCCTCTACACACACTAGTTTCTTGTATATTTTGGGCTTGAGTTGGCTTGCTTGAATTTGTAATTCTAAGGGGAGCCTTATCCCTTTTTGTTTTACCCAAGATGATTTATGGGTAAACATCACTCTACAACATATCTTCTTCCATTTCTTGGGCTTTGGCCATTGCATCTCATAAATCCTGTATATGTGTTGATCTTACAACATATTAACAATCGGAGGCATAACATTCATATAAATTCCGAATATCCCAGGATCATTAAGATGATATTTCTAAGACATCAACTATAAAGTCTTGAAAATTATGAGATTAAAATCTCTGATTTTTTTTTTATCTTAATTTGAGTAAATTGAGTCAACAAAGTATGGTACCATATGGTTTAGGCATATCGTCCAACAAATTTAGTTTAGATATCATCAAAATAAGTGATATAAGTAGCATATAAATTTTGATGATATCCCTTAGTGATGATATCAACATTTTTGGCAACCTTGTAGTGCAAATGGGCTTGTTCTAGCCCTTCTTCTTGGATTTATTTCTTCTTGTCATCGTGATTCTCTTCTTTTTTCTCATCTTCCTCTCTTCATTCCTCTCCTCTTTCTTCTAGTCTTCCCTCTCTTTGTTCTTCTTCCATTTCACTATCACTTGAGGAATAGAAGAGGGACAATAGTTTTCAAGAGGGAGTAGTCATTTCTTTTGCCACTTTATTGGTATGAATTCTTGTCAAAGATCCTTAACATTTAGTGGAATTCTCCAATTTAAATTCAATTGTTGTCTCAAAGTCACCTATTTATTAGATTTATAGGTGTTGGCGATTCTTCTCGAACCAAAACGTCCCAAAATATTTCAAGTTCTTTTCTACTTCTTACTACTTGCAAGACAAGATCACATAATTGATTCAAAACACTTCTTTGGTAATCAAGTCCATTGAGAAGACGAGGTTGGACATGATTTTTTTGAGTCATTTACTATTGAGTGAATATTGATTATTCATCCCTAGTATGGTTGCCAAAAATGTTGATATTTTTTCCAACTAAGGAAAAAGACAACCTCATAGAGCCTCATAGCAAGTCCCTCTACATTTTTATATAGGTAGTACTCCTCTTTATGAACACACTCAAGTAATGGAAATAGATCTACACATTCAAAATATGCACCTATGAGTGGACTAGGTGTTTCTTTCAAATATGCATCAAAAGTAAATAGCAAAGATATAAAGATAAAAATTTAATCATGATATCCATTTATTCCATCATCGTAAGAACATATCATTGAAACGTATCAAAGAGAAAACATAAGGTAACACTATCCATATATCGTAGAGATAAAAAATGATTCCATTCATGTAAAATCATAAAGAGCGTAGGAAAACATTCACGAGATTCATACAGCTTTTAACAAGTTTTTGAATCACAAATGAACTACCTTCCTGAAATAGAGCTTTCCGTGGGAGTGAAAAATATTACAAATTCCATTTTTTAAATTGTTTGGTGCCTAAAGCACTCATTAAAATTCGGATACTTAATCAGAAAAGTAAATGCATTCGTCCCAAAGGGGACTAATATTGGGCTCCTGTGAATCGTAATATAAATAGGTAACTGGAAGAAAAGGAGGACCTGCAATTAGGGATTGGATTAAGTGATGAATAACACAATTAAGAAAGTTGAATGATCAAACACTGGGAATAATAAAAGGGAATTCTTCAAGAATTAAAAATACTCACAAAATGTGGAACGATGGACCCTTGCCATTGTTGAATCTCCCACTTCCTTTTATTGTCATTGTTGAAGTCGTTATGATAACTAGTTGACAGTTAATTTGGATTGATGATTTCTTGAAGGGACTACTTTAGCCATTCTTTAATATAATCTTTCATCAAGGGGTTTTAATGTCCATTTTAACACATTGATTGAATACCTTCTCCTCAATTTCTTGAACCTCCTCTTGTAATTGCACAATTAAGACAATTTGATCTTATTTAACATTAAAAAAATTAACCAACCATTACTTAATATCCTTAGTGAAATCAATTATAATATCAAATTCTTCTCCCATTGACTCTTAAATTGTTCCACTCAACGTTTAAAATGTCTTCGGAAATTAACACGGAGTCTCTTTCTATGTAGGGACCGTGCATATCATCAACAATTTTAATTGCCTTGAAAAAGGCATTACTCCTTCTATCATTAATATTACTACATTCAAAATTAAGCTTCTTCAGTATGTTAATTTTCATAGACCATCTATCTTGGATTTGCTTCATTCATTTATGCCCTAGGAGATTTTGTTGTGACCTTCGTAGTTCATTGAGTGAACCAACCTTCCGAATAAAAGTAGATAAGTCATTATCCATTAAAAAAAAAATTGTGCTCGAGGTCCTTTTTAACCCGGTCAACAAAAGAGGCAATTTATTTAGGCTAGATATCTCAAGTAGGAACCTACTTTCCATGCATCTTCAATCATTTTCAATCTTTTACTTATATTATTAGCAATATGTGATTTTACTCCATTTAGGAGGTTGGTCACTTTCTTAACTCTATGGGTTGTGTCAGGGGTGGATATTGTCGATGTTGGTCCCTCTATGGTGAGAGGAGTCATGAACAAATGAACATGGTATAGAGCTTCTTCTAGCTCTTTTATTCTCTTTTTAAGCCTGAATTTATCCACTTATTATTCCATGACAGAGTGTGTTAGTGCTCCTCCCATGGTTTGGTGCAATTTCATGAGGCTCTAAATTCATAAACGTCAATGCCCATTTGTGTTTGATCTGTCACTCTTTTGTTCTCAACTTTCATCCTTTCAATTTTTAACTTTTTATTACTTTTGTCATAGCTTGCATTTTGCAAGGTGAAGGGGTAATCATCGAAAGTGGTAGTCTCTTCAGTTATTTCCTCCATTATCCTTTCATTTTCAACTAAACGAGTAGAAATCCAATCAAGTGATGTAGTGTTATCAACTTCTATGTCCATAATCTCTTCCACGCTTGGCATGTCTTTTGAACCTTTAACCTTGGTTGATTAAGCAGTGTAAGAACTTTCTGGGGTGAACTTGAGAATGTACTCTTCCTCATCTCTGCCACCTGAGAGCCTATCATTACTATGTCTTCCACTCAAGGTAGCATTTCTCTTCCTTTGATTAGAGCATGAACTCAGGCAAGTCTGGGGCGTGGAGGTTAGTGGTTGCTTTATAGCCTTTTTACCTTTGTGCTTGTATCTTCCTCCCATACTAGTACTTGTTTCTTCAAGAACTTTGTCATTAACTCTTGGCAAATATTGATTCCTTGATGGGCCAATGTGACTCTATTCACTTTCTTCCATAACTCGTGTAAATAAATTCATGTATCTAACTGTATTCAAATGTCTAGACAATATATCTTTAGGATCAAATCCTCTAACGACTTCAAATTCACTTAAACTAAAAGAATTTAAAGATTGGGTAAGCTCTGAGAGGTGGGTCTCGTTCTTTACAGTCACTTCTCCAACCGTAAATAGCAAAGAAATTAATTTTATTTTCTTCTTTCGTTCAAATAAAATTAACCATGGGTGGTAATGCTTGGAAACTTAAGCAACAAAATACTTATCTATAACAAATTTGGGCAGCAGTAGTGGCTTCTCTTGAAATACATATCTTCAAATCACAGTATTATTCTCTCTTTCCTCATGGATGCCTTTGCCCCACAAGAAAGCTTTGTATTATCCTGGTATTCTTGTGGGTTCTCATTCATTCATGATGTAATTGACTTCCTTCACAATCAAATCTCGGGCTTGGCAAAATTGAAAAGGAACTTAATGCTTCCACGGGATTGAACACCATAATTGAGTGGGTTCGTCATCTGGGTTGTTACCTTTGTGCGGTAGGCCATGAAAGACATGGCTAAACACAAGGGTTGTTATCAAATAGGTCATCGTAAAGAATCTATGGGTTTTGAACAAACTAACTAATTGGAAAGCTAACTTAGTCAATATGAGGTCAACCCAATCAAATAGAGAATCTCTTTTAGATGAGTAGTATAGAACATAAAGTATGGATTTAGAGACATTGGTTGTAGTTTCTCGCTCCAAAACCCAGGAGAAAAATCAAGAAAAGTCTCTAAAAATATATGTTAACAAAGAAATACCTAGAAAGGAATATTAGTCTAAGGAACCTAAGAAGTTGGTGAAATATATTTGTGAATGATATTCATCTCGTCTACCTAGGAATCCAAGAAATTGTTTGCCTCCTCCAACTTTAGTAACTTGTTTGGCTTTGATAGCTTGAATATATTTCTAAATTCCTTGAGAGTGAGAGGAATTAGGTTCTTCATCACTCCTAGTGTTATCGTTCTCATCTTTGGGTCGAAATTCTTCACACAAAGATAGACAATTGCTTTGAAATCAAAAGCCTTTGGAACGCATGCAGCATTTGCCACTCCACTCGTCTAAATTTTGTTTTTTTCTGCTCTGCCGACAAGTTCACATACCACTGGTACACAGTCAACCAATGAAAATTATTATCAAGATGGGCAAGTAAGTTATAGGTATCACCACAAATAGCTTCTTTTCTTTCTCGGCCAGTGATCTCTAGTTTGTACTTAGAAATGTGTGATTGGTCATTGTCGTTTTCAATGCCACTTAGCTATAAACCCCTCATTTTCCTATATAATCACCAGTTGTTACTCCCTTGTGTTTGAACTATGTTAGATAAGACATGATTAATAAATAGAAACTTGATATGTTAAGGTTGTTGTTCATGGGAGATAGTTGAGATAAACCTCGAAATTCCAAAACCATTTTGTCCATTTACTTCAAAGTTTGTTTCTCTTTTCAAATATCCTCAATATCGATACCATAAATGATAGGGAGATTAAATGAAGTGAGATAAATATTACACCATGAAATGTTTGTAATCACAATAGGTGGCATGCTAGTAGTTAATAGTGTTGAATGGGAAATCGTGAGAGAAAAGACAAGTGCAAGGAAGTGTTGTGAGGAAATAAATGTGTGGAGGTGCCGAAGTGGGCATATGTGCAAAAGGAGGAACATGCATAAGGGGAAGTGTTGTGCGGGAAAAGGATGTGTGGAGGAAATGCATGTAGAAAAAAGAGTGTAGGCTTCCTTCCGCACACATGAAATTCAACTAAGTAAAAACACTGAAGTGGGTGTAGATTTGAGGGTCAACAATCATCCACGTCACAAGTAGGGGAGTTGTCTAAACTATATTTTTCCAACCGTTTGAGGCTCCCTTAGTTGGTCTAGGATCCAAATGAATCCAATGCTCCACAATATAACTTGGGAGGTATTTTAGTTTTGTAATCTTTCCCTAGAGACCATTGTTGAAGAGCACCCTTCATAAACTTTTAGCCACTAGCAGGTGACCAAACCAACAGAGGTTTTTGATACTGTAACCTCCTCCTTGTGTAGGCCTTGCCAACATTTTCCAACTGACTAGAGGGATTCCCTCTTTTAACTTGTTTCCTATCCAAAGAAAGAAAAAACATGCTTTCCTAACCTTTTCTAGAATTCTCTTTCGCACATACACTATAGACAACCAATAAACTAGTAAACTTTCAAGAATATATTTTAACAAGATTAACCTGCTCTCTGGGAATTGCCATTTGAAGAACCACCAAAAAATATGAGATTCAACCCTTCTAAACAACCACAGCCAATCAACAACCCTATATTCATTGGGTTTTAAAAGGTAAACCAAGTATTTAAGCCCATAGTTAGTATGATTCGTTCAAAAAGGAAGAAGGAACCTAATATGTGTTTCTACTTTTTAGATTGAGCTCATTTCACAACCATATCAATTCATTTTAGTTCACCTTCATTCCCATAGCTAGGTAGAATACATCCCATATCTTTTTGAAATTCCTCCTTTGACTAATAGAGCCTTGCCCAAACAAGAGCACTATAATAGCCCTAGTGAAAATTCCATGTAATACAAGTTAATAAAGGCAAAAATAATAACCACGGTTGATGGGACACTTATTCCAAGTTGAATGTTGAGAAAAACATCCTAGTGGGTGTTCATTTGGTTTATTATGGCTAAGGAAATTGGAAAAAGGCAATGGCTAAGGCTTTGGAGAGGCAAAATGGCATTTGGCACATTTATTTATGAAAATAATGGAACTTAGGAGAAAAGGAAGGTGAAAGGTCACAGGTTGCATGTGAGGAGGAAAATGAAGAAAATATAGTCCTAATTGATAAAAAGGCTTCTGAGGATCAGTTTGTAACATTTTGTCAATTCAGTCTTGGAGCTCTCTCATTATCCTCTCTCTCTCACTCTTGAACACGAGTTTTCTTGGAGCACTTTGGCATTGGATCAAGAAAGGAAAAGAAGGCAAGAGGAAGCAAAGATCAAGCAAGGAAGAGCAGGATCAAGCAGCTACATCAGTATTTTTGGCAGGTATCGATTTGCATGTGTATTTTCCTTGCTAGATTTGGCATGCATGGTATTGCATGTGGTCCTTTTGTTGTTATGGCATGGGTTTTTGCAGGTGTGACATTGTTTTCAGCCTAGCCTTGCCATTTCTGAATAGCCATGGTGTGACGGGGTTCTCATGTTTTGGTTGAGCTGGATTACTGAATGGATTTGAAGCTAAGTGAGGTGGATCTCTGAATGATAGAGCACATGGCCTAGTGGTCCCTGAACCGAACTTTAGATCACGTCAAGCCACTGACCTAGTAACCCCTGAGCCAAACTGTGGGTTGCGGTAAAGCCAGAATTGTGTTGCCTCAGTGAGCCTAGGAATCCTTGTTGGTGAATGGCGGGATATGGCGAGATATACGGTAAAGCCTAGAGGTGGTTGCCTTTGATTAAGCATAGGAATCCTTGCCAGTGAATAGTGGGATATATGGTAAATCCTATAGGGTGGTGTTTCGATTTAGGGCCTAGTTATCCCTAGATCAGACTGTGGATTGCGGTAAAGCTTGAGAGACTAGGAGACAGGAAAATTCCTTACGGTGTAGGTGGAAAAATCCGGTGGCATCCATGCTTGTTTTGGCCTAGTGATCTGGTGGAGATCATGGTAAATCCCATTATTACATGTTAATTGTGTTGGCCTAGTGATCCAGTGTGAATTGCAATAAAGCCTAGTTTCTATTAATGAGGGTGAGGTGGTTTAGCCTCGGGATGCCCTGGTTGGTTCTTTTGGTTTGAGTCCCACATTCATGCTTGGAATATGGCACGGGGACGAATGGTTGAAGAGAGATGTGGCTCATTCATTCTATGGTTAGGTGGAACGTGGTAGTCCCATCCCGGGTTTGGATTTTGCATCATTAATATGAGGTTATTTCTCCTTGTATTTCTATGAGTATTATACTAGTGCATATGTGGATCATATTGTTGTGATTTCATTGGTATTTATGTTGCTATTATGTTGGTTATGTATGTGTTTTATGGAAGTGGCTATGTATGGCTCTCATCATGTTTTTACTTGTAAATGAATGGACAATGTATCTATGACCTAATAGATGCTAATGCAGCAAATGATATGAGGGAACAATGGTTCTTAGAGATTCCTAGATAAGTATGAGGTCCCTATGCTTAAAGTTGTTGTTTACACTTGTAAATTACATATTTGTGATATGTTTGACGAAATGTTTTCCATGGCTAGTGGGGGTCCAGTTAAGGGCTTGCTCAAGTATTTACTTTTGCATCATTGTTTCCTTGTTATCTTACTGATCTGAAGGTGTCGTTCAGTTCTAGGCAGTGACTTGGGCTCTGAGCCTAAAAAATAATGCTCAAATCTTGGGGACACTGGCATAGCACTAAGCAAAATAGTCCCTGGACATTGGCATGCCTTGTCATGAGAGTGTCCAAAGCCTCCTGGACGCTGGCAGGCCTATAGTATGAGAGCGTCCAGAGGTCAAGTGGTCAAAAACTTCAGTGGGACCCAAGGGCTATCTACCTGAGTGGTTGGAAAGGTTCCTAAGAGTCCTGCAGCCGATGTGGAAGGTATGTACGTTGTGTTTCTATTGATTCCACTTCCTTAAGGTCACATGGGAGGTTGAATCCAATAATAGTAGCCTTTTGTCACATTTTTACCCTGGTTGGCCAGTTACTTGGGTAGATGTGGGAGGCAGGTGTTACAAGCACATCGTCTACAACAAGACTATGTTCAACTAAGACTCTGGGATGAAGGGATGCAGGTACAGGGAGATGCACAGGGGGGTCATGTGGGAGTACCCTCAAATTTTAGGGAAATTTAGGGGGAACGGGGGGCGTCGGGGTGTGTGTGTGTGTATATATACACAATAATGAAAGCATAAATACATTGATACATACATAATTGAATTAAATAATGAAATACACTAATCCATACTCATCATTCCTCCATACACTTTGAGATTCAATAATGAAATTCAATGATCCATATTCATTATTCATCACTCTAGAATCTACATTGATTTAAAAATTAAATTCATTATTCATCACTCTAGAATCTACATTGATTTGAAAATTAAATTCATTATTCATCATTCTAGATTGTAAATTGATTTAAACTTTAAATTCATCATTCATCATTATGGAATCTAATTAGTACTAAGTGAAATAGACTATAGTAGATATTGAAGTCTGAAGACTGGAATAGTAAATTGATATAACCCAAACTCAAAAATAGTAAAAGTGACAAGCCAAATGGTTAGTCTGAGGTCATCGATATCTAGAGTCAAGACTCAAAAGTTGGAACTGAAAAATTAAAACAGACAATGAGCATTGAAGGAACACTACAGGGGAGGAGATCAGGGAACAATTAACTGATAAGTCAGATAACATCGTGGGGTAAGTTAAGCAAAGGTAAGCTTGGTAATTCGAATTAGTTTAGGTATTGATATTTGTTGTGTATTTTTTTTTTTTTTAGTTTATAATTATTTTTTAAATATTTTTAAATCGTAAGGGTTATTAGACAACATTGAGAAGGGGTACTTCTAGGCGTCGCCCTTTTGAGGGGGAACACCCAAAAGCATCCCTCGTAGGAAAAGGCATACGCCACACTAGGGAAACATTCCCCCTGCGTCTCCCCAAAAGGGGGACATGGGGAAATGCTTCCGCAGGCATCCCCCATCCCAAGTGCATGGAAAACATAAGGTGCATGCACCCCACCCTGGGGGATGTGTCCCGTGGAACACTACAACAAGAAGGTGCATGCACCCCACCTTAAGGGATGCGTCCCCATAGAACATTGCAACAAAAAGGTGTGTGAGATCCAGAGAATGTGTGATTTTGACATTTCTATTAGCTCCTTGTTTCACTGTCTTAATCATCCTACTCAAATCTTCCACCACCAAAATGAATAGAAAAGGGGAAAGGTGGAAACCTTGTCTCAAACCCCTTGAGGCCTTGAAGAATATTGAGAGTAATCTATTGATATGGAAAATGAAGAACATTGTCGAGACACAACTCATAATCTAATTGACTATTGCAAATTTCAAGCCAATTTGAAAAAGAATCAACGAAAAAGGTCCAATCTACCTATCAATGGCTTTTTTTCAAATGGATATTTGAGACAATTACTAGAATCTTTTTCAATTAATTAAATCAAACCCCTCCTAAGCAACCCCTACTGCATCTGGAATGGCTTTTTTCCGAATGGATATTTGAGACAATTACTAGAATCTTTTTAAATTAATTAAATCAAGCCCCTCCTAAGCAACTGGAATGGCTTTTTTCCAAATGGATATTTGAGACAATTACTAGAATCTTTTTAAATTAATTAAATCAAGCCCCTCCTAAGCAACCCCTACTGCATCTAGAATCCACGGGTTGTATAAAAGGTCAAAACTTTTCTTCCAAGAGAGATTGAAAAACATTCTTTAATCATGTTGGCTATGGTTTTTTATATCACCTTGTAGCACAGGTTACAAACTGAAATCGGATAGAATCCCCAAAAAGTTTTTTAAGTCTCATTTCTTGGAGATAAGTGTGATGAAAGTCGCATGAGAAGCACATGTAACGACCCAGAAACCCTAGACTCTTTAACAACCTTAAGGATTTCATTTTCCAACAATTTGTAAAAGCTCTGATACTATTCTATAGTCCAGTCATCAAGTCCCGGACTTTTGGCTTTTTTTAAAACCATGTTGAACACTTTTTAATTCCTCCTTCGTCACTAGACTCCCAATCTTTTCATTGAGTTCTTGATCAAAGAACCTCATAAAGAGCCTAACAACCCTAAACTACTCAACTATGGGGCTTCATATGGTTGCCAGAAAAGAGATTCAAAATGATTATTAGCTGCTGCTGCCAGTTCCTCAAAAGAAGTCAATTTGGATCCATTCCCTACCTCCAGGTCCCAAATAATATTAACGGCTTTTCTATGAGCAAAGCCATGAAAAAATTTAGCGTTATTGTGCCCTTCCTCAAGCCAGATGGCATGTCTTTTAAACGCCAAGTTGTCTCCTCATGTGCTTCTTCTGCACTCTTCTAGATCCTTCAGATTTTGGAGGTCGTACAAAAAAGCTTCTCCCATTCTGCACAAGTGTTTTTTTCTAATTAAGTTTCAAGTTTCCGCCCAAAGCAGATCTGCCTGGAGCGAGTGTTTCTTCTTTCTATCCTAGTCCCCAACTAACCTTTTTATCTTGTTCAGATTTTCTGTGAACAGTTCCATGGCCGAGGACCATTTACCAGGACCAGAAGGTTTCCAATTATTATAGAGATTACTCTTGAACTCATCTTCTAGCCAAGCATGAATGAATAAAAGGGCTGGGCCGTTTCTTGTCGTCCTTGTTTAATTGAAGGAAAATGGGACTGTGATCAGAATCGTCTCCAACTCCCACCCATGTCTGATATTTATCAAGCTCTTCCAGCAGAGATTCCACCATTAAAAGTCTGTCCAGACGTTTGGCAATCCCTGCTGAACCAGTCCGGCCATTTCTTCAAATGGGCACTAGCTGCAAAGGTTCAATGTCCACCACCTTTAATTCCTCAAAAAATGTAAAAACAAGTGTGCTAGTGGATCTAATCTAACCGCCTCATTCCAGACTTCCCGAGCAATTGTAGTCAGATCTGAATCACCACTATCACCTTAGAATCACTTTCGAAACCCCGATCCTTCAACACATCCCAATACCACTTATGATCCGCATATGACCTGTAAATGTTAATGATGGGAAGAGCCTGATCCAACTCCCTTGAGATCCCTTCTAACACAATGCCTGCATCCAACAAAGTGGTACTCAAAGCATTAAATGACTGATTCCACGCTGTGACCAACCTCCCCACCCACCACCCACAGGACCACCAAATCAAGAACACAGAATTCCAATCTGGGAATAACAGAGACACATAATCAATAACTTTGGATCCATTTGCCATCATTGCTTGAAATAGAATGATATCAGGTTTAGACAAAGAAAAAATTTGGCTGAGGGCTTGACGTTTTGGGGCAACCCCTTCCCCTCTTACATTAAGTAAAAGGATAATCATGATGGACCACCAGCTGAGGGCTTTCCAGTAGTCCAGGACTTGCATAAACGAGCCAAATTTCCAATCAATTTTCATTTCTGCCACGAGGCCCTGCCAAGGTCCAACTATCAAGACTTTCATGAACTTCTTATCCTCCATGGCCAAGCCCTACTCGTCCAAGGATTTACCCTTACAAGTTTGCAAATAGAGACCGGGACTGAACTCGACCACAGCTACAATGGCAGCCCTGTAAGAAGAACCAAAATGTGCTGTACACAAGATGGCGTCGTCCGGGATGAAAGCCCGTACTCCACCACTTCAATACCAGACTGGAAGGACCCTAGAGTCAGGTTTATTAATTATAGCCTCCAAATATTTTGAATCTTTAAACTCAAAACGTAACCAGCCTTTTACTGGCAAGTCAAAGACCAGCTTGTAGCCTAACAACTTAGAAACTGCACATCCAACCATTACTCCAGGGAGGCTTAGGAGACCGCTTTCCTATTAATGTTCCAACCCCTGCCATATTTTATAGAGATTCCACCACCTGCATTTCCAATCTCTAAATTTATTTAATTATTTAGCATTTCCATTTCTAAGAAGGTTATCACTTTCTTGTGTTACAAGTTTGATAGCGGTCTCCACAAATCTATAGCCTCTTTTTACCACATTATTCTGTAATAAAAGGAAGTAGAGCCAGCATACGTTCTTCTTTGAAGACATCATTCTTGAAGAAGTAAATGAGTGCAAATACCTCGGGATTAATTTCAACAACAAGCTTAATTGGGAGGATCGCAGAAAGAAGAGAATTTGAGAAGGGTGGAAAGCATTATATGCTCTTCAAAACAGAGGTAGAGAGGGAGATTTATGGGATTGGAAAACGATTAAAGACTTTTTGGACTCCTAGTTTGCCCAGTGATGCCATAAGGGTGTGAATTGTGGGCTAGCAGCACCCCCATCTCAAAATGGAAACAAATTGAAAATATCCAAAAACGCTTGATAGCAAGTTCAAAATAAAAAGTGTGGTTCCTTAAGAGATAACGTTGAGTGAACAGGAGCAACTCTCATCCAATTGTTATGGTACGTCTCGTAAGATATCTAAAAAGAATTGAGCAAATGAGAGTGGGTAGATGGCCTAATGTTATATTGAATGAAGGAATGAGTGAAAGAAAGAAAAACATGAATGAAACGAAACTACACATGGATGTAAAAATGGAATATCTACCTCAATTCTTGTCCCACAAATAGCAAGGAGCTAAAGAAGTTTGTTATGGAGAAGTTTTGTAAACATATATGGGGAAAAGAATTGGGTAGAAAGAAGTACTACGTTGAGGAATTCAACCCTATGTGTGATCTCCAACAAAAAGAGTACATTGGAGCTAGCATTCCGTGGAGGGAAAAGGTTCTTATTACTCAATTAAGAACTAACTCGCATCAACTGCAGTGTGAAACAAGACAGTAGAAAAGGCCTAAAGAAGCTTGGGAAGAATGGGTGTGTACATTTTGCACGTCTAGGGCAGTGGAATCGGAAAAACATTTCATTTTTGAATATGATGAGTTCAGAGACATCAATAAAAGTTATGGGAATTTGTTAGTATCAGTTCCTTGGCATTGTATTTTCAGCGAGGGTATTGTTAGAAGGTTGGGCCAGCTCATCATCAATTTGAATAAGAAAAGGTTTGAATTGCAAAAGGCGAAATGCAGGGCACTGGTGGCATAGACTATTTTTAGTCTTGTGGACGTTAAAATATCATTTCATTTCCTCACACATAGTCTAGGTGTAACTCCAAAGACTTCCTACTATGTAACCTTTCCCATTCCCAATACCACATCATCCTCAATATTGTAACTCATGATGTGCTTACAAAACTTTAGTATTAGGTTGTCTTCCAAAGTATTTTGGATAAATCCTCCTAGAATCTTTGGTTTGACCCTATTGTTATCATTTTGTTGCAAGATATTCCCCCCGGGAAAGATAGCAATGCCCTCCAAAGACTCTAATGAGTGATCCATCTTTTCTTCATCTCTTATTTTCTTTTTCTTTTGCTTTTTCTTTCTTTTTTCTTTTTTCTTTTGGGTGTTCGAGAACTCTAAGACTCCACAAAATTTGCTCTTCTTTCATTTTTCTCTCTCCAAACCCTGTGACGAGTGATCCACTTTTTCTCCATCTCTTCTTTTTTTGGGTGTTATTTTTTTGGGTGTTATAGAACTCTAAGACTCCATGAAATTTTCTCTTCTTCAATTTTTCTCTCTCCAAACCCTAGCTTATAAAAATCACTTTCTGCATAAACTTAATGTACAAAAGCTTAGAAATTAGTAACAATAAAATTGAGATTTTCACTAATCATGATGGAATTATCATATTGTCCCAAAGCATATGCTTATGAATAAATTCCCTAATTTGCAAGATACAATTAATGTATTTTCATATTTACAATAAATAATATATTTAGAACTACCACCTCTCCATTCTTTGCCACCTCCCATGAAAGTTTGGTGTTCAAAGATTACACATGCAATATTTCATAGCAAACCAAATATATTTTTACTCCATTAGTGTTGCAGAAGAGAAATAAGCCAGGGCCCACTAGATGTTCTCTCTATAAAGATTGGTAAGAAACTATCAATGATGTGTTAATATCTTATGCATACCCCTGCCTAACATTACACATGCAAAATTTCATAGCTACCTAGGTGTATTTCCCCTACACTAGTTTCATAGACAAGATATAGGCAAGGGCCTAACAAATGCCCTCTTTGTAAAGGTCAAGAACAAACTGTCAATGAATTGTTCATATATTATGCACAGACCTACCAAGTTTGGAAATAAATTGAAACATTATTACGAAAAAGGGAGGGGTGGCAATGTGAGACAATTGATGTTTATATTTTAAATTGGCAATGAAAGATAGAATTGAAGGGTTTCAAAGCTCTTCTTTTGATAGTAGTATGGGAAATTTGGCTTACAAGAATTGCTAGTATTTTGAGGACAAAGTCATCCTCTGTTCCAATGTGCAATCTAATGCAAGTCCATTTTTTATAGTTTTAAGTGACGTCTAAAATTCAAATATTAGATATAATTATCTCAAAACAAATTGACAATATGAACCTTAGGGTTATTTTGTGTAGAAAATCTGTAATAGGTTAACTCGATAATGCAATATAAATCAAAGCATAATACTATAACCTACTTCTACTATCAATTTGTGGAAGCTTAAAGATCGAGCTGAATAATATAACCAGAAGAAGAAGAATCAATGGCACAATGCACATGAAAATACTTTGGGGAAAGTCTCAGATAAAAACCCCACACTATTGTATTATCATACATGGTGGAAATACATAGGAATTATACAAAGCCTTAGCTCTCACAAATAGCCAGCTCTCACTACAATCCTCACAGATGCTCGCAGGCAATCTTGGCTTCTCTCCAGCCTTCCTCTCTACCCTCCAAGCTCCTATTTCCTTGCATTGTTCCTTGTGGATGATTAGCCTATTACCAAGTGGAAAAACCAGCCTTCAAAACTACGCAATCCTCAAGGATGAATCCTTGACTGCATGCATGAGTTTTCTCCATGAGAAAATACATGCAACTGATAGTACACTGTCCTTGAACATTAATCTCAACTAGGTCTTTCTTAGAATAGACATGCATGAGTTTCTGATGAGGGAATCTTCAGTTAACTGGAGTAGCACTAGTTGAGTGCATTAATGCATCAACTGACTGTTAACTCATTATTAGTTCCTCAAACAAGTTGGAACTAATTTAACTGGACTTAACTCAATAAACTGAGTTAACTAATTACATCTCAAATATAACTCAATCTTATCTCCTTAATTTAAGGGATAACTCTTGCATGACTTCAGAAAGACTTCTAACTTGAATTTCTCCAACTAATTAATTATTTCCAAGTAGCTGTTAAGACTAAATTCGATTTTAATTCACAATTTAATTCAAGGACAAATTAAATTGGAATATTCTTGTTGCCATATTTCAACACTCCCTCTCAACAAGAAAGGGATTATCTGCCACCCCGATCATGTTTCTTTGGAACTCGAATTTACACTTTGACAATGCCTTTGTCAAAATTTCAGCATCTTGCTCCTCTGTCAAAATATACTGCAGAAACATGATCCTCCTCGTTACACAGTCTCTGAGATGATGATACTGGATGTCAATGTGCTTGGACCTATCATGAAATACTGGATTCTCAAAGAGTTTGATACAACTCTGATTATCAAAATAGATCACAGTTGGATACATCCTCTGATCAAACAAACCAACTAGGATTTTCCACATCCAGATGGCCTCACATGCTGCCTGACTTGCAGCCATGTATTCTGCCTCTGTCGAGCTGAGTGCAACCGACCTTTATTTCCTACCGTACCAAGAAACTGTCGTTGACCCAAGGTTGAAAATCCCTCTTGATGTTCTCTTCCGATCTGATCGACTCCCTGCCCAATCTGCATCAATGAAGCCCTATAGCTTCACTCCCTTTGCCTGTTTGTACCATAATCCATACTAAGATGTGCCTCTGAGGTATCTCAATACATGCTTTTCCACCTTCCAAAACATCTTGGTAGGCTGAACCATCGCTTGACTCAGCTGGTTCATGGCATAGCACAAATCTAGTCGTATGTTCATTAAGTACATCAGTGAACCCACAAGCTGCCTGTACACAATATCCTCTACCACTTCTCTTGAATTAGCAACCTCCTTCCTCCAGTTACCTGCTAGAGGAGTTTTCATGGGCTTGCACTTCTCCATGTGGAATCTCCTGAGTATCTCGTTTGCGTACTTGCCCTGAGACACAAACAACTTCCCATCCTTCTGCCACACTTCCATGCCAAGGAAGTAATGCATGAGACCCATGTCTTTCATCTCGAATTCTCTTGCAAGGTCCTCCTTGCAAGACACGATCAATTGATCATCACCAGTCAATATGAGATCATCAACATAAAGTACAATGATCAATAGCTTACCTTTCACCACGATGTGGTACAGGTTTGCATCTGCTTCACTCTTTGTGAAGCCCAACCCGGTGAAGTAGTTGTCTATCCTGGTGTACCAAGCACGAGGTGCTTGCTTCAGCCCATATAACACTCTCTTGAGTCGGCACACATGCAACTCATGATCGAAGGTCTCAAAACCTTCTGGTTGCTATATGTACACCTCTTCCTCAATCTGGCCATTGAGGAATGCAGTCTTCACATCCATCTGATGGATCTTCCAACCCATCTATGTTGATAGTGCCAACATAGATCTGATAAATGAGTACCTTGCGACAGGAGAAAAAGTCTCATCATAGTCAAAACCCTCGACCTGTGAAAATCCACGGGCAACAAATCTTGCCTTATGCTTCTCCACACTACCATCAGCAGCTTGCTTTACCTTGTAAAGCCAACGGTACATCACAACTGACTTGTTCTTCGGTCTCGGAACCATGTCCCAAACATTGTTACTAACTATGGAGTCATGCTCCTCCACCATAGCATCAACCCAAATCTGCTATTGCACTGCTTCCTCAAAGGAAGATGGCTCGGTCTCAACACATTCCCCAGCAAGGGCCATGTATTCAGTGTACCTCTCAAGTGACCTCCTCTATCTGCGTTGAGAAGATGGTGCTCCCACATTCTCTCTTGTATCCTCCAACAATCTGTCAGCTTCTCTTGTGCACTTCCATCCATCTCTGGAAGACTCTGCTTGAGTGGATGTCTCCACTCCTAGAACCTTTGCATGCAGCTGCTCTGCATCATTCTGAGGCTCCTACTCCTTAGGAACAATAGTTCCTCCACAACCAGTAGTTGGAACTCCCTCTCAAGGGAAACTCGTATGGCCTTCTACTCATCAAACTTGAGATCTCTTCGAACCATTGTGCTCCGACTGGTAAGCAAGTACACCTGATAGTTGTGAGGTGTATCAGTGTACCCCAAAAATATCCCCAACTCTGCTGTCAGCTCAAGATTCTTTTGTGCATCCTTTGTCACATGACAATATACTGATGAGCCAAAGATCCTGAAGTGACCCACATCTAGTCTCTTACCGGAGAAAGCTTTCTCTAGTGTCTTCATGCCAAGTATTCGATGTGGGCTTCTATTCCGCAAATAGACCATTGTGTTGCATGCCTCAACCCACAAGTGAAGTGGTAGGCCTTGGTCATGCAGCATTGCATGTGCTGCCCCCACAATAGTTTTGTTCTTCCTCTCGGTCACGCCATTCTGTTGTGGGTTATGAGGTGTCGTCAACTCTCGTTTAATTCCTTCCACTGCACAAAAGTCCTTAAACTCTTGAGAGACATATTCTCCACCGTTGTCGCTTCTCAAGGCCTTGATCTTCTTCCCTGACTCTTTCTCAACCAAAGCTTTGAACTCACAAAACTTTGTGAAAGTTTGGTCCTTCTTTTGCATGAAATAAATCCAGCATTTACGAGAATAGTCATCAATGAAAATCACATAATACCTTTGCTTCGTTGTGGATTCCGTCGAGAATGGTCCACACAAATCAGTATGAACTCACTCTAAGATAGCCTCTGCTCAAATGTCTCGATCATGAAAGGAAGACTTGGTGTACTTTCCCAAGGTACAACCTTTTCATGTGTCAACTTGCTCAATTTTACCTTTGGGAAGTCTTGTAGATATCTATTGCATTATCTTCAAAGCCCCATGATGCAAATGGCCCAACCGCCTGTGCCACAACTCACCAATGTCTTGGCTTTGCACCAATTCTGCTTTCGTACTCAATGTTGCACAATCATCTACCTCTAGTTTATAGAGATTCTTCACCCGAATCCCTATCCTCTTGGTCTGACCTATGGCTATGTGTCTTAGGAACTCCTTTCCTTTACTGAAGATAACATCGTAGCCTTTTTCCTCCAACATTGTGACCGATACCAAGTTCTTCTTCAGTCCAGGCACATACATCACATCTGTCAAGGTGAGAGGAGCTCCATGCTCCCTCTAAAAAGCAATCGTGCCCACTCCTGAAACACTATACCTTCCGTCGTCACCCATCTCTATGCGCATCTTGAGGTATTTCTCCTCCAAGGCACTGAATAATTTTTTATCATTGGTCATGTGGAATGAGGCTCCACTGTCAAGATACTAGACACAACCCATCATCGATGACACCATGCATGTGATGAGGGTAAAGTCCATTTCGAACTGAGAGGCTAATTCTGATCCTTCCGATCCTTTCGAGGATCCCTTCTTGTACTTCTTCGATGGGAAATTAGTCACATAATGTCCCATCTTTTGACAATTAAAGCACCTTACTTTAGACATGTCACCCTTCTTCCCTTCATGAGAAGAATTTGATTTGAAATGGGAAGCCTTCCCCTTCCCTTTCATTGCCTTACTTGCTAAGGCCAGATTTTCTTCATCATCATTCTTGGATGAAGAACCATCTCGTGTGCTCCTCCTGATCTCCTCCTGCATAAGATCCGACCACAGTCGTTCCCAATCCAGCAGTTTCTCCCTTCCATTCATAGAGTCCTGGTAGCTATTCCAACTCTTTGGAAGGCCAAGGTGAGTGAGGCTCACCATATCATCATTGGCAGTAGTTATTCCCACACTGCCAAGCTCATCTTTGCAAGTGGTGAGCTTGTTCAGATATGTGGAAATAGTATCGCCCTTCTCCATCTTTATTCTTCGAAGCTTATCCTTGAGTGCCAATTCACTCTAGTCGCTATTGTTCTGGTAGAGGTCCTTCAATGTCTTCCACATTGAAAATGGAGTATCTTTCCCATGGAGACTCGAGACAATATGGCCTCGAACTCCCTCAAGGATGATCTGTCTCGCCTTCGCCACACACTTCTTCCACTTAGCCAACTCTTGTGCATTAGTTGAAGCTGGCTTTAGGATTTCTTGATCAATGAATTCCTTCAAGCCATTATCTTATAATACAGCCTCCATTCTATCTTTCCATGTTATGTAATTTGAGCTACCTTCCAAGGCATACTCGAGTCTCAAGCCATAGAAATCCATTGTCCAACCTTGAAGTATGATATGAATTCGATTTGCACCTACAACCCAGAACTTCAAACTTCGAATTCTCTTCTCAGTATATTGTTCACATCTATGATACCATGTATAAAATCTATGATAGGTTAACTCGATAATGCAATATAAATCAAAGCAGAATACTATAACCTACTTCTACTATCAATTTGCGGAAGCTTAAAGATCGATCTGAACAATATAACCAGAAGAAGAAGAATCAATGGCACAATACACATGAAAATACTTTGGGGAAAGTCTCAGATAAAAACCCCACACTATTGTATTATCATACATAGTGGAAATACATAGGAAATATACAAAGCCTTAGCTCTCACAGCAAGCTAGCTCTCAGTACAATCTTCACAGATGCTCACATGCAATATTGGCTTCTCTATAGCCTTCCTCTCTGCCCTCCAAGCTCCTATTTCCTTGCATTGTTCCTTGTGGATGATTAGCCTATTACCAAGTGGAAAAACCAGCCTTCAAAATTGCGCAATCCTCAAGGATGAATCCTTGACTGCATGCACGAGTTTTCTCCATGAGAAAACACATGCAACTGATAGTACATTGTCCTTGAACATTAATCTCAACTGGGTCCTTCTCAGAATAGACATGCATGAGTTTCTGACGAGGGAATCTTCAGTTAACTGGAGTAGCACTAGTTGAGTGCATTAATGCATCAACTGACTGTTAACTCACTATTAGTTCCTCAAACAGTTTGGAACTAATTTAACTGGACTTAACTCAATAAACTGAGTTAACTAATTACAACTCAAATATAACTCAATCTTATCTCCTTAATTTAAGGGATAACTCTTGCATGACTTCAGAAAGACTTCTAAAAGGAACCACATTTTAAATGACTCCCATTTGTTAAAATTCAAGTCAAGTTTGGGTAGGCGCTCGAAAAAATTTGACAATGCAAGTCAAGGTAGCGAATGTATCTATGGGCAAATTGAATTCCATTTTTAAATTGTTCATATCTTTTAAAATTAAAGGTAGGTTTGGGTAGAGGTCAAGCAATTATACTAAAATATATGCCTTAAATCTTCTCCTAATTCTTGTTTTTAATAAGAGGGTTTCAAAATCACTAATTTTTGGTGATTCCATGGTGGTGATTAATTGGATGAAAGGAGTGTATAAAATGGAATTTTTTGCTTTGAAAATGTTACCCACTCAAGTGGGTAACCCTTAGGAAGTTGGTAACCCTATGATGATCGACAAATAGCTAGCCTCAAAGGCACTCCATCCATGCTCTAGCCAATGATTTGACATCTAGCTTACTCATCAGATGAAGGTGGGCCATTCATTGTAAGGTACATTAAACATTTTTGTAATTAAGTTCTTTTATTTAATGTTTAAGGGCATTCTAGTATGGATCATAGGTTTAATTGCACGATAGACTACTTTTGTTCGTATTCTTGTTCTCGTGCTTCATCTTAGTATTCATCCCTTTCCCCTAGTTTAGTGTGACTTTCCTTGAGGCCTTTTCTTTCCATTGTCCAAGAGGGGTACAAATAGGAGGCATTGATTGATGTTGCATGTCCATAGTAATCCATACTTAGAATCTTACATGTTTCCCTTGTATCCACATCCCATCTTTGAGTTGATTTCTATCTGTCACCAATATTGGTTCTTGTTTTACTCATTCTTGAGTAGGGGATTGGAAACTTTACCCTAGGAGGTTGATGCTACAGAAATAAAAGAAAGACCATGAGCCATGAAGATAAAATTCAACATATTGGCTACTATATAATAAAGTACATGGACAAAATCCTAACATGAGCTCTACTCCCATCATTAGCCCTCACCTAGTTCCGGGATAATGTATGAACAATGGAAATAAAATGAATTTTGAATATCCTAAACCCAATGAGCAATAAACCACTTCATATTTAAGGGGTAATTGACATATAAATAAAAGGTTGTAGCTAAGCTATTCAAGAGAAAGAAAATCAATGAAGAAAAAGGTGCACAAGAGGGGTGGTTAAAATAGGTCATGGAAAGGGGTAACTTAGGTCCCATGATTGTTATCTCTTAACAATATAATGCTCAAGGATTATGGAATTTCATATTCAATACAAAGATGGCGGTATCCTCCATGATGTAAACCCCCACCATACCACTATCCACTTGCACCTACTAATTGATGGGTTAGCTTAGGAATTGTTCCTCCCCTTAGGATTGGAAGCACCTAATAGGGCCTTTGTGTAACCCTCCCATATCTAAGCATCGTAACTTGCTTACAAACACTAAGTTAGGAAGACATTTGAAGATTATGCTTATTTGAATTACTTTGGGTCCTTTAACATTAGATATGGCCTATCGTGATACTCTTATGGTTTCTTTTCCTGTGATGATGATCTCATTTGATTTTGAGGGTATGTTTCAAATTCCTACTCCTAGGTACAACTACCATCCCTTCTGGAATTGATTGATGCATCCCCATCACTTCAAAGAGGACTTCTAGCCCCACTTGATGACCATTATGGGCACCAAAGCTAGGATGTTAACCACTTTATGAGGAGAATTGGACTTGGAACGTATCCAACACTAATGACGACCCTCTCCTCTCCTTTCAGAGGCTTAAATTTTACACATTGAAGCCAAGACTTTTCTTAGAAAGAAGATGTACCCTAGAGAATATGGGATGCCCCCAAGCTAGCATTGTACCTTCTTAATGGATGTTGATTCCTATTCCTAGACTAGTTTGATGATGATGATAATGATGGCTTGAAATAACTCTAGAAGGGATGGTACACCTTTCTAGATGATGATATCATGCCCTAGACTTATGACGCCACCCCCACGAGGCTTGAAGTCATGATATGGGCTTGGTTTATGATGACATGTTGATGAGGACAGTTTTGGATTTTGACCTTATTGATGAGGAGATGATTTTTTAGTGAGGAACACTCTTTGGACCTATCCTTAAAAAAATTTGATGGATATCTCCACCTTTGGAGGATGATGTCACCCTTAGAGGACCTTTTTCTGACACACTTATGGTCTAAAAGGAGGCATTTTGGTATGTTTTATCATTGAGATAGTTAACTTTTAGGTTGGCTTGTGACCTACTTAACATAGGGCTTTTAATTATTTTAGTCAAATATTGACCTAAATCGACTTGGTCTCCCTCCTATAAATAAGAGTAAGTCGATTTAGGAGATTCATTGCCACATACACACATTTATTCCTCTAAAGAGAGTCTGCACTAGTCTTCTTTTCTCTTGGATGTAATGGAGCACTAAGGTAGTGAATTGTCTTGGGGGAAATATTATTTCTTGGAGGGATTTTCTCTTTGATTGATAAAGTGATTATTCAGTGAATTGTACTATTTTATTCCGAGTATCTTCTTCCACTTTACAAATTTTGTAGAATTAGGGTATGCATGAAGTGTTCATCTTGATATATTGAATATTTAATGGCTTTAAAATATCCTTTGCAAAATTTGTCGCCAGGTATCCATCAAGGAAACTTAGTATAGCACTCCTTGTCCGTAAATCTCTAACTGATTGAAAGTTGCTAGGGTTTAGATTGGGAGATTTTCTTTCTCTTAACTTGTACCAATCAAGGTCTTCTACCATGGACCTCACCCTTTTTTACTTGATGTATGCATTATTGATAAAGGCGTTAATCTTTTGTGTGTCGGTCTTTTAATTTGTATGTTTTATAGGGTAAACTAAGGTTGGGTTACGACAAAATATACATTAAATAGCATAAAATACCTTAGACCTCATATTACTAGGGTTAGGCTTTGCATCTTCTAAATTGAAAAAGGAAAACTATCATTTTTATGCATTTTTCATCCATCCTATTAGGGTTGACATTTAGGGTTTAGTAGTTATTATACATTTCAACCATTGAAAAAGTGTTGCAACCTTTTCCTTTGTTTAATCATTCAATAACCATGTTTATTTATTGTTTATCATTAATTATAGGTTATTTTGCTATTGTTGTCATAAATTTTGCATGTTATAAATTGTGCTTATTATAAACCCTAATTTATAATAACAATCATTAAATTAAAGGTAGCATGTGTTTGGGATCTATTTGAGCATCTCCAAAACTATATTAGCCCTCTATACTTAGCCATAATTCCTTTGAACTCGTTACCTCATCTAATTGAAAGCCCTATCTTATTGAATATTATCCTTAGAGGCTATTTATCCTAAGAATTCTTGGGTTGCCTAATTTCTAAGATCTATTGGGAAAGCCTCCCTTGTAGGGATAACATTCATCTACATAATAACAACACAGTAACTACTAAGGTAATAGTGGTGGTTGATCCCATTGTTGCCCTTGATCTAGAGTTCTTAGTGAGACTTTACACTAAGGTACTAGATTTTATGGTAACAGAGCCCTAAAATGAGGACATTGTGAAAATAAACATGTTTCCAATGTTATTTTGCTTTTTCATGTCTTTAAAGAATACAATGTGGAAGAAAATGCTCTTTCTAAAGACAACCATCAACTTAGAATATGTGTGTAGTAGGCACTAGAATCAAAGGGTAATTGAAGTGAGAATTCTCATTAAGAAATTTCCATCCAAATCATATAGCCTCCCGATGGGTCTAATCCCCATCCAAGGGATTAACCATTCTTGTAGGTGTATGTAGATCATGGGTGTCACTGATGAATACACAATGATGGAATGCAATTTATTTTTGGAAATTTCTCTAAACAATAGGTCATCTTTCTTTGTCTCATTTTTCCCATTTAGTATGCATTCACAAAAGTTGGCAATATTTCATTTAATATCTTATTTGGGTTGCTCTATATGGCTCTTACCTCACAGCTTGGTTCACTTTCCCTCAACTTCAATTAGTCATGTTGGTCACTTTCTTTTCATCCTTGATATGGTGATGCAAACTAATATGGGTGGCTACCCACCTCCTCCATTGTCTCAATGGTTCTCTATCAACAAAGTTACCAACTTAACAAGAGTTGTATTGAATTCTCGTTTTTTTAGAGGTCACAAAAAAATCATGATTTTCATGCCAATTTTAAAAATTGTTGATACAGCATCAACCTTTTTTTTAAGCATATATTTGACACTATAAATTTTCTTATGTACTATGGACTTTTTTTAAATGTTAGTGATTTTCATGCCGATTTTGAAAAGAGTTACATTAACCCTTTTTTGGGGGCGCTTATTTTTTACACTTTAAATTTTCGTAAGAATTAAGTATGGGTAAAAAATTTAAACTGTTGGTGGTTTTCATGTTGATTTTGAAAAGTGTTGATGCAGCACTAGCTTTTGGGAGGGGGGTCATATCTTTGACACTTTAAATTTTCTTATATCTTAAATATGCACATTTTTCTTAAATGTTGGTTATTTAACCATTTTTCAGGTTGTCTTCTTCTTTTTCTTCTATGTTTGTTTTTTAAGGGTTTTTTCAGGTTTGTGCTTTTTTTTTTCTTTGCAATGTTATTGTATAATGAAATTTTCAACTTTTTTTGCATAAGTTTAAAAAAAAATAAAAAATAAAAATGATATTTTGAAGTTAGGAATTTTCATATATTTATGTATCGTTAATTAGTACTTCAATACACATAAAATAATTGCCACTAGAAAAATAACAATTTTAAACACTTGACAAAACAATACACGTTTTGCATATAGATATAATTAATAAAAAATACACATTTCGAGACCTTTTCACTAAAAACGACATGTCAAATAAAATATTCTTATGAAAAAAATTGAACAAAGAAAGTTGAAAAAAAAATAGCTAATTTTAAGACTTTTATATTATTTTTATGTCTAAAGATGATAACATTTGAAGTTTTTTTTTTTCAAAAATAATGATTCACATATAATTTTAAGTAAAAATAACAAAAAATAAATAAAAATTATTTTTAAGAAAATTAAAAACAACTTTAACCCAAAAAAAATATTAAAAAACAACAACAACAAAAATTAATTTAAAACAAAAAGTTAGAAAAAGGGCAAAAAATAAAAAATAAAATCAAAATCAAAATCAAAACATTGTAAACAAGTTAAAACCAAAATTTATTAAAAAAAAAGGAATAAGAAAAAATTTAAATTTAAAAATTAAACACTAATTAAAAAAAAAAAACTAAAAGTGAATTGGAGAAGAAACAATACACAAAACATATTAAAAACCAAAAACCGAAGGGAAAAAAATAAATAACTAAATAAAACATTTTAAAAAATTAAAATAAAAACCTTAAAAAAGAAATATTAAAAAGAAAGCATAATAAAATTAAATTAAAATAACCCGGATGCGGGTGATTACTATAGTAATTAATATGATAAGATGGCTAGCCAGAGGACGAGATGGCCACATGGCCACCTGCGTCGTCCCCCATGCCAACCTCCAGCGCATTCAAACCACCTTGCAGCAGCCATTAATTGTGTCTGAAGGCCGAGACACCTCCACAACCTTCATTGCCATGGAACCTGCAGAGCATCATACCATTCTTCCCCTCTTGTTCCATTGTGTTTGCCCTCTGCAAGCTATAGAACCCTGCTCTCGCACTGTGACAGGAAGTCGATGCTGGTTGCTGAGTTGTCTTGATCTGAGCAATGGGTTTCATTACTCTCATTCCAGTCTCTGCAACTTAAACCAGGCTCAAACCTCCCCTGTTCATTCTCTGCATCGAAATTCCACCAACCCCTCTGCTGCCAACCTTTCTCTCAACCCTGCCATGGCTCGCATCAGACATCAAATGCGAAGCAGACGTGGAGGCACTCGCAGAGGCATCATTCGCCCACCAGCATCGACTAGCTCTGCCACTGCCTCCCCTGACTCCTCCGCTGATAATCCCAATCCTCTCAACTCTCTCTATGGTCATTACCCAGACACCCGAAGTGGAAGGGGACGCGCCAGGCTCCAAGGCACAGAAGGAAGGGAAGCTGCAATTCACTCAGCGGATTTCCCCCTTCCTCCGCATCCAGTTCCCCATGTCACTCAATTCCGGTTTCGCAACACTTTAACCCGACCTGTAATCACTGCCACGGTGACCATTTCTTTCTCAGAAGAAATTGATCCACAGGCACCTCCACCTGAGCACAAGGACAAGAAGAACAGAGCGGCCCCAAGAAACCACAGTATTAGCATCCCTGATAATCAGCAGCATGACGATGGCAAAGCAGCCCTGCATGGCAAAGTGGTAGCTGGCAGTCAACCAGATGCAGATAACAAGCATGGCGACACAAGGGCCTCGAGAAGCCGACAAGGTGACACGTCTGCAATGCAGGTGGGCACAGGTAGCACTGCGTCCGATCATGCTAGTTCTGAGGAATATGGATGGTGTCCGGTCATGTAGGAAGAGCCAATAGAAGACACCTTGCAGCTGCTGACCGGGTTACGTGGCGAGCCTTGATCCTGTTTCTGATAGTTTTGTTACATGTCATTTCAAACCTTGTTTCCTGTCGGGTCTTTTTCTGGTTATATCCCCAACTTGGGCGACAAAAATTTTGAATTTTGATCCCAATTTTCGATTTACAGTGGAAAATTCTGAGTTAAGTTTTGGAATTTGCAGTTTTTTGGTTAGAAATTTTGAATTATGGAACTGTAGCCCCTGCGAGGGTAAATTGAAGTGTCTTAATTTTTGTACTTGGACTGGTTTCCCCATCTGGGGCAGTCACTGTTTCAGAGTTTAATGCCCAAAATGGTCATGCAACTAACTCAGTGCCGCTGAGGCCGGAGCCTCTCTATATATTATTTCTTTATAAATAGATCAGTTTTACATAGGAAAAAAAAAGTTAAATTAAAATATTAAAAAAATATTATGGTGGGATGGGTCGCCCCACTCCGATGCCAAAGGCCATGGGAAAGGCAGTTGGAGTGGCGGCAACTAGCTCCAGTCGCCCTGCCCATGACCTTTGGCACCGGGGTAGGGGTGGCTCGTCAATTCTACGAGGCAATTGGAGTAGCAGCAACCAACTCCTCCCACCCTACATGTGACCATTGGCATCGGGTAGGGGTGACCCGTCAATTCCTAGAATTGATGAGCCGCTCCCACCCTAGCGCCAAAGGCCATGGACACGACTACTGGTGCAGTAGCTTTTTGGCATGTCATCAACTATGGGAATCGACCAGAATTGAAGGGTCGCCCTCGCCCCAATGCCAAAGGCCATGGACAGGACTACTGGAGCAGTAGCGTTTGGGCGAGTCATCAATTATGGGAATCAATGAGCCACCCCTGCCTTTGCACCAAAGGTTGTAGGCAGCGCAGCTAGAGTCTGTCACCACCAAGTCCAACTGACCTGCCAGCAACCTTTAGCATCGGGTGGGGTGGTCCATCAATCCCAATGGCATTTTTTAAAAATTTTAACATTATTTTTAATGCTTTTTTAAATGATTTTATTAATATTTTTTTAATAAAAAAAAATTGTAATTTTTTTATTTCTTTTTGTAATTTAATATTTAATAGTTTTTTAATATTTTTTTTTAAGTTGATTGTTATATTTTTTTTTATTTGATTTTTTTAATTATTTTTAATCTCCTTTTTTTTTGTTAAATTTTTTATTTTTTTAAATTATGTTTTTTTGGAGATTTTTTTATTTTACATTTTTTTTCAACTTTTTTCTGTTTGAACTTTTCTTTTTCTTTTTTTTTTATGCTTAATTTTGTATTTTGTGTTTTTTTAATCATTTTTTTATGTTATATATATATATATATATATATATATATATATATATATATATATATATATATATATATATATAGTAGAAAGTCATTAGACCTTTTGACATATTCTCAATGCTTCACAAGCAAGCTTTTCCATGCACTCTATAACCTCACCCTTCGTCGAACCCTGATTCCCCACCCTCATCCCTCCCTGTGTTCTCTAAGCCTCGCCATAGTTGATCCTCTGCCAACATAACGACCTCGAGAGGGGGAGCCCCTAGCTCCTTCGTCCTCCCTCACCATCCCAATCACTCTAACATTCCTGATCCCAAACCCTCCTCAAATATGTCGCCTTTTGCAAATATTGACCCGCAACAATAAAAAACAGTTGATGTCATTCTCGTGTATTCATCAGCTGATCTAGAGCTTGATCAATCAAATATTTTTTAGCAAAGGAACACAAGCACCTACAAAATGAAATCGTTGAAGATCCTGCGCCTCCATGTGCCCTAGATAAGGCTTAATAGAAACATTCAGTTCATGCAAGACCACACCCTAATCTGCAAGTCCATCGGGGTTTGGCCCACTGAAAAAAACCCTCTTGCACTAGATAGCACTACGATAGAATCCTAAGGCCCACTATGATGTGAAGCTCAAGTCCAACAGATTCTTGATGATGATCTTTACCCACAAGGTTGACCCAAAATAAATCATGGAAGGAGGTCCCTACTTCAACTCAACGAGCCTTTACATGCAGTAATGGACTCCAAAATTCATCCCAGACAAAGAAAACTTCTTTTGGGCTCTAGTCTGGGTCTGCCTATACTCATTTCCATATGAATACTAGGATCTAGAAACCTTATAGGACATTGGAAATAAGCTAGGAAAATTTGTCTACATCTCTAAACAAACTAGATAGATATTTTACACTGCCTATGTCAGAATGTGTGTCTACATGGATATCTCTAGATCCCTTCTTGAAGCCATAACCCTGGAATTTGAAGATAGAGACTAGTTTCAGATCTTAAATTATGAGCATATTCCATTCAGATGTTGGAAATGCCACCAACGCAATCACCTCTTCAAAGATTCCCCCATGAACAATCCTAAACCATATCCAAAGCAGACCAACTCTACAAACACTGAGGGCTTCACAAAAATCCCATCCAAGTGACACCACGCCAAGAAATCTGGCACCTCTGCTCCTCTCAAGTGCCACATGACAAACAACATATTTGAGGCGCTTGGAAACCTTCAAGAGGAGCTACTAGAACAACCACAAGCACAAAAGGAGGCAAACCCCAACGAGTAACCAGTGTAGAACAATACCAAGAGCAAGAGCAAAGAACTAATCGATGTTGAAACTCCAGACCATCATGACACTCCTCAACATGAAGAGGACACCCCCATAATCGAAGATTAGGAATTCACGGACCTTGGAAGGTTATATTTGATGGCCCTAAAAGATTTCTATCACAGTAATGCCATGAGTACCATCCCACCTAAACAAGTTCACCTTCTCGATTCCACCCTCTAGAAATCCAAATCCAAAATTTAGTTGGGTGTTCAAACCATAACCACAAAGGATGGGAAGAAGAGTAGAAACTATTTCAAGAAAAGAGGTTGGAAGTCAGCCCTTCAGAGATTGGATACCCTGGGACAAAAGCTAGTTGACTCGAGGCAATGTAAGTAGATCTCAAATATCTACTCCTCTCAAACCATTTTTCTCCCATGGAGATTATTTCTTGCAACATACGGGGTCTAAATTTCCCTCCAAGCAACGTATTCTTCACTTGAAGATCCAACAGGATCTCCCAAGAATCTTTCTAATCCAAGAAACAAAATGTTGTGGAAAATATTTTGAATCCATAATGGAAAAATTATGGAAGAAAGCACACAGCATGGCAGTGGACATAGAAGGGGCCTCTGAAGGCTTAGGAATTTATTAGGACCCCTTACAAATAGGTGTGGTATTTATTCCCATAAATCCCTTTGTCCTTACCATTTCTTTTCACCAATTAGGCATAGATCTAAATTGCTTCCTTTCTAATGTATATGGACCTCAAGCCCCTTCCAAGAAACAAGACATGCTATGCCACCTCCACTCCCTGAAGGATCAACTAGAACCCAAAAAATGGATCATCAATGGTGACTTTAATATTATTACCTCTCTTAAGGAAAAAGGGCGGTAGAAGACAGCTAGAACTGGAATCTGAAGACCTGAGGAACTTTATAGAAGAAACAAATATGGTGGACATGAAGATGACAAATGGCCTTTTCACCTGGAATAAAAAAAAGAGGGGGATCGACATAGATATCCTCGTGTCTATATCATTTCTTGGTTTCAGAACATTTAATCATTGGAGGGCATAAGCTCACTGTGGATATTCTCCCCTCATCTGGATCAAACCACTAGCACGTCTCCTTATCACGAAGGTCATTTGGCAAGCCCCTAAAGCATCATTTTCGATGTGAACAATTATGGCTCTATAATTCTAATCTTATCAACAAGATTGAAAGATGGTGGAAGGGGATGAACAACATCAGAGGACCCAAGATGTTTGTCTTCCAACAGAAGCTTAAGTAGATCAAGATCCTCCTCAAAAATTTGAACAAAGAGGAGTTTCGAAATATCTTCCAAGAGAAAGATACCCTTGAAAAGGCCATGACCTCTCTTCAACAAGAAATTATCCTAAATATTCGCACTAAGGAAAGTGATGGCAAGAAAGCATATCTCCCTAAATAGTTGGAGGAATGCTATGAGCAGGAAGAAATATATTGGAAGCAAAAATCTCGGATCAACTAGCTCAAAGAGGGAGAAAGTAATACTTCCTTTTTTCCACAGATCAACTATCTAACATAGGGTAGTCAATCACATCACCTCTCTTTAAACTGAAGATGGTGAGATTGCAAAAAAAAAGGGCATTGAAAAGGAACTAGTCAACTACTTCTCTAACATTTTGCAAGAACCTCAACTGTAGCGTCGGGAGGCCATAGACTAGGTCACAACATACATCCCAAAATTCGTCACTAATGAATAGAATATGGCTCTTATCAGACCTATCTCAGAAACAGATATGATGGAGGATCTGAATCATATGGTAGACGGTAAAATCCCTCGACCTGATGGATTCACGGTAACATTCTTCAAATGATGTTGGCACTTCCTTCATACCGAAATTCATGCCATTATCGAGGAATCAAGAAGCAAAAGAACCATCCTCCTAGCCTTTAACTCCACCTTCTTAGACCTATTTCCCAAGGAGGACAATGTTTCTTCTCCAGGTAAATATTGTCCCATCACTCTTTGTAATTTCATTTACAAAATCATAACTAAATTCATAGTGAACAGGTTGAAGCCCAACCTTCACTTCCTCTTCTCTCTTGATAAGTCTGGCTACGTTGAAGGCAGACGTATCCTTGGTGGCATAATCCTAGCTCATGAAGCCATCCACTCCCTCAAAACCCTCAATAATCCTAGAATGCTTATAACTTTAGACATGTATAATGCCTTTGATAAGATCAACCTAGACTATATCGAAAGCACCCTCCATGCTTTCGGTTCCTACTCCCATTGGATTGAATCAATGAATATTGTCCCTGATCTCCATTTCCTTCTTTTGCATCCTTTTCAATGACTCCCCCATGGAAACCTTCCAACCTTCTAGAGGCATTAGGCAAGGGGATCCTCTCTCCCTTTCCTCTTCATTCTCATGGTTGAAGGTCTTTGCCGAGATATAAAAGTTTCCCTCCATAAAGGCTCAATCAAAGGTCTCACCCTTCAGTTAACATCACCCTTTCTCACTAGCAATTCATGGATGACACCTTCCTTTCGAACTACCTTTTTATTCATGAATCCAAGGTATTAAAATCCATCCTATACCTCTTCTCTAAATCCTCTGGCACCTCCACCAATCTGGATAAGTCCCAAATATTCCTTTTCAACTCTCCTTCCATCACCTAAAGGAATATTAAACACATCCTTGGATTTTCTTCAGCCTCTCACCCCTCTAAATACTTAGGAGCCCCCTCACTGATTATGCCATCAAGCATTCTTCCTATAAATAACTCCTTGGCAAGCTTAACTCCATGCTAAGTTGTTGGACCTTTAGATCTTATTATGCAACCAACTCACACAACAAAAGAAAAGATAGATCAATGACCTGAAAACTATCCTCTTTGAGGGGGAAACCTCCTTTACATTACATAAATTAACAATTCTTGGATGATACAAATGAAAATACCTCCTTGGTATATATATGATTCTAATGGGTCACAATATAATCAGAGCCTACATAACAATAATAATGTAAGGGCACAACAATAACAATAGTTTGCTTCTATGTGGCACAACAATAACAATATGGGGGCTACATGGGCACAACAATAACAATAGGGGAATACACTAACAATAACAAAATTTTGGCTACACTAGTAGTACAGGGACCTAACATTCTTCTCTCCTTCAAAAAAGTGTTTTCCTCAATGCTTAAGTAGTTACGAATGCTTCTGTATAAAATTATCATCCTCCCTTGTGGAATATTCAACAAGTAAGTTCTTCCACTTAATGAGATACTCTGAAATTGATCGGTTTTGTAGTTGTTGGGTTCTTATTTCCATGACTGCTTCAAGCTCCAATATGATTTTTCCTTCTTCGTCAAGTTCCGGCAATACTTTTTGAACTGGGAGCTTGTCACTGATAACCTTCTTTAAGCATGAAACATGGAAAACTAGGTGTACTCGAGAAGATGCACGCAGCTCCAATTTGTATGTCATATTATGAATCTTTTACAACACCTTGTAAGGACCATCGTACTTGGGTGATAATTTATTATCCTTCTTATCTTTCTTTAGGGACATTTGTTTGTATGGTTGTAGCCATAAAAATACCAATCACCTACATCAAAACTTCTTTCATTGTAATGTTGATTTGCCTGTTGTTTCATTCAATTTTGTGACAGCATGAGGTTACCCTTTAAGAGATGGAGAACTTTTTGTTGATGCTCGATTTGATCTTCCACTGCTTGAACATTATTAATTTCTTTTAAACATGATGTGATGAATGGTGGATGATATCCATAAAGTTCCATAAATGGCATCATTTTTGTTGCAATATGGAAGGAAATGTTATACCACCATTCATCCAGAGGTAACCACTTGATTCATTGTGTTTGTTTATTATATATAAAACAACGGAGATATCCTTCCAAACATTTGTTCACTATCTTTGTTTTCCCATCAAATTGAGGATGATAAGATGAGCTATGATCTAATTTTGTACCAAGGCAAGAAAATAATTTCATCCAAAAATTTCCAGTGAAAATGGGATCTCTGCCACTTACAATAACAATAATCTTTGGGTTTCCATGTAGGTTTTGAATTGTTTCTATAAATGCATTAAGAAATGTATTGGCTTTAAAAGGATGAGATAGTGCACAAAAGTGTGTATACTTGGTAAGTCTATAGGCTTCCACCATGATGACACTATTTCCTTCGTACTTGGGTAAACCTGTGATAAAATCCATTGAGAACTCCTCCCCACGTTGACATAGAATGGATAAAGGTTGTAACAAACCCGGGATATTATTTGTCTCAACTTTTTTTTGTTGGCAAACCAAACATTATTCCACAAACTTTTGAATATCATATTTAACTCCATCCCAAACAATATTCCTTCTTGTCCCTGTGGTAAGTTTTTAAAAATCCTGAGTACCCTAATAAGGGGGAGGTGTGCAATTCCAAAATTATTTGTTCGAGTTGGGAATTCTTACAGAGATATAAGCGATATTTGTACCATAATGAATCATCTTTCCAGATAAATGTATCTGATGTACTGGGATCTTGTTGCAACTTTTGAATAAGTGTTCACACCTCTTCATCATTATTCCATTCATCCCTTGCTTCAGTTATCTAATCAGGTTAGATAATAGAAATGGCACAAAGAAATGCTTCCAAATCCTCATCCTTACTTAAGAGTGCATCTTCAACAACATTTTGCTTTCCTTTTTTGTAGATGATTTCAAAGTCATAACCCAACATATGTGTGACCCATTTTTCTACTGTTCCGAAGATAATATTTGTTCCAAAAAGTATTTAAGACTATCGTGATTTGTTTTTACCTTGAAGTGTCTTCCCATTAGGTAAGGTCGACATTTATTTAGTGCATGTAGTATTTCCAACATTTCCTTCTCATAAATAGGTTTTTGTAAATACGTTCCCTTGATTTGACGACTTTCAAAAGAAATGGGTCTTCCTTCTTGCATTCAAACAACACTAAGTCCATTTCCTAAGGCATCATATTCCACAATAAAGGTTTTTGTGAAGTCTGGCGTAGCTAAGACCGATTCTTGGCACATTGCCTCTTTAATATGTTCAAAGGTCTTAGTTGCTTCTGGAGTCCAAGAAAATGCATCTTTCTTCAGTAATGTTGTTAGATCCACTACTATTCTCCCATAATTACTAACAAACTTGTGATAATACCATGTCAACCCGAGAAATCCCTTTAGCAAGCTCTTCATCAAATAACCATCAGGGAGAAAGGGGGGCCCAACATTCTTCGTTGGGGCTATATAAATGTCGGAAGCTTCTCAGTCAAGGAGGGCTATTACCTCCTAACCAAGGAAGGACTCCCCGATCATGATCCCTTCTAGATTGAAATTTATCACATGAGCACCTGGCCTAAAGTTAATTTTCGCATGGCTTATCATTACCCTCCTAGTGTTGTTTATGCAAAAATCAGCAACATACCATAGATCATCTATTCATCTCCTGCTCTTATGCCAATAGCTTATGGAGCAAGCTTGAGCACAACTTCCAATGATCTACTTTGGAGGAAGGCAACAACTCCGAAACTATCAAGAATTGGCCCAAAAATTTGTTTCTAAATCCCATCCTCAATGGTCTTTTATTCATTGCTCCAGCCTCCTAGCCTAGGAAGTATGGAAGGAAAGGAATCAAATAACCTTCAACAACAAGAAGAAACCTCTTGAAATCACTTAGAAGATTTTACACAAGCACCTCGTGGAAACCATAGCCCTCACCAAATAAAATGTCAAATACTTCCAAGATTCTCCATCAAAAAAAAAATTTGTGGCCTAGTGAAACCTCAAACTCCCAAAAATTCAAGAAAATTCTCCTACAAACAAGCATTAAAGATCCTTGCCCTAATACTTGGAAGTTGCCACCTCCCAACCATTTCAAGCTCAACTTTGATGGTGCCTCCAAAAGCAATCCTGGGGATGCTGACATCAAAGGGGCCATCAGTGATCACATAAGGGAGATTCTACGAATCTACAGGAGATACATAGGCCACGACATCAATAATGCAGTTGAGCTAGAGGCATTGATTGAATGTATACATACAACAAAATGCCACCACTTATTTCCTTCAATAGTTGAAGGGGTCTCAAGAATTATCATTCAAGTAGCTCATTGAATCCTCAATGGCACACTAGCATCTAAGTGCTTATTCAACTAGTACCTAAACCACCATATGCAGCAGCTAGCATCCCTCCTTGCCCAACAGGAGGCCATAATCTTCTCCCACACCAAACGCAAAGCTAACTCTTTGGTGGACTTCCTATCTAATAAGGGAGTTGAATATCAGAAGCAATGTGAGGACTAACCTCAGTCCTACCCAGCCATCGAAGCCTGGTCCCTCACTGCAAGCACATTGTTTCTAAGGACCTCCTCCTCCCGGATCTAGCTACTCACACCTACCCAGCCACCTGCTCGAATCAGGCATGAATATGCCCTACACCTAGAAATCTTTCTCCATGGCTTGCTCACCCATGCACTCAACCTCCATTAACTCCCATCCTTTGTCTTGTCCTCACGCACTTAGACTAAAAGCTCTCTTGGCCACCACCATGTATGCTTTAATTTTACACATCATGCCTACATCCTAGAGTGTCCCTCCTTCTCAGGTGATATCACTCCATGCCCAGTCTTGTATTCATGTATACTCTCCTCCCTTGGCTCTTGTTGCCCCTGTGCCTTCAAAAAATTTCATTGCCTTTCGACTCACACCCATGATTCGAAAACACAGCCGAGCTCATCGTGGTGGTCATGGACGAGGGCGAGGCCACCCATTCGCAACTCCTGCAATGGAAGAAGAAATGGATTTCTTTGATAATAAAGTCCATGTCCACATTCGTCGACAAGTGACAGGTTTAGAAGAAAAGGAGGTTTGTCAGGGGGGAATTCTCTTTGGGTGCTCCGAAATCTCCTTACCTGACACCTCTTAACATAGGACTAGGAACACTCTAGTGATTCCAAGAGGATTACTAAATTCCATGCCCACACCAGCCATATTTACTATTCCCTTTATCGTATCTCTTGTGACCTTGGCATTGCATTCCCACTGGAACATCCCACCTCATCATCTCCTGGTCCTTCTGCTTCATTTTTGGTTCCTCTCAAATCCTCTTCACCATCCACAATCTACGCTTGTGTTGGGTGTAATTATTCATCTCGTTGGTAGCTGGACACCTATTTTCATCCCATGGACGCGCAACTAATTGGTGACACGTCCTCTCTGCCCCGCCCAAGTCCATACAGTTGTTTCATCATGGAAGAACCACCTAAAGTTGGCCCTTCTATCCCTAAAAACTTTAAAGTTTTTGGTCCAACCAATGACAAATGTTCACTGAAGCAGCACATCCATGCTCCATCCAGCTTATGTGGCGTCAGCTTAGCTTCACCAAGACAGTTTTTTGCTTGGTATGTTTTGTTGTCAGTTTTTCTCACAGTCAAATGTTAAAACAACGACAATAGCATGCTCTCTTTCAATTGTTCTACCCAAACTCTTGCTTTTTGTTTTTTTCCTCTTTTAGTTGTACCAATGGCACTATACTTTCACCTCTTAGGCAAACCATCTAGTTTTCCCTTCTTGGGGAAGATGGTCTCCCTTATGCATCCTTTTATGGTGCCATTGGGCATTGGTTCTTTGTGCTTCTTTGCTTGTACTCTATGTAATCCCTTTTTGTTAATATAATTTAAATCATTTGCCAATAATATATATATATATATATCCTTGTTCTTTTTTAAACATTTTTTCATGAATTTTTTTAATTTTAATAAAAAAATAGTTTTTTTAATTTTTTAATTTTGGTTTTGCTTTATTTTTTCATTTTTTTACTTTTTTACTTTTTTTTCACTACAAGGGTTGTGTCGATGCTTGAATATCAACTCAACCCCACTATGTGTCAATTTCATAGTTGATTTTAAAGTTTTCCATTACAATGGATCAAGGCTTCCCCCACAGTCTATGAAATTCATGGTTGATTTTAAGTTTTCATGCAATGGATCAAGTATGTCCCCACTATGTGTTAATTTGATGGTTGATTTTCAAAATTTTGTTGTAATGTTTCAAGTTGTCTTAGTTAAGATTTTAAAAGAGCTATATTAGTAGCATTTAAAAAAAATTACTCTTGGTATGATAACTCTTTGATTTAGGTATTTATTTTTAAGGTTTTTTTAGTTATGATATTTGTTTTTAATTCCATGGCTAAAAATTGTTGAAAGGGGCCTTGAATCTGAAAAAATACTAGAGGAAGCAAAGTCTCTATTCCTTAAAGAAAAACCCTCAGTGGCCCTCTTTTAGGAGACAAAAATTAGCGAGAGTGAAACCACATCTAAACAAAGAAAAATATGGAATCAAAGCAACATGGCAATAGTCGGCTCCCATGGCACCTCTGGAGCTATCTACATATTATGGGACCTAAATTAGATGCAACTTTTGCACTACAAGAAAACCACTCACTAAAACGTGACCTCCTTCAAGCTATTGAACATTCATTAGGTATGCACAGTCATAAATTTATATATGTCGATTCATTTTTGTGAAAAACAAGAATATTGGAAATCCTTCATGGATCTAAAAGGACAAAAAAATTTTCCAAAACTACATTCTTGGTGCGGATTTTAACACTACTATGCATCATAAAGAAAAACGAGGGGGTCCTTGGTCAGGGACCCCTTTCAGGAAGACATGGAAGACCTCATCCAGTCTCTCAGTCTTTTTTATTTCAAGCCTCTTCATTTTTGATACACCTGGAACAAGAAACATGTTGACCCTAGTCACGTTGCCGCCTGATTAGACCGCTTCTTAGCCTCGAATAATTTCCTCTCTATGAGTCTCTCTCTCCACTCCTTCATTATTCTTTAGAATGGATCTAACCATCACCCCATTCACCTCTCGCCCCCTTTTAACTATGGACCAATACCCTTCCGATTTTCCCCTCTATGGCATCACTCCCCAAGAATCGGTGATCTTGTTGAGGCTTCCTTATCAGAATGGGTGGAGGAAATCTCAATTTTTCTATAGGAAATAAATATCAAAAAACTGAAGCAATGTATCAAAAAAGGGCTAAAGGAAGGTAATATTGAACAACAACACTCAATAGGGGAAGTGGAGCAACAAATGGTCTCTATTCTAGAGAAATTAGAAAGATAATCGGTCACCAAGGATAGCATGTAGAGTGAATCAGAAACATTTAATACTTATCATAGGCTCTTGAAGAAAGGAGAAGAATACTGGAGACTCAAGTCTAGAAGTTTTTTCTTCAAGCAGGAGACTGAAACACCAATTTCTTCCATAAGAAAGCAATATTTATAGAAAGAAAGAATAAGATATCTGAGATACATTTTCAGGGTCACACAATCATGGATTTTCAACCCATAAAGGATGTTGCCACATCGCACTTTAGCAAGTTTTATCAAGACAATTTCCATGGAGATTCAATTGATGAACAATACATGCTAGAACATGTTCCCATGCTAATCACCAGGGATATGAATGCCTAGATCACAGCCACACCCTTAGTAGAATAAATCAAGAATGTAGTTTTTTCCCTCCATATGGATAAGGCCCCGAGGTTATATGGCTTCTCTACAATATTTTATCAAAACTTATGGGGGATTATAAGAAAGGACCTATGTAGAATGATTAGGTAGTCTCTCAAGTGCCTATGCATGGGTGGCATCATTAATTCTTCCTTTTTGGATTTAATCCCAAAAGATTCTAATCCTTCCTCTTTCTCTTGTTTCTGCCTAATTTCTCTTTGTAATGTTTCTTATAAAATCATCTCAAAAATTATGGCTACCTTCCTCAAAAAAGTACTCCCCCTTCTTATCTCGATAAATAAAGGAAAATTTGTCCCTGGAATGTAGATATTTTACAACATAATTTTTACTCAAGAAGCAGTGGACTCTAGCTAGAGAAGAGGAGACCGGGGTATGATCATAAATCTACACATGGCTAATTCATTTTATAAGGTTTGGCATGAATTTCTCTTCAAATTAATGAGAAAAATGGGGTTTGATGCAAAATTTATTCAATGGGTAGCATTGTGCATTGCCTCACCTTGGATATCTCCCTTAGCGAATGGAAGAGAAATAAAAATTTTCAAAACTTCTTGGGGCATGAGGCAAGGTTGACTGCTTTCTCCTTTCTCATATATCATTGTGGTAGACTCACTAAGTCGGTGCCTAGAATTCAAAAGAAAATCTTCCAATATCCCTGATATCAGATTCATAGTAGCGACAAGGAGTATCAATCATGGTCAATTTGCAGATGATACTTTTTTTTTGGGGGGGGGGGGATTCATTGTTAATAGCCAAACAATTTAAATCAACTCTGGACAGGTTCATTTCTTCCTCTGGAGCCCTAACAAATGATATTAAAATCTAGACCTTCACATGGAACACTCCAACGTAGAAGGCGAAGAAAATTGGAGATGTGTTGGATTACAAAGTAGTATGATATTGGAAGGAGTTTATGTTAAACTCACATGGACAGCGAAACAGATGGAAAGATAAATCAGTGATTGCATTTTTATTAACAATAGATATAGTACATTTATAGTACACATATGTGACTCTTGGGATTCAGATCCCAAGGTCTCTTGGACTGCTTTGTCCATTCAACTTCCACGCTAACCCTTTAGGATTAGGTGTCCAACATTCCCCCCCTTAATCCGAAGGGTTATGTATGAGTCCAAGAAGAGAGTTGTAATACAAAATGTGCAAAAATGCATGGCAGCACTAGGCTGAATGTGCTCTATGAAATGTTGGTAAAAAAGGGCGGTGGTTTAAGGATGACCACCAACACTGGAACGCTTAGTGCAGTTCCCGGAACTCTTCCAATACTGGCAAGAAACTGAAGTTTTCTGCTAGAGGAAGTGTTCTCAATCTGTGATGGTTTAAGGATGACCAACAACTCTGGAATGCTTAATGCAATTCCTGGAACTCTTCCAAAGCTGGCTAGAAGTTGGTGTCTTCTGCTAGAGGAAGTGTTCTCAATTTTGTTCCTGGAATTCTTCCAAAGCTGGCAAGAAGCTGAAGTCTTCTGCTAGAGGAAGTGTCCCAGATTGCCAACTGAAGGCATGTTCAGGCATCTTTGTCTCTGGCTACAACTCTGAAACTGGTGTGGCAGGTTGTGGCTCAGGCTCGCTTGATGTGGCTTTGAAGCTTGTAGATGACCATCATTTCCCCCCCTGTCAGATACAAGGTGAGATGATGGAGAAAACTCAACCGCAAGACTGCTCAATACTCTGGAACAAGTTCTGACATGTGTTTGGAATATCTTCTTGGCTGTTGATGCCCATTGCCAAGAAGCGATCCATCCAAGATGAATCTTTGTTCTTGCAGGACGTTTGTTTTTGAAGCATCTGTGTGAAGAATGGCTGGTTTTATGACAGTGCTCACATGGATGAAGATCAAAACAGTGATCTTTCACATGGCCAACTCGATCACAGTGTTGGCATTTCACGATTTGTTGTTTTTGTTGTTGTTGTTGTTGCTGTAGAAGAGGGGCAGAGTCTGGAACAGCTGAAGCTGAACTGTCATGAGGAGTAGTTGAACTGTCATAAATGAATCCAGCACTCTGAAACTGAATGGGCTTGGCATAGTCTGGAATATGAAAGGACAAGTCCTTGTCATATCCAAGACCAGTTCTGTGCTTGTTGTGGACAAGCTGTTCCCAAGGTCTGATGATGGGCTTGGGAAGTGCAGACTGAGTTTCTGCATCTGCATATACAACTGCTGCTTTGTTTGAATGAACGGTAACATTATTAACATGCTGCTGATGGGTGGTTGTCTCAATGTTCTGAACAAAAACAGGTTCAGAATGGTGTCTATTTTGATGTAGCTCTTCTTGCTGTAGCTGAGATTCAAGCTGTAAAAATTCGATCTTTTCTTGTGCATCATGCAGGCAGGTCTGAATGTCACAAAGAGTGTCTTTGCTAATTTGTAATGTGTCATCAACAGTAGATAATATCAGAGTTTTAAGGAGCTGTAATACTTCACTGGTTCTGGCCATTTTCTTCTTCAATGTCTGATTTACACCTTAACAAACTGATTACTACTCAATGCAGAAAAATAATATCTGAGCAAGAGGCTAGAGATCCACATCAACCACTGGCAGAAATTGGTAGCACTGCTTTTCTGCTCTATCAGCTCTAGGTTGATATTTATGTGTTTCTGCTGAAAGATGACCCAAAGTTTTGATTCCAGTTCCAAAAACTCAATGCACTTATCCAAAATTCAACATAATATGGCAAGGAATTTAATATGGCATTCAACGCTATTTACCAACACAAAAACCAACTTACAAAACAAATATACGTATGCAGAGTCATGCAACGCACAGTCTTCTTATATATGAGCCAATATACCATCCTCCAGCACACCGTTAACATATGTCATGGAATTCACGGATTTTAAAGAGAGGCATATGGTCTTCAACAGTCAACATAACATTCAAGGTTTTCATCCTTCAAAAAGAACTTGTACAATTATCCAGCAGATTTTTACAACTGGAATGCTTGCATTTGAATATAGCCCCATGGGCCAGCGAAACATTAAATACACTCTCTGTTCTGTGAAATCCTGAAAACCACTTTCCTAGTTTAACTGTCTTTTGAGGAAATTACTATATATCTCCAACCTATATGTCATTCTTTTGCTGGTGCCGTTCTCTATGAAGGCGACTATTGTACAATTGGCCCACTTTAATAACGCTACCAGTTCCACTGGGATATTGGTGTCGGTGACAATGCTATGGGGGGGCCATATTCTGTAACACATTCATTCCAGCACACGGCAAAAAAAAATTGGTTTTGAGATTACTGGTGGCCACAAGGAGAATACCAAATATAGTCAAAAACCTTCCTATCCATACATTATGTATCAGAAAATCCGATTTTTAAACATTCGGACTTTCATCACTGTTCCCTTTTTTTTTAACTTGATTCGTCACCTCGGAACGCGAGGTAACCCAGCGCATTCAATATATATCACCAGAAGCAATGTGTCCAAAAACAGTGGAAGAAACCCTCCATAAGCTCTTTCCAGCCTGCCTTGACGCTTCAATAGCTGCAAGAGTTCTTTTCGTGACAGCAAAACTAATGCACAGCTCTAGCAGTTTGTTACAAACTAAACACAGACCTTATTAACTTGTGTTTTTCGGTGAACAGAAGCGGCAATACCACGCAGAGGCAAATACAAACTTTTAACAAATGTTGGTCGGCCTTCTCTTCACATTTCGACTCTCCATGACGTGATCTTTTCGAACCAACGATTTTCTATATATTAAATAATCCCTTCGCTGTCGTTCTCGTTGAAGAAGAAACAAACATATTCCTCGCTCAGTCACTTAGGAGAATCAGAAACTGTCCCCCTCTCCTACAGGCCGTAACATCAAACATTTTCACAGTAATTCAAACTTGAATTTGGCAATGGAACATACACCATGCAACAGCGCTCATCTTGGGAAGGTCTTGAAATCAATTCGGCCACTTTATAAAGACTGCTACAGGTACAACATCAATTCGTTCCTTTTCCAAATGAACTGCTGTTAGCGTATGTAAACAAGGTTTTCTGATTTGGAAGAGTGGTTCTGCAATTCGATCTCCTATTGGACTGGTGCCAAGAACTTCAACAAATCTACACGGCTTACCAACAATACACTCCAAGAATTTAACAATGAAAAGAAGATTCTATACAAGCTGGAAATTATTATGAAGCTCAACAAATGTACAAATCTATTTATGCCAGATATATGGCTGCTCAGAAATATTTTGAGGCCTTGGATTTATTACAGTCATCAAAACGCAGTAACTATTCTCTTTCAAGCGCGGCAGAGAAAGCAAAAAGAAGTGAATCTTTGATGCCAAAAACATGGCCTGTACACAACAGCAGTCGGCTGGAGTATTCTTCGAAACAATCCTTCAACGCCAGGTCGATTCCGGCTGTGGACATATCTTGGCTTTATAATCTTAACTCGGAGTCTGCAATCTCTTCCTAGAAGGAAACGTACCCGCCATGACACTTCAGATGTTATGTTGGAGATAAATGAAACTGCAGAAAGGTGCTCAGGTTTAAGCGATTTAGAGCTCGAATCTGATTATACTGAAAGAACTTTCTCTGAATTGGACAGTGGAAGTGACTGTGACTTGGAATGGGGATGCGAACTGCATGCAATTTGAATAGCAGAGAAGAGAATCGATTTTGAATTCATATTGGATGGCACCTGAAGTCATTCGTCAAACTCGACATGGCTTGTCTGCGGATATATGGAGTGTTGGTTGTACTGTTATTGAAATGGCAACAGGCAAACCTCCATGGAGCCAGCAATTTCAAGAGGTGGCTGCATTATTTCATATTGGAACAACAAAGTCACACCCACCAATTGCGTTCAAACGTATGACTGTGAGATGAATGTCAGAGAATGCAGATGGAGCAGCGCATTCAGGCAAAAAATGCGCAGTCTCTCAGAGAAAACGGATGCCCAGTCAGGTCAGAGGCAGCGCAGAGAGGGGCAGCGAATCGACAGAGTATATGGGCAGAGCGCAGGAGGTGCAGCAGAATAGAGCAGCGTTAGAATATTTCTTTAAATAGGGAAAGGACAGACAAATTTTGAAAAGAATGCAGCTGACATGGTATAGCCTTCCTCCGACTAAAACATTCAACCAACGCTCAAAAAGACCAAGAGACTAGGGTAATTTGTAGACTGTTAAATCTGCAAATTCGCCAGAGAAACGCTCTATTCACCATAAAGAACCTGCCCTTTTTTTTTTTTGAATAGAAGGTAAATGGTCGCATAACAGTGTGCACAAAATGACAGGTGCTTTTCTGCAAGACAATGTAATTGTGCAGGTAACGTTTCTTAGCACTGCTACAGAACTGGGCAGAGATTGCAGCTACAATTTTGCTGACAACATATTCATGAAATGTAAGACAGACATGCACAGAGATGCCAGGGAAAACAGGCCACGAGATGCCAGGGAAAACAGGCCACTCATCATGGCTCTGATACCATGTTAAACTCACATGGACAGCGAAACAGATGGAAAGATAAATCAGTGATTGCATTTTTATTAACAATAGATATAGTACATTTATAGTACACATATGTGACTCTTGGGATTCAGATCCCAAGGTCTCTTGGACTGCTTTGTCCATTCAACTTCCACGCTAACCCTTTAGGATTAGGTGTCCAACAGTTTAAATACCTAGGGGTTACAATTTATCTTAGGAAAACATCTCCCAAAACATGGCAGAACATTCTGGAGAAGACAAAAATAAAATTGGGGAAATGGGGAGCTAACTGACTCAATGTGGCAGGAAGAATAGTCTTGGTAAAGGTAGTACTCTTCACCATCCCCATTTTTCAATTATCTACTCTTTTGGTGCCTAAATATGTGCTACAAAAAATAGGAGCTTATCTCAGGAAATTCCTATGGGAAGCAGGAAAATTGGAATCCAAAAAATTCCATCTAATGAACTGGCACACTATTAGAGCTTCGAAATTGCATGGCAGATTAGGAATTCGGGACCCCTCTTTGGTAAATACTCCAATAGGTGCAAATCTGTTCTAGAAGTTAAAAACCCAACTAGACTTATGGTGGGTGCAAGTTATGCAAGCCAAATATATGTAGGCAAACAATATCGTCCCATGGATGGAATTTCAAATCAAGGATCCAAGATTTGGAAGTTGATTACCTCCTCTTCCACATTAATCAAAGATCACCTATGATCGATTCCAGGCAATGGGAACAACATCAGGCTTTGGGAATTTTTGATATTTGGGTATTCAACCTTTGTTCCAAGAAGAATCAATTCGGACCCTGTGGGAGCACTTAAGTCAGGTAGGCATAATCACCCTCACACAATTTTCGCGCTGGGATGAGGCAATTCTTTGGAAAGATTGGAAGTTAGATGTTTTCCCTTTCATTTTGAAACATGTTGGGGAAATTTTGAAGAGTAAAATTACAGTTTGTGCATTGCTCAATCAAACAACAATGGATAAATAGGGCTGGAAGACCTCCTCTTAGATAGTCAAAAAAGAATATAACACACTCCTCTTCCAATCTCAGGTTCCAGCAAATTCCTTTATCTAGAGAAATATTTGAAGAGCCAATGCAATCCCAAAGGTGAATTCTTCATGTTGGTTATTATTGCATAAGAAAACCCTTACTGCTGAAAATTTTTAAAGACGTGGAATTGTTGGACCCTTAAGGTGCCCCCTCTCAAGCCAGAGGAGTCTATGCCTCATCTTTTTGTTTCATGTATCTATACCATTGCAGCTTGGACCATAGCCCTTGGCCCTCTCTTTTGTGGAACCCAATTGCCTACAGATATTCAAATCCTTTTCTCATATTGGCATATATCCTATTCGGGCTCCCTTCAGACCAAACCCTCCCTCAAATCGATATGGAATGCTCTCCCAAAATACCTTTGTTGGAAATTATGGCTTTCTAGGTATAGTGCCATTTTCAAATTTGTATCGGCACCTGCAAGATATGTTGTTCTCAAATATCTCTCCTTTTGTTTTGAATATAACCCACCATCCCTAGGTACCTCCATAGAACAACAATGTCTAGATCTTGGGATTTTCCTCCTCTCAGCCCTCTTCCTTCAGATCAATGCAATTATAAACCTCAGTGGATGTTGCAACTTTCTCCCAAAAATTTTGTTGAATGGAGGAAAAAAACCCAGTCTTGGGTCCTTCAATTTGATGGTGCATCAAACCACAATTCAGGGGTGGAAGGAGGAGTAGGTATATTACTAAATCTCGAAGGAATAATTGCGGAAAAAATTTCGTGGGGACTTGGTAGAAAATCCAACAACTAGGTAGAAATGTATGGGCTTTATTTGGGATTAACAATAGCTCACGACTAGTGTGTCCAAGACATTACCATTCTAGGAGAATCTTTCCTTATTATTTGACACTCGAGAACGAGTACCTCTCTAGAATATAACATGTTAATTTTGTTATTTCATTGAATCAAAGGTATTCTCTTATATTTCTCTAGCACCCCATTCTTCCACATACTCAGAAACCTCAATTCTAAAGCAGATCTCCTAGCCAATAAGGCATGTGTTTTGGGTGAAGGGAAACTGAAATAAATGGTATCGGTGGTTATGTTACCATCCCTAATGTTGTGTTGACAGGTGTAGGAAATCCATCAACCAAGGGGGTCTCCCCAATGTGAAGTCCCAAATAGACCTCACATTGTTTGGAATAGGAGCCCTATCCTAGATATTGGCCCGACTACCATATATTCTTATAGATTTTCCTTGGCTACAAATTTCATCACAAGGTAGTAATGCACAGGTAATCTCAGATCATCAAGTGACTATGCCTTGTGAAATTTTCAATTTCGGATAATATCAAGGTGCTTCTACTGAAAGGGAAGAGAAAAGTGGGCCCTTTAAAGATAAGTAATATTACTAATCTAGAAAAGGCACATGAGCATATACATATGAATGAATCGTCGATCAACCAGTGAAATAGTTCACAAGGAAGCAACGATTGTTAAATAAAATACAGCCCACCTTCAACAAGATAAGTACCAAAGCCACTAAAATAGTTCAATTTCCTTAGTACTATGAAAACAACATACGTCCCAAACATTCAAAGAATAGTCTTACAATATTAATGACATATGCATAAAAGTGTGTTGTCTCAACGATCCTTTGAATTAAGTAAAAGTTCCAAGATACATCAAGACAGTGAACACTACTAGCCCAAATATTAGAGCATTAAAGAAGTCACTTACTCCTCCAAAACAATTATCTTCCTCTCCAATGCCTGGTAGGAGGAGCCAAGGTGAAAATTATTTTGCTTGTACAATGAGGGTGTATATATAACAAATGCAGTGACCATTCACCTCCATTGTGACTCTTTCACTACCCTCACAACTATTTGACTTCTCTGTGACTCTTTTACTTCCTATATGACTTTTCACATTACATGGATGATTCTAGTACTTCCACTTTTATAATACATTTTACAATGTTGAATTACATATTCCATAAAATTATGTGGCACATGATGACTGATGACATCACATGACATGACACTGGGGACATGGACTGCATGATGACGTGGTAGTGTGAAGTAACTCTATGTTGTTGCTTCCTTTTTGTCTTCTTGAAAGATGGAACATGCTCTTCTTCTTCCTCCTCCTCATGACTTGAAGATGAGTATTTAATGTGGTGTTGGTCCTCAGTTGTTGTTGCAAACCGATGTCCCTTTGTCTTCTCTTGATATATGAACTTGTCTTTTCAGCTACAAGGGTATATTCTAGCATGGTATCCTTCTCCATCTCCTTCATCATCATCCTATCATAGCATGATAGAATACATGTGTCTACAATTCACTCATGACAAGACGACATCAGTATGATAAACCCTTAGTCTAAGATGTTGCATGATGATCCATTGACTGAGTTGTGATTGGGTGGAAGGCTAAGAAATGGGCTCAATGATTTCACAATTATGCATATTAGGAGATCAAGGATCAGTCTTGAGCCTTGAGATTGTACAGTGCGCAGTTCAAGCTAGGTTTGACAAGTCAATTGCACAGTTGAGGGGTTGAAGGAGCCAAGCTTAGGGCTTGAGCACTAATTTTTCCTACTGCGTAGTTCTGCAAGGATGAGGAGGCAAGGTGATTGTGTAATTTCACAATTCATGAGATCAAGGCTGAAGCTTGAGCCTTCAGACTGCACAATGCATAGTTATGGTTGGGCAAGAAAGAGAGATTGCATAGTTTTCAAGGTCAGAGGACGAGCTTGAGCAACGTGATTGCGCAGTGCGTAATCTTGGAAGGCATAGACTGCGCATTATGCAGTTCCAAGGGACAAGGGTTTTGATTGAGGTCTGAGACTTTGCAGTGCGCAATTCCGGCTAGGCAAAATGAGGCTGAGTGACCCGGTCGGGGAGTTTTCCCAGTTTGACTAAGTGTTGGACCATTGAGATGAAGATGAGAAAAAGAGAGACTCTGAGCATGATCACACACTCATATCAATAGATGACATGACAAGTAAAACTTAGAACATATGAACAACATACCTTCGATAATGCAACAAATTTGCGACGCTTCCTACCAAGTGTGACACAAAATATACACTTTGCGACGAAAGTAGCAACACTTGTGCGACAGTGCTTGAAACTTTTGAAATAAGTGTGAAACATGTCTACATGATAAGAAAAACTCATTATCACAAATATTTCCCCTTTAAACAATCCAAAACTCCACTTTGTGTAATAAGCGACAATTCCCACGCACAAAGACGACACTTGCAATATGACAAGAAAAAAATTAAACGGCACTTGCGATATGCGAACAACGATGAAAACAACACATGCTGGATCAAAATAACATGAAAATGACACTAATTAAAGTGAACACAAGAAAAAATGACAGTTGTAAGCATGAAAATGACACTTGCAAAGATGAAAGTGTGCATAAGGCGACAGTTGGAGAAACTCACAGAAGCAGAAGTACAATCGCAAATAAAGTGAGGGAGTGTCAATGATAGTGCGCATTGACTGTTGACATGAGTTGAAAATTGCACAGGCACTATCTTAATGGAATGTGCCATGCCTGTTCCAACTTGCGTGAAGGAATGATTTCATGAATGCATTATGGATGTAGCATGTGTGATTAGGTGACTTCAATACGTACGATCCAGAAGGAAGCTCAAAGTATTAAAAAATCATAGACTGACCAAGAAGTGGCTATGGAACAACCGATCACAATATCCATAGTAGACTCCAAATTCAAGTATTGGATAAATTTTGGTGGGTGTTTTTCACAACGTCAACACTTAGTGACACACTAGTAGAACTCCAGCTTCTCTGCCTTTGTCAGTTGTTTTGTGTAGGGTCTAGTTATTCAGGGAGTATTGATTCATCATTCATATTACCATGGCTTCCCCACTTACCCCGTGCATAAACATAGTCCCCTTCACTCCTTTACTCGGTTAAATACAAACATAAGGTCAGCAACCACATAATGTTTCAAATCAGGAAAGGGTAATGAATTTCGTGAGATTTAGATTTTCAGAGTGTATTTTTTCATCTCTAGTGTTGTTCCACTATCAACAGGCTTGGACAGTACCCCGAAGAAGTCACTTCAGGGACACAAACATTGCTCCACTTCCAACAGGCCTGGACAATACACCAACGGGGTTGCTTTCTTCACCTCTCTGCATAGGAAGCATTTCTCTTCTTTCACCTTTATTTATTTATTTATTTTATATAGGACTATGCAACGACACTTATTTATTTCATGAGCGGGAGAGGGATCTCGACTTATTGAGAGTAGAAGAGGTTTTCCTTCAAAGAAACATATATAAGACCTCTGATATTGGTTTGCTCATTTACATTTTCCCCTTGTCCTTCTCTACTTGATTGGATCGGCCTGAAAACACTTAAACATAAAGACCCGAGTGTAGCCATGAGGTTTCTAGAATAGACATGGAGATCATGGTTCGACAAAAGGATTTCCTTATGCAAGGATCATATTTTTCATCGGAACATCATCAACCAAAAGGGGCAACGAAGACAAGGAAGAAGGACAAATAGTTAGCCAAATGTTGCAGTGTCACAAAGTCCTTTTCTATTTTTCCAGACTACCTTTCGAGCCCAAATGGGACACCATTCATGCAAAGTCTCATTAAACAAAACACACAAGACAAAACACAACAAGGAAATAAAAATAAGGAGGACAAAACAAAAGGAGGCTAACCGAAAAGATGATGCGAAACCAAAATGAGAAAACATAAGACAAACTATAGAAAATTAATGCAAGATGAATGTGCAGGTAAACTACTATGCAACTAGACCTACTCCTAATCTAACCAGCTAGAAGGTAGAGATCACATATAATGAAATTTGCAATCTAATCACTATAGTTTCTCTCGACCTGCAATCACAAATATATTTTCAATTAAAACTAATATAAAACAATGTGCAACAGAAAATGTAAGAGCTTGAATATTTTGCACAACAAATTGAAGGTCTTTCCTGTCAACAGAAAGATATGTCATAACCACTACTTCTAACCATTTCGCACTCTTACCCTTTTCCTGAAAACCATAAGAAGTAAAACGTTGGGGGCTTCTTGCAAATGTATCTTCATCTACACTGTACTCCTTAAAAAGCATGAGAAAATGTTAAAACATGTTATCTATGTTGGAGCTTGCTCAGTAAGATTGCTCCAACCATTCGTAAATTGGAACATGAAACTCAAAATAGTCCTCTTGAAAACCCTAAAAACTTTGAAACAATGAATCTTCAATTAAAAGTGCGGGATCAAGATGAGAATCTTGTAAGGGAAAATGAATCTGATCATGTTCGGAAGGCTTGTCAAGATAGTGAGGGCCTGACATAACCATTAGTGAATTTTGAAGTGCCTTAGATGCTCAACAAGTATTTGAATGGTGAGATAAACCATAAAGATTAATCGATGTGAAAAAATTGTCATCTGATATACTGGTGGGAAAAAGATACAATGAATGGCAGTGAATATTATGATCAGATGTATTGTTTATGGCATGATATTCTTGGTTCAAACATGAATCAATTTCAACATATTTACGAATTCATCGAAAAAATGAATCATCTTCCTCGCATGATAGATATGACAACTTGTTTCCTTGTAACCAGTGACATACTACACTAGCATCGTAATCATCGAAAGAAGTGAAAACTGAATGCCAACACATGATACAAGTCAGGATACGATGAGTGAAGAAGAAATTTATTCACCATATAAATCGTTCATTCATTATTACTTAATAGGTTTTCAGGTGCAATGAAAGGAAAAAATTTCAATATAACATTCGCAAGAAAAACAAGGAGTTGACTATTAAGAAATGAATCTGATTAGCATGATTCCTTCAGCCAAAGATAGTCTTTGAAATGATCAACTTTGAAATTCCATGACTCTATGAGAGAAATACTTTCCAATCCTGAGTTAAGTACAAGAGACTTGCATGGAGATGAATCATGTGAAATAGTATCTTGAATCTGATCATAAACCAAATCTAGAAAGTTCGAAATATTACATCTAAAATACCAAACGTCTTTCAAAAAGAAATTTACATCGAGTGAAACTATGAAAAGAGAAGGATTATGTGGGAGAAACAGATTTGACTTAGTTCGGGGGGCTTACAAAAGTCGCGAGAACCTAACATAACCATCAACGAAACTTGAAGTTCCTCGATTTCCTGAAAAGTCCCAGAGCTTTAGAGGATTGTAAAATCAAATTCTGAAGATTGAATCAGATCATGCATGGTGTGTGTTGAGAATGCAACAAGATGATGGAGCTTAGTGGAAAGAAGTCGCCTTCACTAAGTGGGCCCGCAGGCTATTTTTGGCGCAAAGTCTATTTTTAGACTATGTCTATTTTTAGACATATGGATCATGGTCTATGAGTTGCAGTATGTTATTTGTGGATGATTGGTCATGTTGGTAAAAATAGATGGACTTCTATTTTTAGACATATGGGCAGGTTTCTATTTTTAGACTGCTAGGCTAAAAATAGAACATTCAAATATTATTGTCTCAAATAATGTTTGGACTATAAACATTATCTTATCCTCTTGGAGCACTTCAGTTTGAGCTACAGATGTGGCACATGCAGCTGTCAGAAGGAAATGTGGGTCAGTTGAGCTATTGCATGCAAGACTTCAGTTAGAACTCATGTGGTTGAGGTTGGTGGAGTTGATTGTGGAGTTGATGGAGTTGTGTTCAGTTTGACTTGGTTGAACTAGTTGTATTTTAGTCTAACTAAAGAATACACTAGTGATGAGTTGTGTGAATTAAATATTAATTAATTCACTAATTATTAACTCATGAAGCAACTAAAGAATACATCAGTTAACTCAATGCATGTACAGTTCAGTGGAGACAGGTGTTAGAGGTTGAGATTGCTATCAGTTGTGACTACAGTGTGACTATAGTTGTGCATGTGATTTGCACATGCACGGATGGAGATTGCCAATGATGGCTTGCGTAGTATACCAAGGGAATTCGTTTTTACAGAGTGGATGATTTCTCTTGCAGATTGCGCAATGGAGGCAGGCAAAGCAGTGGAGGAGATTTGAGTTGTGCTTGATCAGATCTGAGCTATTTTTGTGTGTAACAGGTGGAGATAGTACTGAGTACTTGTGAGGAGTATTATACTATGTATTATTACATGTTCTCTATCATTATAATATACAGATAGTGTGGGGTTTTCAGCTGTATGCTTTCCCCGGGTTACATATTGTGTTAATGTGTGCATGCGATTGATGTTTCATTATTTTTAATGATGCTAAATTGATGATCAACGTAGAGGAGGTTATGTATTGTGCATGTATTCCGAAATAGTGTATAATTGGGATAATATATGTGAATAAGTGTTTCATTATTCAAAATTTCTACATGGCATCAGAGTTGTTGATCATCAGATCTATTATTCAGAAAGTGTTTACATTTTATTTCTTCAGGCAGAGTCTGTAATCGAGCCAGGTAGCCTCTGGATTCATCCTTCTTCTGGAAGGTGAGATATCCGATAAAATCCCATACAGTCAATCTCTGTACGAGAAATACCTTGTTCTCACAAATTTTAGATCAGAGGCGGTTGAGTTTGGAGCTGGTGGAATTTGAATTTGCAGTAGTGTTTTCTTGGTGTCAACATGGCAATGTCTTTCAACGGACTGTGATTGGAGTATGCTCTTGAAAGCAGCTCGAACTATATTGCATGGAAGGACAAGATGGAGGCGGTGTTAGATGACAATGGGCTGAAGGAGTTCATAGAGGCTGAGGTCCCAAAGCCTACTGATGCTGCCGAAGCTGAGGTTTGGCAAAAGAAGACAGCAAAGTGTCGAAGGATTCTATTGGAGGGCGTGAAGGATCACATTGTGTCCAGCCTGCATGGAAAGGCTTCTCCGTACTTGATGTGGAAAGCATTGACAGATCTATTCCAAAGCGAGAGCAATCAAAGGAAGCTGGCGCTCAAGGATAGACTCAGAAACATTAAATGAGAGAAGGGAGACAGTATGCCCAAGTATCTCACGAAGTTCACTCAGTGCAGGGATGAGCTGGGAAGTGTGGGGGTGATTATCGATGATGAGGACTTGGTGAGCTTGGCTCTCCTTGGTCTTTCGAAGAGTTGGCATTCCTATCAGGACTCTGTCAATGGTCGGGAGAAATTGCCAGGATGGGAGAGACTTTGGTCAGATCTTGTGCAGGAGGAGATCAGGCGGAATACCAGGGACAGATCTTCATCAAAGGCAACTGATGAAGAAAATTGTGCTTTGGTTGCCAAAGAAAAGAAGGGGAAGAACAAGAAAGCTTCTCATTCCGGTGCGAAAGGCAAGAAGCAGGACATGTCCAAGGTGAAGTGCTTTTACTGTCACCAGCACGGACACTATGCCACTAATTGTCCGCAGAAGAAGAAGAACAAGCAAGTTCTTGGATCTGCAGCAAGAGAGGTTCTAGCCTCGCAGTTTGAGCTTGATTTTTCATTGATCGCATGCTTGGTATCAAGTGTGATGGGATCAGTATGGTTCTTGGATAGTGGTGCGTCTTTTCACATGACAGGAGATCGAGATTTGTTTTCTAATCTGGAGGAGAAAGATCTTGGAGTGCACATCGAGATGGGCGATGATGGTAGATACAGTGCGACCGGTATCGGTACCATTTCCTTTGAGAGGTATTCTGGTAAACCCTTCGTATTGAAGGAAGTGATGCATGTTCCAGGATTGAAGAAGAATCTTATCTCTATGGCGATGTTAGAAGACAAGGGATATGATGTTGTTTTCGGCGAGGGAAAGGCCTTCCTGCGCAGTAAGACAACTGGAGAAACTCGGAAGATAGGGGTTCGAGTGAGGAACCTTTATCAGTTGCATGTAGATGGCTGCGCAGCAATGGCATGCAAGACAGAAGGATTGGTGAGCCGGGATTATGGCAAGCTGTGGCAGAGGAGATTAGGTCACCTTCACCATGGAGCCTTGAAGATACTACAGCAGATCACTACTCGGCTTCCTAAAGGCACTCTTGCGCAGTCAGATCAGTGCAAGGGGTGTACTTTGAGAAAGTTTGTGAAAGCCACCTTTCACGAGAAGGATATTCGTGCCACAACGATCCTTGAGAGAATTCACACAGACGTGTGTGGACCTTTCTCAGTAGCTTCGACAGAAAAACACAGGTATTATGTGATCTTTGTTGATGATTTCTCTCGAAAGTGTTGGATCTTCTTCATGCAGAAGAAGAGCGAGACATACTCAAAGTTCTGTGAGTTCAAAGCACTGGTCGAGAAGGAGTCGAGGAAGAAGGTGAAGGCTCTTAGGAGCGATAATGGTGGTGAATACATCTCTGGCAAGTTCAAAGACTTTTGCAGTGCAGAAGGGATTCGAAGAGAGCTCATAGCTCCCCATAACCCACAGCAGAACGGGGTTGCTGAGCGGAAGAACAGAACGATCGTGGGTGCTGCACAGGCGATGTTGCATGAGCAGGGCCTACCCCTTCACTTGTGGGCGGAAGCATGCAATACTGCAGTATATGTACAGAACCATTGTCCTCACAGGATACTTGGCATGAGTACACCCGAGCAGGCTTATTCTGGTAAGAACCCTGATCTTTCTCACTTGAGGATTTTTGGTGCTAACGTTTACATGCATGTTACGAAGGATGCCAGGAAGAAGCTGGAGCCAACCGCAGAGGTTGGGATATTTGTGGGGTACACTGATACACCCCACAAATATCGTGTGTATTTGCCAGACAGTGGCAAGACTGTTGTGCGACGGGATATAAAATTTCAGGAGGAGAAAGCCATGAAGTGTTCGCTTGAGAGGGAGCCACACTTGCATGCAGATGAGGAGCTATTAGTTCCTAAGTATGAGCTTCAGGACGTGGATCAGCCACAGGACGAAGTTCATGGAGTGGAAGAGACCACTCATGCAGCGCCAACCATCAGAGGGAGAAAGCGCTTGACAGAAGCTGAGCGACTGGCTCAAGATGCAGAGAAGGTTGTAGGACCACCTACAGCTCAACGTAGACAGAGACAGTCACCTGATCGGTACACTAGATACATGGCTCTTGTGAGAAAATGTGTTGTGACTCAGCCATCCTCTTTCGAGGAAGTTGTGGAGGATACCGCATGGGTAGATGCCATGGTCGAAGAGTATGATTCGATTATCAGAAACAATGCATGGGAGATTGTCCCAAGACCGGAAGGGAAATCAGTGGTGGGTTCGAGATGGATCTACAAAGTTAAGCAGGTAGCTGACGGGAGTGTTGAGAAGTACAAGGCAAGATTTGTTGCCCGAGGCTTTTCACAGATAGAGGGGATCGATTATGAAGAGACCTTTGCACCTGTCACAATGTATTCTTCCATATGGACGATTCTTTCTCTCTCAGCGCAGATGGGGTGGCACATTCATCAGATGGATGTGAAGACTGCATTCCTCAATGGAGTCATTGAGGAGGAGGTGTACATAGAACAACCCAAAGGTTTCGAGATCTTCAACAGTGAGTCGCATGTGTGCAGGCTCAAGAGAGCGTTGTATGGGTTGAAACAAGCACCACGTGCTTGGTACACACGAATAGACAGTTATTTCACTGGACTTTGATTCTCCAAGAGTGAGGCGGATCCTAACCTATACCATATTGTGGTGGAGGGTAAGTTGCTTATCATTGTACTTTATGTAGATGATTTGATTCTAACGGGTGATGAGTTGTTGATACTTTCATGCAAGGATGATCTTGCTAAGGAGTTTGAAATGAAGGACTTGGGCCTCCTTCATTATTTCCTGGGATTGGAAATCTGGCAGCGCAGTGATGGACTATTTGTTTCTCAGGGTAAGTATGCTCGGGAGATACTGGAGAAGTTCAACATGCATGGCTGCAAACCTGTTGATACTCCTCTTCCTGGAGGTTGGAGGAAGGAGGATGCCACTTCAGTAGAAGAAGTGGATGCCACTGTTTATCGACAATTGGTGGGGTCGCTTATGTATCTGGTCAATACACGACCCAATATATGCTATGCTGTTAACTAGCTTTCACAAGCTATGGTTAAGCCAACAAAGCTCTTCTGGAAGGCAGGCAAGCATGTATTGCGTTATTTGAGAGGCGCATCGGGATATGGATTGTGGTACAGACAGTAGGATGAGGTGAAGTTATGTGGCTTCACAGATGCAGATTGGGTAAGGAGCCCAATGGATAGAAAGAGCACATCAGGAGGGGTCTTCAGTATCGGGTCGACAGCAGTTTCTTGGTATAGCGGGAAGCAGAGATCCGTGGCACTCAGTTTAGCAGAGGCCAAGTATATGGCAGCAAGTTTGGCTGCATGCGAGGCTATATGGATGAGGAAGATCATGGTCGGTTTGTTCGGTTCTTACTTGGAGCCTACTGTGATTTATTGTGATAACCAGAGTTGCATTAAACTCTCGTCTAATCCAGTATTTCATGATAGATCTAAGCATATTGACATCAGGTACCATCATATCAGAGATTGTGTGCAGCAGAGAGTCATGTTACTTTCATACATTCCAACGGAGGATCAGGATGCTGATATCTTGACGAAGGCGCTCACCAGGAGAAAATTCGAATACCATCAAGGCAGGATAGGGGTTGCTGATAATCCATATCTTGTTGAGAGGGAGTGTTGAGAATGCAACAAGATGATGGAGCTTAGTGGAAAAAAGTCGCCTTCACTAAGTGGGCCCGCAGGCTATTTTTGGCGCAAAGTCTATTTTTAGACATATGGATCATGGTCTATGAGTTGCAATATGTTATTTGTGGATGATTGGTCATGTTGGTAAAAATAGATGGACTTCTATTTTTAGACTGCCAGGCTAAAAATAGAACAGTCGAATATTATTGTCTCATAATAATATTTGGACTATAAACATTATCTTATCCTCTTGGAGCACTTCAATTTGAGCTACAGATGTGGCACATGCAGTTGTCAGAAGGAAATACACTTTTCTTGTGGGTCAGTTGAGCTATTGCATGCAGGACTTCAGTTAGAACTCATGTGGTTGAGTTTGGTGGAGTTGATTGTGGAGTTGATGGAGTTGTGTTCAGTTTGACTTGGTTGAACTAGTTGTATTTTAGTCTAACTAAAGAATACACTAGTGATGAGTTGTGTGAATTAAATATTAATTAATTCACTAATTATTAACTCATAAAGCAACTAAAGAATACATCAGTTAACTCAGTGCATGTACAGTTCAGTGGAGACAGGTGTTAGAGGTTGAGATTGCTATCAGTTGTGACTACAGTGTGACTATAGTTGTGCATGTGATTTGCACATGCATGGATGGAGATTGCCAATGATGGCTTGCATAGTATACCAAGGGAATTCGTTTTTACAGAGTGGATGATTTCTCTTGCAGATTGCGCAGTGGAGGCAGGCAAAGCAGTGGAGGAGATTTGAGCTGTGATTGATCAGATCTGAGCTAGTTTTGTGTGTAACAGGTGGAGATAGTATTGAGTACTTGTGAGGAGTATTGTACTATGTATTGTTACATGTTCTCTATCATTATAATATACAGATAGTGTGGGGTTTTCAGTTGTATGCTTTCCCCGGGTTACATATTGTGTTAATGTGCGCATGTGATTGATGTCTCATTGTTTTTAATGCTGCTAAATTGATGATCAACATAGAGGAGGTTATGTATTGTGCATGTATTTCGCAATAGTGTATAATCAGGATAATCTCTGTGAATAAGTGTTTCATTATTCAAAATTTCTACAGTGTGAATATATTTTCTTCTTCTGGTCTCAATGGGACCACTACTAACCTGATGGTAGCCATCTCTGTCACTTCTTTGACCAATTTTTACAACTTCAATAACCAGATTACTCAAATTGAAATATTCTTCTAATCACAAATCTGGAGATGTATGAATGGGGGGAATTTCATGAGAAATTTGATTTGAAGAGTTGTCTTCATGCAAAACAAGAGATGATGAGGGATGGAAAGAATACCCAATGATTCAATTATTTCCTTTCGTGTCATGGATAATCTCACTATCTTGTGTCAATTTGGAAGTTAACTCATCAGGTGGAGAACTTGAAAAGCATGAAACATCTTCATTGCAAATAGTAAAGCACAAGGGATAGTTAGATGAAGAGGAAGTTTCTTTAAGAACATCTTATTTGAACGAATTAGATTCTAGATTTAAACTAAAATCTTCATGAGAAACCGAAATATCAACATATGTACCTGGGCATTCGTGATTGCATTCATCAACAGAGTCATTATCAATGAAGTGATTGTTTCCCAAAGCTACAGATTAATTGGAATAATTGATTGCATTTTATTCACAATCGAGATTAGGATATTGAAAATCATCCAAAAATGGAAGTGCATCATCTTGACATGGTGGAATTTGAAAAATGGAAGAGAGATCAAAAGTATCTTCACTTTCCTTCTCCTCTACCTGTGTAATGTGATTGTCTTGTATCTAATCGCAGTTTGAACCATCAACTCGAAAATCAAGAGAGCATGAAGAGTTAGTTGGTGGAGCATATTGATCAAGTAGATGATGATACACAGAGTCGTGACATGTATACGATAGAGGATGACAGATTTCCCTTGAAAAAATAACACTTTCAATGAAACCAGATTTAAGATTAATGTTAAGAGAGCCAATGTCATCTTTAGGAATGAAAAGATTAGCCTTCACCCTAGGCTCCATGAGCCATTATGGGGTTTCTTCCATTAGAAATGAATCATGAAAAGTGGGAGGAGGATGAAGAGATGGATTAGGAAATTAATTTGCAGACTTCCCAACTTTATTATCACAGAGAGGCGGTTGAATTGGTACTGGAAAAGGAGGACAAGAAACAAAAGAAGTAGTAGGTTCCTCCTCCAGAATTAGGGGTGTCTCATGATTTACAAGGATTGGGAAGTAAAAGCATCATGGGGTTTAGATTCACTGTGCAAAGAGATATGAACCAAATGATCTTTTGTTTAAAGAAATCCCAATTTGTGTCTTCTCCTAGAAATTCATAAAAAAGCTAAAGGAATAGATTAGAAAAATCCTCAATTGATTCATTCTTATTCGATTAATTCTTTTAAGAGCATTCTAGTAATCATACCTGTCAAATGTTTTATGAAGCTCCTTCACAAGCTAGTCGAATGAATGGGTAGAAGCAGTAGGTAACATGTGATACAATCTCTTAACAAGACCTTCAAATGTGAAGGTGAGAAATATAGCCATGACATCTTTGCAATGTATTCCACTAGAAAGGAAAAAATGGATAACTTCGAACAGATGTTCACGAAGTTTTAATTCACCCTCATCATCAAACTTAAATTGGGACAGGTTATGAAAAACTTCCACATGGATGGTAAGATTAAGCTCTTTAGAAAAAAATCTCGAGATTATGATTTGGGGAAGATCCATTTTAAATAAGAGATTCAAAGCAGACTCAATGGACACAGTCTGTCATTTGGCACTCCTTCTAGCACCATTTGTTGATGGGTGCTGGAAATTTGTCAACCAAGGGGGTCTCCCTAATGTGAATTCCCAATTCAACCTAACCTCGTTGGGAATAGGAGCCCCATCTGAGGTATCGGCCCAACTTCCATATATTCTTATAGATTTTCCTTGGCTACAAAGTTCAATACAAGAGAGTAATGCATAGGTAATCTCAGATCAGGAAGTGAGTATGCCTTGTGAAATGTTCAGTTGCGAGTAATATAAAATTTCTTCGACCGAAAGGGAATATAAAAAAGTGGGCCCTTTAAAGACAAGTAATATTACTAATCTAGAAAAGACACATGATCATATACATATGAATGAATCCTTGATCAACCAGTGAAATAGTTCACAAGGAAGAAACGATTGTTAAAGAAAATAAACACACCTTCAACAAGATAAGTACTAAAGCCACCGAAATAGTTCGATTTCCTTAGTACAAATGAAAACAACATACATCGCAAACATTCAAAGAATAGTCTTACAATATTCACAACATATGCATGAAAGTGTGTTGACTCAATGAGCTTATGAATTAAGTAAAATTTCCAAGATACGTCAAGATAATGAACATCACTAGCCCCAATAGTGGAGCATTAGAGAAGTCACTTGATCCTCCAAAACAACTATTTTCCTCTCCAATGCCTGGCAGGAGAAGCCAATGTGAAAAGTCTTTTGCTTGTACAATGAGTGTGTATATATAAAAAATGAGGTCATCATTCACCTACCTTATGACTCTTAGACTACCCTCATGATTGTTTGACTTCTCCATGACTCTTCGACTTCCTATATGACTTTTCACATTACGTGGATGACTCTTGGACTTCCACTTTTACAATACATTTTCCAATGTTGAATTATATATTCCATAAAATGATGTGGCACATGATGGCCGATGACATTGCAATGTGAATTCACTCATTGTTGTTGATTCCTTTCCCTCTTCTTGAAGGATTTAACATGCTCTTCTTATTCCTCCTCCTAATGACTTGAAGATAAGGAGTCTCCAGTGTGGTCTTGGTCCACAGTTGTTGTTGAAAACCGATGTCCCTTTGTCTTCTCTTGATAGATAAACTTGTCTTTGGAGCTACAAGGGTATCTTATGTCATGGTTTCCTTCTCCATCTCCTTCATCATCATTCTTTCATAGCATGATAGAATACTTGTGTCTACAATCCACTCATGACAAGATGGCATCAGTCTAATAAACCCTTAGCCTAAGATGTTGCATGATGATACATTGACTGAGTTGTGACTGGGTGGAACGTTGAGAAAGGGGCTCAGTGATTGCACAATTGCGCATCTCAAGAGATCAAGGTTTAGGCTTAAGCCTTGAGACTGTGTAGTGTGCAGTTCAGGCTGGGCTAGACAAGTCAACTACGCAGTTGAGGGGTTGAATGAGCAAAGTTGAGGGATTGAGTACTGATTTTTCCTATTGTGCAGTTGTGGAAGACAGAGGAGGCTAGGTGATTGCACAATTGCACATTTCAAGAGCTTAAGGCTGAGTCCTGATCCTTGAGATTGTGCAATGTGCAGTTCTGGCTTGGCAGGAGAGGGAGATTGTGCAGTTTTGGAGGTTAGAGGTAGAGCTTGAGCACTGTGATTGTGTAGTGCATAGTGTTGGAAGGTAGAGACTGTGCATTGTGAAGTGCCAAGGGACAAGGGTGATTCTTGAGGGCTGAGACTATGTAGTGCGTAGTTAAGGCTACGCAGAATGAGGCTGAGTGGCCCGGTCAGGGATTTTTCCCAATTTGACTAAGTGTTGGATCAGTGAGATGAAGATGAGAAAAAGAAAGACTCTGAGAATGATAACACACTTAGATCACTTGACGACATAACAAGGAACACGCAGATTCCTCAATGCAACAACTTTGTGATGACTCCTACCAAGTGTGACACAAAAGATACACTTTGCAACAAAAGTGATGACACTTGTGCGACAGTGCCTGAAACTTTGTAAATGAGTGTGAAACATGTCTACATGAAAATAACAACTCATTATCACAAATATTTCCCCTTAAAAAAAGCCAAAACTCCACTTTACACAATAAGTGGTGATTCCCACGCCAAAAGACGACACTTGCAATATGACAATAAAAGTACGAATGACACTTGCGATATGTGAACGACGATGACAGCAACACACGCTTGGACAAAAATAACATGAAAATGTCACTAATTAAAGTGAATGCAAGCAAAAATGACAGTCGTAAGCATGAAAATGACACTTGCGAAGATGAAAGTGCGCAAAAGGCGACAGTTGGAGAAACTCACCAAAATAGCAGTACAATCACAAACAAAGTGAGGGAATGTCAATGAAAGTGTGCACTGACTACCGACATGGGTTGAACATTGCATAGGAACTGTCTTAATGGATTGTGCCACGCCTGTTCAAGCTTGCGTGAAAGAATGCTTTCATGAATGCATTACGAGCTGAGCATATGTGAGAAAGTGACTTCGACACTTACAATCCAGAAGCAAGCTCAAAGACTTAACAAAGCATCAACCAACCAAGAAGTGACTATCGAATGACTGATTGCAAGATCCAAAGTAAGCTCCAAAGTTCAAGTATTGGTAAAATTTTGGAGGGTGTTTGTCGCAACAACATGTTACCAATGCTTGACTCTTGTATTCCTTCTAACCCTAATTGTTTCCATTCCCTAACAGTGCCCATGGTTGAATCCCTTATGAAACCTAGCCCTACCCCTTCCACTCATGATTTGTCATGCTCCCTCCCTATCATGACTCCCCTACCCTATCCTATTGCTCCTTATGATATCTTAATGCATAGTTTTAATTTTACACATCCAAGGATGATTACAATGGAGGCATCACGCCAACCCAACGTGGCATCATTTGGATGTCGGCCTCATGCAAGCGTGTCAAAATTAATGGCCCGTGCACAGATCAGACTCACCCTTATGCAAGATTTCATGCTTAGTTGAGGTTTCATCTCTACTAGCGTGCCTCATTTAATCATACTGGTGAATATTACACATACTCTCAATCTTGAGCTCATGGCATACGAGGAAGGCATCTTCTCAATTATTTTTGTGATAATTGTGTTGTCTCGAGACAATGGAACTCATAATGTGGAATTGAAATATCGTATGTGGCTCTCAAGTTGCATCGTGAATAAATTGAGAGGAAGTATCTTAGTATTCACTCCTTGCAAGCAGAGTAGGTTCTATATATGTTATCCTATGAGAAATTGGCAGTGGGAATCTTTGGTTGTAGGAGTGGCATCTAAGCATTGGAGCAATTGGAAGCTCAATGACGACCTTTGTTTTGCTCCTCGAACCTTCTTCCATTCTTAACTCTGATCTTGGACTAAGCACCATTGTATTTGGGTAATTTGGCGCATTTCCCTCTCTAGTTATGAGATAAACATCTCAATTTTCTCTTCCCTTGGCTTTGTGAGAAATTGGAACAGTTCTGATAGCTTTGTGGTATCAATTCGTAGCTCTGTTAAAGGAGGGGAATTAAGAGTGGTTTATCCCTGTTTTATAGGTTTTATCTCTTTATTTGGTTTGCAATATCTACTTGTGTTATCTGGCCATCTAGCTGAAATATTCTAAGTACTGGGAATTTTATTGGCCACCTGTGTCCTATCTTTTTTATTTCCCTAGTTGGTTTCTCATTCCTCTCTCAACTTTCCATTCAGTGTTCTCTTCCCATGGATTCAATCTCTTCAACTTTTGATTCATCAACTTCATTTATATGTGACCAATGTAAAAAAGAACATGAAGCTATCAATTATGAAATTTATAACTTGCATGTTATGTTATACCAACAAAGGGCCTCTAATTCCAACACATGGAAATAATTTTGGCTCAGCAACATAGAATCTTAAGTTGGAGGATGAGGTTGGTGCACTCTGCAACATCATTTTGGACCTTTAGTTACAGGGTGCCTAGCCAGCCAACCCAACAATGGAACCACCTCGGGATATTGACCTCAACTATCCTGCAGATCCTTCAGATTAAACAATTTTGTAATTTCTGGCTACAAATGTTTATGGTTTTTGTTCCAATTTTTCCGTATATATACTTCTTAGCAAATAGAAATATTGACAGGCTATAGGGTTTTTGTTGTAATCCTGGTAAGGGTAGCTAGATACAGTTTGACATGCCATATGTCCATGAACAACTTGGAAATGTAATTCTCTCGGGTATTTTCCACGACCAGGCATGGATTTAATACAAAAAGTACTCATTCCTATTAAAAAAAGGTCGAAATTTAAGGTTTTTCAGAGTCATGATATTTTAGCTTTAACGCCATGATTGAAAAATGTCAAAGTTTTAAGGATTTTTGGACTCATGATATTTATCTTTAATGCCATAGTTGAAAAATGTTGGAATTTTTAGGTTTTTTTGGAGTCGTGATATTTTATATTTAACGCTATTGTCGAAAACTATTGGAATTTTATGGTTTTTTGGAGTCGTGATATTTTTTAATGCCATTGCTAAAAAGGTGTTGGAATTTTAACCAAAAAAAAACGTTGATGCATCATCAACACTTTTCGATTTCGAAATGTTTTTTCATGTTAATTGCACAAAAACTTTAGTTTTTAATGTCATTCTCAAAAAAATGGAATTTTAACACAAAAAAGGGTGTTGATGCACCATCAAATTGCATCAATACTTTTCATTTCAGGGCGTTTTTTAATGTTTATTGCAAAAAAAAAAATGGTTTTTAATGTCATTGCTAAAAAATAAATTGGAATTTTAATCCGGGAAAAAAAGTGTTCATGCAGCATCAACACTTTTTGTTTTCGAGGTGTTTTTTGAGCTACAGTTCTCATTTTTAGGTTACGATTCTCATTAACTTGGTAACTTTTTTTATCTTCTTGGCAATTTTGCTATTATTTTTGCGTCCCAAATTTTTGGTATCACTTTAAGGACCTAAATTATGTTTTTCGGAAATTAGGGGGGCCATGGCATTCCCTATCCCAAGTTAAAATTGTAGTCCTCATGTATTTCTTTACAATAAGCTATCATGCACCCCAAATAAATATTGTATGCAAAATTTGCAACCTCGAGGAAGTTAATGTACCAACCACCTCGGGACCCCTAAACCTTTTGGCACTTCATCTTCTAAAATTAGGGTTTTGGACCTCTAGGGTTCTTTATTTATGATAAAAGGCCATTCTTTCAGCCTCTTGTAACAACTTTTGCAAATACGCGTAGCCACCATCTCTCTTTGTTCAAACATAGTTACTACTATTCTAGCCAGTTTCTCTTCTAAGTATTTTGCTATTACATCTTTTGAATTTGGGTTTTCACTATATTATTGTGCTCTCTGTTATGTTTCTCTATGTGTGTTCCATTTACTTTCCTTCATTTCATTTCATTCCTTGTACAACTTGGATCATATGGAATATTGGGAATTTATTATAAAGCATTGCACAAAATGTTGTAGAGGCATGAAGGGTTGGTAGAAATGAATTCTCGAAGTATTCAAACTCATTCTCAACAAAATCAAGATAAGGATTCCAAATTATCAACACAATTGGAAGTGGTAATAGGGATACTCATGCAACAAAGATAAATTCTAAAGGTGGTTGAAGGTGAGTGTGTGGAGCTACAAAACAAAGTCAAAATACCTCTCCCAAGCTTTAGACTATGATTTTGTAGCATATATTAGAAAATTATGGGACTGGAAAGAATATAGAGCAATTAGTATATTGAATTCTAGACTTAATTTGAAGGCATCTGAGATTAAACAAGAAACAACGAAAATAGTTGGCATCAAAATCAAACCTAATTAATTTTGATGTTTTCAAGAGACATAGAATTCGTGACATTTATTATAAAGCTCTATCTTCCAAGGTATATATATATATATATATATATATATATATATATAATTATTTGTACTAGCCATTTATAAGCTAGACTTCTCTATATTATTACTATATCGGGTTCTCTTTAAAACTTGTTCAATATTGTGTCTTTGTTCTATGTATTTGTCGTAGATTTTTAATTATTACAAATATCCTCCATTTATTATTAATATATGTAGTACATGGATGGAATCACTTCGTAAAATTAAGAATGCCAACACATTGATTAGTTCTCAATAGATAAGAGTGACAACTCATAAAGAGGTAATCTTGAACTTTATAATTGTTTAAGTATTCATAGTAACATTCCCCCCCCTCGATCATAACTCTAAATAATTGTTCCACTAAGCCAATGTGAACTTGTACAAAAACCAGTATCAACTTCATTCTTCAACCTAAAACTTATGAATTGAGCTTCAATTAATATATGCCTAGAAGATTGCTAATATGGATGTTGAATGGTTTATTTTAAATGAACTTTGAAAGAGAGTATAAATTCTAGAAGTAAACAAATTCCATGTCTGAACATTTTTCTTCAAATTGGTGAATAAATAATATCATCATTTTACTATTAGTGAACAAACAAGATCATTGAAGTGCTTTGTGTGCTTAGACACAGTTAGGTGTTAAACAACATTCTAATGAATAGTTGGAGAGTGATGAAAGGAATATAGATTCCATACCAGATCTTCCCAAATGAGTTGATTTGAAGAATTGATTTAAGTTGATTAAATTGTAGATATATTACTGAGGAGACCAATTTCCATGTTGGAATTCCCAAATTTTGATTGGTATGACTTCAAAACTTAGATCTTGTCTATCATCAATGGTATTGTCCCCTTTCAAGTGCAAGGTGAGAAGTATCTCAAAGGGATCCAAGAATGAGCATTATATGAGGGTGGATATGCATAATCGAATTATTAACAATAATATATAATGATTCATATCCGCCCTCATGAATCATTGAATGTTGCATAATAAGGTGGAATTGGTTGACACCTCTTCTCTACTCTTTGTGTGTGTGGTATCTCTTTCACCATGTGGTGCATGAGTATTGTATCATACCTCTCTTGAATGCAGATCTATTCCTTGACTTTTCCTTTCTAGTGTGGGATCAAACAAATATAGGAAAAACTAAAACTATTTCATTTCCAACAACCACATTTTATAAATTTAAATTTAAAAACACAAATAAAAAATCCTCCAACCTTATTTTGAATTCAAGTGGTGTTAATGCCTAGTATGGTTAACAAAATAAATCTATGTCACATGGTTTAGGCTCAAGTTCAAGTTTGATAATGACAAATTTTGATTCCAATTCAAATTTGTCAATGAGGTTTGGATAACTTTTGACATTAGGTTTGTTTATATACATATATCAAATTCCCAAAAAAATAAAAAGTATGTAATATTCCCAGCTAGGGTGCATTGGAAATGTTTCAATCTCGTCAAATCATCAATCAAAGAGTTTGAAGAACACCAAAGGTGGAAAGTGGTAATATGATTGGTTGGGTATTCACCCGACTTACCTTCAAATTTTGGAATGTTTGAGGGAAATTTGGTTGGGAGCGGGTACCAATTTCAATCATAATCCATAGAATCATTCATTAACTTCAAAATATCTCACATTTTTAAAGATTCCAGAAAAGGTAAACAAGGTTAAGCCACGGGTTCCAACCCTAAAGAGGAGAACTTCCCAATTGATCGAAACTAGGGAAAGAATATCCTGGATTTCGGCTAGTACCAAGTTGTCAAGGATTGTTCATAGAAAGGCCTTCATTTAGATTAAAACCTTGACTGCTCAAACCGAAGGAAGTGAAACCTCCACTGATGGGATTCCCAAAAGTTTGAGAGGTGTTTTCCCCTGTCGACATTCTATAAGAAAAGGAAGTTTTCAGTGTGTTGGAAATTTGTGGTTTTCATTGATGTTAGATCCAATACTAGATGTCAATTGATGTCAATTTTAGGGGGGTCTTGTTGAGTATTCATGATGCTAGTGATGTCATTGTTGCTTTATATGTCTAGTGTCATCGATCATTGGGTGTAGGTTGCAGATTGTTTGACTTGAAGTTGTGAATACATACCAGTTGGGAAGCTTATATTCGTAGATATTTTGCCTGTATTTATCTTAACCAAAATAACATGCAAAGTGTTATGTTAGATATCCCTCCCAAAGAGATTTAGAATGGTATATAACACTTGGTCAAACTCCCAATGAATGGGGAGAAGAGTCGTTTTGAAGTGAAGGCAATTTAACAAGCAAAAATGGCTTCAAACTACTTAAGCATTCAGACTCATCCAAGGTGCATTCACTTACCAGGAAGTTGAAATGGGAGGATGTCGTATTATCTAGATTATCTAAATATTCGGGACCCCTACAAATATCCAGGCATATGGGTATATGAGGTTGCCCAAGGAAACCACTTAAGAGGAAGTCTAGATATAGGATTTCTCAAGTGGGTGGACCCTAGACAGGTGGTAGAATGAAGTGTCAGTACAAGGGGTAGGTCGATGACATGGCAGTCGAAGGATGGGACACATGGCATGATGATGTGGCATCCAAAAGACAAGAAACGTGGCAACTAGAGGTAGTGACATGTGGCACCCATTTTGACATTTTTGGGTATCCAATTGGACAAGTAGCAGATGATGCATGGTAGGTTGGACACATGGTAGAGATGACGTGGAAATTTATAATTGTTTCCCAAAGTTTTGATGTGGAAAACTCTAAACTCTCAGTATGCATGCCAGGAGGTTGTTTTGTAAGACTTCACAATGTTAAATAATTTTTACTTTTTCAGTGTTTTAGGAGTCTAGAGGCAAATGTCATCTATGTATTTGGGGATACGAAGATGTACACTGCATACACGCTTACAAAACACCTAGATCTGAATTCAAGTAAGGTAAAAGAGGATTGGTCAAAGTTCTAGCAAATTGTGGTTCCAATAGTGAAAATATTATCCAAGTATCTGTGTGTGGAGAAAGTGTACCAGTTAACGAGTGACCTAGATCTAGATTTTCATAAATACATCAAATAATATTGTTATAAGTTCTAAGTGGTCAAAGTTTCAAGTGCAAGGAGAGATATGGCCATCTGGTGGTGATCACAGTCAAGAAAGTGACGATGAACCCAAACCCAGATTCACATATCGATAAAGGAGTTGGTCATGGTTCTGCTTGGGATGTGGTTCCCCACTGAAAATGTTGATCCAACTATCCATCCCTCCATGGTAAACAATGTTAAGTGTTTCTCAATTCGTCCAAACCTTGGATAAGTGAACAAGGGCACTTAAGTCTAAGGTTCCAGCCCCAGGTCACAAGGAGGCAAGTTTTAAGCCCTCGTCGTTGAAGGCATGTGGCAAGGGATATCCAGTCATCCAATATTTGCTTGCAATTGAGGTGATCGGCATGTGATTCATGCCAAAAGGTCAAACACCATATTTACAAAGGTAGCAGTTGATAAACTCTTGGTTATAGCACCCTAGTCATATGGAAGGTTGAGTGAAGGGTAAAGATGTTAAGCGCTCTCGTGGCATTCACAATATGAGAACTGTGGATATCTAGTCAGTAAAAGAGGAAACAAAAGCATTATGAGAGCACTCTGAGTGAATAGAGTGCAACATGCTGAACTGGTTAAGAAAGATGTGTGACCTGGTCAAGATGAAATTCCATGGGTCAATACCATGGATTGATTCCCATGGTAGATAAAGGGCCAAAAACTATAAAAGTAGAGGAAAACACTTGAAGAGTGAGCTTAGCCTGTGTATATGAAAAAGGCAGTAAGTCGAAGGAAGAATACAAAAGGTGGTTAAGTAGATTCGCTGAGTCTAAGTATAGGTTGTGACATTGTAAGAAACCAAATGCTTTAGGGGACCAAGAAAAGGAAAAATCAATGTGGGTAGAGAGAAGCATGGAAGCAGTGGTAAGAGAGTTGAAACAAGGCTCAAAATAGATTTGAATATAGATTTGAGTTGCAGTGGACCTAAGAACATAAGAGAGTATGAGTGATTTGAAATGATCAGATTTGGACCAGAGGAGATGAGGTGTAGAACAGAACAGTGTTGTATACCATGTGAGAAGGCTAAGCTGAGAATAAGAAGTGCGATATCAAAGTTAGTAAAGAGGAGAACAAAATAGATCAATTTGTTGATCTAAGATTCAATTGAAGCAGAGGAATTTTGAGCAGATTACAAAGTGAAGTGAGATGACAATGAGTTGAATAGCGTGTGGGAAATACAAGGTTTGGAACAATGAAGATAATATCAGTGATTAAATAAGTTTGAATATGTAAAAGAATTTTCATGTGGATTTGAGTTTGAAAATGTATGAAAGAGGGATCTAAGAGGTAAAGTAAGTTGGTGCCTGCAAATCAAGGGATACGTGTCTCCTTCAGGTTGATTCCTGTAAAGATTAGGGGGTTGGTGCCTCCTACAAGTTGTTGCCTACAAATTTAGGGATAGGTGTCTCCTTTGGGTTGATGCCTATAAAGAAAGGGGGTTGGTGCCTCCTCCAAGCTGATGCTTGCAAATTAGGGAATGATGTTTCCTTTTGGGTGGTGCTAGTAAATGTGACGTAATAGTACGTTGAAGCCTACAACAATATTTTGACACAAGTTTTACAATTTCCTCCCTTCATGGGTTTCCATAAATATCTGGGGGTCCTATGTGTTTCTTATGTGATTGATTGTTGAATGGTTTGAGTTGTTGTATATTGTTAATATTGTTAAAATATGCCATTACACTGATTCACCCCCCCTTCTCAGTATAATCATTATTCTATTAAGAAGTCCCTAAAGAAGATTCCAAAAGTTAGTGAAAGGCATGGAGCTTGTTGACATCCTAAAGGGATGGGAGTCATTGCCCCCCTATTGACCACATATTGAAGATGGGATGTCATGAATCGATCCATTGGAAGGTGAAAATGTTCCTCCCATTTTCCCTACAAACCTTTGAAAAAAATTCAATCCCATAAAAATCCAAGAAATGGAAAAGGCTCACTTCATAACGACAACATAGAGGATAACCATGTCCTCTACTGAAAAAGAGACCATGTAAAGGAGTTAAGGAATTAGCCACAATAGACATAAATGAGGGGAAAATGGTGGAAAATATAGACAAGGTTGTAGGAATCCCACCTCACAACATCTGAAAAGTAAACACACTAGCATAAGAAGCAGAAGGTAGGGTGTGCCTATTCAGGTCAGTAGTGGGGATAGGCCCAACAAATGTGAAAATTGAAGTAAACATAAGCATGGTGGAGAAAGGTGGAGTGACTCCTCCACCAACAATAGAAGTTGGTGTATGAACACCCCTAGTTCCAGTAGTGGTGCTAGTGCTACTCACGTTGGAAATTACGAAAAGAGAAGACAAAGGAGTGCTCTGAATAGGAGCTCCCACAAAAGACACAACCACAAGATTGTCCCCGGGTATGCAATTAACATTAAGATCGGATGTAACTAGGATGTCTTCAAATTCTACTTGATTTATACTTCCCTGTGAACCTGATTGAAACAAAGTTCACACAAGGACACAATTGCTAAGATCCCAAAGAAATCCCTATTCTTCGACTCCTTCCTCTAATGTTGATTCCTCTAGGGGAGGGTTCATTTCCATAGTTTTTGGCCTAACTAGTTTTGGTGAACCCATATTTCCTAGTCTGCGCCTTTGAGGTGAGGGCTACACAATCTCAGTGGAAAGTCCACAAAACTTATTAGATCGATGTGTTGATCTCTCAACGACCTTGAAATCATAGTATCAAAATTACACCAAACCACCAAAGGCATAGTAGGAGAAAAGAGAACACACCTAAAAGCCCCTAAAGCAATAAGCAAGCAAACAACTCTAATAGAAAGACAACTTTCTAAAAACTTTCAAAATTAAACAATTTCAATATATGATTCAAACACTACAAAATAGAACTTTCCTCAAAGTAACTAAGAAATAACAAGATGCAATACATGCACTACAACAGCAAGTGATGATGGAACTCAAGCAAACGCCAAAAACCAACACAAAATAGATGCTAAGAATGAAAACTATCAATTCCAAATCAAACCAAACACATAGAATGAAAGTACGATAATTATCAATTCCTTTTGAATGCAAGGGAACGGACAATGCCTACTAACTATTCTTTTTATTTTATTTTTCAATTCAAATCTCGTGAATTGTAATAAAATAAGAAAAAATCACAGTGAGAAAAACGTTTTTCCCCTTTAAATGTAAAAGAGACAACACTAAATGAAAAACAAAATCCAATCTTGTAGCTAAGTATATAACGCGAGAGACATGACAAACACTACAAACATATCAACAAGTAAACCAAAAGAAAAAAAGACCATTAACAAAGCCAATGCCACCAAAAATGAATCAAAAATACTTGAAGAAGCAATCACAACTCGAAAGACACACAAAGGCTTAAACCCTAGGTTGTCACAAATGCTAATTATACAAATAGTGATGAAAATCAAATTAAGTTCCCTTCACATAACAACAAACTACAAAATCATATAGACAAAATATTAGGAAAAAACTCAGAACCAGTAACTTGGGGAATGTGAAATTTCCATTCCCAAGGGGCATACATGGTTGCTACTAAAGCAAATTGTGTGTGTACACTACTATCTCTAAAAAGATTGCATATATACGCAATTGTATTCAAATAAACACATATCTATTACACAGAAAAATAAGGAAAGGAAAGACCAAGATCTAAAAATTTTGGTTGTGTAGGAGATTGAGGAACTCTGAAAATGATCCATAAATCAAGAAGAGAACAAGAAACAAACCATATAACTACCAAACAACCCTAGGATAGAAATTATATAGAGCTTTTCCCTAATGGAGTTGTCAATTTTGTTTTGGGAAAAAGTTTCCTAAGGTCAAGGTTGATAACCTTAACAAAGCAAAAATTAAAACTTAACAAAGAAACCCAAACATACAAGTAATATTAATTTCTAATTTATTCATAATTCATATTATATGTTATATTAATAAATTTATAATTTTTTATAAATATAAATTATTTCAATTTAAAATATATATGATATACTAGATATATTAATCTATAACATGTATTCTCTCTCAAATAGATAGAATAAATAGCATTCGCTCCTCCTCAATTCCATTCAAAGCATGGTATGATTTTTAGACCCATAACCTATTAACCATAACTTAACCTAGATCCGTAACTCGTAACCCAGATTCATAACTTGCGTGCTATTTTAGCCTCATAACATAAATTTAATTTTATTTCCAACTTGTAACATGCTCACTCAAGGTTTTTTGTGCCATTGAAACTCATTTTAATGAATAATCCCAACTTTGCTTCATGGGGTGTTTGTCGCAACTATTTGGGTTACAAAGCCCAAATGTTATTCAGGGGAAGAAAGAACATTTTTTTGTTGCAGTGGGCATGAGATGCAAAGGTAAATTAAGCCTAAACATAGAGATAAATCAAACCTCAACAAGGCTAAACAAAATTGAACAGATTTTTTGGGGTTGGCTAAAATCCAAACCTCAAGGTTCAAGTTTGACCAACATTATGACATAGGAAGCAATATGATGACGTTAGAACCCTAAATAAAGTTGTTATAAATCAAAATTTCCATATAATTATTTCAAATTTGGAGTTATTTTCAAGTTTAATTGAAAAGTATATATTAATCCAACCCTTTCATAATATAAAACTGTAGTTATATTTTAATTAAAAAATAAATTAAATGTACACTTTATATAATGTTAAAAGTTGACCAGCTGAAAAATAAATATATTTCAAAGGAAAAAAAAACACTTTGTAATTAAAAAAATAATATTACGAAATTATATATATATATAAATGAGTCACAATTATTTTTCAGAAATATTTCAGTACTAAAAATCATAATCTATTTTTTCTATATTGTATAAGAATTAAACATTTTCATGGACACCCATCAATATGATGTTTGAGAACCACATCTTGTAGTTATATCTTAACTATGTCACAATCATGTTTAACTATAAGAATTAATGTCCTTAAAATTCTAAAACACATTTGATTTGTTTGTTAAAAAACTCGTTAGAAAAGAAGAAATTATATTAACCATGAGATCTTTGTTTAAGGGTGACAATTCTATCAAAAAACTTACATAGCTACAAAAAGAGTCTACTTGCTTTATAGGCCTCTAAAAACATGTAGATTTAACATGATTGCATCCATTGTTATCAGTTAGTTTAGCATGCCTATGATTTAGAGTTTCCTAAGATCCATACAAGCAAAGGGCTAATGAGAAACATGCAAATCTAGCATAACAATATTTGGAGCTTCCTACGACCCATATAAGCACAAAGTTAAAGGACATTCTTCATCAAGACCACCAAGTATGTTATTCTCATTAAAGATATTGATTGTTCGCTTCATTTTTCAAATTATGTAAAAATGATTGACATAGCATATGTTAGTATATCCCTAATGCATAGATATGATTATAATAACAATTATGTTATATTATCTATAACTTGTTTAAGAATCCCAACTAAGGATCAAAATGTTGCTCCGAGCATTAATTTTACAAATGATGCGTCATAGATGTTGGGCTTGGGGAATGAAAAAGATAGCTGTGGAGTATTCTGAAGTATTTGTTACAAGATGTGTTGTCACACAAACGTCAATGTTACTAGAAACAAGAAGATGAAAGGAAGAGTGTAAATAAAAAAAGGAAATTATCAATATGGAGAACAAAGAAGTTATTGCAAACAAAACCATTCACACATTTTTATGTGAAAGAAAGCAAAAATATGCATTATCTTTACAAGTTTGACCAAACCTAGCGTGATGGGCTAGCTCCAATGGTTGAGTGCTATGAACTACAACCAAGAGGTGATGAGGTCAAGTCCCTAGGCTAGATGCCTCTATGAATATTGTAGGTATCACTCACTATCCCTGTCAAGTCAAGTTGCTAACATTGTAACCAACCAATTTACCCTAAATACTGTCCTTGGAATTAGGGAAGTTCCTAATAGGTTTTCTAAGATATGCATAAGAAAAAACAAGCTTAACCAAATCTATAAAATATTATTGGATTGTCGAGATATTTACATTCAAGTACTAATTATTTGTTTTTTAATCATTAAATATCTATTGTGATAACAAGGGGTGGCAAGTGACGGAGTGGAGGGATCTATAACCTTGGAGGAAAAATCAATCAAAGCAATGTTGGAGTTTAGGCATGGCATCAAATAATCAAGCAAAGTAGTTTGCTCTAATGAAGAATCAACATAATTTAAAAACACATCTAGTTCAGGGGGAAGGGATCTATAACCCCAGAGGAAAATGAAAACAAAGTACTACTACAATCTAAGCATGACATCAAATAATCACGCAGAGTGTCTTGCTCTAATGCAAAGAGTCAACATAATTAATAAAACATCCAATTCAAAAATTAACGATTGTTGGAGACTCCAAAAATATCATTTAGCATTTCAATCTAAGTACCCGACCACATGATCTTCAATTGCAACACATGCAAAAGCAAGATCAAACCAAGTTTAAAATCCTTTAAAGAGTGTATGGCGTTAGATGTTCTTTGTGAATTGAACATTGGAACGGACTCATTGGGAAACTTAGACACTTAGTGGGCCACAAGAATCTTGCATATAAACGAAACTCTGCAGACATGCCTGATCTCATGACAGCATGAATGACACCGTGTGGTTTGAGATTAGGTGGCAACATGGCATGCATTGGAACACAAAGAATAGATTTATGGGCACATCAAACTCTAATTCAAAAGCAGAGTGAAATTGATGAGTCAATGAAGCAAATGGAAAAACTTCAACATTACAACCTCTTTTGGCAACAATTAGCTCAGCATTTTTAGCAACCTGGATCTCCTACTCCTCACAACCCCCTTTGAATAGAATAGTCTTGTTCTTTTGGATATTAGGAAAAAGAAGATGCTAGGATAACAATAAAGTGGGGGCACAAAATGCAGTGAGAAAATTAGTTAAAACATGCCATGGGTAGGAAAGGTTATGAAAAAAATGGCTTGCAAACTGTGAAATGTAAACCAATTGTAGTAGTCCCGGTATTTTTTGCTTCCCAATCATTGTTAAAAAAAAAGTATCTATTATGATGATAAGGATGTCATGAATAACATGCTAAGTGGTGAACAGTCCAACGTTGAATGTGCTCACATACTGACCAAATTAGACACCATCATTATGGCCATGTCATGACAGATAACAAATAGGCACAACATTACTGGTAACACAAAATAACCATGAACCAACATGTTAGAGACATTTAAAAAAAATTTCATCAAACTATTAAGTTTCTTATGTTGTTACAATTTATGCTTATAACTCATAATTAATTGTTTAATTGTTTGTGTTTTTGTGAAGTAAATAGAAAAGAAAAAGATAACAAATTAAAGGGCATTATTGGAAAGTTAAGACAATGAATGTGATTCCAAATCCCATATTGATAAGGAACAACATTGCTCATGAACAACATTGCTCATAACAAATGGATTCAAGTAGGAATTCAAAATACAAGGATGGGCTTTTATTAATTGACACATAAAATGGTGAATATGTCAATATTGTATGTCATGAATTCAATATTGTGAGAAGATATATTGTATTAGAAAAGAGATAAAAGCAACTAGAATAGCGAAGATTTTAATCCTCAAATGACAAATGCAAGTAGCGTGTTGAATCCTAAATCTTGATATACTGATGGGATAATGAAAACAACATTCCAGAATTGGAAGCGAGATATTAATGAATTGTTAAAAATATCACCCTTCTCTTTAAATTTAAAATATTTTGTTGTACTACCTAAAGTAAATTTAAAAAATTTACGTTTCTGTGAAAGGAGGGTTTTTGAATGGTCTTTTATGACCAGGTCTGAAGCCATGGAAACCATGGAAATTGTTCAATTTTGATCACTGTTCTCACGTACGATCAACATCACTTGCTATACAAGAGATGTTCCCCTGATAGAGCTCTATTAGAACCACGAGATTTTCCGTTTTTCATCATTCACAACAGAAAAACCTCTTGGCCGCCTTCATCGTGATCATGCCATCTTACAAATTTCAGTCATGGCTGCCTTCGAATTTCGGATCCTATATAGTAAATTAGAGTGCATGTGGCAGATCGAATCTTGGAATTTCAAATGCCTATGCCTACAGGTTGAATCAACAGAGAAAGGATCTTCGAAGTGAAAGGGGTGTGATAAAAGCTCGGACAAAGCCAAAAACTGAAAGAAATTAATGCAAGCCGCTGAGCACCCTAAATTCAATTAAACAATGGCAGCAGCCCTTTCAATGGTTGTCTATTCAGAACTCGATAGATCTCCTCTGGCTTGTGGAAGTCACTGCAACGCACATGCAAGGGAAGGACGACTCCCAAATATTCATTTGCCACATAGACGTGTTTCGACAAAGTTCATGTGCGATCTTCTATCCCCAATTGTGAATAGATATGGAACGAACTGACAAACACGCCATTTAATATTTTACATCAAAAGTATATATATCATTGAAATAGAAAATACATACAAGGGATGTCAAATCTTATTGACACGGGATATCAAGCTTGAATCTTGATTTCAATAATTAGATCATGAGCAATGTAGATTTATTTTCATGAGTTCTAACATCTAGCTAACTCTAAGTACACACATGTAAATAAAGCATTTATGCAATTCAAGAAAAAATCTTATCATCATTTTGGTGGGCTTGCATTTTCATTTTTTTTAATTGGAACGAGAGTTTCTAAATTATCAGTAACTTCAAAGATTACATACCACAATATACCTATTTCATAAAAACCACAAGCAACCAGTTATAACATGTCTCATGAGACTTAACTTAAACCCATGCAGCTGGAAAAACAAATTGTTCACCAAAGATACATACTTTGACAATACTTGCATGCATTTCCATTATAGATGGATTATTGTAAAGAGCTATCAGATCTTTAAAACTAAGGGATTATTTTAGATATCTCAGCAATATATTCATCCCATAATATCAATATATAATATATTCATCCCATAACATAAATATATAGTCCATTGATATATTCTCCATGTAAATTGAAATTAAAAAGTACCAACACACAAACTAAATAAGTATTACAAGTTTAAGAAAAATAAATAAAAAATACTGTGATGATCTATAAACTCACATTCTAACAACCACCAGGGATTTAATTTTAATTAAAATTTTATAATACCTTAACAAGAGATTCGGTTTAAATACCAGGTGAACCAAGCTTGAAAACTTGGACCCTTTTACTGAATACAGATATACATAGAACCCTGGCAATGTGAAACACTAACAATAAACATCTGCCCCAAGTGGAATATCAGACACTACGAACAAGTATTGTCTTTGTAGACCATTATTATCTAATACGCCCTAGACAATGTTTGAAACTCCTCGAAGCAATATTTTACACTTGGATGTTAGCCGAGTGTTACCAATTACATTTTATAGTTCTGTGGATAACAATGGGCGTACCGTTCTGCCAAACGACCAAACCATTTCCAGTGGCTGAAAAGCCCTAACTGCATCTAAATATATGAGGTGCCTGCTGAATGATGGGATAGAGATTTTCATATATTATAGTAAACAGCATCAACAGTTCCAAGTTATCTATTGCCTTGGCATAGAAATACTCGGAAAGCCTGTTGGGTTTTGTCACATGATTTTCCAAAACATAAATGAACTCATAAGATGAAATTGGCTTCGATCTTAGAGCAAATATTTGGCTCCTAATTCAAACCAAGGCCAAAGAAAACATCATGATCATTCTAGTGATAACATTGACGTGTAAATGCAAACGTGGGTTAGTCATGTCCACGATGGGTGTAGGGAACTGATTAATGTAAAATCAAAATAAATGTTTTGAAAATGATTCGCCACCTTTTCAATATATAATAGTAGAGATTTATATTCAAATTCAACCGATTATCTTCCTCTGAGAAAGAAATATAATGCACAATGACTGATCATATCAATTCCAAGTTCAAAGATCACAAATATCCAATTCTACCATTGAAGAAAATAAGACCTGTTCAGAACGACTACACTATTAGCCAATTTATTTATCATGCTTCAAGAAAACATTAGTTTCAATGCAAGGTATCAATAGCAAGACTTTGTTACAAACAGTCTCACATTTTTAAATGACAGGTTAGGCGTCCCATAGTATAGTCTAGTACAATCAATCAAACACAAGATGTCATTGCAGGATCAAAAGAGATCTACCCTCTCCGAGCTCGGAGTATTTAAACAGAGCACAGCTTTTCAATTTAAATATAAGCTCATCATAAATGGCACCAAAGAGTTGTATCAGAAGGCTTTCAATGACCATCGCAACTCACTACAGAGATTTAATTTAAGCACCAAAATATGTATTTTTACATTTCTCCATAAACGCTAAAATTCCTTAAAGCAAGTTCTAAACAAAGCTTGAACCCCCCCACACCATGTCCTCCGGATATCACAGCCGTAGCAAATAATGTGCATAGGATAACTGCTTACAGCTGAAGGTGGCATCTTCAAATTTTCCGTGACATGAAATCGAGGGCTGCAACCAACACAGGGAACCAGAAACCAGGAGTCACAACCGATTGGTTTTAAAAAACTAATAAACACGACAATAAAAAGATACCCATTAAGATAAAAAAAGACCGCAAATTGAAATTGTTATAAGAAATACATCTCCATTAATGTTGTTCCTATTATTATGAACTAATTTATAATGTGATACTTATACCATGGAAGCTTTTAGAAGTGTTTAATAATTTAATTCCGTTCACCTCGATGTGATGTTAGTATTTTTGGACCAATAGGTGCTATTACAACAGTATCCAGCGGGCACTTTTAAGTGCAATTACAACAATAGGCAGTAGCCGATAGTAAATATCCGGGCACAAAAATCCCCACAGTAACTCGCCCAGATAATCCCAATGGTTGTCATGCGATCCCCAAAAGATATATGCTTAGTTAAAAAGAATGGTAGTAAAGCTTTAGTATAAATAATACGTGCAGACATAATTTATATCAATTGTACAAATGTTAGAAAATTATACAATATAAATGCAATCATTGAGGTTCTCCGTTCAAAAGTTCACTAATGCCTTTTAGTTAATGACTTTGACAGAAGTCTGTAAATAATAAAAAGTACTTTTAAGGCTCACTAATTCCTTTTAGTTGAGGAGATGACCTTGGCAGAGTCTGTAAATAATAAAAAGTACTTTTGGGCTTTATGGCACCTTTCCAACAGTTCGTGCAGCGGAACTTGCCAAAAAAAGAGATGTCTTCCATTTCAACATTCCGTTACCTTATCCCAGGGTATGGTAACTAATTGGCATAACCCGATGTGCATGCAACCGGACAGAAGGCAAGTAGAGGCATTTAGTACAGAGGGGGACATGCTCATAACCTATGTTGCACTGGTTTTGGGGATGGGATACACAATCCCCGAATGGCTATGGAAATCTTTCAGGGGATGGGCGGGCTGGGGATGGAAATAAATTAATTAATTAATTAATTGTATATATATATATATATATATTTTCAGAATTCACTATTAACATTTGTAATTTTGAACTTGTATACATAACAAACTACTTTATAGTGTTATGCCAATTATGAAAAATATCAAGCAATTTAAAAAAGGGTTGAGTGACATTCCATTGTTAGCCACGAGACATGAGATTTAGCTTTAGGAAACTTACCTGTAACTACTTTCAATTTTAATAAGGTCCATGAATGATCTATCGGATGGAGAACATGGAGAACTGTCTTTACGGCAGTTTTTTTGTCCTCACATTTCTTGTTAATATTAGACATAAAAGGCATTCCCTTCTCAATAGGTTTTGCAATCTTTTACAGCTGTGTTGAAAATCACTATAAAATACTTTGGTTTTGCAAAAATATTACAATTAATATTTCAGACTAAGAAGGGGATTGAATAGGAATTTATTTGAACATTTAGTACCCAATCCAAGTCACTACTATATGATTGTTTTCATAATGCTTGAGGTTAGGATGGTGGAAGCACTGAACTTGAATGATTCCTCGAAACCCACGTACAATATGTAAAAGCTGAGATGATCTGAAAAATGAGATAGAACAAGAGCAATAACCACAAGGATTAGCCTTTTAAAATGTTGCATTTTTTGTTTTCTTGACATGGAGGTTTCTTCTTGTGATTTTACCATTGAAAATATAATATCAAAATTACCCGATATCCAGATTCCAAATTGAAACCCATCGTAGAAAACCCATGTTTTGAGCAGCAACTTGTACAAAAAAAAATAGATTCAATGCGTTACAAAAATAATAGAAGGGGAAAATGATCATATTGTTTCATCATCAATGTCCATGATTGTCAAAAATGAAGTTATATGCTTGGATTATCCTGAAATCTACCCAAAACATCCCTGAAATCTGCCCAGAAAATCCATGAAATTTCCAAAAACATCCCTGAAACTATCCAGAATATCCCTCAAAATCTGTCCGGAATTACTTGGGAACAGCTAGCAAATCCCCGAGTCCCCAATGAAGTCCCCAACAGTTTGGGGATGTTTCCTAAGGGTCCAAAAGACCCTGGAACATGGGGACGCAAGGTACATGGGGTTTTTTGGGGGGAACAGGTCCCCGTGCAGCATAGCTCATAACATTCCTTTCCCACCTAAACCGAGCTCCGCAACCTCTCCTTGCAATCATGATGGAGTGGAGTACAAGTGGAAGTCGTGAACTCACTAGACAACAACAGCGAAGATTTTAACACATTAGAAAGGGTTGGAAATTTCGAATCCTCTGGTAAGATTATCTCAATTCACAATTTTGGGAACTTGTGGGCAACTCTCTCCAAGATGGCTGCCAAACCTGAGCAAAACGGAAAGGATGATAAAGTGCTGTTGCTAATGGAGATCATAGGGAATAAAACAGCTGAGCAGACAGAGGTAAAGGACACATACTCAAAAGGAGGCAACTCCAAGCCAGGAGGACATGGAGGAAGCCAAGGAAGATAACCCCAGCTGCTCACCCGTGACCCCTCCCAGGGCACTGCCTCCAGTAGACACTCTGACTGCCTCTAAGATGAGATAGCGCCCCCTACCTCTCCGTGCAATAATTGCCCTAGTTAATATAGTGCACAGGGTAGAGGAGAAGAACACTAGAGCCAGAGAGAGAGTTCAATCTAGACTTGAGAAGGATGGACAGTTTCTTTCTTAAAAACCCATCCATATTCACCAAAACTGCAACTCTTCTGGGTAATGAGTGAATTTATTACCATAGCCATGATGGGAGATGAGGATGTAGGCTTAGTACCCAGAAAACTGCTCACCAGGAGGATACCACCACTGACATCAAGAGAGACATTCCAAAAATCAAGCAAGCATTAGCAATCAAAATGATGTGGATAACCCTGGAAGGATTATTCAATGATGAGTAAGGATGACAATTAAGCAAACTTATCATCGTTAGTGACTCTGAATGACCTTTAGAGCTCACATCCTACCTGTTCCTATGTTTAAAATATGTATGCACTGCACTCTATAATGATCTTACAAATTTGCAACTTTCAAAGAGTTCATTGTCTTCCGGAAATTATCCTTTACTCCAGCTTTTAGTGTTTGAAGCAGAAATGGTTTTTTCTTTTTGGAGAGACACAGAACCCACAAGTTGGTTGTTATTTTTTGTTTACATCCCAGGTCATATGATATTGTCTGGACTGTAGTTTTATACTCTATAACCCACCCCTCTAGTACATGCTGCCTGCTAAGGTCCAAACATTGACCGACGTTTTGTAATACTATATTCTATATAATGTAAATTCATGCTTTGTTTACCAAAAAATACATTCCATTACCTTATGAGCAGCAAGAGTAAGTTTTAGCACTCTCTGCAGGTCTATCTGTGAGAACCATGCCTGCAGGCTGCTGCGCTGGTCGGGCTTTAGGTAATCTTCGCGCTGCACAACACAGTATACATCATAATCTTGGAGTATACAGCATGGTCAAAGATAAAGTTCATATAGTTAATTCTGTAGAAAAGAGAGTTCTTACTTAGAATCAAAAAATCTAACAATAAGTCCCTCCTATATTTTAGTAACAACCTGGAACTCAAATGCATTCAAGAACTCAAATGCTATGACAAATTTTGCTTGGACTCCTGGGTCGAGTATGAAATTGGCAAGTATGCTTTAGTATCTTATCTGAAATTTAAGAGGGTATAAAACAAACACAGAAACGAAAAGACTATCATGAATATGTGCCGGTATCTATCCTTGTCCTTCTTGCAGTTAGATTGTCAAGCACTCGAAGTTGACATGCGAGAAGAGGGAGATCATTCAAGAATTTGTATTGGATTATTGAAGTGCCCATACAACATATTGTTTCTACAGAGTTCTGTATGGGTTTTTACAAAAGGTGTTTCAAGCTGAACTTTAAGATTTTAATCATTGCACAGGCTTTTGACCTCATACCAAACAGTTGGGTTTCAAGCACTCTGAAGTTGACATGCCAGAAGAGGGAGATCATTCAAGATTTTGTATTGGAATATATATTGTTTCTACACAGTTCTGTATAGGTTTTTACAAAAGACGTTTCAGGCTGAACTTTAAATGCATATGCACATGTGAAATTTTAATCAATGCACATGCTTTTGACCTCATACCAAACAGTTGGGTTTACATTTTTATGTGTATGGAGGTATAGATGAATATAAAGGGATCCATCCAGGAATTGATGAGAGAGATGAATTTGGTAGATAAAATATCATAAATTGTGCAACTGTAAACTAAACATCCAGCATATCAAAAATTTTAATAAAACAGGAAGCGAGAGCAAAAGAAGTTGCATGGAAAGCTTTCACATCATTTCATCTGGATGAAGATCAGTACAGGAAAAAGAAACATTATCTTGAGTAAGCTGTGTTGTATATATAAGTTGGCGGCAGAGAAGAAATCAAGGATGACCACAACCATATAGTGAAAAAAAAGTGAGCCAAGCAAGGCACACAAATAGGATACTAGTTTTGTTTGTGACAAAAATATCATGCATGCAATTGCTAAAACTTTGACATTATATTCATTACCAATTTCATAGAACAGTTCATTGACATTATGCGTTGTCTTTGCTAAGGTTTCCATGAGAAATATACCATTTTCCTTTGCATATGTTTCAGCTTCTTGCAAAACAAACAGTTTTAGGAATGGGTAAAATTTATCGAAAAACATGTTAACAATACATTCAATATACCTCTAAAGCAACCCCAAAATATGAATACACAGTATGTATTATCAGTGTTGTTGAAATTTTATTCATGGACCAACAGATCTGTACTTCAAGAGTAAAACCCTACATCTACTAGTATGAAACTTACTAATCTGAAACTATATATATGGTGTATGCCTATCAAAACCCTTCTCACTGGATATACTAAAATCTGAACAGTATATTCAAAAGTACAGACACTACATTCTCTAAAAATCTGTCAAAAGTCAACAGTATACTAACTAGTCCAGCATAAACAGAATTCTGGAACATCAAGAACAATTTGCAGAATTTCAATCACTTTAATAACTGAGAAAAAGCAAACTCCAACTATTCACCAAAATTGAAAATGCTAAATATAGAACATCACACTTGTTAATTTTAAAGCAATTACAAATCTGTAAATATCGAAGAGCAGAGACAAAAGTTAGAACGACTCTACACCAGCAAATGTGTACACATGCCATGACATCTATATAATTCTTATGTGTCTCCCAAGATGACTAGTGCTGCACCTTCATTCACTGTGCCCTCATCACACACAGATATCTGCATTCTGCTACACAGATTTGCTAGTGCACCTTCCACACCACAGCAATAACTGCTGCACAGAAACCTAGCACTCAAATTGGATATGCCCATCATTGTTGCACCAATCATAACTCCACTGTCCTTACTGCTCTCTGCACCATAATCAGGGCTGAATGGCTCTGCAGAGTGTGCTCTCTGCTGAGGGAGAACTATTTCTAAGCAAAAACAACAGTCTACAATAGAAGCAAGTCATTACTTGTACATCTGTGCTTACTTAAGCAGTAAAGGTCACTTTCAATCCTGAAGGAAATCAAGAAAGAAGCTAAATAAGCATTTGCCTAATGGTTAGGTGAATCCATCAACAATCAACCTGAGGTGATGGCATTGTATCATGGGCTAAAAATTCTTAAATCAAAAGGAATCAAAATCCTTTTTCATAATAGGGGACTCCTTAACCATAATTCAACATATGCAAAACCAATTTAACTCTCAGAATCCTTGCCTATAAAGATTAACATATATGGCTCAATGGTGGCAAAAAGCTTCAAATCCATAGAATATTAACAACTTCTGAAAGCCTTTACTAGCCTGATGAGGTTGTTTCACTAGAAGTTGAAATGCTGAGTACAAAACAAATTAGGGGGTTCCTAACATCTCTTACCTAACATGAAGTTTAGATTTCATAATTCATTTCCTTAACCATGATAATATATATAGGTTACTTGACATGATGATAATATATATAGCTCGCAGACAAGTTAATAGAGACCGCAAACAAGTGGTATTTTAACATTAAGGTGGTAGGATGGGAAATAAATCCATGCCAAACCACAATACTCCCTCCTCATCCTCACATGCTCAAAGTGAAGTGTAATATACCTGAAGGAGTGGATTGGAGAACCAAAGGTGGGATTTCATTCATTCTGGGTTTTGGTCTCGACTCTCCACAGTTGCTCTTGGAATGCCAGATAGGTCAGGTTCATAGGCAAAATTCAGAGGCAACTCAACCCTGATCCCACAGGTTCAATGGTGTGGTAGGGTCCTGTGATTTGTCACCAGCCTGAACTTTCAGGCGAAGTGGATTTTAATTCTCTGCTCCCAGCCCTGTGACCTGCCTTTGGCATCATTTCAGAAGTTGCCATCAGATTGGGAGCTGACAAGTACTTTTACCTTTGGTTCTAGGTCCTGGCCTGCCATAAGTTCATAAGTTATTTCATCACATAGATTCAAGTTGAATTGCAAGTTTTGGGTAAAGGATGGAGGGCCATAGGTACTCCAATTGTTGTGTCCCCTGTGAAATTTCAGACCTCCATAGAGCCCAGCAGTGGAACGCAAATCAGATACAGGATATAAAGGTGGCCTTTTCTCATTATAGCAGCAGAATGGAAGTCAAATCTCAGAGATCCAGGAATGCAAAGTTATCAGAAGATGTGGCTTGTCAAAGTGAGCCAATAGTGAACTAGTCATGGATCTTGCTAGGAGCTTTCCTTCTATAGTCACCCTTCCTAATATAATAATATATCTATTGGTCCATTCACGCTGCAGTTGAGGGTGAGAAAACAGTTCAGCAAACACAATGAGACAATGGCAAAATGGACATATAGAGCTGGTGTACAACCTTCATGTGGACATCAAACAGGAACCCTTAGCAGGCATGTTCTATTCAAGCCCGGGCATTTTAGTGCACTGTAAGGTAGTTTTGTTAATAGCTCACTTTACTAGCGATTATGCCAGTCAGCCCTATAGCTGTGTTGCACACAAATAGTAGGTGGCCATTTTCAAATTGAGTCTTTTTGAATCCCCTTATCTCAAACGATTTAAATTTTGCTTTGCATTATCTTGCTCTACAGTGCAGCCACAGCCATGCTTTAATACAAATGATAACCATTTTCAGTTTAAAAGAAAAATTAAAAACAAACAAAACAAAAACAAATAACGGCCCCCACAATCCAACGAAAGAGAAATAAGAAAAAGAATACCTCTGGTTCAACCTTCCTCTTTGCCGCCATATCAGCCTTATTTCCAGCAAGGGCCATAACCAAATTTGGGTTGCCTGCAGCCATAAACCAAAATTCAAATCAGTCTCTTTTAACTTCCACCACAGTCAAGACTCAAAAGTGAGTTATTCCAAACATAAAAACTGGTAATACCTTGTTTTTGAAGCTCCAGCACCCAATTCTTTGCTCGGACAAAAGAATCCTAGACAATCATAATCTCGGATGAGTATTCTTATATTGAAATTAAAGCCAACATTCACAATCATATCTGCAAGTACGATTAACATGAAATGCTTGTCCCAAAATAAAAGAATACTTAAACAATTTCCACTCAGGATTGATTTGACACTTGTGTATATTTTGTGCTTGTGAAAATAATTATAAATTTGACTTTTCCATATTTGTTCCCACCAGAGCCCGTCGTTATGTTGCCAGAGATGGATATCAGCGAGAAAAAAGGCAAGCATATGCAGTTAATGATCAACGGATAACGACAAAAAATGTGGAAGACGGTAAATGTAAGACCAATATGCAGTTCAGCAAAGAACAAATGAAGTAATGGTAAGGAATAGTTGAAACCATAATCACTTCAGAATATTTTAAGACAGAAACAATAGATGCAAATATGTGTGTATTGGATGTCCCCGGCTTGGGTATAACCAAATTGGTACAAGAATTCCCCATGAAACATAGATACAAATCTAAGAAACTCTAAATTAAGTAATAGTAAGGGATAGTTTACTAAATAATCACACTAAGCACTTCAAAATCTATGGAAACAGAGAAAAATACAGATGCAAATATGCACATATTAGAAAACTTCTAAAACTGGGCATATGAACATAAATATAGAATTCAGAAAGGTTTTAATTTTTAAGCATAAAAGCAATGCACCTGCAATTATAGAAATATAAAAAATGCATACACACATATTGGTATGTTCTGTTGATTCCTTTCAGAAGATTCCATTTGATGAGGAATTTACCCAAACTAGAGCTAAGGAGCTTTTACTGATCAATGATTCTAACTAGAATAGATCCATCTCAACCCCTGATCTATGAGAAGAAAACAGGTTCAAACCTCTCACCTTCTTAAAAAATCCAAGATTAAATGGGATCTTTGTTAGTATATTTTACTAAAATTATGATAATTAATTAACCAAAATGATAGGTCAGTTTTTTTTTATATATTAGATGTTAGACATCAGCTCTACCCACATACACTCACAGACCCGCAGACACACAGATCTCTTCCACCTTAGGCTGTAAGTGCACCTCACTTCTCTTGGTGCAATAACCTTTTTGCAAGGGGTTACCTGATCCTCTTTGCAGCCTTGACTGCAATAAGCAGTTCACTGAAAGAGCTATCAAGCATATTTTGAAATCATAGACAAAACATTATCTGGGAATTTTCAAAGAACAAATTGGAAGAAGTTTTGAAAGATTGTTCCAATAGAAATTGGATGGTTAAAAGATGTCCCACCAAGCAAGCAAGAAAGGAAAGAAAAACTTTAAAGAACAATAAATAATTGAAAAATAGAAGAAGGAAAGAAAAACTTTAAAGAACAATAAATAATGGAAAAATAGAAGCACGAAACAAAAAAATGAATAGCTAATGATGAACTTCTGTTGGAAATATGGATATAAATTATGAGTTCATGCCTAAAATGTGACTCAGACAAAAGAAATGTTACCTACCAAATTTGTTATGTCATAAACAATTATAGCTGCTGCAGCACCACGATAATACATGGGCGCCAAGCTATGATATCTTTCCTGTCCTGCAGTGTCCCATATCTCAAATTTTACAGTCACCTCATTCACTGCTAGTGTCTGTGAGAAAAATGCTGCTCCAATTGTCGACTCCTAAAAACATGTAGGACACCTTAAATCAAGCAATTGAACCAAGAATCTAAAAAAGCTTGTAAGAAAAGAGAACAGGATTGAAATCAAAAATATAACCTGATAATCCAAAAATTGGCCTTTGACAAATCGCAAAACAAGGCTCGATTTTCCAGTACCCATATCACCAAGAAGCACCTGCCAGACAGAATTCATTAGATGAATTAATCGCAAAACTGAAAATCCAATAGCACACATTTAAAATGACCAAAAAAAAATCTTGTAAAGTATCAATGTTTCTTCAAATCCAATATATGGTTAAAAAAATGCACTGAATAGACAAAAATGTTGATAAAATTAAATAGTAGTTTGCCAAACAAATTGTAATGGTTGGTCTGTCAATGGCAATAAACAGATGTTGATTATCCACACTCGTATTCTTTTCCAAGAACATGAAATAGATTGGGAATTACTATGATCCCTGGGTTGGATGTGCAGGCCATCACAAACTTTCAGAAGCCTTTATCAATAAATCACAGAAGCAGGGGTTTTACTCCTTAGCTGATGCAGAAGATTAGACCCATCCTCTCAGCAATTGTGGGACAGAACTCAACCCACAGGAATATGGCAAACTCAGCCCACAATAGATGACAACTCGTGCCACCACAGATGAGAGAACTCAGCCAGTAAGGGGAATGTACTTGACCCCACAACAGGATTGATAGCGGCCCTCTTGAAAGCTTCAGATTCAGCCAGCAATAATAGAGATGAACTCTGTCTTTTTTTAGAGGTGAAACTCAGCCTTCAGATCAGCCAACTCAACTAGCAACAATGAGGGTAAACTCGGCCCTATGCTTCAGCAGAAGACAGTGACTCAACATCCAAGTTTAGCTCAGCAACCAGCTTCTTCTTGCCAATATCTTATTGAACAAGAAAGCCCAATGACGAAATCTGAGTGATTCCACTCTCCAACTAGCTAGGCTGTATGGCCTCAACACCAAAACTAGCAATCTGCAAGTAAGGTTTCCAAAACCTAGCCTCTTCTCCAAGAGCTCTCCAAAATTCCTTTTGCTCAAATGGCAAAAGACTAGAATGAGGAAAGACCCCCTCATATCGCTTTTTTATAACTCGACCCTTTTGCCACCCTTTTTACCTTTTCCCTCCAATTAAATAATAAAAGCACTTTTCCTTTCTTATTTAATTGACTTTTTTTACTAATTAAAACCACTTTTAACACCAAAAAATGTTTAATTCGCCTCCATGGTCACACTGACCACCCAAAGCCCCTTTTCATAATCTTGCCCTGTAAATTTTTTCACCCCAATTCCAACGAGCTATTACACTAAGGTGTTTCTCCAAGTTACCAGCCCGAAACAACACCTTAAGCGTAATTAATTGAAATATGCCCATTAATAACTCCGTTTTACAGAAATCATCAGAATGCAACAAAACCAAGAGTGAAATATGGGGAATTCATCCTAATGATGAAATATGGTAAGTGATCCCAATTAGACCCATAAAACTCCTCTAAAACCCTCCAGACCCACAAATGGAGTAATCTCAATCCTATGACCAAGCTGACACAAGCTCTACCAGATCACAAGGTAATAAATTCAGGGAAATTACAGAAGACATGGGGGCTTATCCCTAGCATTGGGACTGGAAAAAATCTCATAGATTGAGCCTCCATAGGGAAAATGTTGCACGCTGGAAAACCCTATCTTCAGAGATTGCAGTAGAGTTCCATTAAGTTGAGAAATGAATAGGACACCTTAATCTGGTCGAAAAACAGTAATCCAGGCAGGCATGCAGTGCACTTATGATATAAAGCAATGTTTGCTTCAGATGAGCGAGGTAGGAATAGTGGTGAAAGTTTATATGGAAGATTAAAGCCCCATTAAAGACTCCTCGGTTCATGGTTAGCATATGTCAATAAGTACTGACTTGGGAAGTTCTGATTAAAAAAAAGGCCTGGCATGTACTTGCCAGGTGCAGGGTGTGTAGAGCCGGCAATGAAATCATCAACCATCTGCTTTTCCACTGTCCCTTCTCTAAAGAGGTATGGGCTGAAGCATTGGCCTTGACTGCCAGTTCAGGTTCATGGCAGGATACTACAGTAGAGGAAAGCTTGAAACAATGGATGGAAGATGAATCTGCTTGGGATTGTAGGGGACTACCCCGTGTGGTCTCTGTGGCTTGTCAAAAAGGCCATGTTATTTCATAATATAGTAAATCGGCCGTTCCAGGTAATTCATGATTCAGCAAACAAAGTAGACCTGTGAACTTTAAAGGGCTGTGGTCAGCTGGACCGTACAAACCTTCTACAATAGTTTCTGAACTAAATATTCAAAATCCATAGCTTGGGGGTTCTTTATGGAGCATGTCAAGGAGGCCCATAAGTTTGTAGGGCATGAGATCTCCTATTTAATTTAGAAAACCATTAGGTCAGCTTTAAAGCAGCACTGAGAGAAGGCATTAATGGATAGAGATGAACTCCTCTGGTTATTGATAAGTACTGCTATTGTGAGAGGGGTCACCCAGCTGCACAGACCTATTGAGATTCTAAACTTGTTATATATTGGTTAACTCAGTAAAACAAACTTCACAATTTGCTGCGTTCGCCTGTATATGCTAAAATTAAGGCCCTGGAAAGAAGTTTCAACAAAATTTCTACTCCTGTCTACAAAGAGCTGAATGTCCAATCTGATGAGCTTTCAAAACAAGCATTGGAGAGAAACACAGGCACATTTATCTTAGCAGAGGGGAAAGAGCTGAGGCCCAGCCACAGCACTCACAGCAAAGAAGTTTCAACAAAATTTCTACTCCTGTCTACAAAGAGCTGAATGTCCAATCTGATGAGCTTTCAAAACAAGCATTGGAGAGAAACACAGGCACATTTATCTTAGTGGAGGGGAAAGAGCTGAGGCCCAGCCACAGCACTCACAGGATCACTTATGTTGACCTACCATTGCGAAGAAGCTGCACATTTTCATGAAAATTTTACTGTATATTTGATTCTGCCAAACAGACTTTTTTCTGTGTCATTTTTTGTATGCCCCAGAGAAGGAAGTAGGTAGTGGAGGCTTAGCTATGAATAGGTTAGCTCTATATAGATGCTCAGTAGCATGAAAACTTGATCATATTGCACAGTATGGTATAATTTATGAAGGACTGGGAAGACATTTTCACTTGACATATGTGGACCAGGTTTATGGTTCTATACAGAGCATCCTTTTTTGAAGTGCTTCAAAGCACAATCCAAATGTATTTTTTCATTTCTGCTTGAAATAGAAAAATATGATTTTTGTTTTCCTTGGATAAGGAAAGATTGGGAATTACTCCCAAAAAAATTATGTTTATACTTTGACCCAAAGACAGATCGCTTAACATCAGCGAATTTTACCTACAGCACGTCACATGTCTTAATAAGAGAACCCCTGGGATAGCTCACTTGGCAAAGCATGTTATTGTGATATATTATGAGGTCCTTGGTTCAATTCCCTGACTAACACGTGTCCACATTAGGGGCACACACGGTGTACTTAGTGGTTATAGTGGTAGGGGCACGCACGGTGTACTTAGTGGTTATAGTGGTAGTGGATGGAATCGGTCCCCCATGTTACACAAATACAAACCTGCCCCAGTTGCCAATTCCACTAGTCACAACAACACAACATTAAGAAAAAAGAAAAAGAAAAAACTTGACAAGATAAATCTAAGGTGCAGGAAATACCATACCCTTGTAATAATGCCCTCAAATCCTCCAGGTATGTTGATACTTAGCTTCATTTATATTTTACTTTCATTAGCTTACATGTTTAACAGCTTTTCAGTATATATAATATCAGAAACAGGACCATGCACCACTTGTCATTTTTGTTATTTTTTTAATTCCCCATTTTCTAAAATTTTGAGGAACACATTACCATGCCATCCCTATTTCAGAAAGCCACACCCAGGTTGAAGTTTCATGCAACTTCATGATAAATCCATCCCAATGAATCGAATTAACTAAAGTGCATATGGAAGAAGCCAGCAATACTCCTGAAAATTTAAAAACAGCTTAGTTTACATTTATCAAGTATTTCATGATCAACCTAATTAAGCTTTTCCTCATTAGGGTGTTCACTGTTATACTGATGGTAATGCATTAAGATGCATAGTTTTGCTTGGACAAAGTATATCTACCCTTGAAAAATAAAAACCAAAGAAAACAATTATGCATTATTCCATCTCCAACTTGGTGGATTATTGCCCTCTCTAGCCTTTTTTCACTTATCAGCGCTTAGGTTGCAAAGCACAATAGATTCCAGAAAGTTGTTGATCATGCAACCCCGTGATTTCTAAAGCTCGAGTAAATAATGCCAACTTTTTAGCCAAGCCACAACATTCAATACAGATCATGGATGTTATCGATGTTCATGAGATAGCACACAAAGACAATTTGCACATAAAATCATCCATACCATCAACATCATGATTGAAGAATTATACGACATTGAATTGTGGTCTAATGGGATGTTGTCATTGTATCACAGATACGTCCCAGACACCATCCTATTTCCCATATAATGGAGTGGTACAGTTGTTTGTTGGGCATCTTCTAGGCCTGTGACCAATCTCCCATTTTGCTACAACAAGGTATTGGATCTTTACAAATCTGGACGAGTTGAAATATATTCAGGGTCTGCATAAACCACATCAGATGCTGAAGAAGCTTCATTGGCATCTATGTTTCATGGTGCATCTCAGTGCAGGTACAGGTACCAAAAGGCATAAAACTTTTCAAACAAATAGATTTAAGGCTTTTTATCACCCTCAATATCTGGGATTCGAGTGCCACGACCATGCTTTCTAAATTGACCAGATTGTCCTACTTTGAGGAGGGTTTGCATCTCATTCTTTACCTTATTCTCTTCCACCACTTCCGCATCCCTTTCTTCCCTTTCTTGTTAGTTTTTTCCTTATTTTCCCCTAGGTCTTCTTTTATAGCCTCTTTTCCTTTCCTTTGAAGATAAGAAAGTCCACAAAAACATTAAGCCAGCCATTATGTGCCAACTCAAAAGAACGTCTGCCTGTGGACTTTTTGCTTCCTAAGCTTTCCATCTTTCCTCAATTGATCCCCTATTTGCCAAATCTGTGGTCACTTTATGCCTTCATGGATTGTGTGTGTATCAAGATAATCTTTACAAACCTCTCAATGTAATCAACTTCCAATCAGTATTCAATCCATTTGTTTTAGATAATGCAATCACCTTATGTGCAATGAGCTCTCTTTCCATGTTTAATGGTTTTTCACTTGATTACGTTAATCAGAAAACAATCTAGCCAAGAATGACAACCAATTAATGCTTATCAGACCCTATTCTTTGCTATAACGGGAGCCTTCCACATTTTTGTACTCCTGTAGTTTTTCCTGTTGAATAATACCCGTTTTACCATCAAACATATAAAAAGACATGCAATAATTTTAAAAGTAAATCGATGCGATAAAATGGTAGTGTAACTTTTACCTGTTCCGGTCTGATCCCAACAATTCTTAGACAGACAGAAAATAAACCTATAGGTCCCACCGGGACTTACAAAATAGCTAGTGGGAACTCACAGTGATCACAGGAATCACCAATTAATGGAGGAAATAGTGGCAATTCTATAGAAAATGAATTTGTGCAATTGCAATTTGTGCACCATACCAGACAGAATGTGTGCACCCCTCTGGAAACCACAATCCACTCAGGAGTGGTGTCGAGGAAAGGGATTGAACCCGATGCCACCTCTAAATAGGGTATAGAAGAAAGGTCTTACACGACTCGACAATAGCCTCAAGTTTCAACCCAAGATGATCGGCAGAGGACCTTAGCTATGTTACCATAAATGCAAAACAGAATGAGAAATGGTAATGGAACAAAAAACATGCCCAAAGGGACCTTCGTTATGTCGCCATAATTGCAAAACAGAATGGGAAATGGGAATGAAATAAAGACATGCCCAGATGGACCTTAGCTATGTTACCATAACTGCAAACTAGAATGGGAAATGAGAATGGAACAAAAAAACATGCCTAGACAGTTTTCAGGGGATAAGAAACATCAACCGGGCAACCTTCCCTACCCCTGGTGTGTTATGCATACAAAATTGATTCATAATGTATTATGCATACAAAATTGATTCATAAGATCACAACCTGGCCACACCAAACAACCAATTGATGTGCAAAACTTCTTATTTCCCCTTATTTGCTGGACAAGGGAACCCCTTCGTCGGCTTAATATATGGAGATATATACACCCTACCCACCTCCAGAGTTCTGAGCAAGAGTAAGGTCTCTTGATCAGGCTCGTCGGCTTAATATATGGAGATATATACACCCTACCCACCTCCAGAGTTCTGAGCAAGAGTAAGGTCTCTTGTTCCGGCTCATGGAAACATAAGGTCTTACTTCCTCTATTTCCGGACTAATCCAACCCAGTAAAACTGGTGCAGACAATACTTTACCTGACTGCTCTAGGGTTGATCATTAAGGACCAACCAAATAATGTTGGTCTTTCAGACCTCTTAGAATGTATGACATTGTCCTGCATTCCATTTCATCGCATGCAGAGGCAAGCTAATGAGATTTATTGCTTGCTGCCCAACCCCCAATCACCGACCCCCTTCTTTTGTAGAACTTCCTTTTGGAGAAGGTGATTTAGGGAGTGCACCTGATTACTGGAACCACTATGATACCACTATGACCAGAATGACTAGAAACGCAATCATATGCAGCAGACCATCATAATCGAAAATTGAGAAGCGCCTGATGCAGCCATCCCAAGACATGTGTTCTCGGTTTGTGGCTAATACAAGATAAGTTACATCTAAGCCATGGGCTTTGTTACTTAAACATCAAAATCATTCTATCAAATTAACAAGACCGGTCCACCCTGAATTTAACAATGCCACACTTCCAATTAAATGAACCAGGAAGCACGCAATACACCTAGCAGTATCCATGTAATCATCCCCTTGTTTTGATCCTATACTGATTCATTCAGTCGAAAACAAACCCTTGGAGAGGGAATAAAAAGCCTTAGAGCCAAAATTAAGAAACCCCCCATCTAATTCATTCTCAAATAAAGCCACAACAAACTCCACTTCAAAATCAGAAATAACATAAAACCCATAAGGATGATAATACTATACTAATTGCTAGAAAAACGAGACAATAATCAAACCCCACCAGCTTAGCCTGCATGTTATTGGTGCCAGTGGTCGCCATTCAGTCCGGGGATTCGATGCTGGCACTCAAATTCTTCGAATTTTTCTCTGCAGATTGCCCGGCTCAAAAACTCAAATTCTTCAAATTTTTCTCTGCAGATTGCCGGACTCCGCAGCTTTTGGATCAACAGAGGAGTGAGAACGAAGATCCGTAGCTGACAATTTGGTGATCGCAAGAGTCCAACCGCAGACCAGACGATGATTTGTGAACGAATTCACCACTCGCTCCCCAATAAGAAAAGCTCAATTCTTCTGAGAGATCAATGAGTCCCTTTTGTAGCCGGTCATGCTATGAACATTGCTGACACGTGTCAGCCGGACCAGGTGTTCCACGTCACCCCGTGCGTCGTCCCTGTGAGGGTATGGACGGTCTAGATGGAAACCTTTTCTTGGATCCTACGTCTGGGATATAAATTGCCCCCCAATTGTTTTATTGGTTAGGTTGTCCATTTTTTTAAAAGAAAAAGGAAGGTGGAGCAAGTAAATCTATATAAAAAATTATGGGTGGATTTGCATTGGAATGGTAGGTAGGAATGTGTGTTGGGGCGTTAATAAACTTTTTATTATGGTATTGTTTTTTTTAAATGTATTTAAATACTATTTAAATAATAATTTAATTTTTTAGAATTATAAATTAAATTAATGGGTAAAATTGAAGTTTTTGGATAGATGGTGTTCTTTTAAGGTACTTTTTGAAGTTACTAGTTTAATCCTTATTTGATCTGGGTGATATATTAAACATGATGAAGATGTAGTTCCATTAAACTTAAAAGAAAATATATGTAAAATTAAGAATATATATATATATATATATATATATTTCTTGTAAACATAAATTTGTAATTATTTAAAATTTTATAATAAAATTAAATATTAAAATTTGTAAAAGTATATATGTACTTTTGTCAATTTAAACTTGTAACTATTTACAAAAGTTATGTAAGTTCATAACAATTCTACATTAAATTGACTTTCTAGAAGATAATTTTATGCTTATTGACTTCAAAAGTTTAAGAGACTTTATAAGATTGACTTGGATATTTTTGTTTATTTAAATAATTAAATTTTAATTTATATAATACTCAAATTTTTATAAGATTTATTTGAATTATAAAGTTCTGAGGCAAGGATGCCCTTTGTCCCTTCTCCTATTTCTCCTTGTTATGGAGGGGCTTAGTTGACTCATGCACCAGGCCAGAAGGGAGGGGAGGATATTGGGTCTAAAGATCATTGATCAATGTATCATTACCCGCCTCCTATTTGTGGATGATGTGATTATATTTTTAAATGGAGGTATCCAAGACTCCACTGCTTTCCATGATATCTTGCTACTTTTACAGTTGCTACAGGTATGGAGCCCAACGGGATGAAATCCATTATCACTTTCTCTGCTTGCTCAATTCAGGAAATGCAGACAGCCTCTCAAAAGTTTCCCTATCAGCGACTACAATTGGAGGTTGGACTTAAATATCTAGGCTTCCGGATTAAACCCCATGGGTACAAGATTGTTGATTGGACATGGTTGGTAGCCAAGATAGAAAAGAGGTTGCACAATTGGAACCATAGATTCCTATCAAGGGCAGGGAAACTAGTACTCATCAAATCGGTTCTGGAGGCAATGTCGGTGTACTGGATGTCATTAGCATGGATCCCTAAGGGCATCCTAGCTCGGATTCAAAAATTATGCTGCAGATTCCTTTGGAACAGACATAAGGAAGGTAAACCATTTGCATGGGTGGGATGGACCCAAATTGCACTACCAAAGAAGTGGGGGGGTTGGGGATTAAAAGATCTATCAACTTTTGCCCATGCACTTGCTGCTAAAATGGGTTGGCTTATTCTCACATCTAACAGTCTATGGACAGAGGTAGTGCATTACAAATACATCTGGCCATTACAGATCATGGACTAGATCCGGCTTCCCACTTGGCATAAAACGGGCATTTCTTCAATTTGGAGAGTTGTCCTCCATGCTCTACCCATTGTCAGAAATGGTTTAATCTGGCGCATCAGTGATGGTCATTCGGTAAGGATTAGCATTGATCTGTGGACTGGCAGTGGAAATCTGTATCAGCTCCCCCATGAACTCATTCAGCACCTCAAACAAAATGAGATACACAGGATTGCGGACATAACAGACATGGAGAACTCCACCATCTTCGCACAAGCATGGAAATCAGCTGGGGATTTAGGCATCCCAGCTCAATGGCATCAGGCATGGGATGATTACTTAAAGGCTCTATTAGAATCCCATGTTCGCATCAAAGAAGGGGCAAATGAACTTATTTGGGCGCATGTTGGGCATGGAATATATACCCAAAGAAGGTCACCTTATCATTCAAGCTGTACTTACACCACCTGTACTAATTGATTGGTGGCATCATATATGGAAGCTCAAGGCCTCACCTCGCACCAGATCCCTCATGTGGAACATCTTGAAGAACAAAACACCTGTTGGTACCAATCTCATGCACAGGTCATATCACGGTCCCTCCATATGTGTATTATGCAAACAGGTGGAAGAATCAAACAACCATATATTCCTCCAATACGGCTCCGTTATTGAATTATGGAATCAGGTCCTCTCATCCCTATCTATAAATGCCCGATGGGCCGGGAACAACATTGTGGATGCTTGGAACCAATGGAGATCGGGGACCTCAAACAAAAAGCATCATTGTATTCCTTTGATTATATGTTGGTCCGTTTGGCTAAACCGGAACGAATTTACTTCCAGAGACAAGGCTATAAACTGGCCTATTTCTATCGCCCAAATAATATTCGCATACCATGACATTCCGAATGATGATAACACATCCCTTATTCGAACAGTGATTGCTAAAGTCATGAATTGCAGTATATCATGGGCCTATTTTGATGGCACTACTCAGGAACAGGGATGTGGAGGCAGAATTTCATTACACTAATCCGAAAATCACACCTTTTGCATACAAATGGGTCTGGGGTCAAGCACAAATAATTTCGCTAAACTAATCACTCTTCGTCACCTGCTCCACTTTGCACTTGCACATGACTGTGAACATCTACAAATCTTTGGGGATCCAAAAATCATCATAAACTGGTTCAACAATGCATCCACTTGTCATATGCATTCACCAAGAAATATATTGGATGAGCATTGTTTTTCAAATCCCAATTTGAATATATTTCTTGTCAACATATTTACAGGGAGCGCAATCAGGCTACTGACCAACTATCCAAGGAGGCGACGGTCCAGCCCAAGGGAATCTGGCTCATAAAGGAACAGCAGGGTGATGAACACTTCCAATACTACCATCGATCATACATAGATCAACACTATCTGAGGGCCAACAGGCCCTAATTTTGTAGTAAAATTTTGACACGGTATTTTGATATAGACCTATCATGTATATATTATTACAACACTAATTACAGTCCACCCTATAAGGGTTTTTTGTACAGAACTTATTTGATGGCCACGGGCCCAACATTTGCATATGCCACTCAGGGATCTACAACATGTAATTTTCTTTACTAATAGAAAATTGTGATTTTTCCTCGGGGAAATTTTTTTATAAAGTTTAAATTAGGAATGTAAAGGTGAATTAATGGACTTTGGTTTTTTTACAATCATTTAACATATTTACTTATATTTTCATATGTTACATATTTATTTATATTTATATTTTATGTATGGTTATTGTCTACATTTTAAAATACTAAGTGTCTTATGTGATCTTAAATTTTAATGTTATTTGTTTATATAAAGAGGAACTTCCACAATGTGTTAATGTTACTTGTTAATGTATTTTGTGTTGGGTTGTGAGAGTAATATTGTGGTTGGTTGTGAGAGTAATATTGTGGATGTGTATTAGTTAATGTGTATATTGGAATTGTTTTTATAATTATAAAAATAATAATAATAATAAATATATCTTAATAAAAGTGAGGTAATATTGTTTGTCCAAAAATTCAATTCTATCCAATTAGATGTTTATGTTTGTGTTCATATAGGCATATGCTTGTGGAAAAATGGTAGACCAAATTACAAGTCATAGATGACTTTGGCATAACAAATACCAATTAGATGTTTATGTTTGTGTTCATATAGGCATATGCTTCTGGAAAAATGGTAGACCAAATTACAAGTCATAGATGACTTTGGCATAACAAATACGCCCACCCATGACCTTTCATTTGAAGGACGACTTTCATGACATGGTAGTACATATATGACATTTTATTTGAAGGGTGACTTTTATGACATTACAGGACATATATGACATTTTATTTGAAGAGTGACTTTCATACCATGGCAGGACATATATGTATTGGAAATTAAAAAATATAGTAATGAATGACTACCACTATTTGAACACATTAAATGAATTTTTTTTATTTTTATTAATTAGCTTTTAAAATGACAAGATTAATGGCTATAACTCTATTCCTTTGCAAATTATTACATATAACATATAATAATTATAATTAAAAGGTGAATTTCATAGATGTGTCTATTGCAGATAAAAAGTATAACGATGGTTGATTATTTCTGTTTCACTACATTAAATTAAAAAAGATAACTTTGTATTAGGTAATTTTTAAGATGAGAAAATTAATGACTATTAACTTTGTTATTTTTCACATTGTTACATAAAGACTCTCATATTATTATATAGATTTTTTAATAAGTGGTCATAATAACAAAAATTTAGGATTTAGAACAAAATGACAATACAATGTATAATTCTATGATATTTTATGTTGTATATATATATATATATATATCATGGTGAATTGGCAATTCATTGGAGTAATTTGGACAAGGTTCATTATGAAACATATTGGCTACCACTATAACATCAAGGGTATATCCAACATCTCGTAAACCAGATATACCAAGAATATATGACTTAGAAAGAGTGGAGACTATATGAGGGTAGGGGAGCCTACTACTTGAACCTTATCACAATGGGTCAAAGATGCCCCCCGTGGGATTTGAAATAGGGTGGAGGGGATAACATCCCATTGGGAAATCCTTTTGGCACTTCCTCTCATTTGAGGATTGTATTCGGGGTAAACTAATCAGTTGCATTTTTGGCAACCTAATCCAACTAGGACATAAAGTGAAGCCCAATAATACCACAAAGGTAACCATATTGAGGAATTGACCCTGAAACCTCCAACATATAATTCACGTCTTTTTTTTTGTAAAAGTCAATCATAATTTCCATTTATATCCAGAAAACCAAAGCACATATGATCAACGTGCTTCACCCAATACTATCTTGGTCCGAAGATCGGAATGATAAGAAGTTTAGTAAAAAAAGTCACCATTGGAGAGATACTAACAAATCAACATCACAAAAACTAGCCAAGAGATTCCATTGTGAGGCAATCACTATCGTACAAAACAAAGATAGAACGAAGAGAGAACAATTTAGCTAGTTCCTACTAAAAGACTCGCCATCACCAAAACCAAAAGAAGGATAACCAAAATAGTTGAGCGACCATGTATGACGAACCCAAGAACCAGAAAGGGAGCTTCAGAGAGGTTTAGTCATCTAAGATAATCATTGGTTGGTCCAAAGAAGAGTTTGCAATAACCATATTGATTGGTTGAGCATTTATAGCCACTTCACCATCAGGAGGAACATTTGATCTGTATGTGAATTAGTGACAATGTAGCATTCAATCTTACTCAAACGAACCACGATCTCATCCAAATCATAATGGAGGTCCTTATAAATCCATTTCATGTCCCCCTAACCCACAAAGAGCTTGTAGTTGTCAACCTGCTTGTCTCAGATAACCATGTTTAAGAGAGTCTCCATCTTCTTGTGTGTATATAGAATTCATGAAGTATAACCTCCTCTTCCGGAGGTTTCCAAGATCGAGCACCCTTTGAGTGCTGCCAGTATTGACCTCAGAATCGGGAAAAAAAAAACGTGCGAACTTCGAACTCTTTGGCTTCCAGAGTTCTTATATCCTTCCTGACTTCAAAGGGAACTGCATCAAAGAAATTTGAAACTAACTCCCAAAAAAAGAGTATGTGGTGCCTAGTGGAGGGCTCTGCATGTGATGCACCTCTTTAGCTAGTTAAACGTTGATGGGGGGCCACAATTATCAAAGACTTATCAAAATTCTTAACCTTAACAATTTTGAACCAAATAGAAGGAATTGGTTTGAAAAGGGGATGAAATAACCCAATAGGAGTGAAAAAGATTAAACAAGACTTGTCGCAAGAGCCATGCTGATAAGCAAGAAAACTAAAGTAAATGTCGTCGTTGTCCATACAGAGAGAGAGAGAGAGAGAGAGAGAGAGACCTACTATAATTTGAGAACGTTCAAGACTTGAATACCTAGAATTAACCACCTGAATTGTCCGAGAAAACGGACCGAGGATGAGGTCAGAACCAAATTGACAAAGACCCATTATACCAGACACCCACCACCAACACTGGGGAATTAAACAAAATACCAGACGGCTTAAGGGATTGGATATTCGCTGAGGGTAAGACGACGATAAGCTCAAATGATGGCCCTTAGGAACTATTATGGTGAAAGCACACTAAAAACATTTACCCAAAGTTCTAGACATGTAATCCTTAACTAGTAGACACTTAAGAAAACACCATGGATCAATTTCCTTTGAACTTGTGTCTATTCGTCCAGACAACGTGATTGCAACCAAGTCGAGACTAAATTCAGTGAGAAATTACACCATTTAATCTGACACATAACAGTATATACCTCTAACAATAACTAGGGAGATAAAGTAGATTGACCCCAAGATTGGAGTGGCGGAACAACATCCAAGATTAAAAAACCTATCTGAAAATTCACAGTAACAACTTAGAAAATAAAACTTAAAGGGTTGTGTAGCAAGGCATACCCTGAGTGCAAGAAGAAATAAATTCTTCACCTTACATCCACCCGAAGTGTTTGCCTCCCTACATCCACTTGAAACGTTCGTCACCTTTGTTCATGCACAGAGCTAATATATAATCAGGCACACTCAGTAGACCGATTAATAGTTTGGAGCCCAAGGTGAAAGCAAGAGCCTAGCAATCGCCAAGTGTTGAAACCTTCCCAGAGAGGAAACATCCCAAGGAAATGTCGAGAGTTGAGGTCATAAATGAGACCTGGTCTCCTGTTAGACCAGTTTGTTGTTGTATCCATCCCGACAATTATACTCATGACCTTACTAGCTCCAAAACACCAGATCACGTCGCGATTATCCTGCAAACTAGCATACTTCCTCCTCACCCTTATGAATTTATAGTGCCACCTCTTCCACCATACAAAGACCTTACGCAGAACAAGAAGTTGCCACACGTGGAATAAATGACGCCAGGTGGAGGTAAGAGCACTGACTCTAAGGCCTGCCTCTAGCTTGGCCAAACAAGTTGTGTGCATGTGAATGATTAACTGAGGAAAGAGTCGTTCGTTGGGGAACCAGGAAACCAGTGACCAATTTCCAGTTAGACACCCATCGGGGAAACATATAATTCATGTCACTCAACTACTTGAACTAAACCATTATACTCAATTCACCCCTAATTATAAAATTAACAACAATAATATTAATACTATTTATTATTAAAGGAAATATGCAATTATACTCTTAACTATTAAATTAAATATACAATTAGTATCGAACATTTCTTTTAGTTTGATTTTCACTAACTCTCATTAACCATTTATAAAAAATTACTATAAACATGTATCAATAATTTGCTTAATTATTATTTTTATTGGTTATTAAATTATGAGAAAAAAATCATTTTCTCCAACTTTTTTAAGGTTAATTTTGAAAATATCATCTTAAATAATATAGTAGTTGTATATATTGCGTATATGTTATTAAATTTGGTAAATATATTATGTGGAAACATAGAACTCCCTTGTCAGATATTTAAATGAACATGATAAGGCTTTTCTAATAATTGGGACCCTTGTATTATGATTCTTATTTACCATTATTATTGAATATTGCCCAAGACAATAGAATCAAATTCCTTTTATGATATAAAGAACTCGTTCTATGGTTATGGTACAATATTAATAGAATCAATTCCTTTTATGATTTAAAGAACTTGTTTTATGGTCATGGTTTACCAAATATAGTCAAAGATAATAAAATCCAATTGGTTTTATATATTTAAAAAAATTGTTTATGTTTTTTTTATTATTATGTTTTATGGGAATTATCACGTTTGAAAATCAATAAAATAAAATAGATAGAACTTTTTCAGATCTAATAGTGAAATAGGTTTCTTTACTATTCTAAACTATTGAAACACATATAATGAATGTCAACCATTGAAACATGTATTGAACGCTGGTAACATTTACTAGACCTACATTTAGCTTTAGTCTTTCTATCAAGAAAGTTTCCATAATTTTGTTAGTTAAAAATATAGTTAGTGCTTTCCTTTTACATAGGACTATGTTTTCACATAGGATTTTGTCTATGGTAAAAGTAAAGGTTGTCAGAAAAAATGTATTTATAATATAATGATAGATAAGAAAAGTTTCATTTAAATAAATATTTTAATATAAATAATAATGTTATAAATATTAATTTTATTTTTGAAAATTAGTTTAATTGGTCAAGTTCTCATTGCTAAAGCACTTTGTTAATAGGAAGTTGTGGAGTCAATTCTCTCCGACACTCTTAGGATTAGGTTTTGCAAATAAACTTATGGAATGTGATTGTGAATCTACCCAATATTTTCTCGGAATATATATATATATATATATATATATATATAATTTAATATTATTAAAAAATATATTTTTAATAATTAAAAAAATAAATATTATTTTCTTTACTAAAGTTTAATTTATTATTCACTGATTCCTTTAAAATATATATTATTTGATGAATTTGAACCTTTAAAAATATGTTACTTTAAAAATAAATATCTTACCTTCTTTAGGGACTCAAAATAAAATACTTAAAAAATAGTCATCACTCATTCATTAAACGTGTACATCATGTCATGGATTACCAGATAGTCCTTTTTGAGTCGTGTACAATCAAACGTAATCGTGAAGGTCTGTGATTGATGCTGCCTTATGCGTACACTCCATGTACAACGATGTAAAAGGATGTATGAAATCAATGGAAATCTATATTTATTTTAATTAAAAATTATTATTTATTAATAAATAAAATAATAGTATGTTTGGGTATTTAACAAAAAAAATTAAATGAATAAATAATTAAGTTGAAAATTTTAATTGTTTTTATAAAATATTATTTGGATGATAATAATCTAATTAAAGATGGGTGGACAAATTTTGATTTGCTTTTGGGGGAGTTAACGAAGGGGGTGTAGGGCGAATAACTAGGGTTACAGGCTTTTGCAGAGGCTGTTCTCCATGGAAGGTCGCAAAGGAGGGAGCTCCACTCCCTCCTACAAGTAGGCTGTGGCCAATAGGGGTAAAAAACTAATGGAAAATGATACAAGCCCTTTAGTAGGAAGGAAAAGTATTAGTGAAGAGGAACAAGATGGTACTAAATCAAGGGAGAATAATAACACTACGGAAAATGAGGAAGAAAACAAGGAACAGGGAACAAAAGACAAAGCACAAATGGGACCATGTAAACCCAAAGTTGCGGTTACACCCAGAGTCGTTTTAAATGATCCTGCTCTGCAAGTGCACAGGGACCACATGCAGACATATGCAATCATTTGTAAATTCATGGGTTTATGGCCCACTGAAAAAGCTTTACAAACGTGGATTAAATACCACTGGAAACCAAAAGGAAGCATTGACCTACATCTTGGGTCTAAGGGTTTCTTCACTGTGGTATTTGCAAATATTGAACATAAAGACAGAGTGTCTGAAAGAAGGCCCTACTTTTATGCTGCAGCAGGCCTCTATATGTGACCATGGATTATGAATTTTGTTCCGGAGCGTGAGACTTTTACTTTGGTCCCGGTTTGGGTAAGACTCTACTCTCTACCTCTTGATTACTGGCAAACAGAATCCTTATCTGCCATAGGAAATAAGTTAGGACGTTTTGTCAAAGCTTTTGAGGCCACTAGAAGGGGAAAGTATACTTCCTTTGCTAGAATATGTGTGGAGATGGATCTCTCTGGAGCTCTACCGGATGAGGTAATCTTGGAAGTATTTGATGAAGAATGGGTGCAAACAGTAGATTATGAACATATTCCATTCAGATGTCGCAAATGCCATGAGCATGGGCACCTATTCAGAGACTGCCCTCTCAGTAAAATAGAGAATAAGAGTAAAGCTAACACAATGAAAGATACTGAAAGCTTTCACAAAGTGGCACATAAAGGAAAAGGAAGCAAAAGGGGGCCAAAGATACAAAAATCAGAAGGGCAACAAGCCAGTCAGAACAGGTTCCAAGTTCTCGAAGAGGAAGAAGGTATAACAAAAGCAGATCAAGCAAAGGGAGGAAGTCCAGGGGAGGAGGAGAAAGAAGAAGATAGTGAACAAACACAAGATAATAATAAACAGAAAGAAACTATGATGAGTGATGCAGAACTAGAGATGGACCATGAAATGACCCAGAGTGAGATGGAAATGGAGGACCATGAACTACAGGAGATTCTTGAGAAAGAGAACCTAGATCTAGAAGGTTTCTTGAATCAAGGAACCAGGGAAGGGATAGACTCGTTACCTCCAGAGGAGTTCAATAGAGTTCAACAGCTATTTATATGGAAAACCTAGACCAAAGGGCTGGAGAGGCAAAGAAACAATGAAAGGCAGGGCAGCGAAGGTGTGAAAACGATGAAAACCACACCAGGATTAGCACCCAGAAACCCAGGAAAGAAAAGAGGCAGAAAAAATCAGAATGAGCTATTGATGGAATGTGGGAAGCTAATGATAGATTCAAGTAAGATGAAAGACCTAACCAGCTACTCCTTTACAAATCTTTAATTATGAAGTTCACTTCTTGGAATATCAGGGGTCTAGGTAGTAAAAGAAAACAAAGATTACTAAGTAATAGAATGAAACAAGTAGCTCCGGATGTGATCTTCATCCAGGAAACCAAATGTTCCATTCAAAAAATAAAAGAAATCCATAGTAAATGGCTCAATCGATTTGAGTTTCTGGAAGTCAAAGCAGAGAATACAGTAGGAGGTATACTCACTCTTTGGAACCCCCAAAAAATTGGCATAATAGATGCTAAGGCATCTTGAGATTATTTATCTGTGGTCATTCAACCTGTGGGAGATAAGGAAACCTACCTGGAAACGAATGTATATGGCCCTCAAAGAATGGATGGTAAAATTAGCTTTCTAAATTCTCTGGAGGATCTCAGAGACAGATATGCAGGAATACCTTGGATCTTGGGAGGTGATTTCAACATGATCAAATCACTTTCAGAGAAAAAAGGAGGAACCAGAATTCCAAGTAAAGACTCTTTAGCATTTCAAACTTTCATAGATAATATGAAGTTAGTGGACATTGTAACAAGTAATGGTCTCTTTACTTGGAACAACAAAAGAGGAGGAGAGTCTCAGGTGGCCTCAAAATTAGACAGATTCATAATCTCAGAGGACCTTATGCTCACAGACAAGGAAATGATAGCAAGAGTTCTCCCCTTTAGAGGCTCAGATCACTGGCCGGTTCAACTAGAGGTTTAGGGCATTGGTACCCCCAGAAATAGACCTTTTAGATTTGAGAATATCTGGCTCTCCCACCCAGATTTCATTAGCAACATTGCCACCTGGTGGTCAGAAGATTTGAATATTCAGGGCTCAAGAATGTTCCTTCTTCAAAAAAGACTAAAACACATCAAGCTCAGGCTCAAAGATTGGAACAGGAATGAATATGGCAATATTTTTGAAGCTAAAAAATCTGTTGAAGGTAAAATGCAGGAACTCAACCAAGCCCTTATCACGGATGGCTTTGATAAAGACAAAAGTGATCAGGTTTCCAAATATCATCAAGACTGGGAGAATCTATGTAAACAAGAGGAGATATTTTGGAGACAAAAGTCTAGAGTTCAATGGCTTAAAGAAGGTGAGCGAAACACTAGATTTTTCCATAGATCCACAATTGTGAATAGAGCTCATAACAAGATTTCTTCGATCAAGGACAATGGTGGTAATCTTCTCAATTCGCATGAAGAAATAGAAGTTGTGCTAGTTCAGCACTTTCACGATATAGCAAAGGAAACCATTTCAGATAGAGAACATTCCATCAGGGACCTAACAAGACATATACCCAGGTTGGTGTCTAGAGAGGACAATTTCAACCTTAACAGGCTAGTGACTGAAGAGGAGGTTAGTGAGGTCCTTAAAGAAATGCAGAATGGTAAGGAGCCAAGCCCTAATGGCTTCAATGAGGGTTTCTTCAAAGCCTGCTGGAGTATAGTCAAATAGGATATCCTGAATGTAGTAGAAGATTCCAGGAGGAATAGAACTATTTTGAAGGCGCTCAATACCTCCTTTATCTCCCTAATCCCTAAACAAGACTTGGGTCAAACTCCTGATAGGTTTAGACCCATTACTTTGTGCAATGTGGTTTACAAGATAATATCCAAGGTTGTGGCCAATAGACTCAAACCTATTCTTCCTACTCTAGTTTCTATGGAACAATCTGGATATGTAGAAGGTAGACAAATTCTCAATAATATCATTCAAGCACATGAAGTGGTGCATTCTCTGACCAGCAATAGGAAGGCCGGAATGATCATGCAATTGGACATTGCAAAAGCTTATGATAAGCTGAATTGGACCTATATCAGGAAAGTTCTTATTGCTTTTGGGTTTGATCACAACTGGGTTAGATGGGTCATGGCCCTGGTTACTTCTTCCAGCTTTTCAATTTTGGTTAATGGCTCTCCCTCGGAGACTTTTATTCCTTCAAGAGGCCTTAGGCAGGGAGACCCACTCTCTCCCTTTCTCTTCATCCTCATGATGGAAGGACTAGGTAGGTCTATCAAGCATGCAAAAGAAGTGGGTAAAATTAAAGGTCTCCAACTTTCTGATAGTATAAACAAATCCTGTATGACTTTGCCATGGCTTCAGGTATGGAAGTTAATTTTTCCAAATCTAAGATTTTTTTCTTTAATACTAATATTGCCATTTAGAGGAATATCTCCAGAATTCTGGGCTTTCAAAGGGATGTCCTCCCTTCAAAATATTTGGGAGTTCCTCTAACTGCTAAACCTTTGCACAAGAGCATTTGGGAGCCAATGATTAATAAGATGCAGGACAAAATCAAGAAATGGACTATTAGATCTTTAAACTTGGCTGGAAGGTTGGTCCTCACAAAGGTTGTTCTTCAAGCAATCCTAGTTTTCATACTATCAACTATCCCAGCACCAAAAGGAGTCTTGCAACAATTCAGATCCATTCAAAGAGACTTTCTTTGGGGTAAGGGGGAGGAAAGAAAGAAATGGGCCTTGGTTGCCTGGGATAAAATTTGCAAACCTAAAAACCATGGGGGACTTGGATTGGATGATCCAGAGATTCTTAGCAAGGTTTTAGGGGCAAAATTATGGTGGTGTTGGGTCAAAGATCCAAAGGCACAGTGGGCTAGTATCTGGAAAGAAAAATATGCCAGCTCTTGGCAAAATAGTGATCACATAAGAATGTCTGGAAGTATAAAAGGCTCACACATCTGGAACAAAGCCTGGGAGAATAGAGGATTAGTACAAAAAAACAGCTTCTGGGAAATCAAAGAAGGAAATCTGGCCTTATTTTGGGAGGATAAATGGCAACAAGAACCTATACTGTTAACAGAGGACTTTTTGGATCTCAAGAATGAGACAGAAACTAAAGGGCTAATTAAGGTAAAAGATTTTTGGGATCAAACCAATAGTGTAGGAAAATGGAGAACCTGGAGGAACATGGATTACAGGGATGGCAGCCCTTTGCAAGAAAAAGCAAATGAGCTTAGGAATTTGGTGGAACAAAGGAAGATATTAGTGACAGGAGGGCATGACCAACTTAGATGGGGCAACAATAATGAGGGTTCCTTTAATCTTAAGGAGGCAAAGCACTTACTCCTTGAGCTGGACTCCCAAGTTCCGGATAGGATTTGGTTGAACCTATGGATGCATCAAGGTTGGATGAAGATCAAACTTTTCATGTGGCTGGTTTATCATAAGAAAATATTAACTTGGGATAACATCAGGAAGAGGGGTGTTCTAGGGCTTTCCAGATGCCAGCTCTATGAAGCCCAAGAGGAAACAATGGAACATCTTCTTAATAATTACAGTTTCACCTCCTGGTTGTGGGATACTTTTGCTTCTATTTTCCAATAGACCGACAGGGACCAAGGGTGTATTATCAATACCCTAACCAAGTGGAGACGTAACTTTTCAGATTATGAATTTCTAGACATTGCTTGGGCTCTTACGCCAGGCTTCATTATATGGAATGTATGGAAAGAAAGAAACAAAAGAATCTTCAAGAATGAAAAAAGTCCCTCCCATTGCCTTTTTGAGCAGATCTTAAACCAGATTAAGGAAACGGTTGGCACCACTATGCGGAACCCCCCTAAGAACCCTCCTTCAGATGCAGAATTGAGGATTCTTCGTCGGCTGGGTATGCAGGGGCTCATCCCTCAGGACCTGGATAGGAAGGTAATGAAGATGGACACTAAACAGGATTTCTGGCACCCTCCCCCTCAGGGTTTTTTGAAATTCAATATTGATGGGGCTTCAAAAGGCAACCTAAGAACTGTTGGCTTTGGAGGGGTTTTAAGGGATGAAAATGGAAGCATTCTTTTCATCTTTCATTGCCATTTAGGAAGAGCCACTAACAATATGGCAGAGCTTATGGCTATGGAACAGTGTCTAGATTTCATGAAGCAGGATAACCGCCAAAATGTGATTGTTGAAGCTGATTCTGAGCTAATTATTAACTCGGTCAAGAGAATTAGCTGTGGCACAACGCCGGAAAAAGTCTCTAAACATTGGAGGCTGATCCAGGTCTTTCAACGGATTCAACTTCACCTCCAGAGCCTTCACACAGTTAGTTTTAATCATGTGCGAAGATCGGCCAATAAATTGGCGGATATTCTAGCCAATCAAGGAGTGATCTGTACTGAGTGCAAGGTCAAAATGGAGTGGCAAGAGATGCCTCAGGATATATTAAAGTCATATTGTCACGACTAAGCTGATGAAGATCGAAAGGTGTTTCAAATCAGAGTCTGATCCAAATCGGATCCATAAACGACTGTCATAGAACCATGACTATATCGGGACGAAACAAACCCTTGAAGAATCCAAAACAGCAAACGAAAACACCCTGAATTAGTGGCCATGGCAGCCGGCTCGAAACGATGAGGACCTCGGTCAAGGTGCGCTGACCGAGGCCCAATGGAGATTGCGCAGGAGGTCAAAATAGCCCCTTGGAGCCCCGGATCGGGAAAAGGAGCTGATTTTCGATGCGTGTTAGCACCGCATCGTTGGGCAAACAGGGCGAAAAGGAGGATCCTTAAGCACTTGGTCGCGTGGGGGAACCAAAGGACCGCGGGCGGAAAAAGGTAAAGGCACTAAAGTACAAAGGCGGGACCCGCGAATTGGAAACCGACGGTATTGATCAGAGCGCCCTTGAACGGTAAGCAGTTTTGGAGAAAGCGTAGCGATCACACCCAGCGATCGACGCGTGGCAGCGGAGGTGAGAGAAAAACCGCCGTGATCGTGCGTTATCGGTCGAGCAAGTCAACCGTGCTCGACGTGCGAATGACGTTGGATCTGGAGGAGCCCAGATCGGATGGCTGAGATTGCGCCTGATAGACAGAAGCAGAATCGACAGGGGATTAAGCCACGATTTAAGGGGATTTGGAATCTGTTGACTGCCACGGTGGAGAAAGAAACGAATCGACGAACAGGTTGGCGCTGTTCCGATGGAGACACGTGGCTACTTCCCGAGCGTTCATGCTGACGCCGAACAGGGAACTCCCAGCACGCAGGCGACAGGCGAATCGACGCAGGCGGGAGAGGAACCAAACAGGCATGGAGGTTGAATGGCTAAAACCATGAATAGAGACAGTGAACAAAGATTCGAAGAGAGAGAACGAAGAGTCCAAGCGACAAAGAGAGACAGTGAACAATGAACCCTGAGAGCAAGACAGAGCACAAAGAGCAGTAAAGCCAAGCAGAGGAGACAGAGGGTCGAGCTGACCACAGGCAGCATCGTGCACTAGAGAGCTTGAAGAATCAAGCCTTCCCATAGAGGAACCTGTCCGGATTGAGCATCACAGTTGGCTCTTTCCACTGTAGACCGAGGGTCACAGAGCTGGTAGGAAGAACAAGAGTCTGTGTACTCCAAGTGGCTTTGGGAATCCAAGAACCACCCTGCCAAGCAAAATATGCTTCAGGAGAACTCATATTGAGTCCGTGCATTGTAATTTCTTTGCTGAAAGACACAATAAAATAAGGCCACCACTGAAGCTAGACCGGAGATGTAGCCCTGGAGAATAGTGTGAACTCCTTATTAAAAATTGCTTGTGTCTTTGTGTTGCTTACTGTATTTCTCTGTTGTCTTTCCATTTATTTTCTGTGTATTAGCAATCTGATCGATCCGTTGTTTCAATAACACAGAACACACACCAGCACATGGGTCTATAATACTTTTTGTTTAATAAATCTTTAGCTGAGGTCACTCATAGGGTGATTATCAGATCAAGTGGTATCAGAGCTCTAGGCTATAAGGTTAGACAAGATTGTGTTGGTTTAGCTGTGGATGCTCACTAGATCAAAGCTCAAATTAGGAGAAGGAGAGTTGGTGGAAACTAATCCTGAAATTGGGAGAGTCTATTCTCGAAAGACAATGTCAGAAGAAGGTTCTATAGGGCCAGACTCTCAATTCATAGAGAGTTTCCTAGCTATAAAGTCCATGGTAGAAGAAATGTATAGGGACTTTAGAAAGCATAAGGGTGAAGATTCATCAGGCTCTAAGCAAGATAAAGAAGAAGATGAATCTCATTCCCATGACCACTCAAAAGGAAAGGGAAAAGAAGAAAGCTTCCCTACACCTCCTAGTAGCCATGTGCATAATAAGAAGGCATCTTTGATTAAGTTAGATGTTAAATTTGATTTGCCTATATATGATGGAGAGCTAAATGCTAAAAATTTGGACAATTGGATTAGACAAATTGATGTGTATTGCAGAGTACAAAATATAGACTCAGACAAGAGCAAGATTCAGCTGGCAAGCCTTTGCCTAGGGGGCATTGCCTTGGTTTGGTGGGAAGGCAGAACCCAAGCTGATATGAGGAAGCATGGTAAGACCATCTCTGTCTAGAGTGAATTTGTTACTACAATCAAAAAGCAGTTCTATCCATTGGCCTACATGCAACAAGCCATGATGAGTTGGCAAACTCTTCGGCAGTTGAAAGGGAAAAGTGTACAAGGGTATACTCAAGAGTTCAGAAAGAGAGCATTGATGTTGGGTATTTCATTAGACTCACCAGAAACTCTTTTGAAGTACATTGGTGGTCTACACAACTACATGAGGCATACCATCCTCATGTTTAATCCCACTAGTATAGATGAGGTATCTGTACAAGCTACTCATCTAGAAGCTAGAGGAAAGAATGGAAGTCCAGAAGTTGGGGGACCATCCCAACCCACTGTAAGCAAGAGAAAGGAGAAAAGAAAGCAGAAGTGGAAAGCAAGGAAGGCTAACACGGCACAGAAAGGCAAAGCCTCATGCACCCACTGTAAAAAGGAGGGGCATGATGATGAGCACTGTTGGATTCTGCATCTAGAGCTGAGATCTAAGAAGTCCGAGGGCAAGAAGAAGAAGACTGCTACAACTATTCAGAAAGATTTCGGGTCAGACTCGGGAGATGAAACAATCATTGCAGCCACATGTATAAAAGGTAAGAATTCTGAAGCATCTACTAGTAATTCTACTCAATCTGTTATTGATGAAGAACATGAGAGAAAAAGGCATGAGCTTTTCCATATTCGAGTTGTTTCCAAAAATCAAAAGATTGATACTTTGTTTGATAGTGGCTCACAAGTAAATCTGATTTCTGAAGCAATTGTAAAGAAATTGGGATTAGCAACTACACCTCATAAGAAACCATACCCATTAGGATGGTTGAATGATAAAGCACAACTACAAGTGACTAGACAGTGCAAACTCAAGTTTTCTTTTGGGTTAGCATTTGTATATGAGGTTGAGTTAGATATAATTCCTTTGGATATATGTGGAATTGTTTTAGGAAGTCCTTACTTGTATGATAGAAAGCTATTTTCTATAGAGCTGAGAACAAGTATCTACTTGTTAAAGATGGAATCGAATACTTTGTAAGAGCTCATAAGCTCAAGAATAATTATACTCTCATAAACTCAGGACAGATGAAAAGAATGATAAATTCATGCAAATAGTTCTTACTAATGGTTGTAAAGGAAAAGAAAACTGATAAAACCAATGTATTTGAGGGCTGTAATTCTGATCAGCAAGCTGATATAGAAAAGATTGTTTCAGAGTATGATGTCTTGTTTCAAGAACCTCAAGGTCTGCCACCCAAAAAGGGAATAGTACATGATATTATTTTGCAGCAAGATGTTCCTTTGCCTAACATTGGGATGTATAGGTTATCTGCTTTAGAGAATGCTGAAATCAAGAAGCAGGTGCAGGAGTTGCTCGAGAAAGGGTTCATCAGGCCTAGCACATCACCATGTGGGTCACCAATCGTTTTGGTGAGAAAGAAAGATGGCTCGTGGAGAATGTGCATTGATTACCGAGCACTAAACAAGATAACAATCAATAATCGTTATCCCCTTCCTCGCATAGATGATCTTTTAGATCAATTGAAGGAAGCTGTTTATTTCACCAAGCTGGATTTGCACAGTGGATACCATCAGGTCAGAGTTGCAGAGCAAGATGCATGGAAAACTGCTTTCAAAACAAAGCAGGGATTGTATGAATGGCTGGTTATGCCTTTTGGCTTGACCAATGCCCCTGCTACTTTCATGAGATTAATGAATGATGTACTCAGACCTTTTCTTGATGATTTTATTATTGTGTATCTGGATGACATTCTGATTTTTAGTAAAACATGGGAAGAACATTTAAAGCATGTTAAGCAAACATTAGATGTTTTGAAAAGAGAAAAACTTTATGTTAAACTCTCCAAATGTGAATTTGGCAAAACCTCTCTAAATTATTTGGGTCATATAGTAGGGGGAGGTGAATTGAAAATAGATCCCTCTAAAGTGGCAGTCATTGTAAACTAGCCTAAACCCAAGTTTGCTACATAAGTGAGAAGCTTTTTAGGAGCAGCACAGTATTGGAGGAAGTTCATTTCAAATTTTTCCTCAATTGCAACTCCCTTACATGCTTTGACAGGATTGAACAAGGTGTTTCAGTGGGGAGGCAAACAACAGAAAGCCTTCGACACCTTGAAAGAAAAAATTAGTACAACACCCGTACTAGCACTGCCATATCTACAAAGACCATTTGAGATCCAACTGATGCCAGTGATTATGCCATGGGAGCAGTGTTGACACAACACGGTAAACCCATATGTTATCATTCTGAGACTTTTAATCCTGCAGTAGTTAACTATCCTACATATGATAAGGAATTGTATGCATTAGTTCAGAGTGTGAAAAAGTGGAAACATTACTTAATGGGCAAAGAAACAGTAATACATTCTGATCGTCAGCCACTTCAATACCTACACTCCCAAACTAAGTTGCAACAATCAAGACATTACAGATGGATGGGTTTTCTACAACAGTTTCATTTAGTCATCAGATATAAAAAGGGCATACATAACAAGGTTGCAGACATGTTATCTAGACCCATTATAAATGCATCTACCATACTTAAGCATAATTCTGTGCTACATGAAAGCTACATAGAACAGTATGCTCAGGATATGGACTTTAAAGATGTATATGCAACTTTGAGTCAAGGCAAAAGAGTAGAAGAATTGGACTATCATGTGAAGGACCGACTCTTATATCATTGTGGGAAACTCTGCATTCCACAAACTGAGAGAGCAAAGATAATTAGGGAAGCACACACTTCTCTGATATCAGGTCACTTTGGGGTAAGTAAAACAGTTGCACAGCTGCAAAGGTTCTGCTATTGGCCAAGAATGAGTGAGACAGTTTCTAGATATGTAAAGGGGTGTGCTATGTGTGCTAAAAGCAAGCCCAGCAACAGAAAACTAGGCTTGTACACTCCATTGCCAGTTCCTTCTCACCCTTGGGAAAGCATTTCCATGGATTTTGTTGGAGGACTGCCTAAATCTAGGAAAGGTCATGATTATCTATATGTTGTTGTGGATAGGTTCAGAAAAATGTGTATTTTGATACCCTGTAGTAAACAAATTACAGTTGAACAAACTGCAAAATTATTCTTTGAACATGTATGGGTTCATTTTGGATTACCCACTTCTATTATATCTGATCGAGACACCCGATTTGTGGGAAAGTTTTGGTCCAGTCTGTGGGAACTAATGGACACCAAATTAAAGAAAAGCACAACTTTTCATCCACAAACAGATGGCCAGACAGAAGTAGTTAACAGGACAATGATCCAGTTACTGAGAGGATATTGCAGCAAACACCCTAAGCTTTGGGATGAACACTTGTGTTATGTGCAACATGCTTACAATAGAGCCAAACACTCTTCTACCCAGAGATCTCCTTTTGAGACCTGCTTTGGTTTCATACCAAGGTCTCCCTTGGATTTTGTCTTTGGTAAAGATACCATGGTTGATGGACACAGTGATGTGGACAGGGCAACTAGGTTCATTGAACAGATCCAGGAGATCCACCAGGCAGTACAGGAACAACTGGAAAAGAGCCAGGCCAAGTACAAGGCTAGGCATGATAAGCATCGGATGGAGCATAGCTTTCAAGTTGGAGACCAAGTCTGGCTATATATCAGCAAGGACAGGATGCAAGGTGAAGGAAAGAAGCTAAAACCTATCAGGTATGGACCCTTCAGGATACTTGAGAAGATTGGTGAAAATGCTTTTCGCCTTGATCTGCCAGCTTACATGCACATCTACTCAGTCGTGAATGCAGATTGCTTGAGGTTGTTTGAACCTTCAATGATTGAGGACCCTGAAGAGCAGAGTTAATTGCCTTATGTTGATGACCTACTACCTGAATATCTTAATGAGTTGCAAGAAGATACAGTGCTGGACAGGAAGGTAAGGACGACGCACAGTGGACAGGTGGAATACCTCAAAATTGGGCTTAAAGGTTCGAAGCCGAGCAGTGTGAAGTGGATAGAGATTGGACGAGTGAGATAATAGTTTCCTCACTTAGTCGATGCTTGAAGAAAACCAACTTTTGGTGGTCCAAAAGCTTTTTAGTTGGGAGGCCGTGATCCAAATCGGATCCATAAACGACTGTCATAGAACCATGACTATATCAGGACGAAACAAACCCTTGAAGAATCCAAAACAGCAATCAAAAACACTTGAACCAGTGGCCATGGCAGCCGGTGTGGAACGACGAGGACCTCGGTCAAGGCGCGCTGACCGAGGCCCATGGAGACTGTGTAGGAGGTCAAAATAGCCCCTGGGCAAACAGGGCCGAAAAGGAGGAGCCTTAAGCACTCGGTCTCGTGGGGGAACCAAAGGACCGCGGGCGGAAAAAGGTAAAGGCGCTAAAGTAAAAAGGCGGGACCCATGCCCTGGAAACCGACGGTATTGATCGGGGCGCCCTTGAACGGTAAGCGGTTTTGGAGAAAGCGGAGCGAGCACACTCAGCGATCGACGCATGGCAGTGGAGGTGAGAGAAAACTGTCGTGATCGCGCGTTATCGGTCGAGCAAGTCAACCGCGCTCGACGTGCGAATGATGTTGGATCTGGAGGAGCCCATATCGGACGACTAAGATTGCGCTCGATAGATAGAAGCGGAATCGACAGGGGATTAAGCCGCGATTTAAGGGGATTTGGAATCCATTGACCGCCACGGTGGAGAAAGAAATGAATCGACGAACAGGCTGGCGGTGTTCCGATGGAGACACGTGGTTACTTCCTGAGCGTTCATGCTGACGCCGAACAGGGAACTCCCAGCACGCAAGCGATAGGCGAATCGACGCATGCGAGAGAGGAACCGAACATGGAGGTCGAATGGCTAAAACCATGAACAGAGATAGTGAACAGAGATTCGAAGAGAGAGAACGAAGAGTCTAAGCGACCAAGAGAGACAGTGAATAGTGAACCCTGAGAGGAGGACTGAGCACAGAGAGCAGTAAAGCCAAGCAGAGGAGACAAAGGGCCAACTGACCACAGGCAGCGTCGTGCACCAGAGAGCTTGAAGAATCAAGCCTTCCCATAGAGGAACCTGTCCGGATTGAGCATCACAGTTTTCTCTTTCCACTGTAGACTGAGGGTCACAGAGCTAGTAGGAAGAACAAGAGTCTGTGTACTCCAAGTGGCTTGGGGAATCCAAGAACCACCCTGCCAAGCAAAATCTGCTTCAGGAGAACTCATATTGAGTCCTTGCATTGTAATTTCTCTGCTGAAAGACACAATAAAATAATGCCACCACTGAAGCTGGACTGGAGATGTAGCCCTAGAGAATAGGGTGAACTCCTTATTAAAAATTGCTTGTGTCTTTGTGTTGCTTACTGTATTTCTTTGATGTCTTTCCATTTATTTTCTATGTATTGGCAATCTGATCGATCCATTGTTTCAATAAAACAGAACACACACCAGCACATGGGTCTGTAATACCTTTTTGTTTAATAAATATTTAGCTGAGGTCACTCATAGGGTGATTATCAGATCAGAGCCATGGAGGCAAGGTCCAGATAACTAGGCTTCATTTTGTTTCACGACCTTTTTCACAATCTGGTCCTTGCGAACGACAGATCATTGTCGGCCTTTGCATCCCAGACAAATACAGTGACAGATGCTCTAGAGAGAATCTGCTCGGAAGACTCGTGTTAGCGGAGGGTTGGCTGGAGGGATGGCATAGTAGGATTAGTGTGAGGGGCCGGAATCCGGGTTTTTTTCGGCGGTCGTATTACCTCCGATTATCTTTCAATGGACACTTTACTGCTCTCGGGGCGGTATATGGTATATCGCAAGCGTTCTAAGCAAGAAGTGATTTTGAAGATTTGGGAGCGATTCCATTCATCAAGTTACACGTGGCCAAGGGGCAGGACCGAATACTGCCCTCATCGCACGCTAATGTTCGGTGCACTTGACCCGTGCGATATGAGCCTCGATCGTCGGATTAAACATGGTGGATCGACAATCAGGAATGATCATGCATGTAGGTGGGTCTGGGGGTTAAGCACCGCGCTGCTTGGTACCGTGATATCTTCCACTGCCATTGGATCGGGAGCGGAGATTGGACGGTTAAGATTGAAGATGCAAGTCTGGAAGAGGAATAGTTCCAACACGTTTAACAGGTGGACCCGATATCCTTTCAGAATTGGTTTCCTTTTCTCTTCAGACCCGATAGTAAATGTAATGAGGGTGCTTGGCGCTAACTCTATTTGATTCGCTTCCGATGGACCTTGGTGGGATGTTCGAATGGTCTTATTATTTTCTGTCTTTTGAAAGTTCTGAGGTTTTGTAGGCGGGGTTTGTGGTTTTGGTTTGCAACTCGATGCCGTAACCTATAGTTCCTCGTGGGTTCTTGTATTTTATGTAATTTATTTTCCTTATTAATGATATAGAATGCATGACTCTTGCTTCAAAAAAAAGAAGAAGAAGATAATAATCTAATTAAAAATATGTTCCTCGTGGGTTCTTGCTTAATAAAAAAAAAAAGGAAGAAGAAGAAGAAGATAATACGACTCTTGCTTCTTCTTCTTCTTCAAAAAAGATAATAATTTAATTAAAAATATGTTCCTCATGGGTTCTTGCTTCAAAAAAGAAGAAGAAGAAGAAGAAGATAATAATAATAATAATCTAATTAAAAATATGTAAATTAATTTTAAGTTTAATTTATCAATAAAAATAAAATATTCATAATATTGATAGAAAATTTATACGTGAGATATAGAATAGTTGGTGATATGTTAAAATATTTTTGTGAAGGTCGAAAAATCATGGGTATAAATTTTTTTAATCATGTTGAGGGTTGGTGTGGTTTAGGGTAGGTGCAATTTTTGAGTGCTTTTGAGGACTAGAGTTCTTAGCCAAAGTTTAGTCTTGCAAGTCCCAAACAAACTAACAAACAAACACAAAAAAAGATATTAATAGAAAATTATGGTTTATTATCATTAATATTATTGTATTATGATTTATTAGTTGAGATGAGATATTATGTAAATTAAGAAGATAGTACACGGCTTTGCATGTCATTTTTCAAAATTAAACTCAAGTGCGAAGGATAATATCATTCCTCCCAACTAATTATTTAAATTAAACCTAATTAACAACAAATTGTCCCTCCTTGGATGGGGTATTAGAAATGAGAAAAGGTGGGGAGCGGGCCATCGTCGTCCCACCAACCCACATGGGCAGGGGATGTGGCAACTAGCCCTCATAATCCCTATATCTATGGAAACTACAAATGACACAGGCGTAATCCCCACTCCATCTTGTGATGCTTAGTACATGTTTGAATTCACTTGCACTCACAAATTTTCGATGGCCTCCAATGCATGCAAATGAATTATCGCACCCTCTGTGCATGCCTGGCTACCCAGCGTAACTGGTTCATCGATGCAACTCATTATGGATATTTTTAGTTGATTTTCCAATGGAGGTCACTCACATCAAATTACAGGTCAATCCTTTGCATGATTCTCTCTTGTTCGACAGTTTCAGTTTAGTATTATGTTGTGAACTCGGTGAATGGGGTAGAATTTCTGGTCTTTCATTCATGACAAAGGCATTATATTTAGCCCCTCCCAAAATGTTAATTTATTTATATGGAAGCAAGGGGAAGCCTTACTATTTCAAATCCCCATTTATTTCAAGTCCCCATTCATTGGAGCCCATGTCTCAGGGCTTTAAGCTAGTAAAGTCGGTAAAAAGTGGTGTTTTCCTTTGTCACCCCGACCTCTTCCATCTCCTATTATTGGCAGGGGTTTATTTCTGAATTCAGAAATTGCCTTGGGAAAGTGTTTCCAAGTCCTACGATTTTATTTGGCTCCCATCTACTTAGATTCGCAACCATTGTCTCTTTTCCTGGTCTTACATTTATCCTTAGTTCTTGTCTAGAGTCTTCTAGTTCCTCGAGTCTTGATGCAACTCTAGGTGGTTTAGTTTTTCCTTCCTCTCCAACACAAGGGGGGTTGTACTTCTCTACGAATTCCCTTGGGCTTCCTCCATTAGGTAAGGCCCCTCACGAGGCCACTATCCCCCAAGAATATCACTTCTCCTCTCATTTCTATTCCAACCTTAGGGTGACACTCATCTTTCCCTAGAAAGGTTACTCTCTTCGAGTAGAATATATGCCCCATTAGTGCACCCATGTTCATTATGAGGTTGCCTATTATCATAGCCATGGGGAATGTGGGCATACTATGGCTCAAGTTAGGGAAGAAAGTTCGGCTACACTGTTTCGGGAGCTCACTTCCTAACCAATCTAGGCGGATATTGCTCATAAAGAACAAGAGATAGCCAATTAGAGACGTATTCTCTCATACACATAAGTTCTTGCAGGTGTCACAGACTGGGTTCCTGATTTCGAGCACACACATGGTCAGTACAACCAATATATGTACACAATGTTTATTAATTAGCACATTAAATTTCTACTTGGAAAAGTATTATTAAACATAAAAAAGGCCACAAGGATATTCTCCTCTTCTTGATCACAAGCATCATCAAATGGTAATATTAGATCTTCGATTAGGGCGCACTGAAAAGCATATGGGCATTCCTCCAGACTCTAGCTGCTCTCCGAGCAGCGACAAGAAGCCTATACCTGAAGCCACAAATTCAGATAATTCCTCTTAGCTAGTCTTTTTATGTTATGTTTTTAGCTTTTATGTTTCAATTATCTCCCCTGTATCTTCAAGGCCTCAAAGGTTTGGTATTTAGCATATTTATTTTGAATCTTGCCTCTTTTGGCAATCTTTTGTCTTTTGCTTTTCTAAAACAAGTAACTTTTTGACAATCGCTCCAAACTTCTCAAATACAATACAAACCATTTACTTTACACAAAAAAATTACAAAAAACAAAACAAATTATCATGATTTAAATAAATCTAAACATAATATCCTATATTTTTATCATTTTTATATACATTTCTTAGTCCCTACCTCGCCAGGGTCTATAACATTTGTCTCATATCAAAGTGCGTTGACTTTCAATATTTTTCCAATTCTAACCAAAGTTTGGAGAAAATGCTTAATATTCCTATTTTCCTGCAAATTCAAAGATAAATTTATAATTTTCTAGTAGTCTTATTTCTAATTTTCGATTGGTTGAGCATGCTCTGAGGGAACATAATTCCCTTGGTGGGGGCGTTTTATTTTTTCTATTTGTCAATGCCTGACAAATCATTTAAAAATCGGAAAAAGACTAATTTTGTGAATGGCCATTGCATAAGTGAGTGCTCTGACACTGACAGTGAGACTGACATTGTTATGCAACTGCACTACCCAATGATGCCAAACTGACGTGATTGTAGGGGAGGGGGGCACTAAATGAATCTCCAATTCATTGAGGTTCCTTCCACACAATAAGCTTCCTTTCACACTCCCTACTTGCACAATCAAAATGGAATTTTTCACAAAAGAGCATTACTTTATTTAAATGTCATATTCATATGAACCAAACGAAACAAAACATTAAAATTAACTAAAGTAAAAGTATCTAATGAACCTTTATAACTTTATCCACGTTTATCTAAAAAACATTTTACAATGAAATAGTAATTACTCTAAACCATGATAACTCTAATATCAACATGCTTATTTGTACACTTTGTTTTACATGTAGAATTACTTAAAACTGCAAAAAGTAAAAAGATCGTGGACTTCTTGCACAAAATGAGAAATGAAAATTTTTACACCCGAGAGCTATTGAGAAATGGCAACAAGAAATTCCAGTTTAATTTGTCCTTGAATTAAACTGTGAATTAAAATAGAATTATTTTCTCATAGAAATTTGAAAATAATTCATTAAGTTTAATTAACTTAATTAATTTAGGAAATTTGAATTGGAAGTCTTTTAGAAGACTTGTATATGTTCTCCCTAACTTATAGGACTTAAGGATGAGTTATGAATTAGTTGTAATTAGTTAACTCAGTTTATTGAGTTAAGTCCAGTTAAATTAGTTCCAATCAGTTTCAGGAACTAATAGTGAGTAAACAGTTAGTTGGGACACTAGTGACCTAATTAGTGCTACTCTAGTTAACTGAAGATTCCACCATCAGAAACTCATGCATGCTGATTCTAAGAAAGACCCAGTTGAGACTAGAGTGCAGGGACATTGTACTATTTGTTTTAGATTTTTCTGAGTTGCACTGACAGTGCATGCATTCAGGAACTGATCCTTGAGGGATTCCGCTATTTTTAGAGGTTTTATTTCCCTTTAAATACAGGCTATCCTTCATAGGAATTACACATTGGAATAGAGACTTGGAGAGCTTGTGAATTGGCTAAGCTTTGGCCTTGAGATTGCTTATGAGTTGGAGATTGAATTTGCTGAGTGTTGGGATTGTTCTAGAGAGAACAAGCATTGTAATTTCATCTTGATTTTCCTGATTAATTCAAAATAGATAATGGGGTTTTGAGCTGCGGCTTTCCCCGAATATTTACTATGTTATGTGCCTTTGATTATCTTCCTCTATTGATTATTGTTTGCTCGATGTTTATGGGCTTCCCCTGTAAAGAGTATAAGTAGATTCTAGTCTCTTGATTTAGCAAATTGCATTAGCTTGTGAAACTATAGGTTTTTCTACATGGTACCAGAGCCAGGTTGTTTTTTGGGCTGAGAGTTTGTAGAGAATTTCTGAGAATTTATGTGGAAAATTTTCAGAAACAATTGCATATTTTGATTCCTTTGGAAATATATCGAAATTCAAAAAAAAAAATCGGCCGAATCGGAGTTCGAATGAGGGAGATATCGCTGATTTAAAATCAGCTCTCTAGAGGAGATTTCAAAGTTTTGAGTTTCTAGGTTACAGGTGAAAGTCGAATTTGCATACATACTTCAGGATCAGAAGATGGCATTCCATGGGTTGAGGCTTGAGTATGCCTTGGAAGGCAACTCGAATTTTATAGCCTGGAGGGACAAGATGGAGGTTGTGCTAGAAGATAATGGCTTGAAGGAATTCATTAATCAAGAAGTCCCCAAGCCAACAGCTACGGATGCACAGAACTTGGCCGAATGGAAGAAGTGTGTGGCAAAGGCAAGGTAGATAATCCTTGAGGGAGTTTGAGACCACATTGTCTCGAGTCTCCATGGCAAGGAAACTCCGCATGCTATGTGGAAAACATTGACGGACTTGTATCAGAATAGCAATGATCAAAGGAAGTTGGCACTGAAGGATAAACTTCGTAAAATCAAGATGGAGAAAGGTGAGATGATTCCAAAGTACTTGACCAAGTTCACTCAATGTCAGGATGAACTTGGAATTTTTGGAATCACAGTTTCCGAGGAGGATATGGTGAACCTTTCTCTTCTTGGACTCCCAAAGAGTTGGCATAGTTATCAGGACTTTGTCAATGGTCGGGAGAAGCTGCCAGATTGGGAATGACTATGGTCGGATTTGATGCAGGATGAGATTAGGAGGAACACCAGGGATGGATCTTCATCAAAGACTGATGCTGAAGAGAAATGTGCCTTAGCGATTAAGGCAAGGAATGGGAAAGGTAAAATTTCATGTTCCAAATTAGATTCTTATCACGGAGGCAAGAAGAAGGACATGTCGAAAGTGAAATTCTTTCATTGTCACAAGATGGGTCACTTTGCTACAAATTTTCCATTGAAGAAGTCCAAGGAGAAGTCCTCAAGAGGAGCGACAGGTGAGGCTTTGGCCTCCAAATTCGAATTGGACTTTTCCCTCATTGCATGCATGGTGTCTTCAATGATGGGAAGTGTCTGGTACTTAGACAATGGAGCTTCTTTCCACATGACTGGCGACAAAGAGTTATTTAGTGAACTGGAGGAGAAAGATCTCAAGATGCATATCGAGATGGGTGATGACGGTAAGTATAGTGTTATTGGTGTGGGCACTATTACTTTTCAGAGGGAGCATGTGGCTCCACTCACCTTGAAGAATGTTATGCATGTACCCGGACTGACGAAGAACTTGGTATCTATTGCCATGCTTGAGGATAGAGGCTATGATGTGATCTTTTTGAAAGGAAAGGCGTTCCTTCGACACATAGCCACGGGTCAAGTAAAGAAGATAGGGATTCGAGTTCAGAATATCTATAAGATAGAGGTAGAGGATTGTGTTGCTTTGAGTTCAAAAGCGGAAAAGATGTTGATCCGAGACATTGGCGAGTTGTGGCACAGGCGATTGGGCCACTTGCATCATGGGGCTTTGAAGATATTGTAGCAAATCTCTATCGGTCTTCCCAAAGGTACGCTTGAGCAAGTTGATACATGCAAGGGTTGTACTTTGGGAAAATGCACCAAGTCTTCCTTTGGAGATAGAGACGTCGAGCAGAGTCTATTCTGGAGAGAGTCCATTCAGATATGTGTGGACCATTCTCGACAATATCCACCGCTAAACACAAGTATTATGTTATATTTGTAGATGACTATTCTCGTAAATGCTGGATATTTTTCATGCAGAGAAAGGATCAAACATTCACAAAGTTTTGTGAATTCGAAGTATTGGTCGAGAAAGAGTCAGGCAAGAAGGTTAAAGCTCTACGGAGTGATAATGGTGTAGAATACCTCTCCAATGAGTTTAAGAACTTCTGTGCAGTGGATGGGATTAAACGAGAGTTGACGGCACCTCATAACCCTCAACAGAATGGGGGTATCGAGAGGAAGAACATGAGCATAGTAGGGGCAGCAAGGGTGATGTTGAAGGATCAGGGCCTACCACTACACTTGTGGGCTGAGGCATGCAACACAACGGTTTATGTTCGGAATCATAGCCCACATCGGATACTTGAGAGTAAAACTTCAAGATTTTTGGGTCATCGGTTTATTGCCATGTGACCAAAGATGCACGAAAGAAGCTTGAGCCAACAACAGAGTTGGGTATCTTTGTGGGGTACACTGATACTCCCCACAACTATTGGGTGTACATGCAAAACAATCGGATGACAGTGGTTCGTAGGGATGCCAAGTGTGATGAGGAGAAGGCCATATGAGTATCCCTTGAGAGGGAGCTTGAACTACATGTGGAGAAGGAAATTTTAGTTCTTAAGGTTGAGGAGCCTGAAATTGATGTGGAGCAGCCACATGTAGAGGTTCCGGGAGTGGAGACATCCACTCAGGCAGACTCTTCCAGAGAGGGAAGAAAGTGCACTAGAGAGGCTGACAGATTGTTGGATGATGCATGTGAGAATATGGGAGCACCCTCTTCTCCGCGCAGACATAGGAGGTCACCAGATAGCTACACTAGATACATGGCACTTATGGGTGCATGTGTTGTGACAGAGCCATCTTCATTTCAGGAAGCAGTGCAGCAGCCAGTTTGGGTTGATGCGATGGTGGAGGAGTATGAATCCATAGTTCGAAACAGTGTTTGGGATGTGGTCCCGAGACTGGAGGACAAGTCAATTGTGAGCTTCCGTTGGCTTTACAAGGTAAAGCAAGCTACAAATGGTAATGTTGAGAAGCATAAGGCCAAATTTTTGGCCCGGGGCTTTTCACAGGTAGAGGGGATTGACTATGATGAGACCTTTGCTCCTGTTACAAGGTACTCATCTATCAGATCTAATTTGGCATTATCTGCACAGATGGTTTGGAGTATCCATCAGATGGATGTGAAGACTGCCTTCCTCAATGGCATGATTGAGGAAGAGGTGTACATAGAGCAACCCGAAGGTTTTGAAACCTTGGACCATGAGTTGCATGTGTGCCGACTCAAGAGAGCGTTGTATGGGCTGAAGCAAGCACCCCGTGCTTGGTACATCATGATAGATAGTTACTTCACTAGGTTGGGCTTCACGAAGAGTGAAGCAGATGTGAACCTGTATCACATAATGGTGGAAGGTAATATTTTGATCATTGTACTTTATGTAGATGATCTCATACTGACAGGTGATGAGAAGCTCATCGAATCTTTCAAGGAGGACCTTGCAAGAGAGTTTGAGATGAAGGACATGGGGCTCATGCATTACTTTCTTGACATGGAGGTATGGTAGGGAGATGGGGAGTTGTTTGTTTCTTAAGGCAAGTATGCCAAAGAGATACTTAAGAGATTCTGCATGGAGAGAAGTAAACCCATGGAGACTCCTCTAGCTAGTAACTGGAGGAAGGAGTATGCTATTTCAGTAGAAGTAGTGCAAGCTACTGTTTACAGGCAGCCTGTGGGTTCACTCATGTATTTGGTGAACACACGACCAATGCGTTATGCAGTTAACCAGCTTAGTCAAGCGATGGTTAGGCCTACCAAGTTGTATTGGAAGGCAACAAATCATGTATTGAGATACCTCAGAGGCACTACTCAGTTTGGGTTGTGGTACAGACGGACAGAGGGAGTGAAGCTTCAAGGCTTCACCGATGCAGATTGGGCGGGGAGTCCATCTGACAGGAAGAGCACATTAGGAGGGATCTTTAGTATTGGGTTAGTTGTAGTTTCTTGGTACAGCAGGAAACAAAGATCGGTTGCACTCAGTTCGGTAGAGGCAGAGTACATGGTTGCAAGTCAAGCAACATGTGAGGCTATCTAGATGAGGAAGATCTTGGTTGGTTTGTTTGGTCAACAGATGGATCTGACAGTGATTTATTGTGATAACCAGAGTTGTATCAAACTCTATGATAATCCAATCTTTCATGATCGGTCCAAGCATATTGATATCCGGTATCATCATCTCAGAGATTGTGTATTGAGGTAGATCATGTTGTTAGATTACATTCCCACGAAGGAGCAAGATGTTGACATCTTGATAAAGGCATTGCCAAGATGTAAATTTGAGTTTCATAGAGACAGGATCGGGGTAGTGGATAATCCCTTTCTTGTTGAGAGGGAGTGTTGAGAAATGGCAACAAGAAATTCCAGTTTAATTTGTCCTTGAATTAAAATAGAATTCTTTTCTCATAGTGATTTGAAAATAATTAATTAAGTATAATTAACTTAATTAATTAAGGAAGTTCGAATTGGAAGTCTTTTAGAAGACATGTATATGTTCTCCCTAACTTACAGGAGTTAAGAATGAGTTGTAATTAGTTAACTTAGTTTATTGAGTTAAGTCCAGTTAAATTAGTTCCAATCAGTTTCAGGAACTAATAGTGAGTAAACAGTCAGTTGGGACACTAGTGACCTAATTAGTGCTACTCTAGTTAACTGAAGATTCCACCATCAGAAATTCATGCATGTTGATTCTGAGAAAGACCCAGTTGAGACTAGAGTGCAGGGACAGTGTACTATTTGTTTTAGATTTTTCTGAGTTGCACTGACAGTGCATGCATTCAGGGACTGATCCTTGAGGGATTGCGCTATTTTTAAAGGTTTTATTTCCCTTTAAATACAGGCTATCCTTAATAGGAATTACACATTGGAATAGAGACTTGGAGAGCTTGTGAATTGGTTAAGATTTGCCCTTGACCTTGCTTATGAGTTGGAGATTGAATTTGCTGAGTGTTGGGAATGTTCTAGAGAGAAAAAGCATTGTAATTTCATTTGATTTTCAGGATTAATACAAAACAGATAATGGGGTTTTGAGCTGTGGCTTTCCCCGGATATTCATTGTGTTACATGCCTTTTATTCTCTTCCTCTATTGATTATTGTTTGCTCGATGTTTATGGGCTTCCAATGTAAAGAGTAGAAGTAGATTCTTGTCTCTTTCTTTAGCAAATTGCATTAGCTTGTGAATCTACAGGTTTTTCTACAAGAGCATTACTTTATTTAAATGCCATATCCATATGAACAAAATGAAACAATATAAAGTAAAAAACCAAACAAAGTATTAAAATTAACTAAAGTAAAAGTATCTAATGAACCTTTATAATTTTATGCATGCTTATCTAAAGAACATTTTACAACACAATAATAATTACTTTTACAATAATTTTTGTAAACCATGATAGCACTAATATCAACAGGTTTATTTATACACTTTGTTTTACATGTAGGATTAATAAAAGTCGTAACAAGTAAAAGTTATTTTATATTATAAAAATCGTGGACTTATCTTTTTTTGCAAGCCTAAAAGGAAATTCAATGTGCATAGGCCTCACAATGAATGAACTTCCGCACATTGAACTTCCTTCCGCGCTACGTGCTTCCACATAACTCAAAATGGAATTTTGCACGATAAAGCATTACTTTATTTAAATGTCATGTTCATAAGAACCAAACGAAACAAAACATAAAAATTAACTAAAGTAAAAGTATCTAATAAACCTTTATAGATTTATGCACGTTTATCTAAAGAACATTTTACAATACAATAATAATTACTTTTAAAATAATTACTCTAAACCATATAATACTAATATCAACAAGTTTATTTGTGCACTTTGTTTTACGTGTAGGATTAATAAAAACTACAATAAGTAAAAAGTTATTTTTCTATTACAAAAATTGTGGAGTTATCTTTTTTTGCAAGCATCAACTCTGAAAAGATTATTGTGCGGAAAGAAGTTCAATGTGCGGAGGTTCACAAAATAAGTTGAACTTTCGCACATTGAACTTCCTTCCGTACAATAATCTTCGTTCCCCACTACCTGCTTGCATGAAACTTGAAATGGGATTTTGCATGAGAGAGCATTACTTTATTTAAATGCCATATTCATATGAACCAAATGAAACAAAACAATAATCTTGAACATGTATCATATGCACAATAATCTTTCTTCCGCACTACCTGCTCAACTCCCGATTAACCAAACGAAACATAATATTGGCTTTAATAAGTATATGAATGCTTGGCAAAAAACGCGAGGATAAATACGAGAAAATTGTATTTTTCACAATCTTTTAGGACAACATTATGCATTCGATTATAGCCCTAGCTAAGCTTTTGCACATATAATCAAAGTATACAACATCTGGGACCCACATCAACTAATAACATCTTCAAATGTTAATGATTGACCGAAAGACGCTATTGAGTGCAGAGGTAGTTGTGTGGAGCAAGCGTGTGTGGAGGAAGTTGTGTTGTGGTGGTTGTGTGGAGAGCTATGCAAAAAATTTTGTGTGGGGAGAATCAATTAATTAGTGGTAGAGGTAAGGACTATGCTGCATCACAACTATTAATCTTGTATTAATATTGTCTTCAATCCATCCATAAACCAAGATTTATAAAACTAATAAAAATATACATCTGAAAAATTAATTTTTATCCATAAAGATATGACAAAGGATATGCTCTATCGAAAAGGATGATAAAATGTTAGTTGTCCAACAAAATTTAATTCCCTTAAAATATATGAATAGACAATTTCATAAACAAATAAGATTTGGTATAATTATAAATATTTTCTATAAAATAATAATTAAATCATAATAACTTAATTATATGTGCCATTTTATTTTTTATTTTTTCGAAATTAAATATGTGATAATCAAATTCAAATATATAGAAATATAATGTCTTGTGAAGCACAATAATTAATATTTTACAATTTATTTATTTTCGTTAATAAAAGAATATAATATATATTACATAGATTATATTGATTTAAATAAATTTTGATAAAATTCTTATTCTTCTTCTTTTTCTTTTTCTTTTCTTTAATGTATATGTATATTTTTTATTTGCCAAGTTGTCTGTGGTCATTCAGTAAATTTTGATAATTCTTTTTTTTTTTTTGCCAAGTTGTCTGTGATAATTTAGACTTGACATGTGGTTTGAGGAGCCGCGACCCAGGGGCATCTAATTCGTCAAAGTCACCCGGGGATCGCACCCGGCCTGGGTCACACCAGTCCTAAGCTCACTGGATTTTTTAGCATGTCTCCTCCCCTTGGCACAAAGCACAACAACCCCCTGTGAGGTTTGATCTTGGGTCACCTTGCTGACGAGGCCCATCCTAAACCGGTTGTGCTAGTGAGACTTGACTATTTATGTATTTATATCAATATTTATGACAAACTAAATTGATTTAAGTAAATTTTAAGAAAATGCTTTGTTGGGAATAATACTGAGAGGAAGGGGGGGGGGGTGAATCAATGTTTACAAGTCAATAAATTTTTTCATTTCATAATCAGATTTGTATACGCTACTTCAGTGAATGGAACTCGCGTGTGCACACATTGTTATTAAAGTAACCAACGTATATCCAGTGAACTTATGATTCAGTTAATTCATCATATCTTAATCCTTAATCAGTGCATCGATACTTTATTAAACATTAAACAGTAACCATGTGCAGTAATAACACAATAAACCATCACACATAAGAAACACACATAAACACCAATATTTAAGGTGGAAACCCAACGCGGGAGAAAAACCACCTTCTACTGTTGTCTCTGTCTTCTTTTAATATAATAAAAACTTGTTTACAATCTTGTACTGGTGCAGATTCATACCCGTACGTAGGCACCCCCTGTAGAAGGCTACAACCTTCTCTCGTTCTAAAACTTCTACTAGAAGGGAGCTACAACTCCCTAGCTCTTGTACTAGTCGATATGTTTACCAGTACGTAGGCGCCGATCTATAGAAGGATCCAACCTTCACTCATTCTCCAGCTATTACTGGAAGGGATCTCCGACCCCTGGCTCTTGTACTAGCTGATATGTTTACCAGTACGTAGGTGCTGGCCTATAGAAGGCTACGACCTTCTCTCTTCCTCTAGGGACCATGTTTCATAAATTTTCAGACTGGATACTCCTGGTACAAAATAAAACAATATGAAGGCCATGTTTCATCCAATTTCATACTGGACCCATCAGTAACATTGAAGCTCAAAATCAATCACCACCGTAATACAACCCATCACTGAAACCCATTAACACTGAAGCAAATCACAATCAATCAATCTGAACAATCAGATCACTGCCACCAGAACACAGAGTTGAACCCAGAACTCTACATCAACAACCAGAACTAACTGCAACTTCAAACATCATATTTTAGAATGTATACACTACTTAGAAGTGTCGAACCAGGGTGCATACGCGTCTTCACCAAGGTGAACTAGAGTATAGATTTGCAAATACTTACTTATAACTTCACATCTATTCCAGACTTCAGATATACCCAAATCATAACATATAAAGGATAAAACATGTGTTAGCAATCAGATCTAGACCATCCATTATCAGACCACATACTAATAATTCATTTCAGGTCTTATGATCCTGATCCATAATTAGATCTCATCCGTCATCAACACTTAGGTGCATACTTAGTTCAGATCAAGCAAAGCACCAGAAACCCATAACATGCATATTTCCTTTTGATCTAACTCTTCATAAGATATTCATTGCTTGCATGCTTAGCCCTTTTGATCTTCTCCTTCTTATATACTTAGATCCCTTTTCATTACCTCGGACCAAAACCATAGTTATGTTGCTGGTATTATTTGATGGTATCAATATTCTTTGTCGCGCTCATTACCATGGGTCAGTACCAAGGTAGAAACCCCTGGTATTCTTTAATCTTAGTTTTCCATCCCAATTGCACTTTTCTTTCTGTGAAAGTGCGTGCATATGTATATGCTCTTTTTGTTCTGTGTACCCGCTTGTATACGCTACTTCGACTAGGTGAACCAGCGTATACTTCTTAAAAAATTCTCTTTCTTCAATCTCTAGAGTTTGATATGTAATCCTTTGTTGTTGACCTGTTGCACTGTGAACTGCCATCATACATCATATATGTGAGTTTCCATCAAGGAAAACACCTGTATCATAATGCCAACAATCTCCCCCTTTGGACTTGATGGCAACCATATTGGTGTTTATTACAACAAGTTGTAGAACCTGTTAGATATATCAAATAACACCAAGATACTCTCCCCCTTTGACATCAAGGGCAAAGGGCGGACCAAGATATTCTCCCCCTTAGAGATGCACTATGTTGTCCATGCTCCCTTAAGCACATGTAGAGTTTGCAGAGATATTTTTCAAAAGAATAACATGACTCTATAACTCAACTATGTGAGTATGACCTGCCTATCACCAATGACTCATACATACATCAATCACCCAACCAAGTGGGGATATACCAAATGTTCATACATGACTGAAAATTTGCAATTATTACATCATCCTTCCCATGCATAGTGGGGTTACAAATTACATCATAGGTCTTTACATGACCTTTACATCAAATGATATACATGACATTTATAACAAGGACCAATGATCTAAACAAGACCATGATAGTCATCAGCAACTATCATACACCATATATGATCTGCACCATAAGCATATGTCAACAACATCAAGATCAACAACTTGTATATGTCCATCATCAAAAGAGTCATCTGAATCAAAACAACTATGTGGATCAAGCAATATAAGTATCATCATGTACCAAGGTCTTCTAATATAATGCCAACAATGCATTATTAGAAGCATATGCTCCCCCTGAACCTATGCCAATTGTTCATTGTCAGATCTGATCATTGCATTTGTCAGTAAGAATCATCAAGGCATCATCATCAACCAGTTATTCATCAAGTCATCAACAACTTATGAGGGCCAAAAGCACTTCTACATATCATCAAAAGATTGTAATCATCATCAATCAGAACAAAAAAGATAATTGATAAGTGACTGAACAATATCAGACCCCTTTTCCTGAGTCTGTCCCACTGCTTCTTCATCAAACCAACATATACACAACTGTGCAACTTCTAACTCGTGTATATAAGCGACTTGTCTTCATGATAATTGCTTATGAGAATTAGAACACTGAAATTTCATTCATTTAGTTCCTCCTGAGTCTGTTATTTTTGGATACTGAGTTATGCCACATCTTTCTGACTGTAATTCCTTCTTCTTCCATACCTTGGAGTGTGATGATTTTTGCTTCTTTTAGTATGTTGACCGAAATTTGCTCCTGCATTCTTTTGCTATATGCCCAACCTTGTTACAAGCATAACATCTTATATGTTTCATATTCCTTCTATAGCAATCAATGGCCTTGTGACCAAACATATTACAAGAAAAACAATATCCCTTAAAGTACTTGGAAGCTGATGATCTTTTTGTGAGATGGTTATTAGCTTGAAACATTTTACTTATGCATCTGGCTGTAACATGTCCAAAATTATGACATCTAAAACATTCAACATTATTCATTTGATTAACACTTCCATGGTTAGGAGTTAATGATTTTCTTTGAACTTTCTTTCCTTGGTTGTTGATGGGGTTGACCTCTTATCTCATGGTTGATCATTTCAGAATTTGCATTAGAGTTCCTTGCCTCATCTTGTGAGCTAGATTCACCTTCAACTGTTTCATGAAAACCAAGACCAATTTTTATGGTAGGAGACCTTTGACTAATAAGAATATTATCCAAAATCTTAGTACTATCTTGAAATCATAACAGTTTATCCTTTTCTTCTAATTTACCTTTTAAGATATTTACCTCAACCTGATATTGCTCTTCCTTTTCCAGATGTTGCTTCTTCATGATTTCTTCAACCATTATTCCTTCTTCCACGCATTGGCTTAATTTGAGAATGTCATTTTCTCATTCATCATCTGCTTGAGGTAGTTCTTCATTCTGCTTATTTGAATTTTCAAGATCTTCTTTTAGAGAGAAGATCTTACCTTCAAGACTTTCATAGTAACTGGATATATCTTTAAGTCTCTTGATTGTTGTACTCTTTTCATTTACTTCATTTCTTAATGATGTCACTTCATCCTGCATCTTTTGACATTGATCTTCCTTTTCTTTGTACTGCTTCCTTACTTTGTTTCCTTCCTCCAACTTAGCTTTTAATCTGGTAACTTCTTCTTTGAAGGCACACTACCTTTGTTTTTTTTTTTGTTTTCCCATGGAAAAATCAACACAATACCTTTTGTTAAATAGATCTTGTTGATCTCTAATTTTATATGCAAGCCTTTTAACTTCTGCCTCTATATCTCTTTCATTATCACTTTCAATATCTTCAACAGTGCATGAACAAAGAAAAGTATCACCAGAAGACCAAAAAGTTGTACCTAATACTTCTTTTTCTTGTTCATCTTCAATCTGAGGTGATTCTGAATCTGAATACTTGGTTCCACCTAATGGCCAATTGTCTCTCTTGCTGTCATTGTTCCTTTGAGATGTCTTCTTCTTATGAGGTGCTTTCTTCTTTAGCTTCTTTCCCATTGTTTCTATGGATCTCCTTCAAGCAATCAAGCTTCTACGAAAGGACCTGCTCTGATACCAATTGTTGGGAATAATACTAAGGGGGGGGGGGGGGGGGTGAATCAGTATTTAAAAATCAATAAATTTTTCCATTTCATAATCAGATTTGTATACGCTACTTCAGTGAATGGAACTCGTGTGTGCATGCAACTATTATTAAGGCAACTAGCGTATATCCAATGAACTTATGATTCAATTAATTCATCATATGTTGATCCTTAATCAATGCATCAATACTTTATTAAACATTAAACAGTAACCATGTGCAGTAATAACAGAATAAACCATCACACATAAGCAACACACATGAACACCAAGATTTAAGGTGGAAACCCAATGCGGGAGAAAAACCACCTGTTGTTGTCATCTCTGTCTTCTTTTAATATAAGAAAAACATGTTTACAATCTTGTACCGATGCAGAATCATACCAGTATGCAGGCACCCACCTACAGAAGGCTACAACCTTCTCTCATTCTCCAGCTTCTACTGGAAGGGAGCTACAACCCCCTAGCTCTTGTACTAGCCGATATGTTTACCAGTATGTATGCGTCGACCTATAAAAGGTTCCAACCTTCACTCATTCTCCAACTGCTACTTGAAGGGAGCTCCAACCCCCTGGCTCTTGTACTGGCCGATATGTTTACCAGTACGTAGGCGCCGACCTACAAAAGGCTACGACATTCTCTCTTCCTCAAGGGACCATGTTTCATAATTTTTCAGACTGGATACTCATGGTATAAAACAACACAATATGAAGGCCACGTTTCATCCAATTTTCGTATTGGACCCAACAATAACATTTAAGCTCAAAATCAATCACCACCGTAATACAACCCATCACTGAAACCCATCAACACTGAAGCAAATCACAATCAATCAATCTGAACAATCAAATCACTATCACCAGAACACAGAGTTGAACCCAGAACTCTGCATCAACAACCAGAACCAACTACAACTTCAAACATCATATTTCAGAATGTATATGCTACTTAGAAGTCCCAAACCAGCGTGTATACACGCCTTCACCAAGGCGAACCAACATATAGATCTGCAAATACTTACTTATAACTTCACACCTATTCCAGACTTTAGACATACCTAGATCATAACATAATGAGGATAAAACATGTGTTAGCAATCCGATCTAGACTATCCATTATCAGGCCACATATTGATAATTCATTTAAGGTCTTATGATCCTAATCCATCATTAGATCTCATCCATCATCAAGAATTAGGTGCATACTTAGTTAAGATCAAGCAAAGCACCAGAAACCCATAACATGCATATTTGCTTTTTATCTAACTCTTCATAAGATATTCATTGCTTGCACGCTTAGCCCTTTTGATCTTCTCCTTATTATATACTTAGATCCTTTTTCAATACCTTGGACCAAAACCACAGTTATGTTGTTGGTATTCTTTGATGGTACCAATATTCTTTGCCGCGCTCATTACCATGGATCAATACCATGGTATTATTTAATCTTAGTTTTCCATCCCATACGCGCTTTTATTTTTGTGAAAGTGTGTGCATACGTATATGCTCTTTTTGTTCTGTGTACTAGCTTGTATAAGCTACTTCGACTAGGTGAACCAACGTATACTTATTAAAACATTCTCTTTCTTCAATCTCTGGAGTCTGATATATAATCCTTTGTTGTTGACCTGTTGCACTATGAACTACCATCATACATCATATATGTGAGTTTCCATCAAGGACAACACCTGTATCATAATTCCAACATGATTTATTTGTGTGGTAGGCATGGAGGAGGGACTATTACGATTATAAACACTAAGTAATAATAAAATTGTTGTTTGGTCAGAGTGCAAGTATTTCTTTTAATAATATAGTGGAAGCTTATAATTTAATACAAGGGTTGAGATTTTCCATTGAAGTTAAATCTAATCATTTGATTGTGGTTGAGGATTCAAATACTTTCTCTAAAAGAGCATTATTGCTAATAATATCCTATATTCAAATAAGCTAAAACAAGAGGCAATTAAATTCTCTAGTATCATATTCTTTCATGTTCTTGAGGGGAATAATCAAGTTGCATATGGTTTTGTTAATAAAGACACCCTCCTAAAAGAGTGGGTCATTAACATCAGTGGAAACAACACATGGCCTATTAGTTTCAAACATATTAACATGAGGTTCAAACCACATATCATAAATCTAAGGCGTCACATGGCTCAACACGTGGTAACATAAACATATTGTAGATGCAACTGTGAGAAGGGACTAGGGTCTCATTATCTCATGCTAAGTGTAATGTCTTCACATAATTATGAACTTTGGCAAGATGGATTCCTTTGCCATAGTGGGATTAAGAACTATCGGAATGAAATGGAGCATAAGTTGTAGTAAACAAAGTCTAGAATACTAGCAAGGTATGTCTATTTGTTGGGAATATCTTTCCTTCATTTATTATTTATGAGTACTAGTGAACTCCCTCTCTTGGCACTTGATGTAAAGTATTTTTTATTAGCTAAGTCCAACTCTTCAATTGGAAGTTTTGTTGATTTAATTTTTCTACAATTTGGGTTTTTTTATAACGCTTCATTATTTCAAATTGGTTTGATTGCGGATATATTCTGGTTTTGGGAAGGCAAAGAAAATTGCACTTAAATGGTTTCCTGACACCAAGGGTACTTAATTCAAAGCACATTAAGGGCACTAGGAATTTTAATGGTCTTTTTGTTCTTATTTTGATAGGAGGTTTGTTTAAGTTTCTTGCTTAAATTTCAATATTTCTTTGGTTGGGGGCTTTTTGAATCAAGTTTTCCTTAGGCACTTCGCAGTCTATAGGGTTGGGCGTGGTTCATAAACCGTGTTTACATTGATGGATAAGAAATCACTTTGTCATTCTCTCATCATGGATTACTAGGAAATGAGGGGGATTAGGAGGGCATTAAGGAACCATGGAGAATCCATTCAGACAACACGACACCAATTTTTATAGCAACTATAAAAATTTATGAGAATGAGAAAGTAATCACTCATATTGCAACAATTATATGCACAGTTTTACAATAGAAACACCAAATGACAATCTTGGAAGTCGAATGTAATATGCTCTGAACCATGGTGATTACTATGTGAAAGCGAGACAATTCAAGGGCACCAAACCAAGTCCAATTTATGAATTCAAACTATGGAAAATTGAGTGATGAAGAAGAAATGCATTGACTTGATGATATAATAGAAATTGAGAAACCAACTTCGGAACAAACTATGCAACATTAAAAGAAACAACTAGTAGACCTTCCTTCTATTAGTTTTTATTTTTATTTTTTGTAAGATTATTAAATTAACTATTTATTTTTGTAGAATATATAGAACTCATAAATGCAAGGTAATTTTTCCCTTAGACATAATTAGGCTAGGAAATAGGCTTATAGATACATCTTCATCTCTCGACTTCTAAATGGCTCTCTTTCCCACTAGGTATATAGGAAAAAGATGCACACATACCGTTGCCTCCATAACCATTTGCATTTTCACAGTTCCCAAGAATTTGTCATCTTAATTTTTTTTTTCACTCAAGCTACTCAAATCTTAGATTCTATACCTAGACAAGGAAAGAAACCATTTAACCAAATCCCTTATAGCCAATGGTTACTCTATCCCCCAAATTAAGAAATATTTTCATAAGTCTAGGAATCCTAGTTCTACATCTTCCACCATATCCCAATCTTAGGCTCTTATCTCACTTCCTTGTATTAAGGGTACCACCAACATTATTTCCATTTTTTTATCCAAGGAGAATATCAAGGTCCTATTTAAATCATACAAAACTCTTAATCAATTGTTCCGGCTAGGCAAAGGTAATCTAGATCCCAAAATGAGATCAAGGGTTTACCAAATTCCCTTCTCTTGCAGCACATCTCACATCAGTCAAAATGGGAAAGCATTCAAAGCTCATATCAAGGAACAAACCAACTCCCTATTACACTTCTCCCATTATTTGTGAAGCACTCAAAATAGAAAAAGACCAAAATAACTTCAATAGAGAGGATGGATATATACTTAGCCAGTCTTGGAAACCCTCCATTCATCACTTTGACCTATAATCTTGGCCTTGTTGACCCTCTCCACCTCTTTCTTTCTAATTTCCTATCCTTTTTTTCGAAGGAAAAAATCAAAATTTTCATTTAATTGAAAAATTTAGAAAAATACAATTGACTATATGACTGCATCTGTCCCATACAGGAAACAAAGTGGACTCCTACCAAACTTGACTACATATCTAGTCTTACATTCTCCAATTGGATAGGAGCAGTAATCGAGTCCTATGTAGACACTAAATCCCCAACCGTTCTCCTGCAACAACAAAGACATTTAAATGCACATATCATACATATTCCTAATGCTTCAACTACATTCAGATTCGTAAACGAGCTCCAGCATAGAGTAGTATCCAGCTACCTGAAGATCGCTTGATTACCCCACCACAAGGGACTAATTCTCCTCTTTTCCAAAAACGTATACAAAATGATAATCACCAAGCAACAAAATAACAATAAAATATGCAATAAAAACATAAGTGCCTAATATTTGTGCTGCAGAATACCTTGTTCTGCCCAACTCATACTTGAACAGTGATCCAAAACAACAGAGAGAAAAACAAAAAAGATAAATTACAAGAAACCCTCATATATTTAGATGACCATCTCGCATAAGAGTGCCTTTCTAATTGATCCGGATTTAAACAGGAACGCAACAAATTACCGAGATAACCATAAACACAGAGATGCAGTGGAAATAATGCTTCATTTCATTAATGTAAAATACTGAAATATGCTTACAAACAGAAGTGGAAATAAACCAGCTAGGGTGATGATAGCTTATCTTTGAGAAGAGATGTGGCGGCTACATGCTTCTGAACTGCGTTATAATGAGGTTCAAGGGCCTTTTTATTATTGAACAATAAGAGAAAACTCTAAACAACCAAAACCATAACCCGAGGAGATGTAACACCAAGAGTTATGGGCCCCGCTGGGGTGAGTTGGACAACCAACTTCCCGGGATCGTGACTTGGTCATATTATCTCCGTTTGATGCGCATGATAACCCATTGGAAATATCTCTCCGGGGACTACGACGGAAAAGATGATTTTAGACATAAAATTGCTAGCAGTAGATAGATTTCCCAAAAAATGTCATTTAGGGCCTCAAAACGGTTCCAGAAGTTTAGGACCCAAAAAAATGCTAAAAATAGTAAATTGTGCTACGATTAATGAAACTGAAAGAAGCAATAGTGGGGGTCTAAGTGGAATTGGCGGGTGGCCACCAATATCCACCTGGATCATTCCTCCCCCCTTAGGAATCAATGGTCCCCATTGCGTTGAGTTCCTCCATGAGATGAGGAAAATTCTGCTGAACTTGGTCCCTGGTGAGCCACTTGCCCTGGTGAAGGAGTTGGCTTGCTTTGACAGCTCGATATAGTTGGATATTCCACTGGCGAGTGTGCTTGATCTGTGTGTCCATGACCGATCAGTTGCAGCTTATTCCATGTAATCTGGATTTAACTCTGTGGGTGTGAACTGTTCTGCAATGTCGGATGTGTCTAGTAATGGTGGAAAGTATTGCCGAAGGCGGTCTACATTGAACACTGGGTGCATGCCAAGGAATGGGGGAATGCTAAGCTCAAATTCATTGTCTCCCATAGCCTTGGTAATGGTGTAAGGACCATATTGGAGTGGTCTGAGTTTTCGATAGGCTCCGATAAGGCGTTCCTTTTACAAATGTAACTAGACTTTGTCGCCCACCAGAAACTTGTGTGGCACCCGATGTTGATCATGTCGCTTCCTGTACTTGGCATTTGATTTCTCCAGAATGTCATGGACCTGCTGGCAAATATGTTGGAAGTGCTCAATGAAGTTGTTTGCCTTCTCTGTTTTGGACTAGACATGAGCCAAATCTGCATGAGTAATTGCAAATGGCATGGCCACATCAATGGGACATAGTGGCTGGAATCCCAAGCCCACCTGAAAAGGGCTGTGGCCAGTCGAGCTGTGGAGAGCTCGGTTGTAGCTATGCTGAACATAGGGGAGGCTCTCATCCCATGTGCGTGGATGTTTTGAGTTGTACATGTGTAGAATGTGTACAGTCATCATGTTGACAACCTCTATCTGGCCATCAGTTTGAGGATGGAAGGCTGTGGACTTAGTGAGTTTGGGGTCCATCATTGACCAGAGACTGGACCAAAATGTACTGAGGAACCTGCTGTCTTGATCTAAGATGATAGACTGTGGGATCCCAAAGTGTACCCACACTCATTCAAAGAAGAGTTTGACAGTGGCTTATGCTGTGATATTCTTCTTCCAGGCCACCCTAATGGCCATCTTCGAGAACCTGTCGATGACCACAGAAACAGAGTCATTTCCATGCTTAGTGGAAGGAAGGCCTGACATGTAATCCATGGAGATGGATTCCCAAGGTCGACTAGGGGTAGGCAACAGGGTATAGAGGCCTTGCTTCTTGATGGTCAGTTTGGCAATGGCGCAAGCAATGCATGATCTAATGTACTTCCCGACATCCTGTCGAAGATTCGGCCAATAGAAATACTTCTGTAGTATTGCCACCATTTTCTCGACCCTGAAATGCCCAGCAACCCGACTATAGTGTGCTTCCCAAATCATCTTGGCACACTCGCTTGAAGGAACACAAAGGTGACCTAGGTGGCATAACAGGGCATCCTGGAGGTGAAAATCTGGAACATGCTGACCCTCCAAGAGTGTCTGGTATGTGTGGCTGAATTCTGGGTCACTTTTGTAGAGAAGTGGCCAATCTGAAGTCTCATGCCCACAAGAGTTAAGCATGGTGGTTAACGCCATGATCGGTGGTCGACTGAGGCAATCTGCAACATTATTGGTGCTGCCCTTCTTATACTTGATATTCAAATGGAACTGTTGCAAGTATGTGGATCACTTCTGATGGTGATCATTCTACAATTTCCATTGGGTCTGTATGAACTGCAGGGGTCAGTGGTCTGTGTGGATGATCATTTCCTTCCCCAAAATGTAATTCTTCCATTGTTGGTAGGCCTGCACAATGGAATACATCTCTTTGTCATAAGTGGGATGCTTCCGTACTGTGTCTGAAAGTGTCTCACTGTGATATTCCACTGGATGCCCTTGTTAAGTAAGGACTACCCCAATAGCATAGTCAGAGGCATCTGTCTCAACCTCAAAAGGTTGTTGCAAGTCTGGTAATGTGAGCACTAGTGTCGAGTAGAGGCGATCTTTCAACTCTATGAATGCCTTCTGTTGAGATTCAGACCAAAAGAATTTTGCTTTCGCTCCTCCCTTGGTGACTTGACTCAAGGGCCAAGTGATATGAGAAAATCCCAACACGAACCTACAGTAGAACTTGGCAAGACCTAGAAAGCTGTGAAGCTCTGTCAGAGTGGTTGCAGATGGCTAATCCTGAATGACTTCGATCTTGGCTGGATCCACATGCACCCCTTGTTCATTAATAATGTATCCCAGATACTGAACTTGGGTCATGCCAAAAGTGCATTTCTCCAAATTGGCACATAACTTGTGTTGCCGCAGTGTTTGGAGAACCTGTTGGATGTGGTGGAGGTGCTCTTCCCAACTCTAGTTGAAGATCAGGATGTCATCCAAGTATACCACTACAAATGAGTTAGTGAATGGCTGCAAGATGTCATCCATTAGCCTCATGAAGGTTGCAGGAGCATTCATCAATCTGAAAGGCATAACCAACCATTCGGAAAGGCCCTCCTTGGCTTTGAAGGTAGTCTTCCACAGATCGAAGGGTTCGATTGGTACCTAGTGATATCCCGACTTCAAATCGATCTTGCTGAAATATTTTGCCCCCTTCAGTTGGTCTAGGAGGTCATCAATCCGTGGGATTGGGTACCTATTATGAACAGTGATCTTGTTTAGCACCCGATAGTCAATACAGAGTCTCCAAGTCCCATCCTTCTTTTGTACCAACACGATCGAGCTCCCACAGGGCGATGAACTCGGAGGAATGTGACCTTTCTGTAGCAGCTCCTGAATTTGCCTCTTGATTTCATTGTTCTCCAGAACAGAGCGCTGATAGATTGGTCCATTGGGAGCGGTGCACCTGGGGTCAGATCAATGGAGTGCTTGACCTGACAGTGTAGAGGAACCGCTACGGGGGAGGTGAAGATGTCCTCGTACTCCTCCACGACCTTGTCCATCTGTAGTTGTCGTGTGGAGGGGCCCTGTCTAGAGGTCGTGGCCATCGTCTTCTTCTTTCCTTGAGGGCGTATCATCAGGAAAACAAATTTCCCAGTTTTTGAAATGAGCTTACTGCATTGTTTTGCAGTAACCAAAGAGATGGTGGTAGGCAGTGATACCTCCGGTATCCTATACAACTTATTTCCCAAAGTAACAATAACAACACGGGGCCTTGATTCATACACAACATGTCGCTTCCACAAGTATGGTTGTCCTAATAATACATCACAAACTTCAAGGGGAGCAATGTCACACAATACCTCATCCGTGAAGGGTTTGATGTTGTATGGAAGGCAACACTGCTGGCTCATGCGAAGATCCCGTCCTTGGTGAAGCCACCCGATGGTGTACGGTTGTGGATGTGTTGTGGTCAGTAAGCCCAGCCGCTTCACGACCTCTGCCGAAATGAGGTTCTTTTGGCTCCGCTGTCGATAATGAACTGTAGCGGGGAGCCCTTTACCCACATCTAGGAGTGGAAGAGACGATCCTCCTCCTTTGGATCTTTAGGTTCCTCCTTCTGGATCTTCGTGGTGGTAATGATGGCATTGGGCTCCGCATCGATAATCTGATTCCCTTTGTCATTCCCCTTGTCGGGTTTTGACTCAGAGTCAAAACATGCATCTGATTCTGAAACCTTTAGCTCGGCCACTAGTGACTGCTTGGCCCGACACTCACTTGTGTTGTGAGTGGAGCTCTTATGGAACTCACACCACTTTCCAGTGTCCTTTTTCGGCTTCGCGGTGCTGTTCTTTACTTGCACCTTTGGCGGGTGGTCTTGGGCCGCTCCACCTTGGCTTTGTCCTTTGTTCTACGGTTTGGGGGCACCTTTCCCTTGCTTCAAATTCGTAGATCCAAAGACTCTCTTCTTCTGTTTAAACTTTTGCTCGACCTTGACGGCATATTAGTATGCCGTGCCGAGCGAGGAGATGTTCAGGAATTCTATTTCTTCCTGGATGTATTTGTGTAGGCAGCCGCAGTATTTTAGTACCAAATGCTGCTCCGAATCCTTGATACCCAACTTTGTACGAAGGGTATGGAAAATATTGGTTAGCTCCGGCACGTCTTGGTCCCTTGTCGCAGCGTTGTCCACTTTATGTATTGATCCTCATAGCTTCCGACATGGTAGTACTACTCCTTGATGGCATCCCAGAATGAAGTCCAAGTGGTTGCGGCTGAAAATAGTGAGCCTGTAATTTCATCCTTCTACTCGTAGTAGGTTTCCCACCAGTCCTTGACGTGGGGGGTTGCTTTGAGAAGAGCGAAAATAATCTTTTCTTGAATGGAAAAATCATGAACAGAAAAATAACCCTCTAGCAGATTTAACCATTTATCGACGACATCTGCGTCTATCTGACCCTCAAATATGGGGATTTCAAAATTAACTTGTACCTTGAACGGTGTGGTGTTTCCAGAGTAGCTGTTGGAAGTTGATGCATCGCCCCTGGGTAGCCGTTGAAGGATTTGGGCAAAGCTATCCATCATCGCATTTCGTTGTCCCTCGAGGGCTTCTTCGAGCAAGATTTTGATAGGATCTCTTGCCCCCTCGTCTTTCTTTTCATCCGCCATGGGAGGCCGTCGAGATTTGCGAGGTTGGTCTTGCAAAGGTTCGACTAGTTCAAGCTCTAACTCCTTATATCCCGACCTCGTTGGGGACATGCAAAGAAAAATATAGAAAAAAAGCAGACCGCTCTGATGCCATTGATCTGGATTTAAACAGTGACGCAACAAATTACAGAGATAACCATAAACACAGAGATGCAATGGAAATAATACTTCATTTCATTAATGTAAAATACTGAAATATGCTTACAAACAGAAGTGGAAATAAACCAGCTAGGGCGATGGTAGCTTATCTCTGAGAAGAGATGTGGCGGCTACATGCCTCTGAACTGCGTTACAATGAGGTTCAAGGGCCTTTTTATTATTGAACAATAAGAGCAAACCCTAAACAACCAAAACCCTAACCCGAGGAGATGTAACACCAAGAGTTTATGGGCCCTGTTGGGGTGAGTTGGACAACCAACTTCTCGGGGTCGTGACTTGGCCATATTATCTCCATTTGACGTGCATGATAACCCGTTGGAAAGATCTCTCCGAGGACTATGACAGAAGAGATGATTTTAGGCAGAAAATTGCTGGGGGTAGATTTCCCAAAAGACGTCGTTTAGGGCCTCAAAACGGCTCCGGAAGTTTAGGACCCAAAAAACTGCGAAAAATAGTAAACTGTGCTACAATTAAGGAAACTGAAAAACTGAAAGAAGCAATGGCGGGGGTCCAAGTGGAATTGGCAGGTGGCCACCAATATCCACCTAGATCACTAATATGCCTGGAAATGTATCATATCCACAGATACCCTGAATTCTTCTTTTGATAGTATGTTTTCATCCTCATTTTGTTCTCTATATAGGTGGGAGACTGTGACCCTGAGAAAAGAGGAAAATAAAGAGCTAGTCCTTTCCACCCATTGAGAGAGGTTTAGTGCATGTAAATTATATTTCTGATTGGCCCAATCGATGATTGACTTTGAGTCACCAAAAATGTCAATTTCGTCGATCTCCAACCACCTGGCACAGTAGAGGATGCCCCAAAATGCAAGGAGCTTCGCCCTAGTTTCCTTATATAATATCTAGTATCCTTCACCTTCACCTTATCTAGTATCCTTATCATCTTCACCTTCACCTTATCCTTATCCTTATCTAGTATCCTTCTCCTTTTTCTCTTCCCATTTCTTTTTATTCTTTGCCATGAATTTTAAGTCTTCATTGATCTATTCCTTGGTTATTTTAATTTACTTATTAATATCAATACCTAGCCTAAAAATGATCTATTTATTCTTTCTCCTTTAATGAAAATATTAACACCTTCTTGATCTATATGGTTAATATAAAATTTCCTTTTAATTCATTTACTATGTTCCTTTCCTTTTAATTCATTTATTATGTTCCTCTTTTTACAACAAGTTTGCATTTATATTTTTACTTTATTTATTTACTTTTATTATTATAAGCCCCCTTTTCCCTATATAATTAGTATAATTTTTTTTATTTTTATTTTTTTTAACTACACTGAGGATGTTTACTTTATGGAGTTGGCTGGGCAAACACTGTTCATTCTAGCCAATCCTAGATCTCTATCTTTTTCTTCCTTCTTCTTGTTAAAATTTGATGCATGGAAAATTCACCCCCTAGAAAAGTCACTGCCAGGTTCACATGTAATTGGGATTTTTATATGCTTGTACAAGCAAGTGAGCCAGAACATTGAACTCCACATCTCGTGATTCCCCCCCTCCTCATACAAGCGAGTGAGGGCGAACATTGAACTCTGCATCTAACGATTTTTCCCCTACTGGTCTGTATTCGAAACTCTACCTAGTTTGTATTCAACACTTTGCAAACCACAGAAGCTTCATGTTGGGGCTCTCCACCAGTTATGTGGGGTTAAGCGCGACAGTTTACACCTCCATCCAAACTGCAATAGCTCCCCCACCAAATCCCTTTTCATGCTCTTCAACGTCAGGGTTCCTGTCATGGTCTGCCTACTCTTACTGCCATTCGTAGGAGGGGCAGAACAAAAGGAAAGGGCACAAATGTAGAGGCCATTCTTACCGGTAATGTATTACAGATTTTCCATAGTCACGAGTGTGTATTTTTTTCTCACGGACTTTCAGCCACTCTCTTCCTTGTTTGGAAAGATACATGCATTGATTCTTCTTGGCCTTCTTCTTGCACCTTTGTCTCTCCCTGCTACGCTTTTTATTTCGAAGTTCAGAAACCAAGCCTCGATGAAATGTTTGCAAGCACATTAGGATTTGAGGGTCCTAACAATCAGTGTACTTGAAAAAGTAGCAAGGCTGATCGAATTTGTCTTTGCTTTCCGTCCCCATGGTTGCTTTCACCAAACAAGATTTACCTATTTTTGAAATGAAGTATCCTTTCACCAAACAAGATTTACCTATTTGTGAAATGAAATATTTATTTTGGTTTGGACATTTGAAGGTGATTTGTTTACAGTCGTTTACCAGGGAGATAAGGTCTTACCATAAGTTGGCACCACAATGTTCGCACTCTGCACTCAACTGGTTCTTTGTAGGCATTGAGTTGTGGCGACCCATTGCACATAAGAACATGATGCCTCGATTTTTCATTTCATAAGCTCAAGCACCAAAGAATTGGCGTAGGTCCTTCTGGATACAATCAAGAATGCAACCAACCTCCATTGAACATGGATCACAATGATTCAAGTGATTTAATCGTAGACAACAAGCTAGGGTTGAGTGATCCAAACAGGAAGGGAATTCGATATTCAGTCACCTATGCAATGCATTCGAAATGCAAACATTGCTAATAAAATGAAATGTGAATTCGAAAAAATATATATATTTACTGCCAAAACTGAATTAGAAATGTGAAGATTGACATGAAAATGATATGGATGGACATTCGATCAACGCATATTTTGAAGTTAAATAAAGTAGTTGATTAGGTTTTTTATGAATTGAGTTTCAAAATTATTTTATCATACTGAAAAAGTACTTTACTGCCCAGTTTTATTATAGGGGAGATATTTTCAAAATATGTATTATATATTTATTTTAATTATGGATCTTTTTTTTTGTTTGTTCATGTGGTTTGCAGACACCCGTGGTCAGTGGATGTCGACTACGTCCATGTAAAGACTAGAGCTGATCTCTAGGATCTTGCCCCTCGACCATCACAGACCTGACCCCAAGGGCTTTCGGGGAGAATTGACCTTGTGACCTCCCGAACGGCGAGGCACTGACTTGAACAGTTGGGCTGACCCTTGGGGCTTTAATTATGGATCTATTAAGTGTTAAGGGGATCAAATTTCCTAATGTGCAAATGTATTTTAGAGTACAAAACTTGGAAAAAGGTTTATTTAAGAGTGTAAATTTTGAAAAAATGTTTGCACCTCAAAAGATTTGGATCTTTATGGTGACTTGATAAGTTGGTGGTTAAGACGGATCTATGTATCTATATCACTATCTATACTCTTTCATTGTTTAAATTGCAATAAATGATCCCAAACCCAAGACCACTATTGAACTAAATGAAGTGGGAAAACAAGGCTCCAAGTCCAAAGATGAAATTGGAATTGAATTTCCCTTACAAATTTAAGATCAATAAGCTACTAACCCCAGCGACAGCGTGGCCTGGGTGGAGACCAAATTGAAATCCAGGTGGGAAATACGTAACTTATCTCCACAGCTGCTTGGAAATAGTGTTTGATCCTGTTGTTCCCCGAGCTACTATAGGTTGACATGCGCCCATGTCCGTTCGATTTCTGAATATTCGGGGAATCGACAATCGAGATAAGCTCAGGGCTGAACTAGTGACCCTAATGATTGGCGTGAGAGAGAAGTCGTCATTGGTAGTATTTTTCCACATACTAAGTGGAGGCATTTGTACCTTAACTCAACATTTTGTTTGATTTGTATGTTAGCATCCCTCGAGCTTATCTCGATTTCTGATTCCTCGAATATTCGACAGTCGGACGGACATGGACGCGATCAAAAAATTTGACTGTGTCCATGTCCGTCCGATTGTCGAATATTCGTGGAATTGGCAATCGAGATAAGGATGCCCCTAGTTCAGTAGATGGTCTACTGCATCGAAAAGAATCCATGCAATGGTTGGTCAAGTGAACAAGGGCACTCCTTTCTAGTACGTTTGTAATGCACATGAAGACCACGTGGCTCGATGGTAAATACTTGTAAGGCATTTAAAACACCATGAAATTGGTCTCAAAAGTCATGGCGCAACACTGACATCGATGCTAGTCACATTGTTGTGATCCCTCGTAGTCAAATTTTCAGTTTGTCTTTGAATTGAATCAAAGTTTTTAAATGTTGGTCCCACCAAGTCGGTGTCCTTGTTCATTGTTATGATCCTGTATTATCTTCAACTAATTAGTAAGGCAAGGTTCCTTCATTCATGCCTCATAAGTAAGAAAATACATATCCTTTGTTGATGGCCAACCTGAACTGGTCCTGCCCTATAACACCAAGTGGGTAGGAGGAGTACTTGATGGAGTCAGAGGAATACATAGGTCTCACTAAGGAACACACTAAGTGAATGGGAGTCGATTAGTTACGTATTAATAAATTCTCTAAATCAAGAATTCAATAAGCTTTAAAAACTGACTTGATATAGAGTGGCATTCAATGGAATAAAAATCTTGAATCAATAGTTATTTATGGAATAAGAATGAGAATCAAAACATTTTTTTTAATATATTTTTTAACATCTTTGATGGTAAATGAAAATTTATGCAAGTCTCTGTTTGTGGCCAGATAATCTTTCTAAATATTTTATTCCTTCGGTGTATCTTTGCACCTTTAGGTGCAATTGCTAGTTTATTCACTCTGTTCCTTTTTCTACAACATGTTTTTATTTATTATTTTACTTCATTTTATCATATTAATACTTTCATAAATCATTAATTATATTAATTTCCAATTAGTTTTTAATATCTAACTGATTATTATTTTATACATTTTAGATTGAAAAACTCTTTCTAATCTTTAACCGCCCTTCTTTCCCTCACACTATAGTCTAGCTCATTATTATTTTATATATTTCATATTCAACAACCCTTTCCAAACTTTGATCCCCTCCTTTCCCTCTAACAATTGAAGGGTGATCACCCTTTTTTGGCTTTATATTCCCCTCTTCCCTTATTCGTTTCATTCATTTATATTCATCTGTCCCTAAATATGGGTGGGGTGTCCACTGGAAACGATGAACAATTCAAGCTAATACACATAGTTTATTCCATAAACTTATCAACAAAGACTGACTTTGAAAATCTACACTACATTAATTTTTTCTTAATATCATAATCTTTAAAACTTATATAATTATTTTTATTTTACGGTTTTAATATAATCTCTTTTGATTAATCCAAATATATATATAATTAATTATAATTATAATTATAATTAAAAATGTATGAAATTAATGAAGCCATATATTTATCTAACTAAAAATTTAGTGTTCAATCTAACACACAAATTTTATAAATCATTTTCTTTAGGATATTCATAAACAATTAGGACTAAGCTAGGATTAAATATAATTGTGATTTTTTTTTTTATAAAATAATATTTTGATTATAATAATTTGCATAATTTTTTTTAATTAATTTGTTTTTCTTAAAAAAAAATAAATTATGGAGACTTAAATGTTTTATGTGCAAAGATAAATTGTTAGTGTTAGATTTTCATCAATTTTTTTAAAGGTAATCATGGTTCGCTGTCACTGAGAGGCCGCTATGCCCATGGGCAGTAATCCACACAGATCCACCAAAGTCAGCCTAATATATCGGGCTAACCCCAAGGGCATCAAGGATATTTGCCCTTGTAACCTCCCAATAGGCAAGGTACTTAGCAATGAGAGCTCCACTGATTGAGCTATCCTTGGGGCTACTAGTTTTTTAACACTTTATCCTAAAAATATTAAGAAATAAAAAACATTTTTTTGTGCAAATACAATATTTATTGTATTATTAGAATATTATAATTTACCTTTTTATAAATTAACTTAAAATCGTTTAAATTTTTTAATTTTTATTTTACTATAATTTAGTAATTGGAATTAGATACTCATACAAAGAATCATAATTCAATCCACTAGTAATGTAAAGTGATGTGTATATAATGAAGTGTTTGACATCACAATTTTTTTTTCCTTTCCTTAATTCAAATAAAATAAAATAAAATAAACAAACATTCAATAAATTAAATTAATTTTAAATAAATGTTAATAAAAAAATCTATCTTTTTATTATATATATAAATAATATATCATTTCTCAATGTCTTAAAGAAGATGTTGAGAAGTGATTTATTATTTATATATAAATTGGGAAGTTCAATTGGTAATTAAAATAATGTGAGTTTGTGGTAATTAAGAGATTCAAGATTCAAATCTTTCAATTTATGACCTAATTTATGGAGAAAAAAAGAGACCATCAACCCAATAAAATTCCTTCAAATTACAATAATAATAATAATAAAATATAACTTCTCAATACCAATTAAAATATAAAAAATAAAACAAATTTAACACCCCAAACCATGTTTGGAAATGAATCTTAGGCCAACATTCATACTCAGTAATCATAAATGAGTAAACATCTTAAAAATAAATATTTAATAATCATTAAAAAAAAAAAAAACAAGGTTTAAAAAAACAAGGTTTAACAATAACCATTAAACAAATAAACTTTTATTATTTCCACCCATGGTTATGAAAGGCATAGGTTTTAATATTGTTTCCTCCTCATGGCATTGATTTGCCTCAGATTTTGTTTTTTCGGATGTCGACCTTGTCATTAAAGCGTAGTGTCTTGCGCTACTTTTGAGGCCATGATGAGACCAAAACCCATAAAATCATTATGTTCTTCCAACATCAATGACCTTGTACTTCTATGATCATTATACTTTAAACGTTATAAACTTCCCCATGGCTTGCAAGAGGTAAGTGGATTGAGATTCTTCTGACAATATTAAAAGTTGTATCAACTTTTTAGGTGAGATTCTATTTTTTTCCAGGGAAGTTGGGAGTTTAATACAAATAAAAAAATATAAGTTGTATGCTAGGTTTTTTAAAGAATTGGATTGTTACATGTTTTTTAAGTAGAGGTTTTGTTTCAAGACATACTATTTAAAACTTAAATGTTAACCAGTAAAGGTTCTTTGACTAAAATAGGAAAAATCACTCCAAAAAAAACATTATATATTTGGATGATCAATATCTTTTTTTAGTGATTAAGACTTTATTTAAGCATTTCCATGGAATTGAAGGGAAAAACAATTTGGGAAGTTATTTTTGGGAATAATTCTTCCTCCTTTTTTTTTTTAATCTACAACTTTTATTGTTTTTTTTCAATATATTATATTCTCATTAATAAACTCACACACCTTAAAAAATACATATAATTACATCTCAATAAGATGTTGTAAATAAATAGGAAATCTATAACTTTTATGAGATTAAGATAATCATCAAAGGACTTCCCAATGGGTTACTTTAAAGATGGATATAGTATGATTATAATTGAGAACATCAATTAAATACTCAATCTTTTTATCGAAAGTAAATAACATAAGCATGGATTCAATCCTATCAAACATCCAATCCCTCATCTATATGTCAAAATCTAAAGAATAGATATAATTACATCTCAATAAGATGTTGTAAACAAATAGGAAATCTATAACTTTTATGAGACTAAGATAATCATCAAAGGACTTCCCAATGGGTTACTTTAAAGAAGGATATAGTATGATTATAATTGAGAACATCAATTAAATACTCAATCCTTTTATCGAAAGTAAATAACATAAACATGGATTCAATCCTATCAAACATCCAATCCCTCATCTATATGTCAAAATTTAAAGAATACATATAATTACATCTCAATAAGATGTTGTTAACAAATAGGAAATCTACAACTTTTATGAGACTAGGATAATCATCAAAGGACTTCCCAATGGGTTACTTTAAAGAATGATATAGTATGATTATAATTGAGAACATCAATTAAATACTTAATCCTTTTATCGAAAGTAAATAACATAAGCATGGATTCAATCCTATCAAACATCCAATCCCTCATCTAAATGTCAAATTTGTTTACATCAGGTAGCTAAAATTAGAATTAGAATGGGAAAAACTTTTAATTATATATTTGAAACAAAATTAACTAATTTTATTAAAAACCCTATCAAGATCAAATCAATTAATCCAATATAAAAGAATTAGTTATATATTTCTCCAAAAAAGACGAATAAGTATATGCGTTTATATTTTTTTATTATTATATATAATTATGATAATTTATGTTTACTTATCTCTTTGCACATTGGGATATGGATTGCGTTTTCATTATTGAGTCTTCTTATATGTTGATTAAGTGTTTCTTGTTTATGGTTTTTTTTTAAATACCAAAAAGAGTATTTGTATCTTATAATTTTGTGTCTAGTTTGAAGCAAATACATAAGGTATCATAGAACTAATTAAAAAAAAAAAATCCAATTGTTTTCTCATTTCCAATAGGAACGCATGATTTTCCTGAGGAGAATATATCAGAGCAACAAAATGAGGGGTTTTGTAGGTGAATACTTTACAAAACTACCTCATCAAAACACAAAAATTATAACACATAACGCTAATAGGGAAATTTTTTATAGACTTCATCCACCATTAGACTATTATAGCATGTTTGATTTCGCCATTAATTTTTAATTCACGTATCTTCAATTTACGTGTCTACTTCTCTGTTGAAGTCTTTCAGGACATGGAAATATGCTTTGGGTGGGATATCTACCACAATTTTCCTAATTCTTTTCATGATGTTTTCCATAGATTTCTCCTTTGGAAGGGAGCCCTCGACCAAATGATGCAAGATTATGAGAGAATCTACCATAGCCATAAGTTTGTCCACTTATTGTTCTTTGGCTAACAAAAGTCTCTGATAGAAACCATATATCTATGCTTAATTAAATGTTATATGATCAAGATCCCATGAGTACCCGAAGACATTTTCCTCCTTAGGGCCATAAAGTACCCCTTCCCCTCCTGCCACCCATGTGTTTCTTGTTTATATTAATGGAAAATTTCTCTATAAATAAAAACCCATTCATGTACTTCTATTTTCTTTGCTAATAATCAAGCTAAATAAATAAAAACAATGTAAACTTTGAAACGGGAACTAATATTGTTACATGTTTCGTAGAGATAGCAAAAAAGTGACCCGATTTTGAAAATGGGTGATGCAGAACACACATATTTTTTTTAGAGCATAGTTTTTGGCACTTTAAATTTTTTCTTTTGTACATTACGTTTTATAATGTTAGTGATTTGCATGCTGATTTAAAAAAGGTGGTGATTCTGCATCAGACCATTTTTTTAAAAGACCTATTTTTTGACTTCAAATTTTCTAATGTATGAAATGTAAATAATTATTTTCTAAATTTAACAATTTTTGAAGTGGTCTTCTTCTTCATATTTTCTTGTTTTTTTTTTTTGAGTGAGGTTTTTATTGTTTTGCATTTTTAAAGAAAAATGTCGATATTTTGAAGCTTCGATATTCTACATATTTATACATTGTTAATTAATTTTTCAATGCACATGAATTAATTGTCCCTAAAAAACAATAATTTTTAACAATTGACATAAAAATAACCATTTTCAACATAAATATAACTAAAAAATTATACATTTTGATCATTTTTTATATTTTTTTTTGCTAGAAATGACATGTCAAAATCACAATTTTTATAGGAAAATTTTAACTAAAAATGGTTAAATAATAGGGTTTTTTTTTTTTTTTTCATGTCAAAAAGAATAAAATAATAATCATTGTTTTTTTTCAAAAAATAATGATTAACATAAAAATTAATGCGAAAATCACATAATACAAATATTGAACACATAACAACATTAATAGAATGCTTATTCTTATCATGAAATGTCAAAGTCAAAACGTTACATATATAACTAATTAATAGTTACAAAAAATGAGCTTGATTTCCAAGCATAACTTAATTTTAATCAACAATATCATGTAATCCAAACTCTTCATTCTCTAGAGTTTCATCATTGTCTTCTTCCACAATATTTTCTGCTTCATTTTGCTCATTTTGCTATTCTAATGGATCTTTGATGTCTACGAATCTCCCAATGTATGCCTTTCCAATCATTCCATGTAATGGTGGTTGGGGTTCCTTTGCCTTTTTTGCCACACGTGATTCACTAAAGTCCCCTTTCTTCAACCCAATTTCTTGCATTGCATCTGGAAGAAATTGAAGAGCATTGATTCTTTGCTGAATAAAATTGCACTGTGTTGGATATTTTTCAATGGCAATGCAATTTCTTCCTTTTTGAAGACAACATGCTAGTGTTGTACCTAATTATCAAGCAGAAAAGAAATAATGAAGTAAATTAGTACAATGACATATAAATTAAGAAATACGATATTGAAATTCAATTCCATATAATAAAACTTACGCGAGCCAAAAAATAAATCCAGAACCCAATCTCCTTCATTTGAACATATGTTTATAAGATAGTTAATCAATAACTGTGGTTTTTGATAAATGTTAAGTATTTCTCCTTTTGCTTCTTTGTCTTAATATGTTAGTTTTCTCACAACAACATCATAAGCCAGCACTTGGCTATGACTCTTTCTATCTACCTGATTAAAAATCATAGTCATATAGCTATCATCTTTTGCCAAACTATCAATATGGATGAACTCACAATCATTTATAAATAGTTGATCTTCATGGTTAAGAAGATTTGTCCTTTGCCTGTAACATGAAATAGTAAAAGTTCAATTAACTTGTATATAAATGATTTTTTAAACATTAATCAAATATACATTTTCAACGTCTTACCATGTAAGCTGCTTCCTTGAGTTTGTTTTCACCTTGAAGCTTGACAATAACATTACCAATTGTGTGTCTGAATGAAATGTCACAAATCTCCATAATGGTGATGATGTGACTTCTAGAAATCCCAGAACCACTTTACTAAGAGCTTGATAAGTATAAGGGTCACTATCATAGTCAATGTTTGGAATATCTGCAATAACTAGGGCATAATCCCGTTTAGGTATGAGTTTAGCAATGTCTTCACAGTCGCCTTGTATTACTTGATATTGAATAGTGTCAAGCCCATTCCAAATGAAATGAGTAAGAGTTTGATCAAGTTCAACATTCCTAGGACGTTTCTTCTTCAATCTTTCGATCTTATTTTTTTCAATAAAGATTCTGAAACTATCTGGTGCTCCATTTGCATCCTTCCTCATCTTCAATAAAATAAACAAATATATGTGTAAGTTATAAAATAAAAATAGTATACAAATGAATAAAAATGAATATATAAATCAACATACCTTTTTAAATGCAAGATTTTTTTTTTTTTTTTTTTAATGTTGATGTAGAACTTGAATCTGGATAGTTGCATACAACATAATCCCATCTATCTTCATTCAACAATTTAACCATTTGTTCTTGTATTTTCATGTAAACTTTATGACTGTATAGATAAAGCAAAAAAAGTTAACATAATGATATGTATAATAAATACTACTAAGAACAATATGTTATATTTAAAAAAAATTATAATCTAGAAATAAGTAAAAATAACTCAACAAACTTACTTTTGAAATTCCTTAGACATTTCCTCCAATGATAATTCCCCTGACCTCACATGAGATAATATTGCTTTGAAAATTTTTTCATCTTTCACTCCTTGCAATTCTCTCCAAGGTGTGATATTCATATCTTCTGGAAGTTGCTTCATTTTAGGACCTAATTTATTGTTGCTACATATCAATGGTTTAGACCTTTTGACCTTCTGGTTTTTAATGCTAATGTTATCCCACATGCTAAAAATATCAATAATCAATTCCCATATCTCTCCAGTTCTAAATGCCAATTGGAAAATGTTATCAATACTTCTGAATAAATCAATATTTACTCTGCCGCCTTTTGAATTGATTTTTCCCTCAATTTGATAGCCTATTTCCATACAACATTCCTTTCGGAAATCTACAGTAACATTTAGCTTATTCCCACCACATTTTTCTTCAAATTCACTATGAATAAATCTAACCCTTTGGATGAAAATCATAGACATCCTATATTCATTATATGAATTATGATCCCATTTCACTAACTTTGCTTCTGTATCTAATAAACCAGCACAAATGATACATTTCATTGTTTCAAAACGTGGGTTATTGGGATAATCCTCCATCAATTGTCTTTAAGCTTCTACAGAATGGTTCCCTCCAAGCACATAATAATTGTATTCAAAACATTTTGACTTATCAAATGCTTCTTTGTTGGGAACTTGATATCGATCAACAAGAAGCACATAATTAACCACATGAGCATATGGATTGTACTTCATCAATGTCTTCAAGTTGTGAACATGTAGGTGGTGTGGCTTTCGGATTTGATATTTACATTGTCTTTCACTTGCCTTATAGATTTGTCTCACATTAATCTGAAATGTACGACCACCCTCAATTAAGTTTCTCTTTGTCAAGTTCTATCGAATGGCATTTTGTTTTGTTTTAATAATGCCATCTTTTAAATCAGCTTATGGTGTAATGATTTCTCTGCTTTCTCTTGAAGTTTCACTATGATCTTGACTGTTAGTAATGACTACTTCATAATGTTCAACTTTACTTTTCTTCTTCATAACATTTTCATCATCAACAAAATTTTGCCAAACAAAATATCATATGTCAATGAAAACAAAGTTATAAAAATATAATGAGATAGTTACAAGAATGCAAAACACAAATATAAATAGCAATACTTACGATATTTTGTTTCATCTCATTCACGATTTGTTTACCCAACTTTCTAGATACCTCTCTCGTGTCATAAAATGAATACGATAATTGGTATCTAATCTTTTCATGTAACTTGGGCGGTTTTGTAAGTATGTAAACAACCTCACTGTCCGGTACCGAACATATGTCTATGACCTTTCCCGGCACCACATAAATTCCAGTATCGTTAGGTATATAAACATATAGATATATCTGCACATCTTGGCTTTCTCTTTCTTTCACATACCAGACATTTGCTGGAAGTTTCACTTCTTTTTATTTCTTCCAGTATGAAATCATCTTCTTATCGTTTGAGGCATTTGAAATATTTGCAACTATTAGCTCAGGTTTGGTTCCTTTAACAGTGTTTTTTGAAGATCCACCTTTAACAGTCTTTGGTCCAGAAAGATTCACAAAAATCTTGTTTGATACCATTTTCCTGGAAAAAACACATATAAATTAGTAAATTACAAAAAATAATAGCTTAAATTAAAAAGAAAAATGATAAATGATAATTAATTTTGTGAAACATAACAATTTAAAAAAAATAAAATAAAAATTTTAAAAATACAACACCCTGTCACCCCACCTTGGAAATCAGCCGACAGTTGGGCACAACCCCCATACCCCACCCTTGCAGCCCAACAACCACCCTCTCTCCCCACTCCAGTCCCACTCGGCCCACCTCCCCATTCCACCCCACCCCACCCAACCCCGACAGCGCCAACCCCTCCACCCCACTCGAGTGGCCCAACAACCCGCCCGGGTGGGGCGAAGGCTAGCTTCCTAGCACCCCGCCCCACCCTGACGGCCCAACGATTGGCCGGGGCGGTGGGCCGTTGCGCCGCCAGGGTGGGGCGGGGTGCTGAGCAGCCAACCCCCCTGTCCCTCACTCACGGGCCCGTTGGGCCGCCAGGAGCATTATCGGGCCCACCACGCCCACTACTGACGTAGTGGGTAAATCTGTCTCACAAAAAAGATTTAACTACTAAAAAAAAAAAAAATTTCAAATGCAATAATCCTCCGTTGAATATGTTGTTGATAGCAATGTAGCTGCTCCACAATTTCGCTCCAAGTCTTTTGATGAACATCAGAAAACCTTGATGTGATTTGAGGAATAGTGATAATGAAATTTATTATATAGGGGAATTACGGAATTGTTTTACCGTACGGTTAATGTGAGATTAATTTGTTTTAGAAGGTATAATAAAAGTTTTAAAAAACATTCAATTGTTTAGTAAATATTATATAGTTTAAGTAATAAATTAATTTAGGTAAAAGATTTAGTTTACAATTTTAATTTTAAATATTTATTTCATACAAAAAAATTAGCTAAATTTTTTCAATAAACTGTAGAAGAAAATAATGGAACGAAATAGATGAAATGAAATTTTTGGCGAAAATTTTTGGAGGGAAATTTTCATTCTTTAAGCTATATATTGTCATTAAGAGAGTTTGCATTTGTATCATTCAACCTCTTCTATTTGAGAGGCATGGATTCTTCTGATAGTGAAGTTTCGCTTTGTGAAGGATCAACATCTTCATTGCGTAACAACTCTATTCATATTGATGAATATAACATAAATTCTTCCACTATGAATAGAGAGTCAATTCTTCCACTTAGTCCTCATCCTAAGGACTATGAGAGTAGCACTGATGAAAGACAGGATGAAGAATTTCAAATAAATAAAGAGTCATGGTTTCCACTTAGTCCTAATCCTATGGATTATGAGAACAACCGTGATGAAGAATTTCAAAAGAATGGAGTGTCATGGTGTCCACTTAGTCCTAATCCTATAGACTATGAGATCAATAGTGATGAAGAGCATGATGATGAATTTCAAAAGAATGGAGTGTCACGGTGTCCACTTAGTCCTAATCCTATGGACTATGAGAGCAACAGTGATGAAGAGCATGACGATGAATTTTAAAAGAATGGTGTGTCATAGTGTCCACTTAGTCATAATCCTATGGAATATGAGAACAGTAGTGATGAACAATGTGATGAAGAATTTCAAAAGAATGGAGTGTCATGGTGTCCACTTAGTCCTAATCCTATGGACTATGAGAGCAACAATGATGAAGAGCATGATGAATAATTTCAACTAAATAGAGAATCACAGTGTCCACTTAGTCCTAATCCTATGGACTATGAAAGCAACAATGATGAATAACATGATGAAGAATTTCAAAAGAATGAAGTGTCACGGTGTCCACTTACTCCTAATCCTATGGACTATGAGAGCAACAGTGATGAAGAGAATGATGAAGAATTTCAAATGAATAGAGTGTCATAGTGTCCACTTAGTCCTAATCCTATGGACTATGAAGGAAACATTGATGAAGAACATGATGAAGAATTTCAAATGAATAGAGTGTCATGGTGTCCACTTAGTCCTAATCCTATGGACTATGAGAGCAACAATGTTGAAGAACATGATGAAGATTTTCAAATAAATAAAGAGTCACCATTTCCATTTAGTCCTAATCCTAAGGACTATGAGAGCAGTAGTGATGAAGGACAAGGTGAAGCACTTAGTCCTAATCCTAAGGACTATGAGAGTAGCAGTGACAAAAAACATGATGTAGAATTTTCAGTAAGTAAACAGTCACATTTTCGATGTAGTCCTAGTTCTATGGACTATGAGAGTAGCACTGACAATGCACATGAGGAAGAATATCCAATAAACATCAAGTCAAATTTTCCATTTAGTCTTAATTCTAAGGACTATGACAGTAGCACTCAAGAAGGGGAAGATGAAGAATATTCTCCAAGTCAATATTTCAAAAGCACATCTGATCATAGTGAGGATAACATTCCTCAGAATGATGATGAAAATGCTTATACAAATGATGATCCAATGATGGAGATGTTTCCAGGAAATATTGTATCGAGGAGTAGGAGCAGACCTTTTCGTATCAATCCAAGATTTTCTAGTTATACAAGGGGTAGAGAAGAATATCTGACGAGAAGAAGTTCTATCAGTGCTCCCATTTCAAATAAATGTTGTAAAAAAGATTGCTTGAAACATATGGATTTCAAATTTGCATTAGAGAAAAGGAAGAGATATTTGTCAATGAATAAAAACATGCAAAATTGATATTTAGTTGGGTGCATGCAATCTACATTGTCAGGTTATGATTATCATATTGGGTCTTTATTTATCTATAGAAAGGCTTTCAAAATGTTTCATTCGATGGGTAATTTTCGTCTCTCAAGAATCCAAGAAAGTTTGGAAAAGGATCCCACATTTTATTCAGAAGTACGTCATAAACGACAGTTTAGGCCATTATCAAACACTGCAATGTCATGGATGAAAGATTTCTTTTCAAAGCATGGAAAGTGTATGCCAAATAGAAAGACAATACATATTCCAGATAATTTTTCAAGATGAGAAATCTACAACTTGTACAAAGAATATGCAGAAGGTTATGAGGGACATGGTCGGTTTATTACATATCATTATTTTGTGAAGGTATGGAAGAAAGAATTCAACAATGTCTGTATTCCTAAGAAGACAAGGATGAGGATTTGCAGTACACGTGCTTCTCTTAAATAAAAAAGGGATGAATGTGAAGGGTCAGAACGAGGTAAGCATTCATAACTTTAACTTTTAAAATTGTATAGTCATCAACTATGAAAACATATTTCTTAATGATTCTTTTATGTTGTGTAGATTCCATTCTCAAAGAACTTCAGGAGCACCGCCAACAACAAACAAGTGAAAGGAAAAAGTTGTACAAGCATTGAAAGAAGTGTTATGATAATCCGAATAAATATCTGGGTTTGATAATTGATTGTATGGAGCAAAAGAAAACACTTTTACCACATTTTGTTCGCACACCCAAAAATTTACAGGAGGAAAATTTTATTCAGTATCACTTGGTCGGTTGTATGGTCTTCAATGGGAAAATGTTGCCAAGGGTGTACTTCATAGCTCCAAATATTCATAATGATGCAAATCTGACAATAACCATAATTCATGATGTGCTTTCTCATTGGTCTAGTAATCTTCCTGAAGTTTTGTATCTACAATTGGACAACACTTGCCGTGAAAACAAAAATTAGGTTGTTTTTGGATATCTAAACATGCTTGTTGAATTGAGAATTTTTCAGAAGGTAAAGGTTGGTTTCCTTCTTGTTGGGCACACTCATGACCATATTGATAAGATGTTCAGTCGTTTTTCAGTCACATTGAGGAGGAAGGAAGTTGGGAGCTTGCCATCATTAATTGAATGTATTAATAAATCATACATGCCAAAACTTACTTTTGATGTGTTGGAAGAAACTGTTGACATGCGAAGGTGTATTTTGGGATCGCATGGTGAGGAGAAATGCATTGAACAACTTAATGACATTAGCTTCCAACATCAATTTCGTATAAAAAAAAATTGATGGGAAAACACTAATATGGGGCAAGAAGTATTCAACTACTGTAGAATGGGCACCGTCATCAGGTTTGGAATTTTTGAAGTTCAATCCAAATCATCCAATATTTGCATCAAAAATATTGTTATTACAATCTGTTGGTGAAGTTCATAATGCACGCAGACAAAATAGAGATATAAATTATTCTGATTGCCTAAAAGAAATTAAAAAATGTGTTAGATATACATATGAGTACTTTGACATTGTTGATACAGTTTGGTGGGAGTCATTTTTCAATAATCAAAGTGATATCATTTCAAGAACAACAAATGAAGATATACCTTTGAAAAATCCATTTATTTGGCCACAAAATGTGTCAAATGAACATGAGGAAAGAAAAATTGGTGAACGACAACAATCTCAAGGTATTATTAATTCTTCACAGGCATAGGAAAGAGAGATGTATATTGGTTCCAAAAGATCTCGTGCACAACATGAAGCCATGGAAGACATTTACAGGGGTTCAGTACATGATATTAAGGAGGGTTGCAATGCCAACAGATGGAGATCCCAATGGCTATCCATTATGGGTTGCTAAGGTTATAAATGTCTTTACCGAAAATGAAGATGTTACAGGTGTTGAAGTACATTGGTATGCCACAAATACACACCTATTCAATGGTGTGTATAAGCCAGAGATGGTAGTTGATAAAAAAATTGGCGGAAAGAGAAAAAGAAAGGGTACAAATATAAATCGTCGCCACACAGACCTCTTAAAATTGGAGGATGTTGACATACTTATTTATGACTTCAATTTAACTAAGAGAGGAACTCTTCGCTTCAAGACGATAGAGATTCTGAAAAGGTTGTTACCAAAAGGAACAATGTTGAGATGGGAGTCTGCTGAAACCAGTCGTAGATCCAAAAGAATTTTGAAACATGAAATGGTGGGCATGCATGTGGACTCAGATGGGGCATTAGTTGATGAAAGAGAAGAATATGGAACATCTTCATCTGGATCCAATCATTCATCTGAAGATGTGAATTCTGATGGTGTGTAAGAAAATATGAGTGATTTTGAATAATTATCTAAGATAGTTTATATAACTGATGTTTGCATCGTATCTTGAAATAAAAAAATTTGTTTTCCATATGGTGTTAAATCAGAAGTTATGAGTCATTTTTATGTTGTTGGATTATATTTTTTAATTATGATGATTTTTATTGTTTAGAATATCTACAATGCAACAATAAATTAGAGATATAATGTATGTTTCATTCAATGTACAAGTAATGAGATTTTGATTAATTTAGTCATGTAATTTGTTCATAATGTCATGGTTTTTTTATTTTATGGTTGAAAATTTTCCAATTTTTTTTGTATCTTTAATGTTATGGTTGAAAACAATTCGAATTTTAGTGATCTCTAGTGTGATGTTACTATATGTTTAACAACATGGATGAAAACTATTAGAATTTTAATGTGTTTTAGATCCCATTATTTTATCTTTACCGGCATTACTAAAACATGTTGAACTTATACTTAGGAAAGAAAAATGTTATTCTACCAAAGACATTAGTGTGTTTTTTCGTCAAAAATAATTATTTTTTTGTACATAAAAATTCGGTTTTAATTGAATTTTTTAAAAATGTTGAAAATTGACCCTAAAAAAAAACCCATCGTTCCAGTATCAACACTTTTCATTTTCAGGGTGTTTTTTGCACAATTTTTGCACGAAAAATTTGTTTTCACTGCCATTTTTAAAACATGTTCAAAATTGACCCTAAAAAACCATCGTTCCAGTATACACACTTTTCGGTTTTTAGCACTGTTTTTTATGTTTTTACGTGGGCTTTTTGCCAGAGTTCCTGTTTTGAGTTTATTGTTTCCTTTTCAAAGTTTACATTGTTTAAAAGGATAAATATGAGCGAAAACAAAATAAATTATTAGGGATTTTTTAAAATAATATAGAAAGATGTTAAAAATATATATTTTAGTAATTTAGAACTAAACACCAAACAAAAAATTCGATTTGATTTTTATATATTATTTTATAATATTGATAATAATATAAGTTTAAATGTTATTTGAGGAAATTGAATGTGAATAAAAAAAATGACAAGTATTTCTGTAATGTGAATAAAAAACATTCAAATGAATAATAAAATGAATAATAAAATGATTTGACTCTCTTTTCACGAATGAATAATAAGACCAATTCAAATTATTTTTTATCAATTAAAAATATAACTCTATATATTCTTTACATTTTATACTAAGAAATACATACATAATATTAAAAATAAATATCTATAACTTATTTTATATTATAAATATCTTCCAAACATGGTTTGGAAGTCAATGTAATCTTTGTCAAAACTTAATACGTTGAGCGGTTATTATGCATTTTTTTTTGCTATACTCCTCACGCTTGAAATAAATAATCTTAGTAAATTTTGTTTTTTTAATTTAACAAGTGCTATATAGTAGCGAGTATCACACCTCTTCCCTGAGTATTTTGTTCTTTGGATATCTGACCTGATGAGTATCACAACTCTTCCTATAAAGCATGGGTTTAAATACTTGGGGTTTTCCTTAAAGGCAAAAGGGAACTCATATATGGACTGGCTATGGCTAATAGATCGTTTTTATAAAAGGATTTCATCATGGGAGTTAAAACTCCTTTCTCTGGCTGGCAGATTCATCCTTGTTCAGGCCGTCCTTTCACAACTTTCAGTCTATTGGGCTCATATTTTTTTTCTCCCTGCTAGCGTTATAAACCATATGAACAGATTGATTGCAAATTTTCTGTGGGGAGGCCGTTCATTTCAGAACAAAATCCACCTTGTTAAGCTCTCGGCTATTTCCAAGCCAAAAAATGCCGGTGGATGGGGCCTAGTGGTTTTGCGCACCTTCGGAAATGCCCTTCTGTGCAAATCACTTCACCGAGGTATCTTTGGCAGCGGACCATGGAGTAAGATTATAAAGGCAAAATACCTTCGAGGTAAGAGTATTGTTTACTGGTACAGGAGAAGGTCCATTGGTATCGGGAGGGGATCGTCGATCTGGCAGAGTCTCAGGAAAGTGCAACGCCTCTTCATGAAGTACTTCAGCTGGAATCTTTGCACAGGAGCTAGTATTCTCATTGGCTACGATTCTATTTCTGGTGCCCGGGAGCTCTCTATTCCTCAGCTGTTGCTCCACACTTTTCATAGGCTGGGATGCTTTACTTGGGATAAGCTCATAAATGAATGGTCTGGACTATCCCCGGTTTGGAAGGAGGGTGAAGATTTGCATCTCCCCCTCTCGATGCTCTCCCAGTGGAATTTGATAAAAGCGAGACTATGCAGCTTTGGAATCTTGCAATCCGGTACAAAAGATCAACTGGTTTGGGGCCTCAAAAGATCCAATCAGTCAACAAATGTAAAGTCTATCTATGCAAATCTGATCTCTGTCACGGAAGGAAGTTCTCAGTCGCAGTTTCCCACCTGTTTCTGGAAGGCTGCATGTCCTCTCAAAATGATTTTGTTCTCCTGGCTGCTATTTTGGAACAAAAATCTTACATGGGAGGTCCTTCAGAGGAAATCATGGCAGGGGCCGAGTAGATGTTCTTTGTGCCTAAACGACGGGGAATCAAGCTTGCACGTGTTCTTTCAATGTGCCTCGTCTCTTAAAATCTGGTATGATTTGTCTTTGCAGTTTGGTTTTCCTCACATTATCTTCTCTTCTGTTCAGGATGCCTTTTTTTGGTGGAGCAAACAATCCTCAACTTGGAGATCGTTGTTCATCATCTCCTGCTGGTTCTTGTGGATTTGGCGGAATGATCATATCTTCCATGGTTCGGGGATTCCCCTTCATGCCATTCTCCAGCGAATTCTGGCTTGCCATGAATTTTTTTATCAAGACGTCTGATTCGCCAATGTGCCTGCAATGTGCCTGAAATATGTTTCTGGCGTCGTCTTCTTTTGTTCTGGTTATGCTGGTATCATCTCTTGATTTTTTTGGAACTCTGCTCTTTGGTCGATCTGTCTGTTCCTTTTTTACTATGGGTTATATGTATTGGAATCAATATGTGGACTATCTCTTACTGCTTCTGGATTAATTTGTGGCAATTCTGGTCTTGTGGGCTTTTTAGTGGTGATGTATAGGCCTCCCTTTTTGCTTCTGATATGGAGTCTTCGGACTATACGTAATGATTCCTTTCCAAAACATGGGGGTTTTCCTTATCTGCTGAATCTGCAGCTTTATGTATGGAGGATCTTTATATTTCCTTAATATAAATCTATGCTGGTTTTTTTCTCTGAAAAAAAAAAAAAAAATAGTAGCGAGTCCATGCCGTTTAGTTTAAATGTAGTTAAATTAAAATTAAAATATTGAATTTAAGTTACAGTTAAAATTTACAATCTAGTCAAATTAGGTTTTACGAATTGTCAAATTGAGGTATTTTGTTAATTGTAATTATGCATTATTTGCAGGTATCAACACCTTGGTTACTAATTTCATTTGTTGAAATATGAATTCAACCACTATAAGTAGATTATGACCTAAAACTACTTTTAATTGGCTATTCACTTACTTTTAATTGGCTATTCACTTGTTTTTTTCAGATGTGGAAAAACATGTGAATAATCCAAAACCCAAAAGCATTTGACATGAGTAAAAGTTCAACCCCTTAAGAACTACCATCAACAATATTTTAGGTGGTCAAGTCTTATCAACATACACATGACGATGTAGTTGCATATTACCATCTTAGACATCAATAAAAAAACAAATCCATAACATTTAATATTACAAATTTATTCTTATTAAAAATAAACAAACAATTAAATAAATATTCAAATAAATGATTCAACATATAATTAGATTCAAATTATTAATAATATAATTGAAATGAACCAATTTTTTTTTTTTTTTTTTATTAATTTGATTTTTAAAATTTAATTAGATATATATATATATATATATATATATATATATATATATTACGATCGATTTATAAAAATAATTAAAAAATTATAATATTTAAAATTTAATTAGAATTATATATATATAACCATTGATTTATGAAAATAATTAGAAAAGATTATAATATTGCATCACTCAAAGATATTTTATAATTTAGCTTTGTATTATTTAATGCACGACTTGTTATATGATATTGTTGACTATAATTTTTTTGATTTTTATAAAGTTTAGAAATTAAAAGAAGTAATTTTAACATTTTAAAATTTATAAAAATATTTTATATAAATAATAGGTTGTAATGAGAAAATGTAATTTTCACATTCTAAAAACTAGAAAATTGTTTAATTATACTAATTTGAGTATGATAAGTTGAGATTGTATTACCCCGGATGCGGGTGTCATCGAGCCAGGACATGGGGAGCCACATGCTCAGCATGTGCAGCCACGTGATGGACAAAGGACTTTAATGCCCCTCGCCGCCGAGACGTTAAGACGGGAGAAGCATAGCGGAATCCTTAATGAGGACGCTGGGAATGATGGCGAGCCTGCAGAGAGCATTCAATGCGGACAAAATCCAAGGGAATGTCAGCTGGCTTAAGAGGGATGGAATGTTGCTGTTATGGGCTCAGAGTGCCGAGCAAGCTACTCAGATCTCTGAGGGAAAGTGTTGCGCCATTGATGCTGAGAGCGAAGACATTCATTCGGAAGAGGTTTGCCCCCTGGTTGTTTATCCTGGGCTTTGTTTATGTACAGTTGAGCTCTGCCTCGAGTCAATTTGGGGACAACACTCAATTGGGAGTGAACGCAGTAACAACAGGCCCTCAAGCACTGCTCTGGAACAAGCTGAGGGCGTCGTTGAAACCATGGTGCGATTGCGTGACAGAATGCCGTGTAGAAGAGGTACTGGGCGTGGTGAGTCTTCACGTCCCCCTGCAGCGGATGTCCACCATCACTGCTGCTGCTGCTATTGCTACAGAAGGGCGGGAGCCACACCAATTCCAGCCAGTCAGTTTTTGGAGGCCGGCAGCTCCAATGATGGAGCGCCCATGCTTCCAGCGTTTGGCTCAGTCATTTTTACCCTGGGCAGCTCGCGGGATAATGCTGGCATTAACGCACACATCTCAGTTCTTTTTACAAAGGTTCCTGAGGAGAATGAAGAAGAAACGCAACCAGTCTCCGCTGAGGTACTTCCAGAGGGCAATAGGGAGAAACGCCCAGTGGTGCAGCCATCAAATGCAGAGGGTAATTCAGAGAAGGAGCTTCAGCAAGCCCCTACCCGACCTCAAGAGCAAGAGATGCCGACCCCCGCGCAGGATCCTATGGCAATGTGGGCAGGCATCCCAGAAGGCCAAGGCTGGTGCAGAATTATTGAGGAAAAACCTGAAGATTAATTCCCAGAGGCACTTACTGGCATACATTTCTCTCTCTCAGGTCTGGTATAGGTTCGGGGTCTCGGTTGGTTTCTGGATTATGCTAAATATCTATGTTTGTGTCCTTCAGTTCTTGTTCATGTTCACGTTTACTATAGTTTGGGAAGTAGACTTGGCAAAGTCTGTTATGCGTCATTTTGTTGGATGCCCCTGCGTGGGCCGTTTTGTTACTACCTGGGAACATCTCTGTGTCATGTGTTTTGGTATAAACTGGAAGTGCTGCCCCTGCGAGGGCGAATTCTGTGTCAAGTACAGCTACCCAAGGCGCCACTGTCGGCCCTGGGCAGCCTGTCTTTTTGAATGTAATGTTTACCTGTATATAATATAATAGATTAGCTAGCTTTGCTGAGAAAAAAAAGTTGAGATTGTATTACTATTTGAAATTAATTATAATGTAAAAATATTTTTTTTTTTTTGAAATAATATTTTTTTTTAAAAGTTTGGCAGAACTACACCTTCATCGTGTCTAATATATCACTCTGATTGGGGCGGGGAATTGAACCAATGACTTCACATCAATGAGTGCCTTAACAAAGCACCTCAGTCTATCCAAGACCCCATGGACTTATTGAAATAATATAAAAAATATATAATATAATATATATTTATTCCCAAGGTAAAATCACAACTTATTCATAAATGAACACAATTACATATTGTAGATGCTTGCAGAAATAGCCAATTCTAGAATCCAAGATTAAAAGCAAAACTCATAAAAAAAAATTAGTCCCTTTTTCCTTTCCTTTTTTTCCACTTTCCTCCAACCATTATTGTTGGGAGTGGAAGATACAATAGACATTTGTGTTTCAATTATATTTGCAGGTGATTCTTTGTTAGAATCTAAACTTTCTGATGCATGTATTCTTTTGGTGTCGCTAACTTCTTTTTCAAATGGGGTTTTCTCTACCTGTTGTTGTTGTATGGAAGGCATAGGAACTATTGAGGAATTATGTTTTTCGTCATTCTTCTACATAGATTCCTGGGGCTTTAGGACATTGTCATGTGTAGCTTTTTCTGTGATTTCTACCTCCTCTACTTCAGCTTCCCGTGATTTAGAAAATTGCCATCCTTTTGGTTTTGAAGCTTGTCGCTTTTTCTTTTTTGGATCTGCTTTTGCTTGTGGACAAGTGTTTTGAAGGTGACTAGTTTGTAAACACAAACAGAAACAGAAGGTCGTATTCTTGTAATTTAGTGGCCGAGTCCACTTTAGATTGTTGTGGAGCAGAATAATTCTATCAGGTAATCCTTTACTGAGATCTACCTCTACACATATTCTAGTAAAGGTGAAAATGCCTTTTGAGACTCGATCTGCATCCACTTTTAAGAACTTCCCCAAGGAATTCCCTATTCCTTGTAAAACTGAGTGATGCCAAAAATGAAGGGGAAGATTATGTAACCGGACCTAGACTGGCATTTTGGAAACCACCATGGTATTTGCGTCGAAATCTGGGAACCATGGTTTCAAGAAGAGACATGCGTTGCCCTAGAACCATAGTCCCTCATTTAAAACATATTGCAAATCTGTTGCTGAATCAAACTTGACTATGAAGAACCCTTTTGAGCATAGATGAACTTCACAATTTTCTGTCCAAGTAGAAAATATCCATTGATGTAAATTCTCTAATTTGGGCTAGAATCCATTGAATCTACATATTATTGCTTTTGTATAAAATTCAAAGTATATCTCATTAACTTCTGGCAGGTTGATTGTGAGTGTCGACACCTAGTTCATTTTCTCCACAATATAGGGACCAGGTATATTGGGACATTGTTCTTCCTTAGTTTGTGGTTCTGATCTCCTTTTAACTGCGTCCTTGAAAGAAATTGGGCCTTTGGTGCTAGTTCCCTGACAACCTCCAAGTAGACGTGATTTCAGGATGATGGTAGAATCAGTTCCTATGCAATAGTCCTGTGACTCCTTCTTGCAAAAGTTTCTTTGCATAGATTAAACTTTGAAAACGTTTTGGAATACCTATATGTTGATGAGTCTTTTGCTGCAAAACTTGTACTCGTTCCCAGATCCCGATCCTCATACTTACTGACTGCCTAGTCAGGGATTTAATAAAAATTTGGATCAGTTCTCCTTCATTCGGATCTGAGGGATGAGAGCCCAGATCCACCCTCTTATGGGTAGAGTCTCCAACATCCTGCTTTGCGATTCCATCAAGCCTCATTTAAAAAAAAAAATTTGTTGTTCCTTCCACCGGATCGACGTGTGAGAAAGAGGGAAGTCTCTCTTGACATAGTAACTCTTCTGTAGATCGTGCGATCTATCTAGACTTGCATCAAAAATAACCTTTGTTGAGATCACGTTTGTGCCCACCAGATCTTTCCCATGCATTTTCCTAGGGCACCGATTGCCATAATGGAGGATGCCGTACAGATCTGAAACCAGATGGAGGTCCACCAGGCCGGACAATTTGTAAGATGTAACCCTTTCTATCCATCGCTCATCCCTTGGCTCTCTCTCCAACTTATACTTCCAAACCTAAATCTACTTGATCCAGAGATTGTTTGGCTAGGGCCGGGTCTGGAGTGTCCCTGTCTGTATGGATTTTATTCCTGTGTAGCATATCCCCATTGACGAAATTTGTCCCCTTCTTTACCTCCAGATCTGGGATGGGGGAGGTTGGAGCTATAATTGCAGAGACAACATTGCATGAATCTAGCCATGATTTTTCAATATAATCTGAATTGACGTGCTAATAGAAGGAAACCTCCACCCGATTAATAGGTATACGCCGATGCTCGTGGGGATGCCAATCCTACCCTAGGATTTACGATCGTGATTGGTGCATGTAATATGCAAACTTGGAAAGTTTGTCCTCCCATTCGTGGGTTAATTGCACGTCTGAGACTGGTGACTTGAAAAATATTTGTCAATATATTTCCCATCCGCTCTTAGGGAATGGAAGCTCTTTTCTAGTATTTCTTTAGCTCGCCCAAATCTGCCCTCACTTGAATCTTTGAGACAAAGAATTCCAGATCTGCAAGAAGTTGTAGTGCCAAAAATCCTCGCCACGCTGTAATTGCCAAAACTCACCATCTTCGCCCAAACTCAAAACAAAAAGCTATAATGTAATATATATACATAATATTTAATTTTTCGTTTTAGCTTTGATAACAATATGTGACTTGATAAATTATTACTTTCTCAATTAAAACAACCCAAATTATATAATTTTTTAAGGTCCAATTTCAAAGTAAAATCCAACGAAAAACTTTGCTGCTAAAATTAACACAGGAAAGGTGGAAAAGACATGTAAAGGGATTTGTTTATGCAATTATTAGCCAACTCCTCCATCATCCATGGTTTGAACTTGCATTGTTTGTACGACCTTGATCAATGAGCTAAAATATTGACGTTGCACTGCGTATTCCAAAGCGATGTCATGGCCAATTTATAATCTGTGTATGCTGAAGTACAATAGAATCAGTAATCAATGCATTCAACCTAGTATCTGTACCAAGAAATAGAGCACCCTAGCAATCTAACACAAATGCATAACACAAAATTTAAAGCATTCAACCCAGTATTTGTACCAAGAAATAAAGCACCCTGACAATCTAGCATAAATGCATAACAAAAATTTTAAAGCAATCAACAATAACATGTTGATTTTTATAACTGTAATGATCCTAAATAAGAAATACAAGTGGTAGCAACAAATATTCTACGCAACAAAATACAAAAATGAAATATTCATCAGGCACCCACAGAAAAACTGCAAATGTAGAACTTCTGATCCATTTTATTATATTTCAGCAAGCCAAATACAATAGATAGTGGAATGGTGCACCTGGGCTTGTCTCAATGGACAAGAAGGACCAAAACCAGGTACGAAAATGGCTGAGATGAAGGCTTCCCAGCTGCTGCACCAATCTGCACTACGTTGCCCAAAAAACTAGTGCCCTACTGAATTTCGAATCGCTGGAAAGCGCACTAAACCCACCCATAAATTTATATGTTTTTAACCCCGAAATCCTTGGCCAAAACCTAGAAAAACCCATAAGTGAATTTGGTTGGTTTTGGCTTTTGTTTTTTGACCCCCTTGGAGCCTCGCCCCAGCTATGGTTGCCAAATTCGACCTGATGGAAACTGCCTGCAAATCCCTCTGCAAACTCCTCCAAAATGATGGGTTCACCCCTGCTATCCAAATCCTAACTTCCTGGATGAACTCTTGGCCCAGATCAGCTACTCCCAAACACCATGAAATTCTGCTGAGTGGCCTCTACGCTATCCCTATGCCCAGAAATGTGAATTGCTAGTATGCTGGCTCAGCTACTTGAAATCTCCAGCAAAAACTCCTGCCCAATGCTGCTACCTCATCTTCGTGACCTCCCGACAAGCAATGAGATCCATGCTGGTCCCAAACTCCCTCTACATGATTCATGGTAGCCCAAAAATATGCACTCCCCTCTCTATGTTGGTTATTGATGTGTGTTGTTGCCCCAGAACTCCCTGAAACTCCTGTAAACTCTTGTAGAATAACCTCCCTAGGGCGGGCACAGATGGTCCCCCGAAGTAGAGGTTGAATCTCCCGCTTAAGAGACTCGTGGCTAAACAACCGGTAGACTTGCTAAACAACAAAGTGTACAAATGAGTGTTTGTTTGCAAATGTCAAAGATACTAAATGGAGGCCTCCAAGCTTTATTTATAATTGCTAGTCCTCTCCCTTGGTGGTCCCCACCTTCCACTAATAAAATATTACTTTGTTGCCATTCTTCATTAAAATAATAATTTCCACTTTTATCCCACAAAGTAATATTTTCTCCTTTTTATTTAATATCACCAAAAAATGGCAAAACTCCTTAGTGAATTTTGCACTCACAAAAATTGGGAACATTACAGTCCTCCCTGCCAAAAATTGCTTGTCCTCAAGCAATATCCTGCTGCTCCAAACGTTGGCCTAGCCAATGCCAGGGTCCCAAATGTGCCACTGAACCACTCCTCGTTGTTGAACATCCTGCCATACTAGTGACGATCCCCATGTCAACAACGAATCACTAGATTCCAATGGAATATTTGAATGATCTCCCCCTGTAGAAAGCAGCTCACCCCTGAGGGTAGATGAACCGCCAAATCCTATTGTACCCGGATCCCATGCTAGTCTCATAAGGGTACCACCATGCTGACACTATGCCACTCTAACTATGACAAACCTCCCATCTTGCTTAGACTATATCCTCCCCTCCCAAAACCTAATGGTGGGATATATGTGAAGGCCAAGCTTATCCTGCCCAAGTCCCTCCATGATGTAAATGTCTACCCATCCAATTTCAATCTCAATCCTGAGTAGCAACAAGATAAATCTACCTCACCATGCAATGGAGGTTTCAGCAATCTCCCATTTGTCACACCCAAGGTGAACTAGGTCACTCTATCCCATGACCCTACTCATCATAGAATGGAGTATCTTATCAATCAACTCAATCCTTGGATCCCAAGACAGACCTGCTGCAGCATATGTCTAACAACTGCTAGAATCTGTCTGTTCCTTGTCCCGAATCCCTGCATGAAACTGACATATAGGCCCCCATATATCATGAACTAATCTGATGCATGCTAAACTGCCCTGTGCCGACCTCTATGTAGTACCGATGACTGTTGGAAGCCACATGTGCCAAATAACTACCCACTGAAGGCAACCAATAGATGGGTATCTGATACTCCCAATCGACTTAGTGTATGCAGATCCATCCCGCTCCTGCCAACCATCACCACTGAGTCTGCCATCCACCCTCTCGATAATGTGCCAATACAATGTCTAGAGATTGGACACATATTGGAGAGTTGCCTCAATCGTACATAGTGTCCTCTGCTCGTGCATGGTCCTGACATGCCCTGTGGAAAGAGTGACACATGTCTCCCTCGTGACCTGATCCCCATGTGTAGGCTCACTAATGAACGATATGCCACCCCTGCATATGATCACATCATCCCCCAACCTGTGGTTGTCAACTCGTGCACCAACCCAATGCCGCCACTGAGAATTCTCTCCCCTAGTGCATTGACTGTCATCCCAATATCTCGGTTGAGCTCCTTGTCCCCAGCTGTTCGCGCCTAGAGTATCAAAGGACAACAAAGAAATCATATGTGCCTGTAAGTGATGTATAAGAGGTTCAGGCATGTGAGTCCCCATGGATACCATCAAGTATTTCTCATCTGCGTTCCCGTCGATCCTAGGTGAAGTACACCCAAAGGTATTCTTGATGTATTCGTCCATAAGTCTTCTTGGAGGTAACCTTCCAAAACCTCGTTGTGCAGCACCATATGCCCCTGCATCCCACAGAGTATCCCTGTAGTCCTCGACCTGGCACTGTACCCTGTGCAGCCTATTGCTATACACCACTAGATACCCCGTGCTACTGTTGTACCATCCTATACCATATCTATCCTTACTGTGTCATTGTAACTGTCTCTCCCCATGTGTACTCGATGCGATGTGAGTCACTCAATGCAAACCAACATGCTACATCAAGCATCCACACATCTCCATGATCCTTTGTAAGCCACTTCCCATCACTGCATACCTCTATACAACACATGATGCTAGATTCTAAAATTGGGTATGTATGCATCAGGTCGCATCCCTCTGCATAAGACTGGACTCTGCGACATATCCTTGTGCACCCCTGGGTACCAATGGCTACTGTCGTACCACCATATATCATATGCCAATCTGCATGTGCCAACGCATCCACCACTCTGCTAGTAATCCCTCCATGATGTGGGCTACATCTCCCCATCTTCTGTGAAATACCTGAGCGGTCTGACTCCTCACATGCTAATGGGAATGACACTATTGTGTCTATCCTCATTAGCTCCGGTGTCCAATATACCAATGAGAGAGCACTGTCTCCATGTAATGCCCTATCTGGTGGTCTGTCGATGCCACCTCCTCTTACCAACTCTTTCTAGAGTAGGCTAATCAGTGAGTGACTCCATGCACAATCAATATGCCATGACAACTCATGAAATCTTCCTTCTCCTCTGCTAATCCATCCTGTCACTAGTGTTGTCAGGAACTATGAAGGGGATATGAAAAGGTGTGTGCACCCAATCACCGATGTGATGTCCCAAGAGCAGAAAATTTGGAACAAACACTTGACAAAAGTGATATAAAAGCAAAAACAATTCTCAACACAATTTTTTTTAACAAACAACACATGCTCATAAAAACCCTAGAAGTAGAACTAGCTGAGCCATTTTATTAATCAATGGAGCAATACAATAGTATGGATGACTGCACCTGGGATTTCCTCAATGGAAATCATGACAAAATCCCAGTGATGAGACAATGATATCAAGTACTGAAAAATGTATGTTCCTCTAATGCTCTGCACTGCCTAGAAAACTACAATGCTGGCTGGAAAGGAACTGCAAGAAACTCTACTTCCACTACTCATAAAATGCCACAAATTCAACCCCAAGCTCCTTGACCAAAACCCACGAAAACCCAGAAATGATTTGGCCCAATTTTGACCTCCCAAAATAGACCCCCAAAGGCACTATGCAATCCCCAACAATTCTACATTGTCTACTGCAAAGATATGGCTGGAAACCCCACTTATGGTGCTTAGAAAATTCTAAAACTTTAAATCTAGGATCCTGGTCAAAAACCCAAAAAAACTCAGAAATGGTTTGGCCAGATTTTGACCTTCCTAATTTGGCCTCCAATAGGCCCTACACCCTCCAAACTGCTCAAGGAATAGAACATGCAAGGAACACCAACGAAATCCTCCTCCAAGCTCCAAAAATGCAGTAATCACCTCTCCAAATATTTCCCTTAACCTCCACATTGAAGTTCAGCCTCAAATATTGATACTCTGCCCTCCATGTGAGCACCCAGTGTTGCCTCTATGTTTGCCCAAGAAGTGCGAAAGTCAACTTGCAAGGTAGCACACTCCTCCACCTCCAAAACTCTCCCAAATGCCAACTATCCTTCGATGCCTTCTCTCTGGAAAATCTCTCACCCAAAATCCACTGCAAGACACCACAAGAAAAATCAACCTCCTCTTCACTACGCCCTCTAGTAATACACACCACCCAGAGATGAACGCAACCGCTGGAAATCACAATGAGATCCCCCTCCTGAAGAAATGAAGAAAAACCTTCTTAGGGTGGCACTCAAAGTCCCCTCAAGAAAGGGTGAGCTCTTCACTTAAAGAACTCTTGCTAAACAACAAGTGACTCGGCTAAGCAGCTTAAGCAACCAAAGAGAAATTCAATATGCCAAAGATAAGATGTTGAAATGAGGAGAGTTGCCTTCCTTATATAGATTTTGTGGAGCACTTTTCTCTTCATTTTCCCTCCATCATGGGTCCCTCACTTAACCATTGATTTCCCCTCCATGCAAATCAAACTAGGGAATGTATATTCTCCTAGCGTGGGTGCCCCCCACATACAAATTAACCACATCAAAATAACTTCTACTAAGTCTAGCCTCCTAATAAAATCGAATGGGCCCCATCACCTCTAAAATCAGCCCCAAAATATAGAAATTAATCTTGTTCCAAAATAATTTAGGAATGGACATTACAATCCTCCCCTCCCAAATGTTGCTTGTCCCCAAGCAACTTCAGTGTTGTATGCCCAAGTATACACTCGCCCTCCCAAGTAGCATCCTCATCTTCCAAGCTCCTCCAATGCACCAAAAATCGCTTGTCCTCAAGCAATGCCTGAGCAAGCATCCTCTCTGCTACTACTCCCCACTGTCACTGAAAAATGTGCCAGGGTCCTAGATGTGCCACTAGATTGTGCCTGACCTCTGCACTGTCCTGATATGAAAGAATCCTTCAATACCAGGATCCCAGGCCATCCTGTCCAACATGAAGCTCCCTTGCTCCACTCATTATCCTACATGGTGCAAGTACCAGAAGTCCCCTGCTCCATTAGTGACTCGCTAAAGCCTAATGGAAGATCTGTATGACCTCCCCCTATAGTAGCCTACGCATCCCTAAAGGTTATTGAGTTGTGAAGAGCTGTGATGCCCCAATTCCTTGCTAGTCCCAAAGTGATGCCACCATGCTGATGCTACACTACTCTGACTATGACATAATCCCCATCACGTGCAGACAATATCCTCCCCTCCTGAGGCCTAATGGCGAAAAATATGTGTGAGTCAAGCTCATCTTGCCCATGCATCTTCATGATTCCAATATCTACCCCTCCACTTCCAATTTCGACTCTGAGCCATAATAGGATAAGTCTTCCTCGCCATGCAGTGGAGGTTTCAGTGATCCCCCATGTGTCAAACACAAAGTGAACTAGATTATCCTCTGCCATGACCCTGCTCATCACAAAGTGGAGTGACCTGCCTGCTGATTGGATCCTCGGATTCCCCAAACGTACGGGGAGATCATAACTCCCACTCCTCACAAGATGTCACTACCTAACGTCGTTATGAGCTAGAACCCATCTGGCCCTCATATCCGATCCCTGTATGTATTCCCTGGGTGGACCCCAAGTACAAGGAGTAGGTCTCATGCCCGTGAACCTGCCTTGCTCCTACCAGACCACGCAGTGAAATCCACTATCCCAAATCCTGATGATACACATTGACACTGCTCGGAGTCTGGGTTCCCTCCTATAGACGAAGCCTACTATCCACCGTCCCTCAAGTGTGAGCTCAGGGGTGGAATATATGCTACCTCGGCTATCAACCACGCCATCCCTCTGCATGTATCCGATAGCTCATGCACCTACCAAGGGTCTCAACTGAAGAGTCTCATCCCAGCTCATGGTACGCAGTGTCTCATCCAACTATCTAAGGTGAGCCTCCCATACCCTGCTACCTAAATGGAGAGTGTCAATGGGAAACAACCAAACACTCTGTGATTGTAAGAAACACTGGCGGATGATGGGCGAGTATGTCCCAAACGATATGATCAAAATTCTGCTGGAATGCCCAAGAGTGATCCTACAGATGACACTCTCTTCACCTTAGATTTGCTGATAAGTCCCTCGAAGCCCTATCTCCGCTAAGCATGGTGTCCCCAGATTCTCAACAATGTCCTCATCGATCCTAGGTGAGATGCATCCAACGGTACACCTAATGTACCTGTCCATATGCCTCCTTGGAGGTAATGCTCAAAGAGCCTACTGCATCGCACCATGCGTCACTACACACCACCAAGCAACATCACATTCTTCGAAATGCCAGTGTATGCCGCAACCTGTCCCTGTACACCACTGGATACCCCTGGCTATGACTATGCCATCCTATACTGTCCTTTGTCCTACCTGGGTCACTACACCGGTCACTCCCCACCTGTACTCAATGCGATGTGAGGCACTCCCCCAGGCATCTCCATGCCCATCTGCAGACCAATGCTCCACGCTAGATGCTCCTACCCATCCCCAAATCAGATGGCCTAAAGTTGTGTCCCTATGCGTCAGACCACACCCGATCGATATCATCACCTCTATCGTCACATCATCATACCCTCCGGTGAATGGATCTTCAATCCAAATCCTCCGCAAGGGATCCGAGAAGTGAATCTACCTATGTGTCAACAGTGATGCTACCCCTGCGTTGCTCCTCTGCATCCTCTGTGCCCCACACAAAAGTGAAGAATCCCCAACTCCATACAAGGTGCCATCTCGTGGCCTACCAATGCCACCTCCTCCGACAAACTCCTGCCAGAGTGTGTTGATTACCCCGTGACCTGTGTACAAATGATGTACCAAGTCAACCCAAGAAGCTTTTCCATAAACTGGTCGACCACTGGTGCTGACCGAAAATCACCTAGCGAAGGTGCACGCTCAACTGCTAGGTTAGCTATGCCCTCTAGGTCGTAGTCAACCGGTATACGTGGGAAATGATAGGTGGTCCCTCCTGGACCCCAATGCTAGTCGGGGTTTCCAGCATCCCCAGTGCTTGGAAACTCCTGTTGATCTCCACCTGGGTCCATTACCATCTCCATAGCCCACTCCATCGTGTACCAACTCAAAATCTCTCGCCACCCAACCCTAAGAGAGGGATTGAATGCATGAACTCCCACACATAGAATAACCCCAGCATGTGGGTGTTGCACCCTGTGCAACTTAGGTCGTCTCATCTCACTATCTTGGTCAATACATAAAATATGACTAGGTAGCTCTATCTTTGTTTTTCCAATGGGCCAAGGTAACCTAACAGTGCTGCCAACCCTGTCTATGTATGCCCGAAGAGGGCTGCTCTCACGCTCCAACGTGCACTCTAGCTGCACCAATAGTGAATCCAACCAATCCCCAACATGATTTAATTTGGCTGTGGACTAGACACAAACTGCTCTCATGCCCTCCAGCTCCTCATTTTGCTACAGAATAGCCTCACGCACTAATTCGACCTTCCTTTTTAATGCTAGAAGGTCGGCTTGAAACTGGTAGAACTATCGTGGGCATCTATCGCCTATAAACTCGGTCACAGCTCCAAATACCTCATCAACTATTGGCATCACGTCCATTGGTGGCTCCTCCTCAACAGATGGCTCTATGTGTGTAGGCTCTATCTTCTCCACCAAGGTGTCAACTGGGGCTATCAAAGAGGTATTTAATAAAGGTGACTCATGTGCCACACCGAGTATATCGATGTGCTCCTCGCCATCCCGTGGGGTCTCAACATCATGATCAACCTCCTCCTCAAGCTCCTGATATCTAAAGCCAGGTCTCCATTAGCAAACACACCCCCTGGACTCACCCTCTACCTATCTTTGTCCTGCTTGCTCCTTTGCAAGAGATCTGGTGCCTTGATCTGGTCGACTTTCCCCACATGATGTAGATGCATGAACCCCCACGGCGGCTAACGTCGATATTGTAAGGGTGAGGATGGGTTTGGCCTGTCACCCTCCTCAACTAGGCCAACCGTTCATCATCCCAATGAATTCTACCCCAGAATTTCTGCATACTAGATTTCCTTTGAGCCATGGGTTTGTCTCCAGTTTCACCTATCACTGTGCACTCATACCCAAAGAATCCATGATCTTCTAGCTAGTTTCCCACAACTGGGTCAAGGTCATGCTTTGATACCACTGTAATGTCCCAAAGGAAGAAAATTTTGAACAGACACTTCACAGCAGTGGTATATAAAGCAAAAACGATTCTCAACATAGAAAATTTTAACAAACAACACATGCTCATAAAAACCCCAGAAGTAGAACCAACTGAGCCATTTTATTAATCAATGGAGCAGTACAATAGTATGGATGAATGCACCCGGGGTTTCCTAAATGGAAAGCATGAAAAAATCTAGGTGATGAGACAATGATATCAAGTACTGGAAAACATTTGTTCCTCTAATGCTTTGCACTGCATAGAAAACTACACTGCTAGCTCGAAAGGAACTGCAAGAAACTCTACTTTTGCTGCTCAGAAAATGCTACAAATTCAGCCCCAAGCTCCTTGACCAAAACCCATAAAAATCCATAAAATGGTTTGGCCCGATTTTGACCTGCCAAAATCGACCCCCAAAGGCACTGTGCAATCCCTTGCAATTCTACACGGTTTGCTGCTAAGATATGGTTGGAAAGCCCACTTGTTGTGCTCAGAAAATTCTGAAACTTCATATTTTGGATCCTTGTCAAAAACCCAAAAAAACCCAGAAATGGTTTGGCCAGATTTTGACCTTCCTAATGCAGCCTCCAATAGGCCCTACGCCCTCCAAACTGCTCAAGGAATATGACCTACAAGGAACATCAACGAAATCCTCCTCCAAGCTCCAAAAATGTAGCAATCACCTCTCCAAATATTTCCCTTAACCTCCACAATGAAGTTCAACTTCAATTATTGATACTCTACCCTCCATGTGAGCACCCAGTGTTGCCTCTACGTTGGCCCAAGAAGTGTGAAAGTCACCCTACAAGGTAGCACACTCCTCCACCTCCAAAACTCTCCCAAATTCCAAAAATCGTCCTATGCCTCCTCTCCAGAAAATCTCTCACCCAAAATCCACTGCAAGGCACCACAAGCAAAATCAACCCTCCTCACTGCGCCCTCTAGTAATACACACCACCCAGAGATGAATGCAATTGCTGGAAATCATAATGAGATCCTCCTCCTGAAGAAATGAAGAAAAACCTTCCTAGGGTGCCACTCGAAGTTCCCCGAAGAAAGGGTGAGCTCTTCGCTTGAAGAACTCTTGCTAAACAACAAGTGACTCGGCTAAGCAACTCGAGCAACCAAAGAGAAATTCAATATGCCAAAGATAAGATGTTGAAATGAGGAGAGTTTCCTTCCTTATATAGATTTCAAGGAGCACTTTTCCCTCTATTTTCCCTCCATCATGGGTCCCTCACTTAACCATCGATTCCCCTCCATGCAAATAGAACTAGGGAATGCATATTCTCTTAGTGTGGGTGGCCCCCACGTACAAATTAACTACATCAAAATAAATTCTACTAAGTATAGCCTCCTAATAAAATCGAATGGGCAACATCACCTCCAAAATCAACCCCAAAATATAGAAATTAATCCCATTCTAAAATAGTTTAGGAAGGGACATTACAATCGAGTCCATCATGTAGCTACTACCATGACCTACCGACTCCGCGATGTGATGGAGAATCCCACCTGGATCCCAACAACAGTCTGGCCCTTGAGCCCCTCTGGTAATCCACAACCTCCGCTGAGTTGTGGCCATGGATGCATCTAACCTCCTAGCTAGCTCCACCAGATACCAACTCAATATCTCTCGCCATCCAACCCCAAGGGAAGGATCGAGAGCATAAACTCCCGTACATGGAACTAACGCTCCATCTTGCCAAGGATGCACCCTGCGCAACTCATGTCTCCTCATCTCACCATCTTGGTCAACACATAAAATATGTCGAGGTGAATCTGCCTCTCCCACTCCAATGTGTAGTGGTAACCTGCTATTGCTACCAGCCTATAATGTCTGCGTAGGGTTGCCCCATCGCTCCAATGTTCATTCCAACTGAACCGTTAGGGAACCCAACCATTCCCCAACGCGAGTCAGTTTGGCCACTGACTCAGCACAAACCGCTCTCATGCCCTCTAACTCCTCGTTTTGCTGTAGAATGGCCTCTCACACAGTCGTGGCCTTCTTTCTCAATGCTAGAAGGATAGCCTAGAACTGATGAAACTGTGGAGGGTGTATATCCTCTGTAAACTCGGTCACCACTCTGGACCCCTCTATCTCTTCTAGTACGTCCTTAATGACAAGTATGTGTCCAGGCACCTCATCAACCTGTTGTGGGCGGCCATCGTCTAGAAACTGGGTCATAGCACTGGGTACCTCATCAACCGTTGGCATCTCATCAGTAGATGGCCCTCTGAGTGTATGCTATACTCCCTCAACTTAGGTGTCAACTGGAGCTACCAAAGAGGCCTCCAACAATGGTGACTCTTGTGCCACATTGGGTATATCGATGTGCCCCTCACCATCCTGCGTGTCCTCTTGCTCAACCCCCTCCTCAACCTCCTCCTCGAACTTCTGACATCTAAATCCTGGTCTTCACCAGTAGAAATGCCTCATGGTCTTATCCTCTAGCTTTCCTCGTCCTATCCACTCCCTTTGAGGGGGTCTGGTGTCCTTTCGGTTAAATCTCTCCACGAGCCTCTGTGTGAACTCTTTGTAGGATGTGATATGTACATGACCCAAAGGGATCAGCCCTCGGTACCACCATTCCATAACATCTCCATCCAAGTGCAAAGTGGCATGTCTAATAACGTCCGCCTCCCTCATGGGGTTTAGCCAAAAATATGTGTCCAATTCTTGTACCCATTTTCTGACAGAACTCCTAGCTGAACCATCAAAGTGGGTGAGGGTCATTTTTCCCTCAATGATACTCACTCTCCCTTGAGCCATGGGTTTGTCTATAGTTCACCCATCACAATGCATACATGCCCAAATCTTCCATGATCTTGCTGGCTACTCCACAACTAGCCAAGATCATGCCCTGATACCACTATAATGATCCTAAATAGGAAATACAAGTGATAACTACAAATATTCTACACATCAAAATACAAAAACGAAATATTCATCAAGCACCCACATAAAAACTACAAATGAAGAACTTCTGGGCCATTTTATTATATTTCTGCAAGCCAAATACAATAGATAGTAGAATGGTGCACTTGGGCTTGTCTCAATGGAAAAGTAGGACCAAACCCAGGTAGGAAAATGGCTGAGCTGATGTCTACCTAGCTGCTGCAACAATTTGCACTGTGTTGCCCAGAAAATTGCTGCCCTGCTGAAGTTCGAATGGCTGGAAAGTGCACTAAAACCATCCAGAAATTTATATTGTATTAATCTCGAACTCCTTGGCCAAAACCCATAAAAACACAGAAGGGAATTTAGCTGGTTTTGACTTCTATTTTTTGACCCCCTTGGAGCCTCACCCCAGCTATGGCTGCCAAATTCGACCTGCTGGAATATGCCTGCAAATCCCTATGCAAACTCCTAAAAAATGTTGGGTTCACCCTTGCGATCCGACTCCTAACTTCCCAGATGAACTCTTGGCCCAGATCCGCTGCTCCCAAACACCACGAAATTCTGCTTAGTGGCCTCTCCGCTGTCCCTCTGCCCAGAAATGTGAATTGCTAGTATGCTGGCTCAACTAACTGAAAGCTCTAGCGAAAATGCCTACCCAATGCTGCTACCTCAGCTCCCTGACCTCTTGACAAGCAATGAGATCCCTGCTGGTCTCAAACTCCCTCTGCGTGATTCCTAGCTGCCCAGAAATATGCACTCCCCTCTCTACGCTGGTTACTGATGTGTGTTTCTGCCCCAAAACTCCTGAAAACTCCTGTAGAACAACCTCCCTAGGGCGGGCACGGATGGTCCCCCGAAGTAGAGGTTGAATCTCCTGCTTGAGAGACTCGTGGCTAAACAACCGGTAGATTTGCTAAACAACAAAGTGTACAGATGAGTGTTTGTTTGCAAATGTCAAAGATACCAAATGGAGGCCTCCAAGCTCTATTTATAATTGATAGTCCTCTCCCTTGGTGGTCCCCACCTTCCACTAATAAAATATTACTTTGCCGCCATTCTTCATTAAAATAATATTTTCTCCTTTTTATTTAATATCACCAAAAATTGGCAAAATTCCTTAGTGAATTTTGCACTCACAAAAATTGGGAACATTACAATAACCAATCACACACACACACACACACAGATATATATATATATATATATATATATATATATATATATTAAATTTTAATTTCTAATGTTAAACTTTAAAATTATTTTTGGTCAAACCAAAAGTAATATAAGTTTGACTAAAACTCATTGCAATATCTCTTCCCTGATGACAAGGATAATAAATATCCAATTCCATATAAATTGTCTAACATTTTAAAGCTATGCATTATATTTGAAAGGTGATATATCAAAAAGGACTTTCATAAGATGTATAACATTGACTCACCTTCATTGTAAGGGTTGCTCTTGAGTGACAATACAAGAGAGTCATTTTAAATAGAAAGGGCATAAGGAATATTATATATATATATATATATATATAATTTGTTAATGCTTGAGAATAATGATTCATTTTATTTAATGCTAGACCCAATGTGGTATTTTTTATTAGTAATATAAAAAAATTAGAATAATAGTAGGTAATTGTAGAGTGATTGTAATATCACTAATACTGGCGTCACTTTTATTGAGGAAATCAATGTTCACTTCACTCTTTAAGGGGAAACCTCCAAATGATGAAAGCTCCAATTACAATATGCTTCACAGGACATCTCTCTCTCTCTCTCTCTTTGTCTCTCTCTCTTTAACCATAATTGAAATTTTTGACATTATAATTTTGGATGAGAGTGGAAATAGACAAAATATTTAAATTAGATGAAGGTTGTGACCTTTGGAGCTCCTAAGTTGTCGATGCACCATAATGCTCTATAAGTCTGGCTCACTCTAGCATGGGATTGATCATTTCCACTTCTAAGCGTTTCTATCTGTGATCATTTTCCTACCAAATCACTCTAGTCTTGTACAAAGAAACTATGTGAACTTTAACTAAACCATCATGTCCTTAATACTTTTGAACATGCAAACAAGATAGATAATGCAAAGACATGGGGGGAGGGGATAATAAAAAATAGATTCCAAAACTACCTTGAGGATGCAAAAGAACGTGCCCACCCACAACCATGCTAATGACGTATTTTTGAACCAGAAGTAATGATTCTTTGGGCCCTTTATAGCTTGGGTTCGAGTGTTGTTCATTAACATCAAGGGATTTAACATTTTGACTTGTGTTTATTTACCACAAAGTCACCCTTTCCTAATTTAAGGTCACCCATTGATTCACTAACTAGTATGCCTCCATGCTATTTTTCCTTAATATGTGGAAGGCTTAAAAATGTTCAAACTTATGAAGCAAACCTCTGGTCCTTAGAAGAACATACTTCAGTTTCAAATAATCAGGAGAAGTATCTTTTTGCAAGTAAGAAACAACAAGGGAAGAGTCTCCTACTATAATTAACCTGGTTATTTTAAGAGATAGAGATTGGAGAAGACCTCGATATAAATTTTAGGATTCTACTTAATTGTTTGTTGCTAAACCTAGTCCCCAAGAGTACACAAGTTCTTGAACCTAGTCCCCAAGAGTACACAAGTTCTTGATTTCCTTGGAGGTAACCCCCAATACCCTAGCTCCCCCCACCCCTATGTTTCACATGACATCTCATTACCTTTCTTCTACTTCGTTATATAGTTCCTATCTAACCTTGAAATAATTTTCTAGTAGGCAAAACCTTTTAGTAATCCTTCTTACAATTATTGATTTTACTTATATCTATTGCATGTGCTTTATTTATTAGAGACGGCCTTAAGAATAAATAACAAACTATCTATTTATCTAAGGAGGGTATTGTAAAACCCTAATGCCTAATTAAATACTTCATGACTTTATTTTATTTCTTTGCCACAAATTCTCAATATATTTCATTTCATTGCATTGTAATCACTTGGTTTTCCAAATGTCTCTCTCTTTACTTCTATTTTCAAAACATAAAAAATTGCTAGTGACTTACATATGTTGAACTCTAAGATGCATATGAGTGTAACACCATTCAAGAGATTTTTCTTTTATTGACCTTCGAATGACAACATGGTTCTTTCTATTAAGGTCATTTTTCATTATACTCATATTATCCTTGGTATAATATGCCATTATTTGCACAAGCATAATATCACATGTTACAAATGATTCCCAAAATAATCATTAACTTGGGTGCTTCTCTACACAAGGGTGTAAGATTGTTATCTCTAGGACATATTTCATCTTTTAATAATTTAGCCATCTAATTCACATATAAATGTGTATGTAATGAAATCAACTTTCAAACCACTAATGAAAGTAAACTTCACAC